>JAWNKV010000370.1:8750000-10000000 GCA_035041805.1 Amiota mariae | reverse complement strand
TAATGGTGGCATTGTTATGGTCTTTGTACAAAATGAAGAGAACAAAGTCTACAGTGTTGACTATCATAAAATTATCAAGATTTGGGATTTAAGGGAACATACTTTATTACAAACATATGGTGATTTGGTGCGTCTCATTAATCCCAGTGAAACAGATTTGGCCTATTATTATCATTCGAATTTACGTGAACTACTTGTGGGTGGTCGTAAGCTTATTGCGCTCAAATGTTGTCCACGTGTACGTGTCGATTTAACCGATGGAAATACACATGCAGCTCCGGTTTCTGTTGTTCTCTATAATCGTCTATTTCGAAATGTTGTCACTTGTGGCTTGGATAGTTATATTATTATATGGGATCCATGGAGTGGTCGTCGGAAGATTATCATTAAGAATTGTCATACGAAAATGATTTATGGTGAAACAGTTGACATTGAAATAACAGCAGCCACATTTGATCCTTTAGAGCAATTCTTGTTAACTGGTGCTCGTGATGGTTCCTTGAAAGTCTGGAACTATAATAATGCAGTTTGTATACGTAATATGACCATCCAGGCAAATATTTATACAGAAGTTGAAGTAACTGCAGTCATTTGGGTTATAGAGCGGTTAGTGTTTTTGATCATCATTATTATATTTCCAGTCAATTTCAATCCTCTTTCCTTTCACAGTATATTGGCTGTTGGTTGGAATAAACAGGTTATTGAATTCAATGATACAGAAGGCAGTGAATATAGTGATCCCAAACAATGGCCTAAATTCCACTCAGATGATATAACGTGTGCTGCAGTTAAATTAGGCGAAGGTGTCGCAACAGCCACTTATTCTGGTGAGATAATATTTTGGAAATTAGAAACTGGTCAACCATATCGACGTTATAATGTCATGGATCCAACACGATTTATTGAGGTTAGTTCGAATTGTTCTATACAAATGATGTCCTCGTTACATTAATGATTTTTTCTAATCTAAATGTCAGTTGAAATTAAGCCGCGAGGAAGAGCTACGTCTTAAACGTAAGCAACGTTCAGCGACCCTGACACGTCATTCACAAACTCAGCTACAAACTGATAGTTCAAAACGTACTTCTATGAAGGCAGCAAGGGTATCACATATGGCTGAAGTTGTCGAAATTGATGAGAAAATGGATCATACAGGATCTCCAATATCTGTACAGGCAGTGCTCTTTCTACAGACTCGACCTATGACCAAAGATCATGGTAGTGTCTTTGTTTCATTGGATACTGGTTATATACAAGTCTATTCACATCATCAACGTGGCGGCTTTCTTAACCAATTCATTTCGGTTCACAAGACCGGTGATTGTGTCTTGACCATGTGTACAGACCGCAAGAATCGTTATCTATTTACGGGAACTGCATTTGGTTATATAAAAATCTGGCATATTGTTAACTATTGGTAAGTACTATATGTTGTCAGTCGGTGGGTCTACATACTACTATTGTACACATATACATACTTATATTCTAGATATAAAAATATAACTAAGACAACAAATGTCATGTTATTGAACATGCTAACATTTCATGGTAATAACTTTGTATCATTAATAGCCCATCATAATATTTATTATGGAAGGAGGGTGTAAATCGAATAATATTTGTCTAAATTATGTGAATAAACTTTGACATAAATAATAAATTCGGTTTTGTGATAGATATTGTACCCTCCTTCATACTAACAAGATAACACAAATAGATTTGTCACCTCATCACTGCGCGACCTCATTTGGGCCTATTGCAACAAACTCCATAATTACAATTCCTCCGAGATTCCGGTATTCATTAAGAGTTGCAAGATCCAATTTCTACAATTTCTGTTCTAGGTTTCCTGGCATAGCAAATGATCTGCTGTTAGCTCTCAATAAAATTGCATCAGAATCTATTGTAGATTAATCGTTAAGACTAGAATGTACTTTTAAGAAACCTCTGACGACTATCTTTCCGAGTTAGCCCCATAGTATTTTTTAAGTTCTTTTAGGAGAATTAGAAGGCATTAAGGTTTGCGCTACTTCATTATTTTTGGTATCTATCCATTATAGAGACGATTTACCATCGGGTGAGTTTTATTTGAAGACACCTCGCAGAATGTCTTTGGTCTAATAAGAATTTTCGTAGCTCCTTAGCGAGTTCAACTAAGAAACTTCTTCATTCACAAGATAACCTAATAACAAGATAAATTTGGATTACAATTTAGCAGTCAAAAGCAGTCTGATTATTCCAATTTCAACACACATGAGTTCCTGGCAAACTTTGGGACTCCTCTTAGCTTTAAAATTTTATGAAAAATACAAATATATGTGAAATACATATGTAGTTCCATAGTGGGTTCCGATCTAAGTACAATATAGTAGTAGGTGGTTGCTGTTTTGAGCAACAAACAAACGACATGAGAACATGATGATATGTAATAACATTCATCATCATCATAAATGTTAAGTATATGATTTTATTTTATTTTATCATTTATATCAACAAAACTTTGTCTGTCATATCCATATCATTAGTGCCATTCTGGTATGGAACCGATGAAACAAATTTCTTACAAAATTCTTTAGGATTGCGTGTTGCAAAAATATAATGAATTGCTTGTTTTGGGTTGTGTGTTATTAAAATATTGTGGGTGTCCTCTGTATGTCTTATTTCATAAGGTTCGTGATTTGTACTTGTTGCTTAATCATTTTCTTCCAATTCATTTTCCAAATTGACTGACTGTAGCATGCCAGAAAATGAGAAACAACATGTTAGTATGCCATTGCTACGTTTGCAGTTCATATTCATGCGCAAGGAGCGTTTCATGACGCGTGCCAAACGTGTAGTACGCAATCAACCAGAGCCGCTTTTGGTTAGCTCATTGAAAGGACACCTCAAGGCAGTCAATTCAATTGCTTTCATCAATTTACCCAAGATAGTTGTGACGTAAGTAGTATAAATAGTTGTATTAATTTCAACTTAGATACTTCGATCAATTTCTGTCAATGAGATCTTATATATTTCATAAAATAATTTAAAATTTTTTTACGTGAATCATCAACAATCACAATCAAAGTGGGAGCCACGATTATTCTTGTCGTTTATGGACTTTGGGTGGTCGTTATTTGGGTACTTTGGGCACAGTGCTACCGTGGAATCATCTATCGCCGTTCGAAGCAATTGGCAACGAAAATCGTCCATATCGTATACCACCGGACATCAAGAAAATCGCCAGTTCAACAACGCTTAAAGTTAGTCGATTTGATTTGATTTGAATGATGGATGAATATTATATAAATATTAAAACAAATGAAATTTCTTGCAGGTAATTTCGGGTATACAACATAACGATCCAATGGTGCTAGCAAGCAAGGTGAAAGGGGAAGAAGACAGAGATGATGGGGCTGGCGAAGAGGCTGGCTTGTTTGAGAAGCAATTACGTGAGCCCATATTGGGCAGTCACTTCTTTTTGCCAGGCCGTCTTGTGCTTGAACAACGTCTCGATTTGGATACTTCACAATCGTATATACCCGTTTATTCTCATCTGAAAGTGCATGCATGTGAGGAATTGGAAACACCTCCGATGCCTGCATCCATTAAGCGCATTCAAGCTGAGAACTATCTCAGTCATTATATGCCAGTGACCGGCAAGGCTGTTGATCCTAATTCATCAGCAATTAATATAAGAGTACGTGCCAGACGCAGATCAATTCGTCTATCAGATCCAAAAATAAAAATAAAACCCCATGAACAACCAGGCAAGAAGAAGTAATCCCAACACATCATTTACATACATAATTTATATTTTATAATGATGATCACAAGTGCATTAAGAAACAAGGAACACAAACAATACAAACTACATATTCCATTCAAAAAAATTAACGTTAATATTTCAAAAAATTCAATATTTTAAATAAAATAGAGTTAAAAAAAAAACAATCAAAAACTACTGTTGTTTGATTGTTGGATTTCGTTATTGCTGCAAAAGACGACAAGCATCATACATTTGTGTGGCGATATGTAGATGCTTTGATTGTCGTCGCCGCAGGCAATGATAAATATGTGTTACCAATTTGGTTAAAGCATTCAGATCGATTTCATCTGGTCTATTGGCAGTTATTTGAATTCTTGTTTCCGAATTTATGGTTTCCTTCTACGTATGTATATAAATATGGAGAGAAATTTATAATATAGAATATTTTTGTTCAATAATCATCACCACTTACTAAATTATCCAAATATTGTAAAAGTTGTCGACCCACCGAGGCAACAGTTAGGAATCTATTCTGCTCGCCTAAAGCATATAAACTCAATCTTCGACCTGCTATCTCCAGAAGTATACGACCAAGTTCTTCATCATCAGCAATGTCACGTAATAGTAATTGTGCTTCTATATCATAGCCAAATGCATAAAGATCAACAACCTAAAAATAACAAATCAATCAATACCGCATCAATCAATGTTGAAATAATCATTTAACAATTGTGTTGTGTTGTTTTGTCACCTGTCTTCTTAACAATGGTAATTTATCCAATTTCCAGCTATCAGCTAATGCACAAACTTTTGCCATATAGTAGACATGATCAATTATATACAATTGCTCAAGATCTTCACGTATCAAATCCATAGTGGCTGACACAACTTTACATAGAAATTCAGTACGTTGCTGTTGTAATACCAAATCGGGTGCTGGCAATGTGAAGCTCAACTCTTTATTGATATCGGCAAGGAATGCTTTATTGGTCATGGCATCGAAAAGTGTTGTTACAGGTTTAGGAAATTTCAATTGGAAATATGCTATAAAATACAAAACAGTAGAGAGTTCGTTTTGTATTTGTAGCAACTCTTTGAGGCCATGATGCTGTTGGAGTGCAAGGAATTGCAAAGGCAATGGTCCATCATTCAATGATTCTTCGAATTTCAGTTCACGTTTGTCATGTTCCAATGAAGTATTGAATTCTTCTAGGAATTGTAAAACCAATTCAAGGAAATCGGGTACCAATCCAGAGGACATTTCTATATCCTGTTGACACATTTTATCAACTGGAAGACGTCCAACTTTTTGGATTAGTTTCATAGTTGCCTGTAAAGGGAATTTTAATGTTGCATTCCATAACATGCAACACATGCCATGCTTAAGGGCGAGATCTTCATCTTTGTATTGCTTCAGGCAAGCGATGGATGCACGCATATGCTCTAGAGATGATAGATTTTTACTCCAATGCACCATATAATGCCATGACATAAGACTTAATAGGACACCTGATTCCAAACTAAAGGGAAAATGTGAACGTAATAGTGCTAGTTTCTCAAGGACTGGCTCAGGTGTGCATTCTGAAGTTGATTCCGGTGAAGTTTCTGTAACTGTTTCTTTTTCAGTTGGTGGGTTGTGGTTGTCCTTGTCCTTGTTTTTGGTTTCATCTGGTTGTTTTTCCTTGGATTCACCTGTTGTTGCTGGTGGTGGTGTAACCTCAACAATTTTCTGTGGATCTATGCGTGTGCTAACAAGCCACTTGGCAGTTAAATCAGTAATAATGCCTTTGCCACCATAAACAATAGACTTGAGGCTACAATCAGGTATTTCATAAGGCATTTCCGGTGCCATCGGTTCAAGGCAAATTATGGGACGCCTATTATAAAAAATTTTAATTATTAATATTCTTGTATAATCTACACATCTACGCACTCTAATATGGCACCCAATACAGCAATATTTTCTAATTTGCCTATCAACAGGATCCATTCGGCTTCATCAGCACTAATGCGTTCCCAAAGTTCATCTTCCTCCGTTTGTGAACCCTCATCACAGGAGCCCTAAATAGAAAGATAACAAATAAATAATGCAATTAAATCTTATATTTAATTTCAACTCCTTCGAGAATCTGATACACTTACATCTCGATGACTTCGCCATAGCTGAACGGCAACAGTTTTACAAACGATAGCCACCAGTAAGCCCGAGGACCGCTGGCTTTCCAAAAGTATTTCGCGTACTTTCTGCCACCAAGGTGAAATGGTATTGTATGCATAATTGTATATATCCTTACTTTCCAGCTCACATATTGCACGAATCATGGCTGCCAGTCGTGACATATCTTCAATGACATCATCACTGCAAATAATTGTTTGTATCATTAATTCAAAAAAAGTTCAGCTTAGTATGATGATTACCAATTTCTATAATCAAATGGTTTGTCTAGCCAAAAATGAAGTGCCAACACTAATAAGTCTTCACAACTTATGCCCGAGTCCATGGAATATTCCTTAAATTGTGCAAAACAAAGACTTTCTTTAAAGAAATTCTTAAATAACATATTGCTAATGCGTCCAAATAATGCGACCTTATTACGCTTTAGCGATACAGAATCAGATGCTTCCATATCGAATATACTGAAAAATTCAATGAAATCATTGTCGTCGACATCATGACAATCGCTTTGAAATGTAACTTCGCGTATATGCGATTGCGGAGGCATCTTTGCTGTTGGTTTATCATTTAACAATAAAACCAATTGATTGATGGTTACCAGGTCACAATCACTAAGTTCCAAATCATTGACGAAATCCGAAGGTTTCTTTTCAGGTGAACGTAAAGCTATATAAAAGTCCACTAGGCGTTTGTAATTTGTGATTTGTCTTTGAAACTGAGCTGTGTCTTCATGCGATTCGGATGTACCATCATCATCATCCAATTGATTAGCAAAAGCCTGCAAAATGCCCTGAAATATTTCTGGCTTCAGCTTTTTATTCTTCAGCAGCATCTCTAGACATTGTTGTCGTACTTCAAGTGTCTGAAATTCTGTAGCATATTGAGTAATCTGCTCTAGATCTGGTTTTGCATCGATGGTTATGGTGCGTAAACTCTGACGTAGGCGACGTAGCATGTGAATATCACGTGAGGTCTTTGAGTTTGTCTCACTAAGCACATAATGAAAAGGTATTTGTACTTCTTTGATGCTTGCATCGCTTGGGTCCAGAAATAAACAAAAGTTTATTTGTGATTTGTTTGGTCTGGATTCGGTTTGAAGGCTAAGTAAACCATATGTGACATAGCTTAGTTGTCCACTTTTACATACATTAAAGGCTGCCACTTTGGGTCCATTCTGCAATGCCCAAATATCTAGGCAACCTAAACGGGGAGCGTAAATGACCAAGAAGAGTCCCTTGCGACGATGTGTTTTCATGCCTTTCAGTGATTTCTCCTTTACAGGTACAAATGCCACCTGAGCATCGCGATAACCCTTCCAAACACGTAAAATAATTGTACGTCTTGTATCTATAAGCATGACACGATCTAGATTGTCTGTGACTGCTGCTAGTTTTCCATTTGGTGATATAGCAACGGTGAAACCATCTCTCTTGCCATCGTATAGACGAGAACGTGTACGCATTTGTGCCTCCTTGGTTGGTGAAGTTGCTAATTCTTCGTTTGGTGAAGGCAGTGGCGTCGTCTCAGGTCCACGTTTAAATAAATTACCCATTATATTCTTGTAAGCCATACCAAAAACATCTTTAGCCACTTCACTTATTGATGCCAACTTGTAACCTTCCTCAGCAGCATAGAAACCCATATAGGGTTCAGCACCAACGCCTATAACCTGGGAACTCTTTGCTGATATTGGATTCACCTTTGCAAAATAACCATAGCCAATGCTTTGTGCAACAATATGATCATATGTTGTAGGACGATTTGTTGTTGAGACAACTGCATCATTGATAATTGTCTCCCGTTCACGTCCAAATTTATATTTATGGAATGGTATCACATCCAATGTCAGCACCGGTGGTAATCGGGAGCTGCTCCTTTCCATTGATCGATTCAAATTGTGTCGTATGTTGGCAAGTAGTGGAAGTACATCACTACATTTAATGAAGCACATGCATTGATTGTATACAATATAAAGTAAACCAGTTGCATCCGAATAATTTGGTGACGCATGCACTTTGACTGCCAAAACTGGATCTTCATGACAACTGTAATCAATAATATACATTTTAAAAGTCATCAAATGTCACAAAATTCATACCAACCATTGTGAGAAGAGTTTCATGCCAGTATCTGTGTAGAAAACTATCATACCAGAATTAAGACCAACTGCCACACAAGTCCAATCAGTACCATTTGCCCGACCGCGTATTGGTAGACATGCCAAACTGGTGATAATTTGATTCTGATCTTCCAAATGTGAACACCAACTTAGGGTATAAGTATTGATATTCTTTGTATCCCAGCATGTGCTCAGAAATGCTAACTTTTCACCTTGTGCCAATGCTATCAATTCGCCAGTCGGGGAAATGGCATAATTGATTGAATTCAGCCAATTGTCATCTGCATAACATAACTTATAATATTATAATCAATACTAGCAATATAGGGACATTGACTTACCATGTCCTAGGCCAAAATATTCTTGTACCTTCTTAAAATCACGAATATGTCCAAAAATTTTAACTTCACACGCCATTCTTTTTCACATAAAGTAATCGTAAACAAAAACAAGCAAATACAACAAGGGCGCAATAATAGAGTATTTCCGACTTTTGTTTACCCTGTAGCGCCACTTAACATGTAAGTGCGTAAGTATTTATGTAAATAGATAATATCATTTATCATACAAATGATGTTTAGAATTAACATATCTGATATGGTATTTTCAAAAAAAAAAAAATTACTATTTAAGTTATTAGAATGAAAAAGATCATCATATACTGAAATAGTCTGAAAATCTGGAAGTTATGTTTGCTTTGTATTATGTGTTTTTAAGAAGGATATATAACGTTTATATACATATATATATCTATTTTGTACTATATTCTTGTTGTGAATATTCTTAAATAATCAATATGCCTTAACTACAAAATGTGAGGGACTTTGTAAAACAAATGCAATCAGCTGTTTTGGCATTGTCAATTTTATAAAATCATATTAAATGCATTTAATTTAAAATTTAATTGTAAAATGTAAATATTTTGTTAACATGTTTCATTATATTTTTTTTTAAATTGATTTCATTTATATTCAATTTATTATTATTATTATTCACATGGTGACTCATATATTTTGTGGATTTAAATAAAAAAGGTTGGCAGGTCTGGTCTTTATTCGAATATGCATTGCAAAAGCTTTTACTTTCGATTGGCAGCACTTTTTGTTGGAACTTTGTCGTTTTTTAATAAATTTTGTTATTGTTTCTGCCTCTGCTTCTTATTAATTTGAAGCTCTCTGAACGAGAACACGATTGACGACGAGTGTGCGGCGCTACTAAAAGTCACTTTGATTTTGAATTTAAAAATCATTAAATCTATTTTCTATAAATCAGAAATTTTGCATTTTCTTTGAGAGAAAACAAGTGAAAATTCTTCTGTAAAAATCATCGTAATCATCTGAAAAGCAACAACAAAGTGCTGTGTCAAGTGCAAGTTTAAAATATAAAGAAAAAAAAAAAAAAAGAAAAAAAAACAGGACATCAGCTGTGTAAGGAGAAAAAAAGCTCTTCATATCAAAGTCATCAGTGTGTCATCTCAATAAGCAATAAGGGTGTGTGTGCGTGAGTATTTGTGAGACAATCGAGATAGTCAATTTTATTTGTGATTGAGAGTTGAGTTGAGAGTGAGCGAAAGAAAGTGAAGTTGCAGCATTCAAGATATAAAGAGACAAATCGACTTACATAGTACAAGTGATTTAAATTCAGGGCCACATTAAAATGGAGTACAATTTTACTGATTTGAAGAAGGAAGCTGCCGCTACAGCTGAGGATGTCTTCAGCAACACAGCGAAGGCAGCCAAACAGACTGGCTATGATCTATTGGGTGATATCAGTGGTGGCAACACCAGTGGTGGTGCCCAGGACGATAATGCCCATACAGAGGATTATTTCTCCAATGATAATATGAGTTTCGGTACTGACATTGACCCTCAAACGTTTGTGCAACGTATGTCTGCTGGCGCCAAAGAGGCTCAGGAGCAACTCGATGCCAAATTTGCACAGAAATCTGATGAAATCGATGATTTGCTATCGTATGCTGGTCAACAGGCCAAGCAGGGCATTGGCAATATTACGCATGATTTCATGAATGTCGAGCGAGGAGGTCTTGCATTTGGCGGTGGAGATGCATATCCCAGCAAGCAAGCACCATCTGCACCAGTGGCAGCAGCCACAAGTGCTGTAGAGGATTTACTTGGGGGTTTTGAAAAACCAGTTTTGCCTGATGAAGTTTTCAAGACTCAACCTACTGCACCACTTATGCCACTTGAACCTACTCTCAAATCAAGTGCATTCAATGATGACGACGATGATGATTTCTTTGGAAGCAGCGCACCATCTGCCCCACCGGCAGCAGCACCACCTGCACATGTTCTTCCATCAAAGGGTAAAGATTCTGATACAGATTCACCTTCCGTCTCTTACACTCCGTCACCGGTTAAAAAAGCACCCATTACCGATACACTTAAGGAGCAGGACAATGATAAATTTATATCTTCCGAGGATCTATTGAGTGATTTTAAGAATGACGAACGCACTGCAACTCCTGACTCACAAAAAACGAATGCTTCCGTTGCCGCCGCCGCCGCTGCCGTACATGTACCAAGTGCTCCTGCACCAGTTACATCTGCGACAGCACCTAAAGCAGCAGTGCCAAAGATAACCGATTTGGATGATGAAGATGAGAGTGATGACGAAGATGATTTTAAGCCGGCTGCTCATGTTAGTGCTGGAACTACAACTTCAAAGTTAGCAGCTGCATTTAATGAGCCATCAGCATCAGTGGTGCCGCCCAAGCCAGTTGTTGAACCTGCTGCCAAGATTACACCAGCAGCAGCACCAAGCAAACCAGCAACACCGTCCGTCAGCGCCGCTGAATCAACCAATGTACAACATCCCAAAATTGTATCCGTCGAGGAAATCTTCTATAAATATGGATTGGGTGAGTCTCAATTACAGTTTTTCTTTTCATTTAATTGAAATGTGTTTTGTTTGAGTTGAGCTCATTATTTAAATGTTTGGCATATCTTTTTAGTCCTTAGTTAATAAGTACATAAATACATACATACATATATCATTTATGTGGTGTCCTCCCCATCCATGTTTATTTGTTACGCACCTTTTCATTTAGTAATTCATTGCAATGCGTGTTTTTCTAGGCAAATCACATTATGTCAGTTAGTAAGAGATTCTCTCTCTTTCTCAAAATTAAGCACTTGTTCTCACATTCTCTTTTGTTGTTTGTCTCTCTGTGTATTGGTTTAAGCTCTCTCACATTTTAAGTGTTTTGTTGTTTGTTTATTGAAACTTAGTCACTTTTTTTGCATTGAATAAACTTTTGTTATTATAATATTTTAATAATGATGTCATCATCATCATCATTTTCATGGTTTCCTATTACTTTCAAAACAATTATCATAATCATGATGACGATGATAATTAGTATTTTTATATTTCCAGTTAGATTTGTACTAGGAATTATGTGCTTGATTTTCTTTTGCTCTCTTTTTTTTTGATTCCTTCAATTGTCTTGTTCAAAGTCATGGGCGTAAATTACAACACACAGAATGATTGTGTCTTTCAATAAGAGGTGAGAGAGAGCGGAGAAGAAAAGCTTAGCAATGAAAGACTTTAGCATTAGGAAGACAAGAAGAAAATAAGCCTCTTAAAGTTAGTGCCGCCGGTAATGGGCCACGCCGTCTATGTGTCTCACCCTTAAAGAGGAGGAGGAAATTATATTTGTGTGTTTGCGTCATTCTTCTTTCATGGGCCTGTCTTCCTTCATTTAACTTGAATAGTAGAAATAGAAAAATATTGACGACTTTCTTTCCCAAAGATTTTGTTGTGTTTTGTTGCTATGTGTTATGATTGTGTGTTGTACTGCAGTCTTTCAGCTGATAAATGATTATGACTCACTTGGAATACCCACACACATAATCTACATACACACACACACCATGCTCACATACAACACAAAAATACATAATATTTAATTTCTTTTTATTATTATTATATCTTTATATAGTATTATATTTTCCTATAAAATACAAATTTTGGCATCATGAATAACAGCAGTGATGGGGCTGAGAGGCTGAGACTGCTGCACACCTTTTGACTTTTGACTATTGGAATTTTTCTTCATTTCTCTTGGGGTTCATATTTTTCTTATTTGATTTGTTTTTTTCATCTTCTACGTTGTTCATTCGTTCTTTCGTTGCTTGCATCATCTAATTTTGAGTTTTGTGTTTAGCTCAGCTTCATTTTTATTTTGTACCTTTTTTTGCTTACTTCTTCTCTAAACTTCAATTTTATTTTGTGCTTTACTTACTTACCTACCTTCCTTTCTAAAGCATCATTTGAATGGTTTTCGTCTGCTCTCATCACATCTCGTCTAAAGTGGTTTTTCATTCGTTCGTTCTTCATCTTATTTATTTTTTTTACCTTGAGTCATGTGCGAACAATTACCGGTGCGCTGAATCAGCTGCTTTTGCTTTGCTGCTTTACTTTTGTTGTTACTGTCCTCATTCTCTCGTTCTCCCCCATTTGGTGTGTTGGGGTCTTTGCTTAAATCTTAACTGGGTAAAAGCAAAAACAATGAAACAATCTAATTAATTCTCCTCTCTAACAACAACAACAAAAATTATTGTTATGCGCTGCTCGTTCATAATTTTTTGATTTGATTGTTGTTGTTGCTTTTTTTATTACTTTTACACTATAATGAGATTAGGCACAATCACTTAGTCGGGATGTTGGTTATACACTTAAATGTCGTGGGTGATTGGAGAACTCATAAAGAGTCAGAATTTAGATATAAATAAGGAAAACCAGACTTTTGAACTGAAAATTGTCAATCATCTTGTCCTGATTTTAGTATTGCATGGTGGAACTGCCTTGGGTGGGAGACATCATAAAATCAGAAATTGCAAAGAATTGAAAAGATTTATGAAGAAAACCATCAAGACCTATCCTGGCTACTTCTCAGTCTCTCAGTTTATGAGCTATCGGAAGAAATTGCATATACATGTGTATATTATTTGAAAATAGTCGGCACCACAAGGGCCTAATTTTTCTGCCACTCAGTCTCTCTGGTTTTGAGTTATTAAACTGAGATTTGGCGCAGAATCTTATTATTTTCGTTCACAAATAACATGTTTGGGTTTGGAGTTCCCCGATTACTGGAAGAACAAAAAAATAAAAAGATTATTAATAAATAAAAATAATACTATTTGGTACTACGTAGAAAATAAATACTTTCTATAAATTTAAAGTGATCGGATCAATATACATATGTTAGAATAGCTGGCTGCCATAGGAATTGTCTTAAAAATAGAAATTAAATTTTGTACTTGCACACTTATATCCTAAACTCAGTAATATGAAATGTATATAAGTTTCGTTGAAACCTAAATCTATTTGAAATCTACTTACTTGTAGTTACTTATGGATGGATGTGCCCAGAGTCCCACTGCTGTTGCTGCTGGTGCTCGTATGTGGCTCCTCTGTGGCACTCTCCATTCTCTTTTTCAATCATTGTACTTTGTGCAAATGTATCTACAAAACTAACCTAACCATTCATTCAACAATTTTGTTTCATATACAATATATGGTAGAAACAAAAAAAGATTTCACAATTTATTTTAGTGTGTTATACTATTATATAGTATACATGTGTGGGTTGGTATACACATATAATAAATGAATTTGTGTTAGGTTGCGTGTGGAAAATGCATCGTTTTTCTTTTATTTCAACGTTTTTGTTTAATTTTTTCAATTAGAATATACTTCCACTGACTCTGATGTCTATAGTGCAATATACTTATTGTTGTTGGCCCCATGTAGTATTACATATTAGGTTTTTTAACACTTCAATGGTGTTTTTTGTATTCATATGGAATAACAAACATTCTTCATACAACGTTGGTTTTAAAGTGATTTCTAGTGAAGGATAAAGAAACCTTCTAAAATTACATCAATTACATCGAATTTCTGTCTTATGAAATTCAATAAACTTTATTACTTTCAAGAATTTAATTTGTATATAAAATCGAAGAGAAATCTAAAAATAGTAAACACTGACTCTTGAACAAATTCCTTGCTTATGTCGGTAATCTAATGCGTAGAATAATCATATGATGTTTAGGAATTGGAATATAGCAAATATAATTTAGAAAACTAATTTATAAGACTTCTTGATATTATTAATGGTGATAATGATTGAGATATAAATCATATCATTTTAATGGAAAAATTTTCACATTTCATTATGAAATAAAAATAATTTTAAAATAATATTTAACGCAAATGGTAGATCAGACCCAAATCTATTTGTGTATAACACATATAATACAAATTATTTGGCTCATATGTAAATTGTTTTGGGGAAAAGTAAAACAAATTATTTGGTTTAAGAAAAATTAATATTTTTAAATAGATTTTTTAATCAATTAAAATTGAAACTTTATACTGTAAACATCCAAGTTATCCAATCGATTCATTTTAAGGGTTCGGACCCCATTACAAAGCTTCCGTCTGTCTGTAAGCGAGCTGTATCTCATGAATTGTAATAAGCAGACAGTTTAATTTTTTTTCTATTGCTGCTATAACAAAAAATAAAATAAAGTTAAAAATTAAAAATTAATATGAGGGTCCCCATATTAGGAACGTCTTTTTGGCGTTTTTTGTATGTACCGGAATCCTTCGTGTGCGAATCCGACTTGCTTTTTGACCGCTTGTATTCTTTATTTATATTGAAAATTGGAATAGAAAGTTTCTCTTTAATAATTGTTTACCATTTTTTTTAATTTATCCAGTTTTAAAGGTTTCTATACATCTATGTGATGTATCAAAATTTAAAGGGAGTAGAAACAGATTGTGTTGCATCAAGAATAAGATTTCTGATGTATCAAACATTGAAGGGACTACGACAGAATCTAATCCATCAAGGGTTAAAGGGACCACAGATACATTTGTGACATATTAAAAATTAATGGGACTTATCTTTGCCTGTGGGTGAATAAGTTCTTTCCTATACAATATTTAGCTTGAGATTAAAAAATTCCGTCTATATGGATGAGTTTTTCTTGTTCTCATCAGTTTTCTTTATTTTAAGAAGAAAATAAGTATAATAAATCACCATTTGTGTATTCGTCAATATATTTTCTTTTTCTTAAATTTATCATTGTGATCTCATGCTGTGATGTGATGCTTGTCTTCATTCACACTGATTTTCAATGAGGATGATGATGATGACGATGATTTTAGCGGTGATGATGATGCTGCTATTGATCATGTAGATCTGAAATAATTGTTGTACATACTTATTTACTTAAATATTTGTATCTCAACAGTCTGTTGGTCCAGACAAGCCACATACTAATATAGATAAATATAGTATAGACAGATCTGTCTGTCACTCTGCGTGTGTTTTTTTTTTTTTTGTCTGTAATTGCTTTTTTATTGTGCTTTCATTAAATCTGTTTTTGGTTTTACTTAACTTTTCTTTTCTTTGATTTGATTTGATTTAATTTCTTTTTACATTTCATTCCTCATTTACTTTCTTTCTTTATTTATTTTGTGGCTTGAATAAAAATAGATTTGACATGACCGAAGAGTAGAGGATTTTCCAATTGAAAAATTCTTTGTGTTACTTTTAGTTACATAGTAAGTTAGTGTAAGATTACCTTGAAGTAAAAGAAAAATCAACAGTAAATTGCAGTCTGTCGTCTTTGCCTTAAGTCTATTTCTGGGTATTTTTGTTCTTTTGTCTGCTTGTCAGTCTGTCTGTCTGCCTGTGTAGTACTTTGTTACATTTTGTATCGATTACTGATTTCTTGTTCTTTTCTTTACATCTTCGATTACTTCGATTGCCTTGCATTGGTTGGGCTTTTCTTTTCTAAAACGATGACGATGATGTTGCTTTTCTAGTTGTGACTGCTTCTGTTGATTCTTCATGTTCATTCATGTCTTGTTTATCTGTAATTAGACTTTTGTATATAGAGCGTAAAGATTGAAGATGACGAAGATTTACTTTGCCGCTTACATTTCCTCTTATTGTCTGTTCATTTTACCTTTTATGCCCATTTGTCATTTTTCACTATTTTTTTCCCCCCACTATTTGCTTTCCTAGCAATTTTCTCATTAAAATTCCGATTAGTTTTTGTTTTCTGCGCCAGTTGACATTTGTGCTTGGACACATTCTAACTGCGTTTTGTTCTTTCTTCACCGTTTTTCTATTATATCGTGGTTCATTTCTAATTAGAAAATAAAATAATAAAAGTACATAAACAAATAAAACAAAGATGTTGTGTCTATTGAATAATTGTGTTTGTCTACAATGAGAAAATGTAATGAAATAAATAGAAAATAAAATAAAGTAAATTAAGAGTGAAGAGTTACATTGATCCATGAGAAAATCAATTAGAAACGACATTAAAAATAAACGATGAAAGGAAAGTGTAATTGAATAACAAGAATTAATACTTCAGTTTCATTTAGAATTCAAATACCCTTCACATTCTTTAATCAGGAGATGTAGAATTAATGTAAATTATTATTACTAAAGTATGATCTATGATTGTCTTTATTAATGCGGGATTTAATCATTTCCTAGTGATTGCAAAAAATCCGCATATTTCTTAACCCACTTCACATTGTAGAATCGACAATGTTCAGTGTTTCAAAAACCTATTTTGTTGAGATGATATATGCTTGAAGTCACAGTGACCAATTACGATCCATAGATGCCGCACCTTTTGACATGATGTGGTTCTTTCGAAAAGACTAGAATATATAGTATGTAAATCTTTATGGACTGACAATGTTGTTGCTCTGTATTTCATTTAAGACAGGGTATATTGATAATATAGTAATGATATGGATAAATATAAATCGATCTATCAAAGTCGTTTTAAAAAAATTATGGTGTCTAACTACTCAGGGTTAGATTAAGTACGATTGTTTGCCGGTAATAAGATCATCCATAGACATCCCTGGGGAACCAACACTTAATTTATTATGGACTAAATGGCCGGGCAGACGCTGTCTTGCCTCTCTTTCCCAAATAATTAGTGGATACTGATTGGTTGAACTGATGAGATGTTTGACATCGATTGATTTTAAAATATGTCTCTCACTTGCACACCTCACTTTTTTCGGATGTTCCTTTGAGCTTTTTCGAATTTTCTTTTTTTCCTAAACCTTCATCATGAATCACTCTGTGCATTGGTGAAAACAGTATGAAAATCCGTTTTGTAGTTCTTCACTTCATCGCATACAGACAGACTTTTTTCTATAATATGTAGTGATGATAATCAGAGGAGTACAAAATGAATACACTGAGCACAATTTTCAGTAAGATGTTTTAACAATTGGGACTAAATACACATTTGATTGACTGACTGGTTACTTCCATATTAAGTTAATGAGTACTCAAAAAGTTTTACAAATGTCATCATAAAGTGTGGCAACTAGTACATGAATTTACAATGTTTATGAAGAGGATGGTATATGTTAAGATGAAAATAAATTAAATTAAGCGAAATGAGTATATCATGTCAGTCAGTTAATCAGAATCAGTTCACACGTTGTTATTGTCGTCGTAGTCATTGTTGTTATCATCAATGTCCTCCTGGTCGTTTTGTACTTACTATTGTTGCCCATCATTGTCATCATCATCATCAGCAGCCAGCATCATCCATTATCATTGTTATATTGTTGTTATTGTTGCCGGCTTTTGTCACAATGATGTTTTTAACTTTACGCAAATATCCAATCAAAATTTATATTGAATTCATTCACATTGGCTCTTGTAAGCAGAAAACGAATAACAAAAGGATATATGTAAATGAAAGGAAAAGATGAGGAAAAAGGAAGGAAAGGAAAAATAGAAAAATTGTGCCCTCAAAACAAAACAAAAGTTCAAAGTGTTTCAACTACATAAACTGTGTCACTAAGTACTTGTCGAAGTGCCGCGGTGCTTACTTTTTATTATTGAACGTGGTGAACCCCAATTTCCCTCTGGCATATATTTCTCGACTTCGACACATGAATTGACAGCATGCAGCATTCGTAATAGTAGTAGTAGTTAGTACGAGTATAATAACAATAACAACAACCATAGTAACATATCTATTCATCAAATTTGTACTCTTAAATTTTCAATACGTTTAAAGCTTTATATATCAAACTCATTATACTCATTCACCATACACACATACATATATAGATACAATGATCCTGTATCTGTATCTGTATGTATGTGTGTATATATGTACAATGACTCTGTGTGCTCTCGTTGAAAACATCTTTTGTTAACACAACTTTTCTAGCAAAGCAATGCAATGCAAAGCAAAGCAAGTGCTGAGCCTTGTCTGTCTTACCTGCCCAGTCTTCTTGCCTATGCTGCTGTGCCTTTGCTCCTCTTATATGTAGTATCAACCACTCTACTTTTTGCTCCTAGCCCAGTTGTAAGGCCTCAGATTGCTAGAGAAGATGCTGCTATGCATACAGCATGCCTATGCCTTCTCTACTATATAGTAACTATGCTGCATAGTCATCATCAACATTCATTCCTACCATTACCATTACCTCTTCAGTCAAGTCATTATACTCCTAGTTGTTGCTGTTGTTGTCGTCGTCGTCGTCATCGTCATCGTCGCTTGATTTTGCTTCAAATGCAGTTGTCGGTCATGCTGCTACTAGTACTGCCATTGCTCCTTCTGCTGTTGCTGGTGATGTTCCTGGTTTTGTTGGTGTTGCCACAACCATCATCGTTACCGTTACCGTTGCCGCTACAGTCAGCAACAGTCAGTTGTCTGTCTGTCTTTCAGTCTATCACATCATGCGTCCGTCCGTCCGTCAGCTTGCCTGTCTGTCTGTCTGGTTGGTTTTTTGTATGTCTGTTGGTCTGTCCGTCTTTCATGCAGTGAAAATTTCCGGGTAACACCTACAAAACCAATACGCATGCGTTCCAATTTGCCATAACTCAACATTTAGAGTAACACAACCAACATTTTTTCGAACATTATCATCTTTTCGAAAAAGTCAAAAAGTAATTCAACTCAAAGTCTACACTAACGACGACGACGGCGATGACTACGAACGACATCAATCGAAAATCAATATGTGTAGACTTTCGTACGTACTTACGTATTTAGATATGTAGTTTCATCATCGAAACCATGTTTAAACCAACCCGGAAAGGTTTTTCTAGCGGCTCGTCCATTGTGTACTGTTTGTTGTTGCAGTTGTTCTTCTTGTTCGCGCTCTCATTTTTCGGGTTTCGCTCTCATTAAGTTTTCCAATTCGGTTATTACCGTTGTGATGAGCTGATGAGCGAGCGGCTTTTCACTGTTGTTGTTTGTTGGTCAGTTCCATCATGCTTGCTTAGCTTAACATGTTTGTTAGTTGGTTGGTCGGTGGTTGTTGGTCCATCATCCATCCATTTGTATCTTTCAAACCCTTAACTACTTGTGTTTTTAGAAGAACTTAGAATCGATCGATTTTCGCGTGTGTTTATTTTTATACTAATTAAGCGTGAAGAGGAAATTAGTATTGTATATTGTTCCAAAACAAACAAACAAAAAAAACAACATTAAAAAAGGAGAAGTCATGTTGACAATCATTATACCATACATTTGAATGCTTAAAAGAAATATATATATTAAGAAGATATTCACTTTGTATTTTATATTCTATTGAGGGTGATATGGTTTTCAAAGATTTAAAACTTCTTCATATTAAAAGTTGATCTATAATAAAATCGTAGAATATATCTGCCATTTTGTTTGCTTCTTCCCGCATCACATAAAAGCCACTTATGGTATTCAAAATCGAATTAATGAAAAATAAGAAGCTTTATTGTGAGTAACGTATAGAGTTTATTTCATCAAAATCGACATACAGAATCGTTTGAAACCGGTGGATGAAATTCATCAACAAAATAAAAGAAATTTCGTTATCATCATTCCCCTGCAAAGCCATCATTCTAATTCCATGAAGTGATGAAATTATTGCTCAGCTTAAGAAATAATAAAACTTTTTCATAAAAAAACTCATATTTACTCTAAAGAAACTAAGCTAAAGAGATAATTGAACAAAAGGTGTAGTAAAAAGTTATTGAAGACTTTATTTAGTATAGTTAGAATGATCCGATTTAGGTCAAATATGCACTGTTTTCTTCGATAACTTGTTGTCATTTTGACTGTAATTCCATTATGCCTATTTTTTAGAAAGACTCGTTCCTATTGGCAAATAACTGGACAGTTTGTTTTCACAAGCTTCTCTTGAGGAGAATTTTTTATTTTATTCAATTCAATTTTGGAATTCCTATGAAAATATTGACACACTCAGATTTTAAGTTGGATCAGTTCGATAGTAGAAATGAAATCTAGAGCAACTTAGATTATACTTACAAGAGGTTAATCAGTCTGATAATAGAATTCAAAAGGAAATCTATGTGTATAGAAAATCTTCTTAAGAAATTATTTAATTCAACATGAATGGGATATATAAATTGGATCAGTCTAATAATAGTGAATTCAGATGGCAATCTGATGAACTTTTCACAGGATATAATTTACTAATGATCGGCATGATATTTCTAGAAATATTTATTTTTCTTAGCCAAGTTAATGTACCCTTCAATAATCATCATCATGTATGGGGTATACTAAGTAAGACGACGTCAGAACCTAAAGTCTCCAAAAGTTTGTTCGTTCTCTCTCATGCGCTCATTTTCAGCCAAACACACACAAACTAATAAATTTTTGCTGCGCATTTTCTTCTTTTCTTCGTTGATATCGAATACGCTGCTGCTGTCGCTATCATCGTCGTTATCGTCCATCGTAGTATTAGTCTTTAACATCGTCGTCATTGCTGTCGTTCATTTGACTACGGTTGCCGCCGTCGTTCGTCGTCGTTAGCTTCGTTAACTTCGTTCGTTGTCGTTGTCGAAGTCGTTATCCTGCTGCTGCAATACGGCAAAACTTAGCACATTATAGCTGAGCAGAACAGGACTAAATTGAAAATCACAGCTAAAATTTGAACTCAGTCTCGTTTCATCGGGCAAACGGACTTAACCGCGCCATGTAGACGCGCGTAATTTTCTCGGTTTGAATTTTTTTAGAACCCAAAGACAGGAATTCCAATCAAATAAACTTCTGGAACAATATTGAAACGAACATTAATTAAACGCCTTTGTGCGTCGTAGTTATATATTTTTGTAGTTAAACAAAAGAAACAAGAACAAAATTATACAAATTTAATATCTTTGTATAATTTTTGGGTTCTAAAGGATAAAAAAAAATCCTGCCCGGCACACCAAAGGCGAAGAAAAAAAAAAACAGAAAGAAAAGCATTTGTATTTGTGCATTTTCCATACATCTACAACATATTTAACGTCGTATCTCTTCTCTATTTTATACTATATATTAATGTATAAATGCATTAGTGTGTGAAATCTTCTTATAGAAAGAAGTAAGAAAAACATAACAAGAAGAAAACGAACGGAAAAATTATAAAAATTTTCACAAAGTGAAGAAACACAAGAACTTAATAAAAAAAAAAATAATAATAATAATAATAAAAAATATAAGAGACACATAAACAAATAAATAATAAATAATCAAAGAAAAGGCCTAAACATGATTGTGGATAGTTTTGGTGGAGGTGAACCATCTCAGAATGGCGTTTGCAAGAAGCGTCCATTCATTTGTTCCATTCTTGATCCCAGTAAGTGTTAATCAATTATTTCATATACTTAGTACCTAATACTACTCTACTCTATTCTGTTCTATTCTACTCTAAAATAATCCTCTTTGAACTATCATCTCCTCTTTGACTGACTCTAACATAAAAGATAAATGAAAGTTTTCTTTTTCCTTTCTTTTTTTATTTTTTCTGTGTATGAGTGGAGTGAAGCGAAATGAATGTTGCTGCTGCATACACATAACTTCATAACTTCATAGTCATGCTTAACATGCTGCTACCATGCTAGCATGCTGCTTCTTCTGTTTCTGCTGCTGCTGCTGTTTTCCCAAACTGACATTTTTCTGACTCATACTCATGCTCAGACTCACTCTCCTTTACTTTCCCCTCTTCCTTAGCCTTATTTCACTCGCACATACACTCGCGCACATAACTCAACTCGTTCCTTTTGCGGTTGACTGTACTAACACACAAAGCTTTTTCTACATGTTTTTCCATAACTTTGTCTATTTTACTTAACTTAAATACACAAAGTTTTATGCTTTTATCTGAATTTCTCTCGTCGTATGGCGTTCGTTTTATGTTTTAGCCATAAATTAAATAATAATAACCAAAGAAATGTACGACAAGTATGTGAATGTGGATGTATGGTTTGTCCATGCCATATATCCACATCATGTATAAATAAATAATTGCATACTTTATGGCTAAAACGCATGCAAAATTGCACAGAAAAGCTAAAACCCCAAATATTGTCGTGTCATGGTTGATGGTAGATTGTTAGAATGGGCTTTGTTACTACCATTTCTGTTGCTATTGCTATTGCTGTTCTTTTATTTTGTTTTATTTTATTTCATGTTTTTCATCATTCTTGTATCTTTTTCAGTTTAAATTTTTAATTTTTCAAAAATGAAAAAAAAAAAAAAAAATTAAGAAATGACAAAAATTGTTTTCAAATTATTTATTTTTCAATTTTCTGTTGATGTGTGATAAATTTTAAATATTGTGAAATTGTTTAAAAATTCCTTGGTATTATTTTATTTTACATTCATTTTTGTATTTCTATTTTTTTTTTTTTTTTAATAAATTAAATATTTTGTTTATAATTTTTGAATAGTTTCCAAATATTTTAACTTTCCACTATCTTGTATGAAATTAAAAAAAAAATGTTATTCGATTTTTCATAAAATAAAACTTGTTAAAAAAATATTTTGCATATATTTTTTAAATATTTAAATCTTCCACTAAATTTAATAAAATTCTCTTTCACATTTTTTAATGTTAAAATGGAAATATAAAGTGTTTGCCAGTTTTTAAGAGTTTATTGTTATATATTTTTTTTATTTTTAAATTTTTAAAATATTTTTGTTTTAATTTGTTGTCTTTTTTTTAATTTTTAGTTCCTTGGTTCTATTTTATTCTTTTTTTTATTTTATTTATTTCATTTTAGTTGCCTCATGTTTAGACTAAGGATGCAATGATTCAAAATATTGCCAATACGATATCGATTCCGATTCCGATTATTTATAGTACATTATCTGTGCTGCCGATACCGATATCTTTAGCTTATTTAATAATAAATTATTATATTTATAATTTCTCAAAGTAATAAACCAATTCATTTAGTTAAATTTTGTTCACACCTGATAAGACATTTATTTTTGCTTAAACTTTTTCATGTTTGGGAACTTCTCTTTATCACAACAATATTTCTTTGAATCTGAGTTTATTGGAATGTTTGGATATTTTAAATAAGATTCCATCTCTTCTTGCTCAGGAAGAGCTTTTATTTGTGATCAGATAGTCATAATCACTCCAGATATCTTTGAAGATCTTATCTTTAGCTCTTTGTGACTTTACAAATGACAAAATCAGTCATTGATTCCGTAGATCAAATTGTCCAATGAAAAGTTAAATATTGTGGGCTATTATTGTTATTGTCGTCCGCGATATTTTGATCCTTGATCTGTGCTAAAACTGCATATCATACTTTAGATGAGGTATAGCGTCGGACAAGCAAGCAAGAATCTGTACTTATAGCATCTGTGACTTGTTCAAAATAAATTAACATTGACCCAACTGTTCCAGCAATTGTTTGATATTGGCCAATAAATAATAGGCTATGCCGATATATCGTTAAGGGAATTGTAATCGTTACATCCTTAGTTTAGGCATTTAATTTTCAGATGAATATAATTTAATTTATTTTATATTTGAATTAATTGGTTTTATTTCCTTAAATTAAATTCAAATTCGTATTTTTTTTTTTTTGTAAAGACTTTATTTAATTTTTCTCTTTTAAAAAAAGATTTTTATTTTATATAAAATAATAATTTGAGAATTTTAAAATATTTTTATATTTTTCCCACACTTATTTATTTGTTTTTAATTAATTCTATTATATTGTATATTATTTCTTAATTATCATTTATTTTATTTTTTTACTTATTTTGAAAAATGTCCTTGTTTTTTATTTTATTATTATTTTTCGATGAATTTAAATTTATAATTTTTCAAATAATGTTATAATTCAAAAAATATTTCTTTCAATATTAATTTGGTAAATTACTCTTCATTAATTTCAATATAAATATTTGTGTATTCATAATTTCAATCAATTAATTTTTATTTACATTTTTCATTTAATTTGTGTTTATTTTATATAAAATTTTTTATTTCAATTTATTTTTTAATTAAAATTATTTTTGTTTTATTCATTTTCTATTTAAATAATAATATTTCTGTTTACTTACTTAAACCTTCGGGGCAGAGGTGGTGAGTGATTGAGTGAGTTGAATGTGTGTGGGTTGTGGCATTATTTAATTGTAAATTTTGTTTGCCTAAAAGCATGCTCCTTTTTTTTTGTAATTCCCTTATTTTTATTAACACTTTATTGTTTTTCATGGAATTTTTTCATCTACTATCTTCATTTATCTTCATATATTATTGTTGTATCTTTCACAATCTACATTCATCATACATACATATAAATGAATCTATTGTATAAAAAAACTAACCTATAAAACTAACAACGTCAATCAATATATTTTTTATATCCGCTTATTTGCAGATGCCTGGTTTAAGCCTGAGCGCTTACATCCACAAGGTAAGTGGCCTAAAAAAAAGGGGGGCGAATCAAATATATGACTATACACTGACTATATAATAAAAATCAAAAAACAAAAAATGAAAAAGAAATGAATAACAGAAGACCTGAAAACAAGAAAAAAAAAATAGAGAAAAAGATATAAGTCACGATGTTGGTTGGTTGTAGTATTGCATAAAGCATAAAAATGAAACAAGAAGGGAGGAAGGGGAAAAATGTACCAAATGAAAAAATCAACAACAAACAAGAAAGGAAATGACGCCGCAATGCGTTGCACGCTGCGCAAATAAAAGCCGCAGCAGAGTAGCAAAACGCTGAAAAGTATGCTACAGCTTTTTGTCCCTTTTGTCCCTTTTTCCCCGTTTCTTCTTCTGTTTTTGTCTTTTTTTTTATAACATTTTTTACTATGCCGCGCACACCAGGGGTTGCCTCAGCTACATACTTCTGTTCTCGTTGTATCTGCTGCTACTACTGGCGCAATTATGTTGAGTAGAGCATGTCCGTTATTGTTTGTCTGTCGTATCTGTCGTTGTCTCTGCGCGTATGTCCTATCCGTCTGTCTGTCCGTCCGTCCGTTTGTGTGTCTGTCCCAGCTAACCATACTTTCATTTGACTTTATTCTACTATGCTCCACTCCACTTCACTTCACTGTACTCCACTCCACTCCTTTGCTTTGCTTTCTTTCTATCTATCTGATTTTGTTTTACATTTACTGACTGACTCACTAACTGAATGACAGACTGCCTGAGTGACTGACTGACTGAATGAATGAATGAATGATGTTATTGTGTTTTGGTTTTCTTTTGTGTGCCGTGGAGCGCGCGCATTTGTTTTCGAATTCAACGCAATTCAATTGTGTCGTTCTTGTTTCTATCTTTTTGTTTTTTTTTTTTTTTCATTTTCATTTCTTCTTGTTTTTGCTCCTGTTGTTCTTGTTGTTTGTTGTTGTTGTTGTTGTTGCTGTTGGCATTTGTGGTTCATGGAGGGGGGGCTAAGCAAAGCCATGCCATGCCATGGCAGGCTAACCTAACCTGATGATGTCATAGCCTCAAAAAGTATGCTACAAATTTGATTTTCTGCTCTTAGTATTTATTATTTTTTTATTATTATTATTATAAATGATGACAATGGTGATGATGTTGAATGACAAGAGTGAGTGGATGGATGGATGTGGATAGATGATGACAAGGATGACAATGGTAATGTTCATGCTTATGATGGTGATAGTGATGATAATGATGACTTATAGAGCACGCGCCCCCATTGTGCACATTATGCACTCTTGGTTTTTTGTGCCATTTCATGTACAATTTTGTATTTTTCTGTACTTGACAATTTTTTGCTTTCCTTCTTCGCTTCCCTTTGCCATTCTCATTCTCATTTAGATACTACACTGCTAAACAATTGTTATTAACAACAAGAAGAAACAGCAGAAGAACAAATGTAAAAAGCAAACAAATGCAAAAGTATGCCAAAACATGTAGATAGAAAAATAAAAAAAAAAAAGGGAAAAATGCCTTCGACTGCTGCAAATGCTAACTGACTGCCTGCCTGCCTGCCTACTTTACTGCTTTGGTGATTTGCTCTCCATTGCTTTCTTTTTCCTTTGGTGTTTTCCTTTCCTTTCGTTTGGTTCAGTTTGGTTTCCTTTCTTTTTCATGAGAAGAGGACGAAGAATAGGAAAGGAGAAAGACTTTGGTGCTTTGCTATGGTATTTGCTATTTGTGCCTCTGTTGTTCAGTGTTGTGACTGTTATTGATTTTCACCCTTAGCGTTTTGCATACAACACAATTTGCTATGCTTCACATTGCTTTGCTTTACTTTGGTTTGGTTCATGCACTCTTGATGATATCTCTCTAGTCGACCGACCCATTGACCACCCACGGTGCTCAAATGATACCACATCATTTGTCTCCCACTTTTATTCCGCCCCCTTCTGGTGGTCGTGTTATAAACGCTTGAAAAATCAATTTAACAAGCGCCTAAAGTGCTACTAACGAAACGAGAAATAATGAAACCACTTGACATTTGTGGTAAAAAAAAAAAAATATACACAAAAAATAGAAGGAACAAAAAAAAAAAAAAGAATCTATTGTCAGGTCTTGGAAAAAAGAAGAGCATATGTGTGTGTGGTTGTGTGTGTGTGCTCTCGGGAAATGCTTGATGTGTAATCTTTTACTAAATTAGCACGCTTCATTATTATTTCTTTTTTAAACTATTTTTCATTCTACCAACACCATTACTCCATAAACCCCATTCAACCCACCAATCTTCCTTATTCTTTCCTTACCCTTACCCTCACTCTCACTCTCTGTTTAATTCATTTGTCCTGTGTGTCCCCTCGTCCTCTTGGAATAAAAAATAAGAAAGGAAAATAATGCCACACAACAGGGAAATAGACTCACTCACTCATAGTTAGTTACTCATTCACTATTTGCTGGTGCAACTGCTACTGCTGCTCATTCATTCACTTGGAATATTCGAGTGCAATGCGCCTAAATGCATGCTACGTGCCAAACGTATAAATCAAGTAATATGTACATATACACGTACACTTCTCTCTATATATTCTATATAGATATATGTATATACATATGTATGTGTATATATAAAAATGAATATTTTCTTTTCTTGTTCTTTTTGTATTAGTATTTGTTTGTGTGCGATTGTGTGTGATTGTGGTTTTTTTGCGTTATTATTTTTCGTCATTTGAACTCGAGTAACCTTCGTTGCATTGCACTTTTTGTCGTCGTATCCTTTTTTGCCACTTTACGCAAACACTCTCTCTCCGACATGTATATAGTATATATTGAGACACAAACACACACACACAAATATACACTTAGCTTAAGGCAATATGGCGGCCAAATGTCGGTCCGACCCAAAACATTTAAAAACCACAAATGTTTCACCATCATCATCTCACACATAACCTAACCTAACCAACCATACTAACATACATTTCTATTTTTTCCTATTTTTCCTCTATCTGACTGACTGAATGACTAAGTATCTCTGTATCTGTGGATTTGTTTAAGTATCTAAGTATGGGTGTGTGTGTGTGTGTGTGTGTGTGTGTGCATACTTTCTGCAAAGACTGTAATTAGCTGAAGTGCGCTAACGAAGACAACGACGACGCAGTTAGTTGAGTTGGTTGGTTGGTTGGTTGGTTGGTTTTAACCAAGTGCACACTTACCTTACACAATATGTTATGCTACTAGTATTTAGTACTGCTTTTGCAACCATTTCATTTGACTTTTACAATTTTCAGTTCTTTTTTCTTATCCCTCATCATTTCTCATCATCTCTCTTATCTCTTGTTGTGTCTAGTTTGGTTTGGCGCTTGACTTGACTACTTGGCTTTGCTTTGCTTTGCTTACATAGAATTTGGCTTTGCTTATTTTTTTGGATAATACTTACTCTCCTCAAGAGTAGTTATCCATTAAAGTAATCTGATAGTTGAACATCGTCGTCGTCTCGTCTCTTTTAGTTTATTTTTTTTTCTGTGTATTTAGTTTCCCTCATTTACACGAGTAGTATTTCAATTCTATTCTTTGTAGTGTTGTTCGTATTGCAATCTAATATGACTATTCATTTACGTACATATAAAACAAATAAACACTACTCTTAAGTATATAATGGAAGATACAAACTACTAGATACTACATAGTTACTATTGTATGTACATAAATACTACATGTATATATAGTAAGTATGAAGGAAAAGGCCTTGCCAAGCAACCAACCAACCAACCAACCAGCCAACCAAGCATAGTCATTCAGCCAACCATCGAATCATATATACGTGACAGTTCTACCTATAAATGCTTGCCAAGCTCATATTGCATGCTATAGATTTATTTATTTATTTTTTTTTGTATATTTTTATGGTAAATACTTGGTTAACTTTTGTTCTGTTGTTCCATTCGTTCGTTCGTTCGTTCATTCGCTCGCTCGTCCGCCGTCTTCTTTCCATCTCCTAGATATATGCATTTACATATAATAAATGATGTTTATGGTATATATACCCTGTGGAAGGCCTCTTTATTTAGTTTTTGTACATATATCGTTGCATTTGTGCCTGACTTAATGACATTTAAAGTTTTGTTTTTCAAGGAATTTCACTAAGAATACCATACCGCTGCCCTCCAAAGAGAGAGTGAGACAGAACATCTATTCTACTTATTATCCAACAAACGACCAAAATACTTGATTTAACGAGTTTAAGAACAAAATAAGGAAAGAAAGAAGAATCAAGTCGTAACTAAACCAAATGAGAAACCGGAAATGCAAATTTTTATTTTTTTTCTTTTTTTGCAAATTTTCTAATAGAACCAGTTGAGGCTTCTTATATCCGCTGCGCGTATTGTTATGTTTTGGCCACGTTTTTATTGTTGTGTTATTGAGTTCAACTATGAAATGTCTTGAAATTGTTGTTCGTGCAAAAGTTCTAAAAATTGGGTCATTTAACGTCGTTTACCATATACTCAGTCTTCCGTACTACTACTGACTCTATAAATCGATTTGAGGTTTCTCTTGTTAGTTTCATTATTTTCATTATTATTATTTTTATTATTATTGTTTTAGTTGTTCTTATTTTTGTTATAGTTGTTGTTGTTGTTGTTGTTGTTGTTACAATTAAGTATTATTAGGTGATTTGTGTGTCACCATTCTATTATGTGCTGCCTGCCCCCATTTCTTGGAATTAGATCTCATGCATATTTTATTGAAAATTCTTTTAAGTAAGTTTAACCCTAACAAAGGAATAGTTAATTGATAGACATTTTTTAGGTTAAGATATCTATGTATCTTATATTTAAGAAATAAAAGTTACTTTAAGCAAATGACCAAGGAATTTTAATATAATTAAAGGAATCTATTGAAATTTAAGGCAAAAAATCTAAAGACAATTTAATTAATTTAAAAAAAAAAAAATCGTTAAATTTCTTTAATCTTCTGAGAAATTGTGATATTCTGAAGCGAATTGTTTTAAATAAAATCCAATTAATTCTATAAATTCTTCAAAGTTTTCTCATATCCTTGTATTTAATTCATCTATTCCAAAAGAATCCTAAACATAGCTTTCTAAAGGAGAAGCGAGTCTTTAAACTTTTTTAATTTTAAGATTCCATTTATCTTTTTTATCTTTCTTTATTTGCCAATCTTTTTTCGAGTGTAAGCACTTATAAATTTTTAATAGTACCACCTTCAATTGACTAGGGATTGAGGGCAGGTTTTGTGGCTGCATGATTGGCCTAGTTGTTTGATTTTTTTGGGATGATACTCCAGTGGTTTCCTTGAAATAATTTTACCAAGAATTCTTCTAAACTGATTTTAAATAAGATCTTCATTAGAATAGTCCAAGAATTTGTAGAGAAGTTAAAGCTCAACTGGGAATCGAATAAGTATGAATCCCAAATCATCAACTAAGAGCAGCAATTCATTCCTAAAAAATCTACACTTCAACGCTAAACATGTAAATTTCTATGATTGTCACCGACAATATTTTTGTCAAACAAAAGATTGAAAATCACCTGGAGATTCTTATGAAAATCATTTCTTTTAAAAAAAAACTTTTGCATAACTTCTTTATTCTAAAAGATCTTGGAAAACTTATCAGAGACCAGGGACAAGTTTGATTAACATTAGTTGTCATAAAGTGTGGAAGAAACCCACATTGCAATAACAACCAGAATGTTGCCTTCATTATCTGTCTGTTTGTCTGTCAACTTGAATTAAATCAAACCATTTACTTTTGTTTAACTTTGTCTTTAAGTTTTCAAAAGAAAGCAACTTTTTCAACTAACAGCAACAACAACACCAACAACAACAACTGATAACACTACCAACACCATTTATCTTTTGAAGTTGGCGGCATCTGTAGAGAGTAGAGGTTCGCCTTGATTTCCAGTTCACCTTATATAAAAGTACAATGCCGACTGCTGTTTGTTGGTTGCTTGGTTACTTGGTTGGATTTTTTGTTAAGTTGACGACGCCTTCTAAGTTGTGTTAAAATTTTATTACTTAAAAAAATCTCCCAAGCGAAAACAATTTTTTTTTCTTTTTTACACGCGAAAAAGTGCAAAAATCTTTAGACCAAAGAAAAATCTAAAACACGCAATTAGTATTTAGTAGCCAAGCAACAAAAGAAAAAAAAAAGAAAAACCAAAAGAAATGATTAATTTTTTGTGTGAAGTCTTTGAAGTTTTAAGTTTCTTTTCTGCAAAGTATTTTTGTTTTATTTTCATTTGCAACTAAAGTTGGTTGGAAGCTCTTAACACACAACAAGCAACAGCAGTACAATACACAAAGTAAAACAACCAACACACAAAGTTTTCTTTAAGCCACAAACAACATTTCTTTTCAGATACTTGAGCAATGAACCATACTCAACCAAACCTCACTTAGCTCCCCATCTATCCCCATTCCTCAAACTAACTTTAGCCACTTAAGTGTTTGCGTGTGTATATATCTATATATGTACTATGTGGCTTGTGTGAGTGTTTGTGTGGATTTGTGTGGGTTGGCAAAGTATTTCATTCAAATGCTACATTGCCGGCCGGCCGGCTTAGATGCTTTTGCTGTTGCTACTGCTGCTGCTGCTGCTTGCATATTCAACAAAATCAGTAGTTGAGAGAAAATTCAAAAAAATTGCAATTCAAACAAAAAAATTAACGGAATTTTAATTAAACTAAAAAGAGGAAAAGCAGAACCAGAAGAAGGGAAAGGGAAGCAGAAAAATGGGAAAACCGAGGAGGAGAAGAAGACAAATTACCAACAGTTATAAAGATAAAAATGGCGCCTTTCTTTATGAGCTTTTATTCACTTCACTGACTCTTATTTTACTTGATATTTTTTTCCCCCTCTATTTACAATAAATTTTATCTAAATATGTATCTAAGTATCTACTATGTATCTTATTATATCTTTTCTGTCCATTTGCTTTACTGTATCTTTTTCTATGGCAAAAAAAGAAAAGAAAATAACATAAAATTCCAGACGACGACTCGCATTAGATCATCATCATTATCGTCATCATTGTCCAAAAAAATTCTCTCTCTATAGGTTTATTGTTAAGCAACACATTCATTCTTTCATTCATTAGTATTCCTATTCCAGTTCTTTCTATCTACAAATAATATACACACACATAGATACAATATCTATTTATTATTATTCCGGTTGCTGTTGTTGGTATATTTTTTGTTTTTTTTTTCTTGGTACAAACAATTTGCATGTTTTTGCGAAACTTTTTTTTTATATTATAGTAGAGTAGAAGCAAAGTTGCGAAATTCTTCTTATCAAATTTGGAAAGTGATTTAAAAGAATAATGCGCCGCGACATAACAATATTCTTTGACGTCGTTGTCAGGCAGATAAAAAATAACCCAAAACTTTTATAGTTATTAGCAATTTATGTACCCTTCTACTAGATAAGTTCTATTGTACTTAAGAGAGCAAGACTTCTTTTCTATTAATAAATTTATGTTATAATATATAATATGTACTAGATATCCCGCAAGTCCTTCCCAAAAAATTAGTGGATGAGATATTCGATAAGCTATATACATCTCACTTGCACACCTCAGTTTGTTAGAAATTTCGGTTGTTCCTTTGAGGTTTACGGAATTTTCATTTTTCCTAAACCTTCTTCATGAATCACACCGTCCATTGGTAAAAACTGTATGAAAATCCTTCTTGTACTTTTTGACTTCATTGCATACAGGCAGACTTTTTTTTTATATAATATGTAGTGATGTAACCACGTAACATGAAAGACGATTTTGTTAAACACAAACACCTGTCATGAATATCACGCTGCCCAGCACGAACGTGAATCAAATCCCCTTGGATATACCTGTATCCACAGGTACCAAATTCGAGACATACTTTTATTATTTATATTTATTTTATGCCGGTAACTACAGTCACCACGATACTCACATAAAGGGGCCTACTCCGTTGGACAGGTCGGAATCTATTGAGTTATTGTGTAATCTTTAGTATAAATCTTAATTCTTTTGATATATAATGAGAACGGTGGAACTGTGCTTCAGGTTGTTGCTAGCCAACGCTCGAGTAATACTGTCTGATAACTTTTATAACAAAATACTAATTGCCAGTGACTTTGTACCGGGCGATTAAAGTGATCAATGAAATAATGGCAATTTCACTTTGATACCCTTGTGACATAATTCTATAGTTTTAATCTTCATTTTTCAGTTGTGCTTCCCGTTGCTCGGTTATGTTCGATGAATGAACAGATTTATCAATGACACAATTCCCCCCACAGCTGAGACCCCTTCCAAGAATGATTAATGTTGTCTACATTATTCATTATCTTATAAATACTTCACCATATTCATAAATTTGTTTATAGTTTATGCTTTTTAGTTTATTCTGGTCTTTCAGATTAATCCATAAATACAATAAAATATTGATCTGATAAATATACGAAAAAATAAATTTAAAAAAAAAAACTCCGTTAATTGGGTCCAATGTCCGTAATTGCTAATAATGTAGTGTCCTTCTAATAGCAATTTTTCAAAGTGTAGTTCTCTAATGCATATTCCTTTGCACTATTTGGTTCATTGATAGCCTTTTGTAATTTTATAACTAATCTTCTATTTCTGCGACTATTTCCATAATTTCCAGTTGCTAAACACTTTTCAACACTTTCTAAACGTATTTTGACAAGTGCTTCCAATTGTTTTCTTCTGTTGTTATATATCTCAAACTCTTGAACTGCTTGCATTTTTTTAAGTACTTTTGATTTAGGTAATTTTAAAACTATTTCCAAATATTTAAGATTGTCTTTTAACTCTTTCTTACTTTTTCTTTCATCTTTGTATGTACTTAATAAATTTTGAATTTTGGCATCAGTTTCTAAATTTAGAATATGGAATGGATCCTGAAAAATATAGAAAAAAAAAAAGAAATTAATAATGAAATAATAGTTTTATTTAAATTTTGGTAAAGTAAAATATTATATTTTAAATATTGTAAAATTACCTCGGAAGTAGTGTTGGCCGCACTATTATTCGAATCTGGATTATCAATTTTAGTTTTATTGGAGTTGTTTGGTACCAAAAAAGAAAGACATTTTTAATTTTTTAACAAAATTTAACTTAAAAAATCTCAATTACTCGCATATTACTTACTATTTAAATCTGCTGCAGTATCATTTTTATTTTTATTGGAGTTGACTGATACCAAAAATGAAAGACATTTTTTAATTTTTCAATAAAATTAATTTAAAAAATCTTTAATACTCGGATATTACTTACTATTTGGATCTGCTATAGTATCATTTTTATTTTTATTGGTGTTGACTGGAACCAAAAAAGAAAGACATATTAATTTTTTCACTAAAATTAATTAAAAAATTCTCTTATTACTCGGATATTACTTACTATTTGGATCTGCTCCAGTATCATTTTCATTTTTATTGGTGTTGACTGGTTCTAAAAATGAAAGACATTTTTAAATTTTCCATTAAAATTAAGTTTAAAAATCTCTATTACTCGGATATTACTTACTATTTGGATCTGCTCCAGTATCATTTTTATTTTTATTGGTGTTGACTGGTTCCAAAAATGAAAGACATTTTTAAATTTTCCATTAAAATTAAGTTTAAAAATCTCTATTACTCGGATATTACTTACTATTTGGATCTGCTACAGTTTCATTTTTATTAGTGTTGACTGGTACCAAAAATAAAAAAACATTTTTAATTTTTTCATTAAAATTAATTTAAATATTCTCTATTACTCGCATATTACTTACTATTTGAATCTGCTGCAGTATCATTTTTATTTTTATTGGAATTGACTGGAACCAAAAATGATAGACATTTTTAATTTTTTAACAAAAATTAACTTAAAAAATTTCTATTACTCGGATATTACTTACTATTTGGATCTGCTCCAGTATCATTTTTATTTTTATTGGCGTTGACTGGTATCAAAAATGAAAGACATTTTTAAATTTTTCACTAAAATTAACTTAAAAAATCTCTATTACTCGGATATTACTTACTATTTGGATCTGCTCCAGTATCATTTTTATTAGTGTTGACTGGGACCCAAAATGAAAGACATTTTTAAATTTTTCACTAAAATTAACTTAAAAAATCTCTATTACTCGGATATTACTTACTATTTGGATCTGCTACAGTTTCATTTTTATTAGTGTTGACTGGTACCAAAAATGAAAGACATTTTTAAATTTTTCACTAAAATTAAGTTAAAAAATCTCTATTACTCGGATATTACTTACTATTTGGATCTGCTACAGTATCATTTTGAGTTTTATTGGAGTTGACTGGTACTAAAAAAAAAAAGGCATTTTTAAAATTTTAATTAAAATGAATTAAAAAAAAACGGATATATTTACAAATTTGAGTCCATCCCAAACCGATAATAAGTCCAACAATCAAAATTCTCATGTTTGTAAGCAAACAGAATTATAGAATGAACTGTACTCCAAAAGTTTTATGAACTTTGCCTTATATAGTTTCGAATGGGAAAATAAGAAAAATATAGTTTATAGCGACTTAGATATAGATAGATGATATATACTTTTGAACACTTAGAAATGATAAAAATTAATTAACACAAAATGAATTTGTGTTAAGTAAAAATAATAAATATGGAAATATGACTTCATAGAACAAAAATTTGTTGTGTGGAAAGCAATTTCCCAATTCATTTGCTTCAAGGCATTCAACATGGCTTGTCGTAAACCTTAATCTTCAAAAAACCTTCAAATTAAAAGCCATGGGGCATTGAATCGGCATGATCTATCTAGAAAAGGGCTTATGCAGTAAATGAATTATTACTCTACCTGTGTGGGAAGCATCACATATGGTCCACTTCCAAAATAAACTGTAGAGATTAATATATTTTAATTATCAACATGTGGGGCCCAGTTAAAAGGAAAAATGATGTAAACGGCTTTATACAATTCCATTCCAATTTGATACCCTCGTGACTCATTTATAGTGTTTTATTATTAATTTTTCAGTTTTGCTTCCCGTTGCTCGGCTATTTGAAATGAATGGACTTGATCATAAATCTCCATATGACATATATGTACCTCAACATATATTTTGACTTATTTCTGGACATAATTCCCCTCATAGCTGACATTTCTCAGAAATCCATTTTCCAAGAATAATTAGTTGTCTACATTATTGATTTTGTTTGATTTTTTTTTTTTTTTGTGGTCTCTTCGATTAGTTGTACTGATGTTGAACTAATCTCTTGATCCATTGTTCCAACCATGTCTATTAATAACGAATCACAAAAATCAGTCTTTACTGAACTTTGACTATGCCGAAGTTGTAATACTCTTCACGCCCCTCCTAATGTTCCGAGGGTCTTGAAATTTACACGGTTGGTGAATATGGATCAGATACACTGTCGTGAGCTATGTCAGCTCCTCAGGCAATGAAATGTCACCTAAACCATACTTTGCCGTAAGAACAATAACTCTACATTGTCAAAATACGCTTTTACACATCAAATTTTGGAGGCCCTAGTTGGGAACAATTGAACTTTTGACCATGACCACTTTAATAAATTACTTATTTTAAGACTGTGAAGCTGCCCATACCCAACTATGGCTACTTTCCCCTACTATAAATACTTCATATCCATAAATATGTTTAAAGTTTATTCAAGTTTTTTAATAATCCATAAATACAATATTGATTTGTTATTTATAGTAAAATTTAAAAATAAACCAAAAAATCTCTTAAATGGATGCAGTCAAGGTGGATGCCATAAATATAGTGTCCTTCTAATTACAATTTTTCAAAGTGTATTTCTTTAATGCAATTTCCTTTCTAATATTTGATTCGTTAATTGCCCTTTGTAACTTTTGAACTAATTTTCTATTTACAAATCTATTTCGATCATCTCTAGTTGCCAAACACTTTTTAATAGTATCCAAACGGTTTTGGACAAGTGCTTCCAATTGTTTCCTTCTGTCATCATATGTCTCAAACTCTTGTAGTGCTTTAATTTTTTTCTGTACCTTAGATTCAGGTAATTTTGAAAGTATTTCCAAATAAATAAGTTTTACATTTAATTCTTGTTTACTTTCTTTTTCATATTTGTATGTGCTTAATAAATTTTGAATCTTGGCATTAGTTTCTTTATTTAGAGTAGCGATTGAGTCCTGAAATAATTTGAAAAAAAAAAAATGGTAAAGTAAAATATTTTATTTTGAATATTGTAAAATTACCTCTGTTATAGTAGTAGCACTTGGTTTGGGGGTAGTACTAGTAGAGGGAGTTTTTCTGGAGGAATTTGTCCTAGAGGTAGTTGATCTTGAGGGAGTTGTTCTCGAGGGAGTTGTTCCAGAGGGTGTTGTTCCAGAGGGACTTGTTGTAGACGAAGCAGTAGCACTCGGAGTAATAGTCACATTAGTAGTCGGGCTAGTAGTCGATCCAGAAGTAACCGTCACAATATCAGTTGGTCTAGTTGTCGGTATAGCAGTAATAGTCTCCTTAACAGTTGTGCCAGCAGTCGATGTAGAAATATTAGTCTTATTTTCAGTGAAATTGCTAGTCGGGCTAGTAGTCGATCCAGAAGTAACAGTCACAATATCAGTTGGTCTAGTCGTCGGTATAGCAGTAATAGTCTCCTTAGCAGTTGTGCTAGCAGTAGATGTGGAAATAATAGTCTTATTTTCAGTCAAATTACTAGTCGGGCTAGTAGTCGATCCAGAAGTAACTGTCACAATACCAGTTGCTCTAGTTGTCGGTATAGCAGTAATAGTCTCCTTAACAGTTGTGCTAGCAGTCGATGTAGAAATAATAGTCTTGTTTTCAGTGAAATTACTAGTCGGGCTAGTAGTCGATCCAGAAGTAACAGTCACAATACCAGTTGGTCTAGTTGTCGGTATAGCAGTAATAGTCTCCTTAACAGTTGTGCTAGCAGTCGATGTAGAAATAATCTTATTTCCAGTCAAACTACTAGTCGGGCTAGTAGTCGATCCAGAAGTAACAGTCACAATATCAGTTGGTCTAGTTGTCGGTATAGCAGTAATAGTCTCCTTAGTAGTTGTGCTAGCAGTAGATGTGGAAATAATAGTCTTATTTTCAGTGAAATTACTAGTAGGGCTAGTAGTCGATCCAGAAGTAACAGTCACAATACCAGTTGGTCTAGTTGTCGGTATAGCAGTAATATTCTCCTTAACAGTTGTGCTAGCAGTCGATGTAGAAATATTAGTCTTATTTTCAGTGAAATTACTAGTCGGGCTAGTAGTCGATCCAGAAGTAACAGTCACAATATCAGTTGGTCTAGTTGTCGGTATAGCAGTAATAGTCTCCTTAACAGTTGTGCTAGCAGTAGATGTGGAAATAATAGTCTTATTTTCAGTGAAATTACTAGTAGGGCTAGTAGTCGATCCAGAAGTAACAGTCACAATACCAGTTGGTCTAGTTGTCGGTATAGCAGTAATAGTCTCCTTAACAGTTGTGCTAGCAGTCGATGTAGAAATATTAGTCTTATTTTCAGTGAAATTACTAGTCGAGCTAGTAGTCGATCCAGAAGTAACAGTCACAATATCAGTTGGTCTAGTTGTCGGTATAGCAGTAATAGTCTCCTTAGCAGTTGTGCTAGCAGTAGATGTAGAAATAATCTTATTTCCAGTCAAACTACTAGTCGGGCTAGTAGTCAATCCAGAAGTAACAGTCACAATATCAGTTGCTCTAGTCGTCGGTATAGCAGTAATAGTCTCCTTAGCAGTTGTGCTAGCAGTAGATGTGGAAATAATAGTCTTATTTTCAGTGAAATTACTAGTAGGGCTAGTAGTCGATCCAGAAGTAACAGTCACAATACCAGTTGGTCTAGTTGTCGGTATAGCAGTAATAGTCTCCTTAACAGTTGTGCTAGCAGTCGATGTAGAAATATTAGTCTTATTTTCAGTGAAATTACTAGTCGGGCTAGTAGTCGATCCAGAAGTAACAGTCACAATATCAGTTGGTCTAGTCGTCGGTATAGCAGTAATAGTCTCCTTAGCAGTTGTGCTAGCAGTAGATGTAGAAATAATAGTCTTATTTTCAGTCAAATTACTAGTAGGGCTAGTAGTCGATCCAGAAGTAACAGTCACAATACCAGTTGGTCTAGTTGTCGGTATAGCAGTAATAGTCTCCTTAGCAGTTGTGCTAGCAGTCGATGTAGAAATAATAGTCTTATTTTCAGTGAAATTACTAGTCGGGCTAGTAGTCGATCCAGAAGTAACAGTCACAATATCAGTTGGTCTAGTCGTCGGTATAGCAGTAATAGTCTCCTTAACAGTTGTGCTAGCAGTCGATGTAGAAATAATAGTCTTGTTTTCAGTGAAATTACTAGTCGGGCTAGTAGTCGATCCAGAAGTAACAGTCACAATATCAGTTGGTCTAGTCGTCGGTATAGCAGTAATAGTCTCCTCAACAGTTGTGCTAGCAGTAGATGTGGAAATAATAGTCTTATTTTCAGTCAAATTACTAGTAGGGCTAGTAGTCGATCCAGAAGTAACAGTCACAATACCAGTTGGTCTAGTTGTCGGTATAGCAGTAATAGTCTCCTTAACAGTTGTGCTAGCAGTCGATGTAGAAATAATAGTCTTGTTTTCAGTGAAATTACTAGTCGGGCTAGTAGTCGATCCAGAAGTAACAGTCACAATATCAGTTGGTCTAGTCGTCGGTATAGCAGTAATAGTCTCCTTAGCAGTTGTGCTAGCAGTAGATGTGGAAATAATAGTCTTATTTTCAGTCAAATTACTAGTCGGGCTAGTAGTCGATCCAGAAGTAACAGTCACAATACCAGTTGGTCTAGTTGTCGGTATAGCAGTAATAGTCTCCTTAACAGTTGTGCTAGCAGTAGATGTGGAAATAATAGTCTTATTTTCAGTGAAATTACTAGTCGGGCTAGTAGTCGATCCAGAAGTAACAGTCACAATACCAGTTGGTCTAGTTGTCGGTATAGCAGTAATAGTCTCCTTAACAGTTGTGCTAGCAGTCGATGTAGAAATAATAGTCTTATTTCCAGTCACATTAGCAGTCTGTTCTGATGTATATTTATTGGAAGAATCTCTTGATATAGTATTACTACTACAACAGTTTACAGAATCTAAAAAAAAAAAATACATTCTCAAATTTTAATTAAAATAAATAAAAAAAGAAATAAATAAAATTTAAAATTCATTTACAAATTTGAGTCCATCCCAAACCGATAAAAAGTACAACAATCAAAGTTCTCATGTTTGTAAGAAACCAGGAATACAAACTGAAATGTAACTTTAAACGAACTTTGTCTTATATAGTTTCGAATGGAAAAATAAGAAAAATATAATTTATAGCGACTTAGATATAGATAGATGATACATTAGTACTTTTCAACACTTAGAAATGATAAAAATTAATTAACTCAAATTCATTTTGTAAAAATAATAAATATTGGAATATATCTTCATAGAACAAAAATTTGTTGTGTGGAAAGCAATTTCCCAATTCATTTGCTTCAAGGCATTCAACATGGCTTGTCGTAAACCTTAATCTTCAAAAAAACCTTCAAATTAAAAGCCATGGGGCATTGAATCGGCATGATCTATCTAGAAAAGGGCTTATGCAGTAAATGAATTATTACTCTACCTGTGTGGGAAGCATCACATATGGTCCACTTCCACAGTAAACTGTAGAGATTAAGATATTTTAATTATGAACATGTGGGATCCAGTTAAAAGGAAAAAGGATGTAAACGGTTTTATACAATTCCATTCCATTTTAATACCCTCGTGACTCATTTCTCTGAAGCAACATTCTATCGAACTCCTTCTATGTTTTGTGTTGATGAAGGACGCTCAGAGTGTTCCAAAATGAAGCTATTGACTTTAAATTACTGTTGTTACCATTTTATAATTTTCTTTCTTGAATCTATGAGAAGTTTTCGAGAATCTATAATAACATTATATAGTATTGTCCATACGAATACAAGATTGTGCAGTTCATTGACTGTTGCTAAGTATGTAGTTCCAAGAACTTATTGAAGCATTCATTCAATAAAATAAATAAAAACAAAATGCTTTATTGCTCTGACTCTCATATATTATTGTATTTATTTATTCATTTATTTACTTATTTTATTAGCCTTTATATTTGCGCATCTTTGTCATAAAAATGTAAATATGTACTCTTATGTAGTAACTTTATGTATTATTATTGATATTGCAGTTTCATATTTATAGAATAAAGAGATGTGTTTGTCAAAAGAGTAGATAGAGAGAGAGCAGTATATACTTTTTACTGCATTATTTAAATTAAAATCAATAAAATGATAAGTAAATACAATACATAATAAATGAGTGGAAAGCAATTGTATTAAAATAAATGAATTAAGGTTAAATGAAAACTGCTTGTTTTGAACACAGAATATAAAAATGATAATGCAGTGTGTCAGTTTTTTTTTGTTTGACGCTGCTTGATCATTTAGTCGACGGCGCATGAAAATCCGGCAAGCAAAAGTAAAAACTTAAGTAACCTTGAATTAATGAGAACGCGCGAATTTTTTTGTTTGTAATTTTATTTAATTACGCTTTAGTAGATAATTTTTATTGTATTTTGTATTCTTTCGCCGTACTTTACTGCTGCTGCTGCTGCTGTTGGTTCTCATTAAAAGTTGTTTGTGCTCATTAGTAGCACCATCACTTCATTCATTAGTTTTCTCGTTTTTTCGATCTCTCTCTATATCTCTAACTTTTTCTTTGCTTTCTCTTCCATTCTCTTTCATTCATTCACTCTCTCTACTATAAGTGTATGACGAGACTAGAAACTAATTTTAGATTTTCAGCTACGACAAAAGTATTTTATCTGAAATATTTTTCCCTAAATCATCATCATCGTACTACAAATAGAGTTAAGTGCTCGCAAAAAAATATATTGTCATTACCGGCACCGGCGGTCGATCCGGTCCGGTCTCTCTACAGACCGGAAAATTGTTTTTCCTTTTTTTTTTATTTTCCTTTTCCTTTCAGCAATTGCTGCAATGTTTTCTCTCGAAAAATTTATATTTTCATTTATTTCTTTTAGTTGTTTATTGATTTTAATAGGTTGCTTGTAAATTTTAATGGGTCGCATTTTGATTCTATAAAAACGAGGTTCATTTCTAATGTTCTCCAATTAATTTACCCTAACCCACTTTTCTTTATTACAAATTTAATCAAAAATTATCAGATCAGAGATAAGATAAGGACGAATGCATAACCTTACTCTGAACAAATTGCTAAGAACTAGATACGCGGACAGATATTTGATATAGACGATTTGTATGATTTTAAAAATGACACTAAGCTTTATATGCATCTCACTTGCATACCTTACTTTTTTCGATTTTTATTCGGCAGTTTCTTTGGATTTTCCGAATTTCATTTCTTTATAAACCTTTCTCATAATCCTCAATCAGTCCATTGGTGAAAGCCGTATAAAAATCCGTTCGGTAGTTTTCGAGTTTATCGCGTTCAGACAGACAGATAGACGCTGCGGGGGACTTTGTTTAATAATATGTATAGATTTCAACACTTTCGGTTTTTTTGTTGTCGCTGAACTTGTTAGGAAAGGAGTTCTATACTTTTCTTGAACCATTTACATTATTTTTTAACCAGTCCTCGCTTGTAATATATGTACGAGTAAATATATCGAATTTGTCTAGCGATAATTTTGCTTATTAATGATGATAATTGTACATAAGTAAATCTCTAATGAATGGAAAATTTCTTTCCATTTAGCATTAATCAATGTTTAGAGAAGATAGGAAAAATAATGTAAAAATGAAAAGATAAGAGCATCTATGAAACAAAACAGATCGCATTCACAAAGAGAATTCATGCTTGAAATAAAGAAAGAGATAAAGTAGAAAAAAAAGGATAAGGAAATTTTCACTCTAATTCTATAGACAGACGTTTTGGCTCAATTCATTCTGAATAAATAGAGATAAAACAATGTTGATTTTGAAGAGAAAAGGGACAGAGAATTTTCAATCAGACATTTCAACTTGAAACAAAAATATAGATTAATTTTGAAGAGAGTTTTCACTCAGATCCTATAGTAAGTTCTGAAACATTTTGACTCAAAACTAAGTAGAGACAACAACCATTAACAACATACGTAGACTGGACAATTCGCTCACGAAACATCGCATTCTCATGTTCCTTTTTCGAAATCCTGAGTCAATAAATCAGAATGTTTTGACCAAAAACCTTTCTATCTAGAGACAAAGAAAACAAAATACCAATACTTTGAGTCACATTCATAGTGAATAGTGATGAAATTCTTATCTATACATTTTTAGATTTCTTATCATTAACTTTTGCTTTGTTCATTGTCCAGATACATAATAGATATCTATAGACTTCTTATCTTACTCTTTGTTCTCAAAAGTTCTCTCTTACCATTAAATATTATCTTAATCTTTTAATGAAAATTAAATGAAAAGAAGAAACAACGGCTACAATAGATAGTAGATAGACATAATTCTACATATGTAGATACATACTTCATATGCTTAGATAACATACATCATATAGTCAGTTATCTTATTCAGTTAAAATATACTTAATTTCCAAGCTAAAACAAGCCGCCGCATTTAGCGTCAGAAATACATATTGCAAGAGTTGGAGTAAAAGTATCTAAGCATCTGTCTATCTATGCATCTATCTACCTAGATTGCATTGCTTGCACTCAGCGAAGCGCTAACATGTGTTAACAAGGCTTACATACTTATGAGTCTATAATAATTTTACCTGTGAGCAATAACTAAACAAATGAGTAAGTTACAAGTAGAATAGGTAGGTATGGATGGATGGTGAGAAGGGAGCAACTTGCGATCGCACTTGAACTCTGATATGAGCTTGTGTTTGTTTGTCTAGTGAGTGAGTAATCTTGAATGCATTATAAGTTGTCTAATGCCACCTTCATACTGTACATTCGGTATCTATGTATGTCTAAGCATGTATCTATAGCTTTATAACTCAGAGAACTGCAAATTTTGTAAACTAAAACGTACACACCAAGTGAATGAGTGAGTGAAGTGAAAAAAGTATCTGCCTGGCTGTTTGCGGCTGACTGCGTTCATGACTGAGTTTGAGGTTGTGTTATGGGGTTTTCTTTTCAACTCAAATGCAATACTGCTGAGGCTGCTGCTTCTGCTGCTGCATATTCATAGTACAACAGACGAGTGCATTATTATTGTTGTCATCTGTCGGTCTGTGCCCGGCTGAGTTGTGTGTATTGTATGTGTCTAGGCTAGTAGCCTCATGTAGTTTTAGATAGATTTGCTGCCCATTGTTTGTTATTACAATATTATTATCGTTGCTGTTGTGTTTGTTGTTGTTCTTCTACTCTGTCAAACAAACTCAACTGATCGTTGTCGTCGTGAGTATTTCTATAATATAAAACTATAAAACTACTACACTAAGAGCTCACGTAGATACATTTGTACGTCGCTGTCACCGCTGCCTTCCACAACTACGACAATAGTCGTCGTCAACAACGAACGCATCTGAATTTAATTGTAATTTGGTTTAGTTGATGTACGGACTTTGCCGAACTTTGTCATTCAACATTTTATAGTAGTATATTGGGTGGTGTTCGTGTTTTCCTAAATATACAAAAATACAAACAGAAAATATACAAAAAAAAAAAAAATAATATTTTTTCTCTTAACTTCGCTTGGTATATTTTAACAACAATAAAAAAGAAAAAAAAAAACAATAACAATAACAAAATAGAAAAATAAAAATTACAATAAAAGTGCAAATTGTCGTGACCCTTGCCTAAATGTGCGTTTGTGTTTTTGTTGTGTCGTGTTTTGCTGAATAATGTATCTTCACATCACATAATATATTATATTTGTATACCCAAATGCTGCTACTTTGCTATGCATCTACTTTTATCTTCTTAAACTATTTTAGAAACACAACAAAAGCAAACAATTTAACACAAAAAATAAAAATATTTTGTTCTTCTCAACTTTGCAAAGAAAAGAAAATAAATTGTCTAAAAAACACACATTCTTAGTTTGCCTAGTTGAGATACATTTTTATGGGCAACCTTTTCTTTATATGTACTGCTGCTACTACTATAGTGTTGTATGTTTCCTTTAGTTGAACGCACATCTATCGGTTGTCGAAGGAAGCACGAACGCATTAACACTAGCAAATCGAGCGGTTTGTGTTTGGTTATCATCAAATTTTGCAGTGAAAAGATTACAAAAATAAAAGATACTTAATTTATTGTGTTATTTTTTAGACCATTATATTATATAATGATGAAATTCATGTGTTTTGTTGTTATCTAGCGATAAAAAGAAATCTATAAATTGAAATCAAAATTGATTATTAAATTTCTTTTTTTTTTATGGATAACAAACAAAACCAAACCAACCACGTACAACCGACGTGCCTATCAAGTGCGGTTTTTGTGGGTCTTAGTAATAGAAACCATTCAGTTAACCTGAATATTTTTTGTATAATGCAAAACTAAAAGTATCTAAATATCTAATAAAACTAAACTATATTCTTAAGTGAAGTGTGGTGTATTGTTTTATCGGGTTACTTCAAAATTCATAGGTTTCTTTCGTGCGGAATTTTCTTATTTTCTAATTTTCATTTTCCTTTTTTTTTTCAGTTTAAGTTTTATAAGTTTTTAGTTAAAATATAAATTATAAAAAATATAAAAACATAATTAACAAAAATATTAAATAAGAAAAACAACAAAAATAAAAATATACTCAAAATGGCTGCCGCTTTAGATACGCTTCATGATTTGTTGATTACACTCAATGAATTACGTGATTTACCACTCAATCGTGAGTCCTGTAAGTATACAAAATTTTCTCAAAGGAAACCATTTTTCTTTTTTGCTTGCGTTTGTTGTTTGAGTGAGTTTTTCACAAATGATCGAATGTATCTTTTTACAAATTCATTGAATATTTTTAAATATTTTATACTTTATTTGAAGAAATTTCATTGAATTTTTTGATTGATTGATTGATCTTTGATTTTGATTGAAAGATGCCAATAAAAAATAATTGAGTGTTGAGACTCTTTGAGGACATTTAATATTTAAATATTGTTCTGCAAAAGACTCTTAAGATTTTTTTTTTGTTAAAGAGTATAATTTTTTAAGAGGAATTTTTAACTTCTATCTATAAAGAAAGATTTGATTGATCTTCATAAAATCGTAGAATATTTTGTACTTAAATATTTTAATTTCTGATCGAACATCCAACATGTTGTTTATGGTTTGATTCGAACCTTAAAATTTATTATTGCAGTTTTTACAATTCACCTATAATTATACTTTGTATACCTCTACGAATTAGAAGGGAGGGTATATTAGGTTTGTGCGAAAATTGGTTACATCTACAGTCCTGAGGGAAGGGAAAAAGATCTCATTTAGTATGAAGTGTGAAGAGATGAATTTATCTAGCCATCAACAACAATTCCAGACCAATGGAAAGTTATGTGCTTGATTATAAGTATGAAAGGGGCGTTCATTGATGCTCATGGATCATTAGGCCATGTTAAACCATCTCCTCGACTTTCATGTACATTTGTGCCTCTGTTTATCTCGCCAACTATTACATAAGAGATACACAATTGATATTTGGTTGGTAGATTTTTAATCTTGTGAACTTAATCTTACATGGTGATTGGCAACCGTTCATACTATACTATTCATTCTGTCATTCAAGTGATTTGCACCGGTTGACATTATTGACTTGATTGACATTCGATTGGCGAAATCGAAAATTATCATTTTCCTTAAATTGGCTACATTGTAGGTTTGTGTAAACCACCTTTAACATCAATAGTTTTGTAGATGTGGGCAACTACTACTAACTTTAACTCTGAAAAATCAACTATCTATTAACATGTGTTCAAGTCTCTGATTCTATCAACTTCAAATATTGTTGTGTTTTTTTTTTTTTTGCTTATTTATTTTCAATTTTTAAGCTTTCAAATAATAGGAGGTTACAAAGTATTCCATAGTCGGGTCCATCTGGTTACGTACAAACATAGTTTTATTTCTCATTTTTATAATAATAATAATTTGTTGTTTTTACGTTTATTGCCGCTAATAATTTATAAATAAATAGCAGCTGGTGCGAGAATGTTGATTTCATTTATTTATTTATTTTTTTTTATGTTTATTTTTTTTTTTAACAATTTAAATTGTTGTTAATCAATAGTCAGTCTCTCTCTTCTCTTCACTCTTTCTTTTGAACCCTTATTATTCTTCGCATTTTGTCATTAATCTCATTCATTATGTAATGCATTTTATAATGAATGCGTTTTATGTTATTGTTTTTAATAATTTCTGATTAAATATGACAAATGTCAGGTGCAAATTTCATTAGCAAAATTTTGAAAAAAAATTAAAATAAACAATAATACAAAAAATGTTATTATGTCATAATTTCTAAGCTTTCGTTCTTCATCTATTCATTTATTCCTTATTATTATTATTCTTATTATTCTTTATTCAACAATTCAACAACAAAGTGTGGTGCGTATGTATGATGATATCATTTCTGATTTCATTAGTTTCTACTTTTTTCTTTCTTTCTCTCATTGTGAGTCAAAGTAATATTATTCATATGTTGAGTTATTTGATTTGAAGAATTTCATTCATTACTTGAACTTGATTTCACAAGTCTAACATATAATATATTTATGTATATTTGTTATGAATGAACTATAAAAGCTCAGATGCTTCTGATTTAATAAAGGGAGAAATTTTAAGATATTGATTCCCATGAATTGGGGTCTTTGTTAATTTGATGTTTTTGTGTATCAAAATTCTATCTCTATGCTCTTAGTTTAGGGGATATAGATCTGAAAGTTTTTGTTTCTTGCATCCAAAGAGTTCTAATAGTCACTGATAGCCTTTAAACGATTTTTAAATATAGAAAAATATAAATATCATGTACTTTAAAACCAGTAGGATTAGACTTTTGAACAGAGTCAAATCATTTGGCATATATTGATCTATTTTCTAAGTATGACAAAAGAAGGATAATGTTTAATATTGGCAAAAGCTTTATCAGCTAAAAGATCAGACATATGTAGATGCCACATTCGGTTCAACTAAGTTAGGTGAAAAATAAATTATTCTATGAAAAAGAGAGTAACTTTGCTTAACAAAAGTGCTGAACCCATAATTCAAGAACTCATTGTGAAAAAGGTCTATTTAGAAAGGACTTAAATGCACTATAAGAAGGATATTGTATGCTCATTGGGGCGTTGATTGACGATTATGAATTCTCCTGTAAAATCCAGTTAACATATTTTTGTAGTAATCGATAAAAATTTAAAGAGCAAACAAATTATGTTGTGAACCCATAGTGAGGAGACACAAAAGGTTTTTCATTTTATATTTTCATATGAAATTTATGTGTTTTTATCCAAACCTTTTGCTTTCATATTCTTTAATATGAGTTTGTTTGTGCTCCTCCTCGTATGTTTGCCTTAATTTTCATTTGGGGACAACTTTCCATCACAAAAACCTTAATCAACTCAAAATATTGCGTTTGCCTTTTTTTTTTTTTTTTGTTTATTTTCCATTTTCCATCATAATAATTTTTTGCAACGCAATAACACGACAATGTTGCCAAACAAAATATGTAATTCTGTGTCATTTTTGCGTTGTTTTGTTTGTCCTGTCCAAAGCCTAAAAGCAAACAGACTCACTTACTTCACATTTTATAATATGAAACACGGGTACATCATCATACGTACAGACCCCAAAACCCCATACTCTTCTTAGGGTTGTTTCATTTCACTATTGTTGGTAGTGTAGTGTGTGTTGTGTAAGTGTGTAGGGCTGTTGTGCCTTAAAAACTGTTTAAAAGTTAAGCATTTACTCACGCGCATGATGTCATACAACAAACAAACAATCAGAGATAGATAGGGGGACAGTAAGAAAGGCAGACTGACTAACAGACTGACTGACTGACTAAGAGACATTACACCACTCATCGTCACTTATACATGGAATAATTTTCTTTTTTTTATATATGGAAATACTTACCTTTGCCTAAGGCAACCATATACTAGAATCATATAGAAACAAACTACTGTATGTATTCGTATACTAAACCATAGAAGAACAAAATGAACGCAGTTGATTTTGCGTTGTTAAAATAAAATGAAAAAAATAATATTGTAGAAAAGAAGAAAGAAAAAATGATGGAGAAATGCTGCGTTTTGCATATTGCGTTGTTGTTGTTTGTCATCTGTAATTATTTTCTTTAATTTCTTTTTTTTATATCACCATGTCTTTAGTGGAGAGAAAGAAGTGTCTCATTTTTTATCTACAAGTAGAAAATATATTTATTTTTTCTTACCGTTGGGCGTTTTTCTTCTTCCTAAAAAAAATGTGACTGAACTTTTATTTTTTATTGCCGCGACAAAGCTTATCAAGTGCAACCAAAGCCAACAACAACAACAAGAACAAGAACACAATTACTAGGTACTATAATAATAATAATAAAAACCAACATCATCAGCACAGTGGCAACAGCAACAGCAACAGTAGCAGCAGTTCCAGAAGTTGGTGCCAACAGATTCATTTCATTCTACATATATAAAAATATATTTCAATCATGTCGCAGTGCAGAAGAAGTACTTGTCTTCGCCGTTGAACTTTATTTTATTTTGTTCACTTCTTCTTCTTTTTTAGTATGATGTTGTTGCATGTAATGTAGGCTGCCACTGCCTCTCCACCACCATCATCACCATCACCACCTCACAACCACCCATGATACTATAATGGTGTATTGGTTGGTATCTATCTGTAGGTTTTGTGCTTCCCAAATGTTGTTTGCCAATTGGAAATTGAGGTGCAATGACCGTTGCACTTCGTTTGCTGCAGGCAAAATAAAAGATAAAGACCGAGTGAAGCACTCACTATCAGATGCACAAAGAGACAGAGAAGAAGAGAGTGATAGTGATATAGAGAAGAAGAGAAAAAGGAGGAGATTACAGGAGGGTACAATGGACGCTTATAGTATTTAGAGACAGATAGATACAGATACAGATATTAAGTACAACAGAGAGTTCAATGCAAGTGACATACGTAAAGAGAAAATCAGACGGACAACTAGACAGAGTCATGTCTTCTTCTATTGATTGCTTTTATCAACGCATGTTGTACATATTTTTTTTTTTTTTTTTTTTTCATTCATCTCTTGTCTTGTTTGTTTCTTTTATCATTGTGACATTTCTTCTTCTGTATGTCTGATGTGTTTGTCAGTTTCTCTGTCTGTCGTTCTTCTGTCTCTTGTGGTATGTCGCATGTACTATTTTTTCTTCTTTTTTTTTTGTATTTATTTGCACTTGTTGTGTCTTAATGTACTTACTTCCCCCTTATTTTTTAAAGCTTTAGTGGTGTTTGCTGTTGCTACTGTTGTCTTGTGTTATGTTTTGTTTCCGTTGTTGTTGGTTTTTATTGTTGCAGTTTGTGCAGTTAAAAAAGTGAGAGAAAAAGGGATGAAAGACTTAATGAACAAAAGAACTAAACAAACGATGCATTTTTCCTATTATTTTATTAGCACTTTACATGCTTCTTCCCATTATTTTTATATTCGAACACAAAACATTGTTGTTGTGCTGTCACCATCACCATCCCTACCAAGACTACTGACGGCATGGCATGCTTCGACACCTCTTTCATTTGCCTTTTGTTTGATTGAGTCTTTCAGTTTTTATTAACCAACGTCACGCATGAGATAGTTATTATTACTACGTCATACATGGAAGTTAGATACATACATATGTATATTTAATAATGACTCACAATATTTGTTGGTTTGACTATATCCGTTTGTCTGTTGTTATTGCTGTTGTCAAACCGCACCCACTAGTGAACACTAAATCAAGTTTGCTAAAAGCTTCGTGTTGCCAAATTGCCAAAAAAAAAAAAAAAAATAAACAAAAGTAACGAATAAGAAAAAAAGCAACGTAAGCCGCATTTTAGCGTCAAAAGTCGTCATCGTCATCGTGATCATCATCTTCGTAGTCTTCGTCGTCGTTGTCATTGTTGTTAATGTCTGCGACGAACTACTTGTGACATATTAAACTCGTGTTGTAGCTGCCGTTCATTTAGCTTAATAATGCTTATTTGTTGGCAACCTTTTTATGAAGAGAGTTATAATGCCTAAACACCCTAAAGAATATAAATAAGAAGAATATATCTTGTACATGCTTCCAAAATTAAATCAAAGCTTAGTTATGGGAAATGATAAAGCAAAATTATTAGTGACAGAAATAAAAAAAATTATCATATCCATTAGATACTTTTAGGATTAAAGGAAGGATGGTTGTAAGAGAAGGTAGGAGAAATATTGAACATATTATTCCAATAACCCAAATACTGTTATAGGTTGTTTTCACTTTGGTGTTCTAAAACAAACGGAAGGATGATTAACTAAATTCTTAAATACATATCAACTTTCTATGATTTATGCTTTGATTGAACCGCGAGTGTAAATACCAAATTTCGGGGCAGTTTGATCCCCTTCTTTATCCTGATTATTTTCTTATATAATTTAAAGGACCCTTTTTTATACCTTCTATGTAATGTATTAAATCCACTTAACACAAAATCACTTAAGAAGAGCGCGCTTCAAAAGTCTATTTTTGTTTAGTTGTATTCCGTCATTGGTTTTCTTTTCAATTCTCATGGTTTAATTTAATGAAATATCACTGTATGTTAATGGTTTTCTATGAGATCATTCAATAAGCTGCGTGCACTCGTTCGTTGTTTCTTTTCATATGAAAGCTACTTACTAAAAGCAGCACACTGTCTTTCATTTTATACTCACAGTCATCACTTGCTTAATCAAGTTCTCTCCCTCTCTCAATCTCATTTAATTGAATCATGTTCACGTTCACCCGCATTATTGGTTTCAACTTCAACTTGAAAAACATAGCAAAGAAACCAAACCAAACCAAAGCAAATCAAACTGCTTGCGCTTCGCTCTCATCATACTTGAGTTGGTTCTTGTGCCACACACTTACACTCCCTCACTCTCCTTCAAAAGAAAGAAAAGCAATACGAAAGCAAAAACTTGTTTTAAGCTCATTCTTCATATAGTACATACTACTCAATCGTATTTCTTATTCTATCGCTCGCATATAAAGCTTATGCCATTAATACTATTTAACTAACTAACTAACAGAATGAGTGACTAACTGACTGACTGACTGAGTGAGTGACTGACTGACACTCACTCTTGACTAGGTTTGCTTACTTCATTTCCACTACTTGTTAGTTGTTGGACTGCTTCTGCTGCTACTTTTGCTTCTTTGAGGGCTGCTATACTTCACTTGGTTTGGTTTTGTTCAACCAACATTTGTTTCTTCTTTTACTTAATTTTTCGTTCAGTCTTAACGTGTGTGTCTTTCTAATAAGTGGAAACGCACGGAGTAAAAACACGGTCTGCAGTATCGTTGTTGGTTGTTGTTTGGTTATAACTGAAAAACAAGTTGTTTTTATACATAGAAAAGGAAAAAAAAAGAAAGAAACCTAATAAATCGAAGAAAAAAGTGCCATTTTTTTCACACAAAAAGCTTTAACAGAAAATTCTTATTTGTTAATTATTCTTGAACACGCAAAATTCAAGTAAATTGGCGCCAAACATATAAAAATCATTTTAATTGAAAAACATAACAACAATAAAATAAGAGAAAAATGGCTGGTGGCAATAAAAAATACACACGCAATAACTCCAATAGTAACTTCAATCAGCTGCCTGAACGTGGCCCAGGTAATAATAATCTACTAAGTACTACCAACTTAAGATAGTCTCGTCGTCGTATTTACTCTAAAAAGCTTTTATCAGAAAAGGAAGACAAAACTTGTCTAGTAGTTCAAGAAATGTTTTGTCTTATCAAAATTTAATATGAGTGTTTTAAAAATATTAATTAAAAATAAATAGGTAAAAATCAGTGATTTATTACTAGTCATAATTTATTTGATTTTGTTTTTTGGGCGAAGTCATCATCAACGTCGACAAAAAAAAAAAAAAAAAAAAAAAATTAAAACGTAATCAATTTCTCAAAGCCGCCATCGTGGCCTGTCAACGTGGCTGACAAAACAAATCACTGCAGCAGACTAAGTTTGGTTGATACACTCCCTCTCTCTCTCTCCCTCCCATTGTTTCATGTTTCTCTTCTATTGTTTAATTCAACTAATTTTGCATAATAAATTTGTGTTTGAGCTTTTTGTCTTATTGGATATTATTCAGTAAATCCGGTGAAAAGAGAGGCACAAGAGACACCTTTCGTTTTATATAAATTTCTCATTGTTGTTTTTACCAAGTTGCGTTGATTGCCACGCGTGCAGGCAGCGAAATACTAAGCATGTTGCCTGCCCATGTGGTTGTTGTTTGATACCCTTGTAATTGTTGTTGTTTTTGTTGATTTGCCACTTAAGCACACACACACACACACACACACACTTATACATTAACATTATGCTGATTAATCATTTTTTTTTTTCTCTTCAATTCTTATCCTCTCTTTGGTTGATACTAAAATTGTTAAAATTTAAATATTTTTTTTATCATTTTAATTATTTTTTTTATTAAATATTAAAAATTTAAACTTTAATTCATTTATTGCAATTTTTATTAAATTTAAAAATTTGTTTTTGTTTTTTAATTAAATTTTGAAATACAAAAATATTCAAGGTTTTCAATTGTTTTCAAAAATTTCATCTAAAATCAGAATATTTTTCATCTTGTGCATTTGCACTTGCAGCTTATCTAATAATTTATTTTTGGTTTGTGAGCAACATGATTTCTTCTTGATCTTCTTCTATCTTTTGAACATACAGTAAATACATATTTGCAAATGTAGTAGTTAAGTAAACCTTGACATAATCTAAAGGTCCCACATAGATTTATAGACTTTGAGATAAGCACGTGCATTCTGTGACAATATTTTAAAGAAATCATTTTTTATTATTTTTTATTTTTTTGCGTTCATGTTGTTGGCATTGATCTGATTTCTCTAAGATGATGAAGAAAAATCTAATAAAAGGCAATAAATGCTAAAAGAAATTCAGTAATAAATAAATTGACATTATCTCTTTGTGTGTGTGTGTGTTGGTAATTAAAAGATAAAAAATTTATGTTGATTAGAAATTGAAAAGATATATATATATGTATGTAATTAAATAAAAATAAACTTGTCATTGAATTATCAAAAGGATTCTCTGAGTATGTACTATCTTGAGAAAATAGGAACCCAATCCTTTGTTACTGCGATTAACCTAAATTTTATAGTTCAATTACCAAGGCTCTAGGCCACACTTGCTTTTGATAAATTTCCTTTGATCTTTTGCTGCTTTTAGTTAATTCTCAAAGTAATAATAATTGGATGGATTTATTATACTAAACATAGAATCTCCTTAGATTATAATCTATTTAATCAAGCAAAAGGTCATCAAGGCTTCAGATAAACATAAACAATCATTTATCATATTTCAATCAAGCTTTATTCAATCAGCATGCACGCCCACCAAGGAGGTTAGAAAAGAACACTTTTCATGTGATTCTAGGTCGATTTGGTATAATTTTCTAAAACGCCATTTGAACTGGTAACACATGTCGTATGAGCGTCGCCTCTAACCCAATAACTAATACTTCGCTGCTAATGTGAATATAATTTCTAATATGCAATTCTATTATCTTCAACTTTAAATTCCTTTTCATCATTAATAATTTAACAATACCAAACAATGGTTGGTTATTTTGAGACTACTTTTGCCTAAACATGTTAAACATAGAATATCTTACTAATGCTCCTCATACAATTTTCTTCTAAGTACTTAAGTCCTTAATCTAGTTGAAAAGCCAATTTTGCGTTATATTAAATTTAAACTTGCATCTTAAGTTTCGAGCTGCCACCTACCTTTATACACACATTGAGCTCCTTTCAACTTAATGAAGCTTTAATTTTGTAATCTTTTCAAAGACCGAAAGTGTCATAGATACATAGAACACACTAAAATGCGTAGAGGAGATTATTAATTCACAGTAAGAGTTCCTCAATTTGAATAGCCTGCGGTGAAGATCCATTACCGCCAAGTGGGTGACAAACTCAACTGTTTTGGCAATCTTTGGTAATTAAAAAGAAATTTGCTAAGATTTTGTATCCCTTAGTTTTGACAATCATTCTTAAAAATATATTATTGAGTTTCCCTTTACCTTATACATATTTCATTGTGGTTAGGAAACTTGATGACTCTCTCACATTGAGATTGTGTCACTTTCTTTACCTTCACTTTCAGTTTTCTATATGACATAAGTATTGTATTTTGAACACTCAAATAAAATGAAGAAAAAGGGCCTTAATTTTGACTAAGTGGCACATTAAAAACTGATTGTCAGACACCATAAAAATGAAAACTTTCACCCAAACAAAAACAAAATTAACATAAAATTTTCCATTTTTATATTGTTTTATTTTATTTACTTTTTTTTACAATTTTTATCATCTACTCGAACTAATTTTAACTTGTTTTTCAACAATTCTTTTTTTTTTTTTATAAATACATAAATGTATCTATGTATCTTTTTTTTATGTATTTATATGTATCTGTAGTAAGTAGTATTTTATGCCCAGTAGACATTTCAACCTAAATTTGAAAACTATTGTTATTTAGCCTCTCTCCTCATCATCATTATCATAATCATCATGATCATCAGAAACGTGTCATATGCCCTGATTGCTTTGCTGTATGCCCTGTGCCTGTCCACCCTTCACGGCACCCTCTTCCTCTGGTTCCTACTTTACTTAATTTACATAATTTAGGCTTATATCACTTGAAAAAAAAAGATAAAGAAAAAGATGAGATGAGAATAGAATAGAATAGAATAGAATAGAAGGGGGTGGGGAGAAGAAAAAATGAAAGACAAAAAACAAAAGGCGGCTTTTCTGCCGCTTGACGACAATGTGTACTGACGCTGATGTCGTCTGTTAACTCTATTTTTCTATTTTGCTTTCTAGTTTTTTTCCCCCTCTTCGCCCTCACCCCATTTAGCTCTTTTCCCATCATTCGATGTCATTTAGAATTTATTTGAAAGCAGAGCACAAACACAAGCGAATTGAGTTGTCGAGTTGAGCTGCTGATGAGTTGAACTGAACTGAGTTGGGTGAATGAGACCCCATTAGGGATAGCGAAAATGACTGATAGAAACTACATAGTTTGTACTACTAGCGCCCTCGTCGTATATTTGTTATACCACCAAAACCCCCATTGGCACACAGAGAGAGGGATAAACATACGTGTGTATATCAAACAATGGAATATTTGTTTAGCTGTGGATTTTAGATGCATCGTCATCATCATTCCACTATTCTATTCTATATTGTACTACTATACTATTCTATTCTATTCTATTTTATTTAAGTTGTTTGTTGTACTACATACTACCTATTACCTACCACTATCTCTATATCTTTTGTTATATTTTTCTATGTTTCTATTTTATTTGGTTTTTGGTATCAATTCGCTTGAGTTCATACAAATAAAGCCACAATAGTAGTCAGCCTAGTTAAGTTAAGTTGGTCTATGCTACACAAACTTCTCGAACTTGATTATGGTACTGAACCAAAAACCCTAAACCCAAAACAGAAAAAAAACAATCATTACTATTTACTTACTTATTTACTTTACCTTTCATTTTTTATTATTCTTTCCATTTTATTTATTTTATTTTTTTTTGAAAAAAAAAAAACCTTCCATTTCTTATGATTCGCTTTCATTTCGCTTTTCACTTTTCACTTTCGATTTACATTTATTTTTATTGATTTATTTCGATGTCAAATGATGTTAAATTAATGAAAAATTTCAATTTTTTATTTCTTCTTAATTGTAATAGGTCAATGGTACATCCAAGTATCCCTTCTTCAGATTAAAAATTTAATTCAATCAGATATCTAGTGCATTGACATTATTTTTGCTTCGGGAAAAGAAGAAAGATTTTGTAAAATCCCATTAATTACTTGGTTAATAAAGTGGCCTTGTCCATTTCCTGAAAGATTTCTTTGTCTCGGTGTACTCGTATATTTCTTTACCAAGTTAAGATACAAAATAAAAATGTTCACGTGTCATCAATTGGTACTTGACTGCTGCGTCATTATTTGGCCCACGCGTTCACAAACTTCCGCTTCTCCACCACACTCACTACCACCTACCCATCTATAACTTATAGGCGGCCTATCTTTAAGTTTGCTTTGTATTCTATGTAAATTATTATAGATCGAGATATTGTATCTTAATATTATAGAGCGAGTTCTCAGTAGACTCAGAGAGCTTTCTTAATGCCTGCCTGCCTGCCTAACTAACTAACTAACCGACTGATTGACTGAGGCTCATTACTGTATAATAACACTCTATTTTTGATATACTTTCCGATTCAGTTCTGCTCAGCTCAATTTTTGGTAGAATTCAGTTGAGAACACAAGGTTCCTTCCATCGTCTTTGAGTTTCTTTTTCAGTTGGCGCGCGGCACGCATTCGAAAAGTTTAACTCGACGTCGTGTGCTTTTCTCATTTAGAAAAGAATATATCTTAAGATATTTCAGTATAAATATATATATAGTATACTATATAATTTAGGTCTTCTAAACTATATTATTTTGGCAACTGTTTGTTAAAAGTGCATTTCTCTCTCAAGCAATAAATATTCAACATGTCGAAAAATATTTGTATGAAAATTGTGATTATTTTTCTTCAGTTTGTAAAAATTTATTATTATTTTATTATATGTACTATATAGATACTTTCTTTCCCTTTCCCATCTGCACCATGCAATTGCATATATAGAAAAGATATAATAAGAAGATACAAATTTATGTATTTAAAATTGAATAAATTTTGTGTTTGTTAAAAAGGTGCAAAAGTATCTAACAGATTGCATAATTGCTTAAAGCGAATAAGAAGAAATATTTATATGCTGCGACGTTGCGTGCTTATGTCTCTCTAAATGTATCTAAAACTGCTGTATGCGTGTGTGTGTGTGTCAATGTTTATACAAGTGTTGTTGGTTGTGTGCATGTGTGTGTGTGTGTGTGTGTGTGTATTGCCGCTATTCTAAAATAATCTTTCATTATATTTTGTATTTCTTCTTTACCAAAGAAATATTTTGATTTTATTTTCATTGAGTGAGGAAAGAAATGATATGAATTTCAATGATAAAAAATATGAAATAAAATTTTTATATCCAAAAATTCATTTTGGGTGATATCCGAAGAGCATTTTTATTGGATCCGTTTTGAGATCTAATAAGAAAATTAAATAATTTTAAAAGTTAAAAAACTTGATCTTCTTACAAAAGTCTCAATTAAGGCAAAAGTGAATAGGTCATCACTAGATCCCGTTGTATTTGGATCAAATCTTCTACTCAATCTTCATAGAATTAATTATCACTTGAAATTCCTTCTCCACACAATTGCGCTCTCTTCATTGATGTCTATAATATTTGATTTATATCATGAGATTCTCTAACAACTTAAGATATTTACAATAATACAATAAGAAGAAAATTATGACTTCACAGATTATTTATATTATAAAATATATGCCAATGAATTTCACACAATTATATGAAAATAAATTATGCGAGGGTTGATCAACAATCACTCAAATTTGCTTTTCAATGTAATTTCAATGAAGCTATATATTATTTTGATGAGAGAGTCGTATATTCTTTAGCAAAAAGAGACTAGTTTTCCTTTTCCCTTTTTAAAACCCTGAAAGTATCAAATTTTATTTGTTATATTTGACTAACCGAGCCTAGTTAGCCATTGTTACAAGTTCCCTTAAACTATCCCAAAAAACATTTCAAAATGGGTTCTCTTTTCCCAAATTTCTGCATTAAATACTAATAAATTTATTGGAATTTTTGAAAGATTTTTAACTAAATCTATTAAATTTATATTTATTAAGAACTTATTTTTTTCCTATTCACACTTACTTATATTAATTATAATTTTTATATTCTTTTAATTTACAGTGGAATCTTTGATCTATTGGCGTGATGTCAAGAAATCCGGTATCGTTTTTGGTGCTGGTCTTGTCACATTGGTTGCCATTTCATGCTTCTCCGTGATCAGTGTGTTTGCCTATTTGTCATTGTTGACATTGTTGGGTACAGTCGCATTCAGAATCTACAAATCGGTAACACAAGCCATACAAAAGACCGGTGATGGACATCCCTTCAAGTGAGTATCATATTTCCCATGCGAAATCCAATACATTGAAACTAATAATTGATTTCTTTATCATTTCTAGGGAATACCTTGAAATTGATTTGACTCTGTCACAGGAGAAGGTCCAGAATATTGCTGGTATTGCTGTTGCACATATAAATGGTTTTACCGCTGAATTACGTCGTTTGTTCTTGGTTGAGGATTTAGTTGATTCCATCAAATTTGGTGTTATACTGTGGGTATTCACCTATATTGGCGCTTGGTTCAATGGCATGACTTTGGTCATTTTGGGTAATTATTTCAACATTAAATAGAAATGTAAACATTCTTTTTAACCATATGTATTTTTGTAGCTTTCGTCTCGCTGTTCACCTTGCCAAAGGTTTACGAGAACAACAAACAATCGATCGACACTTATTTGGATTTAGTCCGAAGCAAATTGACAGAAATTACTGACAAGTAAGTACAACATACAAAGATTCTAGTAATCAAAATATGGATCTATTATTATATTAGCTTTCAATTCTGAAGTGGGTTGAGTAAATTCCTTCAATGAACCCTGAAATATTGTTTCGATTAAAATTAGAATTGAAATATTGATTATGGGCAGAGAATATTTGGAATAAGAAATTCTCATACATGTATTTTATGGTTGAGATAACAAAGGATCAGAATCGTCCCCATGATAATAGATTTTCGAAATGTTAATGATCATTGTTGGCTTTGGCGTCCCATGGTTAGATATTCCGATTTTGTTTAAGACTTTCTTATGGGTTATATTAAGTTTATTTTGATGTCTTATTATTGTGTAAAGTATATGGACAGCTTCTGACAATTTGATTCAAGAAGCAAAAGAAAAGAAACCTTTGTCACAGATTCATACTCATTCTGAGCAAAAAATGGTGAAGTCGGCATCGGCATCGCCGATTATTTACTACAATAGTCGGTATCGAGTATCGTGTTGGCGAAATGTTGATTATATTAACGCAGTTATCCCCAATCTTTCTGAAAAGTACTAAACTAAAGGACGGCGATTGACGTCCGTTGAGTGAAGTTCTGCTGCCTGCAGAAATTCCAACCACCCCAATTCATAATTAGCCGCCTATGAAAATCTGAAGTGGACGAGCGATGCCAGATTGACCAATATCCGCGGCGGAATGAACGTTTCTTTGTTGTTTGCCCCCATTATTCTATTAGAAAGTTATATCCGTGCTTCAGAAATACGTATTTATTATTATCTTTAATTATTCTAATAAAACTTAATTTCAATCAATTTCTTTAATATTTTTTTTTCTCTTTTCTTACAATTCTTACAGGATCAAGGTTGCCATTCCAATTGGCAACAAAAAACCAATTGCTGCTGAGTCGGATAAGGACAAGTAAATTGCATGCAATTACTCAATTTTAGATGTAGAAAAACTCTAAGCAGTTTTCATTAAGAAGTAATTGCATTAAGCGAAACAAAGAAACAAAAAAACAAAATATTCAAATTAACAACTTTTTAAGTTTTTCTTCAAACAACAACAAACAACAAACACAAACAGAAATATCTTTACATATATTTCGTATCGATGACGATTATTTTATTTTAGATGATTTTTGGTTTTTTATTGTTTGCCGTTGCATTCATTATTTGATTCACAAAAATTTATTAATCCAAAACAAGAGAAAAACGAGAAACAATTATTATTCTCTTTAGAGAGATAAATTTAAAAAATATTTATTAATAATATTTATATAAAAATATATATAACAAATACATTAAAATTATATATTGATGATAAATCAAATATCAAACAAAAGAACAACAACAAACAAACAAAATACACGAAAACACAAAAACACAGCAAAATGAAAGAATGAAGTTTTTGAATATGAAAGGAGAAGAAGAATGGTGATGATGATAATCTTGCAAAAGTTGTAAATGGCAAAAAATTAAAAAAAAAATATAAGTTTTTCTGTTTCTTAAGTTTATTTAATTCTCTTTTATCTTAAAAGCAACATCAAAAAACAAAAACAAAATTAATACGAACGAAAACAAAACAACAAAAAATTGTAATTTTATTTTATAATAATGATGAATTCTGTTTAATTTGCATAAATGTTTTATATATTTTTTTTTAAATAATTAATTATGTAATTTTTTATTTATATAAAAACGCAACGAAATTGCAAAAAAATAGAAAAAAAAACATTTAATAAAATAAATGAAAAATATACAATTTTCCAATTGGAAAACCAAACCATTTATTTGTGTTGTGTGCGTTTTTATTTATATTATACAATTTATTTAAAAAAAATCAACAAACAAAAATACAAAAATTAAAATATAATTTAATTTTTTTAGAAATTTTATTATTTTAGTTAAATTTTTATTTTATACATATATAAAGAAGAAAGAAGAATAAATAATAAATGATGATAAAATGATGACTCAAAAAAAATTTTAAAAAAAAAAATGATTAAAAAATTGTATACAATTATGGAAAGGGAGAGGGAGGAAGGAAGAATGGAAGAATATGTGAACATTCATAATTTATTCATTTATTATTTTTTTGTTGAATTAAATTATTTACATAAATCTCAAAAAATATGAAGAAGAAACAACTGATTAAATAAGAAGAAACTAACATCAACTAGATCAAGAAATATATCTACATATTTTATGTAAAAGATAAAATCGGAATTTGTTTCTTTTGATTTGATTTGAGAGAAACACGAAGTGATTGTTAAAGAAAATAATCTCATTATTCGCTCTCTTCATTTGAATTGTGATGATGAAGGGTTTAATTATTTGACTAAGTGAATCTCAGAACAAAGACAATGGTGGAATACATAAAACCAGCAAAATCATAACAAGAACTACAACATTTTAATGGTATTTTTTATTCAAACAACCAAGAATTGAGACGTCAGGATTACTTAAGCGATTTGTCCAGTCTCTAGTTTTTCCATTGTCTTTGTCAATGGAACATTATCATGTTATTAAACCAATCATCACATCAGTCAATCTCAATTGATTTGAAAATATTTATATTAAATTTCACATACCAAAAGTTAAATGTCTTGAATTCAATATAAATGATTTGTGGGAATATTGAATAATTTTTTTCCTTTATGTATTTTGATTTTTTGAAATTTCTTTCCTTTTTTTTTTGTATTTTGTCCTAGCAACAAGCAAATTGTCATTCATCATATAAACTTACATTAAAATCCTCTCTAACTACTACAGTGATGTCCAATATAATTGCTCGAACACACTAGCATTCTCTCTAACTTACAGTGGAGTCCAAAATAATTGTAAGCAAACTATTTGTGAGTTTACAAAGAAAAATCAAACAAACAAACACAAAACGAAAGAAGAGAAGAAAAGAAAAGAAAAGAAACTTAAAACAAAATCAACTTATCAGTCTTGCAATAAATTTTTGTTTAAATCTTTTCAGCCAACTAAAATGTTGATTATCACAAGTTTTTCATAATAATAATTTTTATTTAATAAAAACTATGATAAATATGATTTTAACAATTTTGTAGTACATAACTTCCAATGAAGACACATCGTCGCAAGTGTTTTAATAAACTGTGAAAAAATTCTCAAATTCATCATCTAACAAAACCTCAATAATATTGATTCCTGCTTAACCATAGAGTAACAACATCTACTTATATCTATGGGTCCGAATTCATCAGATATTTCTCCTCTTAAAAGCAAACTGAACATCTACAGCTTTTAAACTTTTGGAACTAAGCAAAAAATCCATTCGTTTGTCTTACAAAGAAGAACATTAACATCCCTGGGAGCTCTCATAGGGCAAGCCAATGGATTTTTTAATAGTTTTTCTTGAAAAAATTTAAGAAATTTCTTGTAAATGATTTAAAATCAAATTATTATGGCATTGTTAGTTTTCTAATCTAATCACATGAAGGCTCATTCAATTTTTTATAAGAATCTTAAACAAAAAAAATTTGCATGTGATTTGTATAAATAATCCCCTGGTCAAATTACATACAAATTTTTCTATAGAAACTTCGGTACAATCGAAGTTACAAATCCCCTCGAACCTATCAAATACACAGCACACAACAGTGAGTATCATTAAAAATTATCTAAGCTTTGAAATAGAGTCAATACAGAAGAAGATATTTGACATAACTTGAATAAAAATTAAATATTATTTATTTATATATATGAAAATGTAATATATTCCAATTGATAAAATATATATAAATAATTAATATTTTTATCTAAAAAAAAAAAAAAGAAAAAGCAAATCTAAATTTGTCTTTCTATTCTAAAATTGTATATTAATTATATATATTTATATATATCAATGTAAAATATTCAAATTATTTATATATTTATATATATAATTAATATTTATTAAATTTAAATTAATAAAAATGTTTCGGAATTTCCTTTCAGCTTAATGATTTTTAATGAAATTCACTGATACACTACACTTCACTGTACTATATCAACCATTATAAATCTTGAATGAGCTTTTGAATATGATCAAAATTTTTTTTACAAAATTGGTCATGTCTATGTGTCTATGGAAAATTTTTACTTTAATTTTTTCTTATACTTTAAGATACTTGATGTGTCTTTATTTGAAGGCAAATTGTTTTTATATAATTTTTATTAGAAAAAATTGATTATTTTTATTAAAAATAAAACAACTCAATAGTTCTTAAATGGCCAGAAAAGGTATTTAACCAAAATTGATTACTTGGCCAATTGTTAAAAACTTATGCTTAACTGGATGATTTTGTTTTTTTTTTTTTTTTTAAATTTCTCTACTTTTTAATTAAAAATAAATTTTAAAATGTTCAATAACATTTTTAATTGATTTATTGATTTAAAATATTTATTAAAATGTTCAAAAATATATAAATTTTGATTTCATGTTGCTTGTCACTATTATTTTGACCAACACTGTAGTAGGTAAAGAGGCAAACAAAATAATAGAACATGAAAAAATGTGTGGCTAACAGCAGAAGTAAGATGAGGAGAAGTTGAAAATATTGGACCAAATACAGGAAGCGCAAATTGCATAAATATAAAATTCAACAGCCACATAAAAACACACACAAACACACACACTCACACTCAAAATGAAAACAATTTTTCAATTTTTAGCAAAAAAAAAAAAAAAATAAAAGTAAACAAATGAAAATTATTAATACATAACAATAAATAAATAAAAAAAAATCATTACAAAAAATATCAATAAAATTAAATAAAAATATTTTAACATGAACATTTAAATAAAATAAATTATCGCATACCAGAATAAATAAACAAAAGTAAATGCTAATTAGATTATTCAAAACATACAATTTAATACAAATTACTTACATAATTAAAATTATTTGCTGCCTTCATTTGAAAGAATAGTAAGAAAGAAAGATAGAATGAGATTGTAAGGGATCTACAGCTAAAAAGCTAAAAAAAAATTATTAAAAAATACAATAAAATATTCAAAATAATTAAAACTATAATTATAAAGCAAAGTAATAAGTAGACAGAAGAAAGAAGAACAAAGTATTGCCTTTAATTTTCCAAAACCAAATAATTAAACAAATATTATTAATAATAAAAAATATTAATACATTTTTAAGCATATTAATCAAAATATTTAAAGCAAATTTTTTAGCACACGCGTTGAGTTTATTAATTATTATATTAATTATATTATTAAATTATTACAAACAGAAAAAATATAAAAGTATATTATTATTATTAATTATTATTATTATTAATCATAAAAAAATATATAAACAAATATTAAAACTATTAAACAAACTTAAACTTATTACAAAAAAAAAAACACTAAAATGAAAATTAAAAACATTTGCAAAATAAAATGCAGCTTTTTAAATGTTTAATTATTATGCAAAAAATATATTATATTATTATATATATAAAAATATATACAAATTATATTAAAATACATAAATATTAAATATATGATATCGAAATCGAACAAACAAAGACCATAAATATTGCTCCGGTTATTTGTTAATTGGTTTCTTATTCAATGCGCGATGATTATTTATTTCACAATACATAATACACAACACAAACCGAAATATAATATTAATTAACTTATAAATCAATTAATAAATATTAACACAAGCATTAACAACATTATTACATATTTACATAATATTATTATAATTAAATTTACATATGATAAGTCATACACATATATATTCATCTATAATAAATAATAATAATAATATTTAATATATCCATAAGGAATTAATTATATAAACAGAAATATACACACTTATTTCTTTAATCTTATTATTAATTTTCTTAAAATTTGTTTCTTCCTAATCACATTAATTTAATTTGTCCGAGATTTAACATCATTTTTTGATAGATAAGCGATATCAAGAAAACCTTTCCTACAAGTTATTCTAATGTGATCAGGAAGGAAAACAGGAAAAAAAGGAAATAAAAATAAAATTAAAAAAAACGATTATTAATTAATATTAATAAAATTCATAATTATAAGAATTTTTAAGCATCATTAAATAAATAATAAATATTAATTAAAATCAAGAAAATATTATACAAAAATATATAAATGCAAAAATCATCATAAAAAATTAATTGACATCTCAGCATGACGAAATTGAAATTATTCTTCAAATATAAAATTCTTTAATTCAAAAAAAAAAAAAAAACAAAATTACATACATATTAATTATTAATTATAATAATACTTACAATGTATTGTAGCATGTATGTTTGAAAAAAACAAAATTAAACAATTCATATTATAATTAAATAATTAATAATGATGAATTTCTCTATAAACATCCGACAACAAATAAACAAGAATTTTTAAACATTAAGAAAAATCAAATAAATCAAGTAAAAACATAAAATCAAGCAACCTTATGGTTGCAGCATATTCGATATTCGAAATTCGATGTTCGAATATATTGAGTACTTACGAGTATGGTATGTACTTTATTAAAACGCAAGTAAAGAAAGGAAGTTAATGAAAAAGAAATGGAATGAAGTAGTAGAGGGGGAGTGTAATTCATGAACGAGCGCATGGATTACTCTCAAAAAGCGTTTAAACAAAATAATTAAAAAAAAAAACAAAATAATAATTTCTCATTTATGTAATACTACAACAACAAGAAAAATACATAAAACAAAAATAAAAAAAATGAACATAAAAATATATGGTAATAAAACTTAAATAAAGATAAACTCTACAAAACCAAAAATTTGTCTTTTTATTTCATTTTGAATTACATTTATAGTAGAACTTCCATAATTCGGACATGGCCTAATTTGGCTCCATTTTTTTGTTTAAAACACAATCCTCCCTTGTACTATAGATCGACAATGCTTGCAATGAACAACGATATCCAAGGAATTTTCTTTAGGAAAACATCATAAAACAAAACAATTGGAAGAGACTTTAGATGAAGACCCCCTTGTAAAGAAATTAATTAAATTTCGTCTTTTCAAAATATTCTATCTCTTTTAAGCCAATCGAATATATAGTGGGTACTGAATACGGCCCAGACGTCGAAGCTGAGACCTTTTTTATTTATTTTATTTTATTTTTTTTTTTTTTGGCGAAAAAATTTCCATCTGCTTCACTTATTTACATTTTTTATTAAAGCGAAATATACAAATTCGAAAAAGACAACGGATAAAAGCTTAGCCTTATACAAGAAATCCAAGCCATTTGACATTTAAAGCTTTCACTGCATAACGTCAGATGGCGTTTCATTGGGGTGGACCTATAATTTCAAAATTTGAATATAACATTCACAATATATGTAATAAAAATATAGTGTATATTCCATTTATTCTTTCCAAATTTCCACAAATCAAGTTTTCTACGATTGGGCATCTTCAGTCTGATGTTGTGTGAATATATTCTATACCCATTATGTGGGGACACCTTAAAGTGGCATATAAAACTAACAACTACAACTACGCATGTACGACCTTCTAACAAGGTGACCGACTAAACATAAGAGAGAGAGAGAGAGTGAGAAAGAGAAAAATTGAGAGAACTTGAGAGAAAATATGAAATGAAGTGAATGAAATTAAATTTATCAACAATTGATGATGCCGACTATAATCATTTTTAAAAAAGCAGCGCAGCTCCAAAGGAACCAATAAAACCAAAACAAAATTGAATTGACATAAAAATTAACTGATAAGAATGAATAAAAAATAAAACATCAGTGCACAATAACAATAATTAATTGATTTCACAAAACAAATTGCAAGTTATAAAATAATAATATGTATTGAAATAGAAATTTCGGTTGTAGGCTTATTTAATTGAGCGGCAAAGGCGCCAAATGAGCGAATAAATAAAACTTGATAACGGAATAAATCGACGTAAATTGTTTTGTTTTTGTTTAGAAAAGCACGGGAGCATTAAAGCTTTGCAATGCACAGAGAGAGAGAGAGAAATAAATAGAGAGAGTGAGCGTAAAGATTAACAAGAACTTGTGCAAGCTGGTGAGAGCACCTAGGAGAGAATATAATAAATAACTGCCGACTGAGTGGTTGCACATTGCCAGATCATGCTGTTTTCTCCCTACAGAGCAGGGGTTCTTCACCTTATGTAGTCTGCGGATCCCATATCAGTGCATATTGTTGCTGTATGCATTGTCAATTTGGTATAGACTTGTTTCATTACTGTCCGCAGGTGGTATGATAAATTCAGATTACTGGAAAAAGTAAAGTAATGGAAAGTTTAGGGATGTAATGGCTTCCCTCCAATAGCTAAAGAACCACTGGGTGAGAACATTGAAAAACTACAAAGCAAACATATGGCAACACTATGGTGACTCGCCGCCGCTACGAATTTTGCTCCATTTGCACAAATATTTTGAGAGAGAAATAGAATGTGGAACTAGTAGTACTAGACTCTAGCACGTATTGAGATATATACAGTCACAGAGAAATAGAGAATAGGGCGGTAAATGAGAGAGATACTGAGATACTATACTGTATACTGTGCTTTGTTCTTGTATGTATTTTATTGTTGTTTATTCGTGTTCAATTGTTGGAGCAGTGGGACATTTGTTTGGAGCCATTAGTATTGAGATACTGTTACTGTTCGTTGTTTCGTTGTCGTGTTCGGTTGTGTTCGGTGCGGATTTGGCTTCATTTATTGTAACTTTGTACTACATATTGAAAGCCTTATTTAAAGTTAAGGTGGAATATTCCGACAAGAAAAACAATTAAAGGAATATCAAAAAAAACCTCAAGCAAAAAGAACTTAATTAAAGCAAAGGAAGAAAGAAAATCTTAAGCTTTAAGAAAAATGTCGAAACCACAATCGGACGCGGATCGTCGCAAGCAAATCAGTGTGCGCGGCATTGCTGAGGTTGGCAACGTAACCGAAGTGAAGAAGAACTTTAACCGCCATCTGCACTATACGCTTGTCAAGGATCGTAATGTGTCAACCCTCCGTGACTATTACTTTGCGTTGGCCAACACCGTCAAGGATAACATGGTCGGACGTTGGATTCGCACACAGCAGCATTATTATGAAAAGGATCCTAAGGTTAGTTAGTATGTGAGTGAGTGAGTGCGCAGTAAGGGAAGAGACACAGTAGTTGATTGTTTGCGTAGGATAAACATACTTCCTTGTTTCATAGGAAAAATAGAATTATGAGAAGGAGGGGAACGAACCTATGACACGCACATTTCCATTGTGCGTGTTGGAAGGAGTTTTGGAAAAATTTTCGATTTATTTTTGTCAATTTCTCTTCCTTTATTCTCCATTTTCTTTACTTAGCTTTTTAACCTTGATTTTGATTATTTATTTGACCGTCGAATTAAAAATTGACTTTATTTTTCTATTATGAAAATTTCTTTTCTTAAAAAACTATTACGACATTTTTCTCTGCTTTTCATTTTCGAACAAATTAAATTTCTTCTATTTTTCTATTTTATTTTATTTCTTTTCTTTCTTATTTTTATTTCATTTTTTTTTTTTTTTTTTTAACATTTTCCATTTTGTGATTTTATCTTTAGTATCTCTTTGTGATCTCTTAAAAATTCTTATTAGAGATTTGTTTTTTTTCGTTTTTGTTTTTGTTTTGTCATCAAAAAGTTGCTGCATAAACAGAAAATGCAAAACAAAAAGAAGCATGAGAAATGCATAACATGGTAATATTGATAGAAAGATAGAGAAAGCAAGTGAGAGAGGGGTAAAGGAAGGTAGAATAGGAAAAGGTGCCAAGAGAGGACATTCATAGTAGATACATAATTGCAATTTTTGGCAATTTCTTGTTTCTTTATTCTTTTTCTTCTCCACTTATTTATTTTCGTTAATTAACCGCAAATTGCAATAACAAGAAATGAAGCATAAGAATATAACAAACAAAATAGTGTAGAGGAAGAATTGAGTTTAAATGCAATGGGAGCAATGCCAACGAATGCCATTCAAATGAATTGCTTTTTATTTTCTATTTATTTTAACTGCACTTTCACTGTTACGTTTTTGATTTTCTTATTTTGGGGTTTTTTGACATGTGTAGGAGACTTTTGTCATACATACGTATGTTGGTCTAATGAAAGGGGAATTCAATCAATTGATGTAGTGTGACTTCTGTCTGGTTCTGTTGGATTCTCCTGCCGAACCTGTCATTTAAATTCCAAATACATATGTAAAAGCAAATCATCATCAAAAAGAATAAATTGAAAAATTTGGATTAGTTTACTTTTATCTCATTAAATATGAAAAAATTGGGTATGTTGTTCCTTAAGTTGTAGATTCACTCAAAAAAGAGGTTTTTTTGTCAAAATAATATGAAATATGATCAGTCTTATAAGACAGAAAAGGGTAAAAAAGAAAATTTGATGGTATATTTATATTTATTCTAAATAAAAATCATATTTAGTTAAACTATTTCTGTAAATCTAAAAATTAAAGTTGAGATTTTTAGTTATTTTTTTTATATATCTGTGTCATTAAGTCAAAGTACCTTATGTCGAAAATTGAGTAAAACACGTATTTCAACAAAAAAAAAAAAAAAATGATTTGCTAAAAGTATGGTATAGAATCATATTTACCCTGATGACTATTAATTCGTAAAATTGTTATATCATAGTTAGATTTTTTTACAAATCCCATTTTCAAACTCTTTTAAACAATTATTGGAATAAATAAACTAAATAAATTGTATACTTGTTAGAAAGGTTGTGAAATCTACTTTTATAAAAACATTTTACAAAATTTATTTAGCATGTATTTTATTTTTTATAATTTTTTTTTTTTTTTGTAGCACCTTTAAAATATAAAATGAAACCAAACAGAAATCACTTTACATAAAATGGGCAATATCTCAAAACATAGATTTTCAACATAAGCTACTTAGACTTGTTGAAACAGATATAAAATTCGAGTATTATCATTTGTCACTGTACTGCTCCAAAACTTCTGGATCGACTTTGATGAAATTTTTGGTGGGTGTTTCAGTGGATTCGTGGTAGCGCTGGTGTCGAGACCCAGACAATTTTTTTCCATTTCTTTTTAAGATTTTTTTTTTTTTTCTCTGCAATATACATTGAACCCATTTTAATACATATTTTTTTTTTTATAAAGCAAAAAAAACATACTTATATTTCAAAAATCCACCTTAAAAGTCTGAGTTGATTGATCAAATTTTGCATATAAATCTTATTTTAAAATTTATCAAATCGTCTTTTCCAAAAATAAGAATCCCACATGTGTACATATCTGTAGATCAGATCAAAATAGAGAATAGTTTTCCGACCCTTTAGGAATACATGATCTCTTTCAATTATGTATTCATTTATTGTTTAACCTTTTGTTAATATGTAACTAGTTTTCCATCACTTAGTTTTAAAATGTTCCCACTGTACTCTGTACAATACTTTCAATAAAATATAGAAATCCACAATTGTTTTAATTTGAATATATTTTTTCTCGAAAATTTTCATGATAAACAAGAAAATCAATAGTAATTTCTCTTTATAGATAAATGCAAATTAAGTAATCATTGTTGGTAGTAAAAGTTAATGATTTCGCAAAAAACAAATTACTTAATGTAAACAGCTAAACTAATACATAGTATTCTTTCTATCAATATGTGTGTTTGTTTAAAGAAATAAAGATTAATAGCTTGAGATAATAATGTATTTATACTTAATCCCATTGGATGCGTTTGAAATAGAAAATAACAAGGAAAAGCAATAAATTTTTAATGTAAACTTAGACCGAAGCGATTAGACCATATGTTAACCCATTCCTATCTCGTATAAAGTTTTCCATTTATTTAATTATTATAATAGAAAATATCTTATACTATATGTATCTATAAAACCAGTATCTTTGAGATATAAGTATGTATATACAATACAGATATGTCTTATATGATAGTTTGATACGTTGATACAAACACGTGCTATACCCGTGTTTATGAATAAGTAATCAAAGAAGAGAACAAGCGTATGAAACCGGGAGAATGAAAGAAAAAAGCCGCAACAGCTGAGCAATTTTTAAAAAGCTTCGAAGCCGCTTTGTCCTTGCTGAATGTCAATAGGCAATGAAATTCCACCCCACAAACAACATCAAGCGTATGAAATCATTTCCCATCATTGCATACTAGTTAGCATCATGTTGTAGATTTCAATGAAGTTATGCATCATCATTTATTAGTATTATGTATCTAGATACTTTTACTATTTATTTTAATAAATTGAATTTATATATAAAAATCATGTGAAAACAATAAGGAAAGAAAAAAAAAAACACGAAGATAAATTTCCAATTGAACTAATTTATTAAACCAAAAAACTTTTCAAGGTCAATCAAAGGTTATTAAAGAAACAAACAAACGAACATAAAGAAATGACGAAAAACCAAGCACAGATACATTTAACACACGCGCAAAAAAGAAAGGAAATTTTTCTTTGTCGAAATTAATATTATTCTTGTTGTTGTAGTTGTTGTTTTAGTTGTAGTTGTAGTTGGTTGTATTTGTAGTATTTGGAGCAAAACGCCATGAAAATTTTGTATATATAATTTATTATTATTGTTGTTGTTGTTCTGTTAGTTGTTGTTATTGTTACTTATTTTAGCTTTCTGCCTCACGACAGCAAAGTGAACGCGTGTATGACACAACCCCCTTCCCGATACTAAAACATCATCAGCATCAGCATCATCGTCATTATCATTATCATCATCATTAGTATCATCACAACATTTCTGAGACACCCAAAAAAGTCACAGAAAATAATATAATAATAATAATAATAACAAAAAAGATACACTAAAACAATTTTTTCATTTTATTTCTTTTTTTTAAGCATTTTAATAAAATTTATTAATGGAAAGATTTAATTTTCTTAAAAAAAAAAATTTTAAATAATTTTTAATAAATATTAACACGAGGGAAATTGATGAATTCTAAATGTCAATTAGTTGGTAGTAGTTGGTCAAATTGTTCCCAGTGTATCTATCTATCTATCTATCATGTGAAGAAGTATGGACAATAGAAAAGAAGTGAATTTAAGTAAATTAATTAAATTCTACACTATTCCTATTTTCTATGTAAATTTGAATGAATATGAACTCTTCTCATTTCTTTCATTGGATTAGATTGAATGAAATTAAGTTACTACATATGTAGTTGACATGACTTTGTTCTTCAATTGGTTTTTGTATTCCATAGAGAAGATAAGATATTCTTTGGTGGAAGATTTAAAAGAGCAATGAACCTTTTTAAAGTTAGAGATCTTGGAGGATTTAGAAATACATACATAGATGATAAATTTGGAAACATAGATTCTCCACTTCAATTATTTTATTTTTATATTCTTCACGCAGTGAATAGTTTGTCATGAAGTTTGTAACACACAGAAGGAGACATCGGAGACCCCATAAAATATATATATTCTGTTCGTTTGTATGTATGCAAACTAGTCCCTCAGTTTTTGAGCTAGAGAGCTGAAATTTTGCTTTCTTTTTACCATACGCAGTACATTTGTCGGAATCAGCCGAATAGGATCACTAGGGGTGGTACCCCCATGGAAACCTGGAGCCAAATTCAAGTTCTTATTAGAAAAAACTTATTTGTTTCTTTTACTAACGTTTTGAAAACTATAAGTTTCCGACTCATATCCACTAATCATGAAAACTTTAAGACCAACAGACCACTAGCAGGGGTGTGAAGTGTATTACGGCTTCGGCATAGTTAGTCTAGTGGGCTCAACCAATATAAAAACTAGACAAATAACTTAACTAATACTAAAGAGTGTTTTTTTTTAACCCATAATCTAAGTATGTTGAAGAGTTTACACATGGGACTTTTTTAGGCGCCTAATATCCATCTCGTTTTCTTGCAGTCTAAATTTTTGATATGCTATCATCTTTAACAAATGTTACTTTGAGGTCTTAATGGATGTGGAAATTTCTCACATATCAAGAAGCATTTACTATTGTATCTCAATGTTGGAGTTACTTGCCGTGCCCCACAGATGCATTGCATATGTCCACATTGGCTGCAGAACTGCCTTATACATCTAATCGAAATTTGTTTCTACTTAGGTACTTAGGTTATTGCAATAGACCGTCTATGGACACTTTAAAGATTTATTCTAATTGATATAAAATACAAGATTATAGGCTTTTAAAAATCTGAATAACTTAAAACATTAGAAATAAATAAGAAGAGAGTCCCTTTGTTATTAAACGTCTACTTAAAATGTTGTATTTTATTATAGTATTTTATTCTTCCCCGTTAAAAAAGAAATTTATGAAATATTTTAGTGTGTTAGTAATAGATTTTTTTTACTTCGAAAATATCCAAAAGTTATCCAAAGATATTGAAAATAGTGATATTCGTTTATTTTGACCATCAGTATTAAATTATCTCGATGGAAGAGCGCTTTCTTCTTCTCGAAATTGGGTTGACTCTCCAAAAACTAACCTACGAGTCTGTCTGCCATTTAGTAGGCTATACATGATAGTAGTATCAACTTTTTCTAGTTGATTGTTTGCTGATGGTTTGTCATAGAATTAATCTCATTTTACATATTTATTAAGGGTTTGATTTTGTTTGGAATTTGTTTGAACTAAAGTATTTTTTCATGAACCCTTTACTTAAAAATCATTTCCCCTAAGAAATTTTTACATAATCCAAATGTTTATTAAAACATTTATAAATTTCTTATCTTGCGAAAATATTTTAAGTCTATTTTTAAATCTCAAACTATTTCATTATCATTTTCATCTTCAACTCTTTCAACTTTTGAATGACATGCATCAAACACGAATGTACTTACTTAGTATATAGTAGTCTCTTGTTTGATGATGTCATTATGATCCCAAGATTTATTGTATATAATTTTAAAATAAAATTAATAAACTAATTAATAAGGAAATTACACGTGTGTGTGTGTGTGTGTGTGTGTGTATTAGTAAAAATTTAAATAAAAACTTATGCGATCCATTATTGCTTCCGTGTTTGTTGCATTACAAATGAAAACATATTTCAAAAAGGGGCGCCTAAGGGTTCTAGATGCTTTTTGCTTAGCAACTCAATCATGCATTTGTAGATTGAGTATTTATTGTGTTATCTCATTGTCAATCGAAGCGAAAAACCATAATTTAATTGAGTTTAATTCAATGTATGCATATGTATATATTTTTTTCTATTTTCTATTGATTTGTTTATACATACTTAGTGCTGCAAGTGGCGGCGGCGGCGGCTGCTTTACCTCATAATTGACTTCACTTGACTGACTTGACTGACTGATAACAAAAAGATCTCTCCCTATGTAACAAGACATAACAAGATTCATCATTGAATCGATCGATCGATGGAATTATAGACCAAATGACATTAATGCAAAATGCAAAATAATAACAATAATAACAATTAAAAATTAAATAGGTTGATCTGTTCAGTTCAGTTCAGTTCAGTTCTTTTTGTAATCTTAATTACATGTACTCTGAGTACCTCGACTTATAATGACTTAGTGACAAAATGATAGCGGATTAAACCGGCAAATGTTCATTGGAATTGATCTATCTTTCTATACTATCGATTGATAGATAGATAGTACATACATAAAATATAATACATAAGTACATAGATGATGTTTTCATAAAAAAAAAAATTAGTTTCATTATTACTTTGCTATTTAAATTTGTATAAATTTTGTTTTTGATTATCAATAATAGCGAATATTTTATATGACCTCATTTTGTTTTCATTTCTTATACTATGTACAAAATTATATACATATGCACGTGTATGTATAACTGTGCGTGTGTGTGTGTGTGTGTGAACCGGACCATATAACTTGCTTATCAAATTACATCTGTACATTAGTTAGGCACGCTTCGAATGTGTGTTCTGTTTATTCCAAAATCGAAATTTTTCTGATAGATAATTCAATATTTTATTTAGCAGCGAAAGTGTTGAAGCAACCAATAAAATTAATTATGTGTACCATATATCCTCATAATAAAAGATACAAATGTATCTACAAATGCATCGCATTCATCTTTGTATCTAATTCATTGAATAATTCACTGTAATTTAGCTTACAATTGCAACAAATGCAACAAGTCGACGAAAATTGAAACGAAAGAGCGAAAGAAAAGAAAAAACCAAAACAATTTGGCACAGTTTTGCGTATGGGTCGTCTGTCGTCGTCGCACTTGAATTGAAAAGAAATATAAAGATAAAAAAGAAATAGAATAAATGAAACAGGTTTGCAAAGTGTAGATGGGAGCATACTATGTTATGTATGTACATATGTATTTATGTATGTATTTGTTTGTATTCAGATAGAGTTGTGAATCAACAAACACACAAGTATAAAAGTATGTACAACGAATGAATACAGACGTGTAGAATTTTCGGCATAGATAAGATTCTAAAGCATGGCAAACACAGCTGATCGAATATTATCAAATAAGTATTTCTTACTGAATTTCGAATGGCATAGGAAATTTGATCAAAAATTTAAACATTACTCAAATTGGTGATGATAATGATGATGATGATGGTGATAATGAAAAGTTATTATCTCAAAGTTTTGTTCATTTTTTAAGGCAAATGGTTAGGTTAGGGTAATTAGATGGTAGAGTATCCCTAGTTGGTCCCAAGGGTCTCCCTCAGCCTCTTAACCCAACCAGAAGAATCCACGAACAGAGCCAGGTCTCTTAGTAGCAGTTAGCAATTACAAAACTGTCCAGATCATCAAAGAAAGATTTCCTGGGAAAACGGATTCGTCACAAAGTCACATAGGAGATGTTGAATACTCGCTGATTCTTCTTTATATTTACAGGCAGAAGAATTTAGCGGAATTTGCCTAAAAGATATTAGGATAGGTTACGGCATCTTACACAAAAGTCTTTCGAAGTCCTGTTTAAAAATGAAACTTACTTCAGACTCCACAAAAATTCCATACCCTTTCACAGAAGACGAGAATTTATATAAGTAAAATCTCCACTGGGTGAACACCTATGCTTCTAATGATATTGTCTGGCCACGGGAGATCTTCGCCCAACGGAATATAGTTTGTTCTAAAAATGTAACTTGATACTAAGACATGAGAGATGTCTGCCTAGGGAGAGTATAATAATTCTTTAAAATAAGTAAACCCTATAGTAGTATCGGTACTACCGGGGCTACTTATTCTTATACAAAAAAGATTCCCAAAAAACACCAAGATATGAAAATCCCCCAATGAAGTCCGACTTTGATCAGTTCCACAAATGCTTAAAGGAAAACCCCTTCTATAAATTACATTTTTCCCAGTAATAGTGTCATCATGCTGATTAAAATTACCAGTTTATGTGATATACATTGTTTCTAAAGGTACACATTTTTTAGTCTTAGACTACTAAACTATAGTATCCATTGTTTAATTTTAGGGTTTAACTTGAAGGGCTCTGAATTTTGGTAGACTAAAGGAAAAACACTACCTATAATTATACATAGTTTATTTTCTGATTTATCTGGATTTAGTACTAAGTATATGTTTAATAAAAATGTCTTAAATTTTCATTTGCAGCGTGTCTACTATCTTTCCCTCGAATACTACATGGGTCGCTCTCTAACCAATACCATGATTAATTTGGGCATTCAAAGTGAATGCGAAGAGGCCATGTATCAATTGGGTCTCGATATTGAGAATCTCGAAGAGATGGAAGAAGATGCCGGTTTGGGTAATGGTGGTTTAGGTCGTCTGGCTGCTTGTTTCCTCGATTCCATGGCCACTTTGGGTCTTGCCGCCTATGGCTATGGCATCCGTTATGAGTATGGTATCTTCGCTCAAAAGATCAAGAATGGTGAACAAATTGAGGAACCCGATGATTGGTTGCGTTATGGCAATCCATGGGAGAAGGCACGTCCTGAGTTCATGTTGCCAATTAACTTTTATGGTCGCGTCATTGATACACCCGAAGGCAAAAAGTGGGTTGATACACAACTTGTGTATGCCATGCCCTATGACAACCCCATTCCTGGTTACCAGAACAACCATGTGAATACTTTGCGTTTGTGGTCTGCCAAGAGTCCCATTGACTTCAATTTGAAGTTCTGTAAGTATTTACACTTAAAAATAAAAAAAAGTTTTATTTGAATTCAAAATGATTGAAATTGTCTCTCTACAGTTAACGATGGTGACTACATTCAGGCTGTTTTGGATCGTAATGTGGCTGAGAATATCTCACGTGTATTGTATCCCAACGATAACTTCTTCGAAGGCAAGGAATTGCGTTTGAAGCAGGAGTATTTCATGTGCGCTGCTACCCTTCAGGATATCATTCGCCGTTACAAGGCCTCCAAGTTTGGTTCACGGGAAGCCGTCCGTACTAACTTTGATCACTTCCCAGACAAAGTTGCCATACAATTGAACGATACTCATCCATCGTTGGCCATTCCCGAATTGATGCGTATACTTGTTGATGAAGAGCATCTCGATTGGGATAAGGCCTGGGACATTACCGTCCGTACTTGTGGTTATACCAATCACACTGTGTTGCCAGAGGCTTTGGAACGCTGGCCCGTTTCTATGCTTGAGTCGATCTTGCCACGTCACTTGCAGATCATTTATCACATTAACTTCCTGCATATGGAGAATGTCAAGAAGCGTTTCCCTGAGGATCTGGATCGCATGCGCCGCATGTCATGCGTCGAGGAGGATGGTGACAAACGCATCAACATGGCTCATTTGTCTATTATTGGTTCTCACGCTGTTAACGGTGTGGCTGCCATCCACTCGCAGATTATTAAGGATACTTTGTTCCGTGACTTCTATGAAATGGATCCACACAAGTTCCAAAACAAGACGAACGGTATTACACCACGTCGTTGGTTGTTGCTTTGCAATCCAGGTCTTTCCGATTTGATTGCCGAGAAGATCGGTGACGAGTGGCCAGTGCATTTGGAACAATTGGCCGCCTTGAAGAAGTGGGCTAAGGACCCTAACTTCCAGCGCAATATTGCTCGTGTCAAGCAAGAGAACAAACTCAAGTTAGCCGCTATTCTCGAGAAGGATTACGGCGTCAAGGTGAACCCAGCCTCAATGTTCGACATTCAAGTTAAGCGTATTCACGAATACAAACGTCAATTGTTGAACTGTCTGCACATCATCACATTGTACAATCGCATCAAGAAGGATCCTACAGCCAAATTTACCCCACGTACCATCATGATTGGTGGTAAGGCTGCCCCAGGTTACTATGTTGCCAAGCAGATCATTAAGTTGATCTGTGCCGTTGGCAATGTGGTCAACAATGATCCCATTGTTGGTGATAAATTGAAGGTTATCTACTTGGAGAACTATCGTGTCACACTCGCTGAAAAGATCATGCCTGCGGCTGATCTGTCTGAACAGATTTCTACCGCTGGTACTGAGGCCTCCGGTACTGGTAACATGAAGTTCCAGTTGAACGGTGCCCTCACAATTGGTACTCTCGATGGTGCCAATGTTGAAATGGCCGAAGAAATGGGTAATGAAAACATCTTCATTTTCGGTATGAAGGTCGATGAAGTTGAAGCCCTTAAGAAGCGTGGCTACAATGCCTATGATTACTACAACAAGAACCCCGAAATTAAGCAGGTCATTGATCAAATTCAAGGTGGCTTCTTCAGCCCTGGAAATCCCAACGAATTCAAAAATATTGCTGACATTCTCTTGAAGTATGATCACTACTTATTATTGGCTGATTATGAAGCTTATATCAAGGCACAAGATCTCGTTTCACAGACCTATCAGGTAAGAAAGACATTCTCAAAAGATCATCACATGATTCTATATCTTTTCTCTTTGTTCTTATAGAATCAAGCTAAATGGTTGGAGATGTCTATTAATAACATTGCCTCCAGTGGCAAATTCTCATCTGATCGTACTATTGCTGAATATGCACGTGAAATCTGGGGTGTTGAACCCACCTGGGAGAAATTGCCAGCCCCCGAGGATCAGGCCTAAGCCATTTGTTAATATATTTTTTATAATCTATTTTCCTTTAATTATGTGCTTTATTTTTATAAAAGTGCAAGGACACACTACAAAGCAAGGAAAGCACACATTATGCAACAACTGCAACAAAAAATTCTACAAAGAAAAATTATATTATTTTTATTATACAATACAATATATGGAAAACAAAATTGTTGTAATATTATTATTATTATTATTTTATTTAAAAAAAAAATAAGAAAAACACTCAATTTTAAATTTAATTAAAATTAAATTGAAAATTTTATTGAATTAAAAATAAAAAAAAATTAAATTAATCATAATTGGCACCTTAATTAATTATTCAATAAAAACGAGCCATTAAAATAAAGAAAAGAGAACTTCTAAAATGGAATCTCACAAAACAAAAACTACAAGAAATGGAACTAACTCTTTACCTCAGGAAAATATCATCGAAATGTGAAATCCTAATAATAATCATCATCAATTAAAACAAAAAAAAAAAATCATTTTAGAAATGAAAAATAAAGTAGAAAAAGAAAGGAACTTCTCTTGTATAGTAAAAATGCTTATTTAACAATGTTTCAAGAAGAATGATCTATTATTGCCTAGAATGTTACCAAAACAAAACAAAAAAAAAAAAAAAAACAAGAAAGTAAAAAAGATTCGTTAAACTGTTGAAAGATTATCAAAAGATAAAAAAAAGAAATTTCATTGTTTGTAAATCAAATTTTTAAATAAATTCATATTCAAACTAATAAAAATTATGAGTTTTAATGGTTTTTTTATTATTGACTTATCAATTAATCATGAATTTCGCTCATAAATTGCTTTAAGTTACAAAGCTTTCATTCTAACATACAGCAATCCAATAATAAATACTGATTATGTCATGTGCAATGGAACAAAATTATAAGATATTAGTTCAGCGTAAAAGTGTGCAATAAATTTTGTGAAATATGATTATCTAACAAAAGGAAAAAATGGCTCTTCTCAACACTTGCAGAAGGCACATAAAAGTATGCTGTCAATGGACAATTGATTACCGACATTCCTAAATGATTCGTGTGTCTTAATTCTTTTTCAAGAGAAATTCAGATTTTCCACATTGATGAACCAACAAAAATAAATATATTACTATATTATTTAAGTACTAATTATAGGATATTGAAACTAACTTTATTATAAAAAAATGCCATTTGATAAAAATATTAGTTTGCTCAGGCACTACTAAGAATGTAATTAATAGAACAAAAATATATGGACATTTATAGATACAGAAATCATTAGTGTCCCTGGTATTCAAGCGAAATTATGTATATTCCATCAAATGTGTAATGATGATAAAGTTCGGAAGAAACGATTTCAGTCTTCTAGGTAAGTTTGAGTGAGTCAGTCGAAAGAAAGTCATATGGACTCGTATAATAATACAAACTACTGGTAAGTCGCACTGTGTGTTTAAAAACTGGGTTGATACAATGCTAAGTATGTATATGTCTAGATTGGTTCTATGCAACAATATTTACATACGCGATTAATGAAGGACAGATTAGTTGTAAATTACCTATTAGCAATTCCAAACTAAATTGTGGTGTGAGTAATGTAAATGGTTATATAACATAATGAAATTCCCATCCGTACATTCAAAGAGTCCCTCCAAATAGATTCCTTCTGCGAAATGGAGCCCTAAATGGTGTTCCCGTCGGGGTCATATATAATTGCAATTAGGATTGGGAATTTCCCAATCCTACATATGTTACTTACAATGGATGCAATGGGTTTTTTTGATTAATGATAGTTGGTCAATTCTGAAATTTCATACTTTGGCAATCACAAATTGACAATCAAGAACATAATTTAAGTGGCACCTTTGGTGTGGTAGGGTTTTTTTAATAATTAAGAAGAAGAAATTCCTGCATTCTTCGAATTTCAAGGTAAATTTTATTTTTGTGGTTTTTCGTTTGTGTTTCTTTGGTATTAACTGATAAAACTACATTTGGTTTGATTTCAAAAAATTTCCCAAATTACAATTTCATAAATTTTAAAACGAAGCCAAACTTTAATTAAACATTCATTAATCATCTTATCACCAATTAAGGTTCAAAAGTTCACTCAATTCATTCAAGAAATTATCCCGAGCGTCGGGAGTCACAAATGACACATTTCGAATGAAAAACATAAAAGAACTGTCAACTCGTCAAATCAAAATCTATGTCCATCTCACTTGCACATGACCCGCATCCTCGGCTCTCTCTTCCCATACTTCGTGTTTTCCGAGCATATATATGAGAGTGTGTTTGAATCAGCCAACAGATAATCGTTCGTTTCGTTCTCAGTTGTTTCGTTCATATAATAAAAACTACTTTTTCTCAGTGAAGACTCAATAACAAAACAAAAGTGAATGAATCGTGTTGTGTTCATTTTCGGCTGAGTTGTGAACGATACTTGTGTTAAAAAAAAAAAGAAAATTATAAAAACGCGTATAATAAACACAGAACCGAGAAACAATTGATTGGAAACGTAATAAAATTTAAAGTAGTGTCAACAATAGATGAATGTGTAAATCTATTGTGTAATTTCAAAGTAAACAGCAGAGAAAAATAAGGTGAATAAAGTGAATTTAGTGAAAAATCATAAAAGCAAAAGAAAAACTAGCAAAAACACACAACAAGTGTGTGGCACACTCACTCAGGCCATTTTGATTAAATTATTTGACTAGAAAAACACACAAAATAGAAACGAAACTAAAAAAGAATAGAGTGATACGAACGCAAGACAAAGGAGAAATAGAAAGAGCGAGAAGCAGTGAAAAAAACAAAATAAAATATACTAAAAAATATATGTACATGCATAGAAGGAGAACAAGATGATATGATGAATAAATAAATATTTAATTAAAAAGAAATTTATAAAGTGCGTGATATTTATTCAAATTATTAATTTATTTAATTCGCATTCATTGATTTGGTTTTTTTGTTGTTTATTCTCAAGTGAATTGTGTGTGTGAAGATAAATATATAAAAATAATTGACAATAAATAAAAAACATTTAAATAATTATTCATTTTAAATGAAACTGCTTATCAAAATATGTAATATTAAAGTAGCAACAACAATTTATTTGCTTTAAGTTTTTGTATTTATTTGCTTCCTGCACCACATTTTTTTAATCTCATACTCAAGCAGAGTCATTCTCTCTATTTCTCTCTCTCAATATACAGAGAACAATCTTTTTTAGGGCAATTTGAGCAACATATATTGTAGCATGTGGTAAATTTTTCTTTCATTAAAATTATCTCTCTCGCACTTGTGATGCGATCGTTTGCTCTCTCTTTCTCTCTCTATTCATTTACGAAATATTTTTCTTACGTTCTCTATAAAAACTGAACCTAAGCTTAAAATAAAAAAAACAATAAAGGCAAATAAATAAACAACTAAAGGTCATCATGCTCTGAAATTCTTTTTATTTCAGTTTCTAATAAAAAAACAATCAAAAGCCCAAGAATTCAGGGAAATTTAAAAAAAAATCACATTTTGTGAGCAAAATAAAACAAATCAAAATAAAATTAATCACACAAAAATTTACAGTTAAATTGACAAAATGTGGAACCCAACGACACAAGGTGATGATAATAAGAACAAGGAGGACATAGAAGATTGCAAATGTAGTAGTAGTACTGGCAAAACTGGAGAAAAATCCACAACAGTTGATAGCAAAACGGATAAATCCTCAAATATTGAAGCTCCTCCAAGTGACAAAAAACAACAAGCAATTTGCACTGAAACAAGTGATTCTGGTTTCATATCAGGACCACAAAGTGAACCTATTGATTACGAAGACGACGAAGAAGAGGAATACAAAGTGGTAAAAGGAGCAACATCATCGTCAACTACTTCAGATAAGAAAGCAACAACAGAAACAAGTGAACAAGGCGACGGCAGCGCCGCTGGTGTTGGTGGTGGCAAGAACAACGAATACAGTTCTACATCGGTTCTTGATTCGGGTTGCATTACTGGTGAGCTTTACGAAGAAGAAGACGACGACAACGTCGTCGCAGAAAAAGAAGAAGCAGCAACAACAAAAGAAAATAACAAAGCAAAAGTTTTGCAAGAAAATCAGTCAGACAGTAAAGTAACAATTGACTCCAAGTCGTCTAACACCACCAGTACCACACCGGAGGAGTCTAATAATACTGAACAAATGAAATTCAAACATAGCGTCGAGGCAGGCGCATCAGAATGGATGTGCAAAAATGAATCAAATAATCTAAATGCTACTACTAGCCGTCGCTCATCCTCATCGGTAATTACATCAAGTAATGTTCAAACTGGAAACAATCAACCAGCTGCAGCTGGAGCCACTGCCACTGCTACATCGACAATATCCAATCGAACGCCCAACACTTTTCCATGGGAACAATTCTACAAACAAAACGATGATGGCGATACGTAAGTATTAACGAAAGATCTTAAAATATCCCACAAGCAACTTTATATGAGTAGATAAATAAAATGAAAAGCTTAGGTACACATATAAGATGGGTTCAATTGATCCAATAGTCCATGTTGAAAATAAGTTCAACTCAAGATTTTCATTAGATAGATTCAGATTAGATATTGATATACACAATTTATCCAATTTTTCTGCTTATTATAACAGAATAAAGTTCATCTCAGAGTTTGAAATCTACTCTAAATGGTACTTAAATGGTCACTGATCCCAAATCCAATTTGTATAAAATTTCTAAATTAAATATTTTCCATTTTTTATTTCAAATTAAATTAACAATTGCAAAACTCTTTTTATATAAAAAAATTCATTTTCTAAGAATATTAAGAAAATTTAGTTCAAAATTTCCCTTTTTTAGCTGTTCATTATAGAAATTAGATTGATTAGATTGATGTCTCATGTGGTAGTTAATAGAATTTCCGGTACCCTACCGACATCACGACAAATTCATCATTCAACAACAAAAATCAATTTAAAGAAAAAATTAGGAAAATACGCATATTTGAATCATGCGCAATGTGAATCACTTATACTCGTAGATGTACGTAGATCTTGTATTTAGTTGGTTCATCTGCAACCAAGGATCATTGTGTCTGCCTGTCTGTCTGAGTGTCAACGTAAATCCCAAATGAAGGTGTGAAACTCATTAAGCAAGTGTCTTTAAGAACGAGGTACAGGTAGTTAAACAAAAAAGAGAAGAAATGCAGACACTTAGATATGCAAACAGAGCAGATGGTAAAATTTAGTTGATTGTAGACGACAGATATTTAGTTTAATAAACTGCAGTTAGAGATGAACATATGTATGTATATATTAGTATATGGTATAAATAGAGTATATTGTATGATATGATAGATGGTTGGATGAATAAATGAAATGAAAGAAACAATTGATTTTGGCAAATGTGTCTTGGCCATAAGACAAATATGTTTGTATGTAGATGATTGTGTGAGATTTTGGGTATTTTTGGGATTTAAAATTAATTTACCCCTTACAGGTGAAAACATTTGTATTCTTTCATTATTTTATAAGGCATCTACATAATAGTAAATGTAATTTTTTGTATGTTTTTTGTTACATTATAGAGCTCTACATTTGGCCTGCATTGCTGGTTGTCTGGATGTGATTACTGCCCTTATACGTATGGCACCTCATCCATGTCTCTTCAATATACAAAATGATGAATCACAGACACCTTTACATTTGGCAGCATTGACAGCACAACCAAATATTTTACGTATTCTTCTGCTTGCCGGTGCTGAGGTATGTATCTAAGTATATCAACAATTTTATATGATCTAATCTCTTAACTAAACATAAAATTTAACAATAATAATAGTAATAACAATTAATTAACATATATTTTCTTTATTTTTTTTCTCTATGATTCTTGTTCTTTGTTTTATTGCAAAGCCTACAATTCGTGATCGTCATGGCAATACTGCTTTGCATTTGGCTTGCATTGCTGGTGAGATTCAATGTGTACGTGCTTTGACAACTTCATTTGCTGCATCGGAAATACATGAGGCCCATCGTCAATATGGACATCGTTCAAATGATAAAGCCTTATCCTCATTGAGTTATGCACGTTTGCCTTCCGATTTGGAGATACGTAACTATGATGGTGAGTACAATAAGTTACTTACTTCTTCTATTGTTTTAGAATGTATTTTATTTGGTTTTGTTTTCCTTTTGTCTTTTGTATTTTGCGTTATTATAATCCAGATTATGCCAGTTGTGTCTAGACTAGAATTATGAAACACAACACATCACATCAAATCACATGCTTTCCATATGTTCGTCATTTCTTCCATTGGCCATAGCGCCAAATATTTGGCATTTAAAAGAGTCAAAGAAAAACACAAAAAATTGATGCCAAAAATATTTAAAAATTTATGATGATGGCCAGCAGCAATAGCAGATTCAAAATTGTTCCTTTTCTTTTATTTTTATATAATTTTCTATATACATATTTGTTTTGGTTGTTGATTCCGTCGCTTGGCTAGCCATGGGTCGAGACATTTTTCAGTCAAAATTATCTAGTCTACATTCAAGCTATTTTCAAATTTATACTATACAGATACTAGATATTATAATATAGTATAGAGATCTGTCTGAAAGTTGGCAGCCAATGTAGAAAAATTTACGCTTAGTCGCCGTTTGCTCGTAAATAGTATTATAGATATAAATATATGTGGATATATAATGTGGCTGGCATTGTTTGTATGAATGTATGTATGAGTGGCATGTGTATATTTTTTCTTAAATTTTCATTTGAAATTATATATTTTCTTTTCTATGAGATAATTTTTTCCCTCGATTTGTTTTGTGGCAAAAATAGAATTCTACTGTAAGAAAAATTTTCACTTTGACGTCAGTTTTGGTTGAGTTTTTCTTATAAAAACAAAAATAAGAAAAATTAAAAATTCATAAATTTTTATTTAATATTTTATTATCATCAATTTTATGGATTTGCATTAATTTTTTTCGCAGTGTAATTACATTTTTAAATGAATTTTTAAAAATGTTAAATGTGATTTTCCAGTTCATTAAAATTGTAAGTCACTTCCCCTTGTGTTTGAATTTGAACTCTTCATCATCATCATCATCATCATCATCATCAGTAACACAGTTTTTTAAACAATACAAACTTCCGTGTTCTGTTTTATTTTACTTGTGTTTGTTCATTTATGTTTCCTTGGTTTTTTTATTTATTTATCTATCTATCGATTGATTGATTACTTTAGATACAAATAATATTTTGTTGTGTGTGTATCTAATTTTTCTTCTTTTGAACCTAAATTTATTGATTTCTAGCTGCTGCAGAAAATTATTACATAATCTGTTTTTGTTGTGTATTAACATCAACTCACAGAATCAACCACCATCACCCAATCTTAACACCCAACCATACCAACCAACCATACCACCCATCCATCCATCCATCCATCCACCATTTGTTGCTTGTTTGCTTTAATTTATTAGAAATTTTGTTAAGAGAAAAAATCAATTTAATTTTATGAAATTCAATTTGGAAAATATATCACGCAAAAAATGTAAATTTAATTCAAAATAAAAGAAAGAAAATACTGAAATGAAATAAATTTAAAAGACACCAAGAAGATGAATAACAAAATAGTACTTCAAGGGTTTATTGAAAGAAAGAAATTCCTTTAAAATGTTAACAATTTTATTATAAGAAAAATCTTGATGAAACGCAATTTTGAAATAAAAACTTATAAGAAATCTGAAAATGGAATTTTCAGAATTTTTGAGTTAATTTTATTATTTAAATGTAATTCATAAAATGACCTAAAAAAAACACACACACATCAAAGAAATAAAGACGAAAGTAAAAGTTTTTTGGTTCTTTGTGTTTAATACAATATTGTTTGTATCTTCTTGTTGGTATATGGCAAATATATACTTTTTCTTCTTCCTTTTTGGTTGGGTTTTTTTTTTTTTGTTATAATTTCGTGGCTAAAACGTGCGCTGGCGTTAATGTTGGTGTCCGTCTGTCCATCTGTGCAAAGGTTATTAAACTTAAACTCGAGAAACTCGAACACAAAAAACCAACAGAAACACAGCAGCAATAGCAAAAGCAACACAACCAAAAAGTCAACAACAATATAAAATTAAACAAGCAGTTCAATGAATGTTCAATACAATATAAATGAATAGTTGAAATATATTCCATATGTTCATTATTATTAGTATTATAATTACTTCATACCTCAAGATTCATATAAAAATGGGAAATAGAGTGGGAGTCTCTCCTCTCAATCAATTGTATTGTATATACATATTATAATATATTCGTGTATATTTAAAGAAAGAACACACAACATGGCAAGGACAATAAAAGGAAATAAAATATATATATTAAAATATTCAATGAAATGCAAAAATAACTTAGCTGGCGTGTCTTGAAAAACTAAAATTGCAGGTGGTGGGGACTGTTGTTGCTTATTTTGTATTTAACCTTTATCGAAAATAGTTTCGACCAAAATGTTGTTCCCATTTGTTGTACAAAGTAGTAGTACTCGTCTATTTGTTTATTGTTTAATCGATTTTTCGTTTGTTTAGATTTTGTTTTTAGATTTTCTGTGTTTCTTCAACCTTCAAACATACATACTACATATATCAATGGATATTAGATACACATTTATAGTTATGGATGGATATATCGATTGATTTGATCTATACAATTTAGCCATATATAAACTGGTATTAATGAAATAATTAGATGAATTTGTTTGATTATAAAAAAAAGAGGTGGGGGTCGTTCAAAATATTCAGACAAAGATAGACAAAAGTGATGATGAATGTTTCAAGCAACGGAATACAGAAGTCATAATATTAATAAATACAATATGTACATTTATGTATATTGAATGAAAAGCCAAAGTTATGCATAAATAATATTTAATATAAATTGTAAATTGTTGTATGAAAAGTATTTATAAATATAAATACACAGCTAAAAGTAATAATAACACAGCAAAATGAACGCAACACAATTTTATATATAACAAAATGAACAAACGAACGAATTGCTTGGCTTGTTTGACTTTATTTGTTGCCTGTCGTTTCATTTCATTTCATCGTTTTCGAATGCTAAAAAAAATATATAAAATACATACTTATAATAATGTTGGGTTTTTCCCCAAAAAACCAACAAAAATGTTTGGCTGCCGCTGACGATTTTTTCATTTTATTGGACTTTTGAATACTGTTGTTGGTGGGTTGGTTGGTTGCTTGTGTTCGTGGCGAATAATGATGATGACGATGAAGACACGGCGGCCTTTTGACAAAACAAATGAACTCTTATTGTTATTTTAGGAGATTCTTATAAACAGAAAAATGCAAAAGATACATTAAAAAATATGAAATAAAAATAAAGAAATTCCATTTTAATTCCAATTCAATTCAATTCAATTAAAGAAAAAAAGAAAACAGTTTTGTAGTCTTTTCCCTCATCAAATAAAATGAAAGCAATTATTATTTGTTTACTTACTTACTATAAATAATATTAATTATATATAAAAAATATTATACAAATAATTGTTTAACAGCATAGTGAAAGGCAAAAAGCATAACAAGATATCAATTGATTTTTTTATCTAATAATTATAATCAAGAAAATATGGATAGATAGATAGATAATTTGATATGAAATTTTTAATGGATTAAAATCATATTTATTTACAAATTTTTATAAAAAAAATCATTTCTTTTCTCTTTATATTCCCATTATATAGTATTTTATTCTTTGAATTCAATTTGAAAATAAACCCAGAAGATTATTTTTAGAATATTGTGTATGCCACATTCCACAAAACGAAGCATATGCCACAGACACAGAATTCATTAGAAATTTAATGTGAATTTAAAGAAACATCAGAGAGAGAGAGTATGAAGCAATTGGATATTTTGCATTTTTCTTATACCATAAAATAAAAATACTTGCAATGTGAAAAAAAAAAATGACTTGAAAGAGTATGAAAAAATCAATTGAAATTATATTTATTTAAAGAAAAATTCTTTGAATTAAAGATAGAAAAGAATAGTTTGTGTAGAAAATCTATATAAATATATTTAGAATCGATTCAGATCACATATTTTGAATAAATTCAATTGAAAATACTTAGTATGAATTTCAAAGGTGAAGTTGGATAGAATATTGGATGCCAGAGACGCAATATAAAATCCTAAATATCTCTATATACAATATGTACTTATTATAAAACAAACTCCCTTCGCCGTGTCTGTCTGATCGCGATAAACTCAAAGACTACCGAACGGATTTTCACACGGTTTTTACCAATGAACAGAGTGCTTCATCAGGAAGGTTATAGGTGTATAATTTAATTTAAGGTTTTGTGTATATTAGTTGAAATATGATGAGCACTTTTCAAAATTAAAGCAGTGTTGTGATGTGGTGAAGCAGTTCTAATATTAGAAACGGTTGAAATGCTACACAAGAAATTTTAACTTTAGCTCATACTAAAAAAAAAAATTGAATCTGTCTTCCTAAAATATTTATCTATCTATTTAATTAGAGACAAAACATTTCAATATCACATCTCCAAATACATGTATACATGTTATTTTTTCGTATATAAAAAGTAGATTAAATGCTTTCATCGATGATCCAATAAATGTCAGGGCTTAGAAACACGCGCTGGGTTTCCCTAGTATAGAATAAAATCCATTAAGGACTCTTGACTATTGTAGTCTTCATGATCTAATCATAAAACCAAATAAAGTCTCTTAGAAATACACATTTTAATAAAAAATACTTATGACGTATTCCCTTATTCTGTTTCTAATCGAGCAAGAAGCAATCAATTGAAATTTCACTTAACGCGTAAGTCTACTACTACAATAGTTTCATTTATTTTCCTATTTTTCCAAATTTTTATTATTGCCGATAATAATGAGTTTCCTTATCGCAATTTAATTTTAAACAGAAAATAATAGGCCTTCAAATAAACCATAAAAACAAAAGCACTTGATGTGTTTGTACTAAATAGGGAATTTCCCCATGGTAAAAACAATTGTTGTCAACAAAACATTTGGTTTACTTTATATGCGTTAACTTGGTTATAAAGAATTATTAATACACACACTCACACACACACACACACTCACTCTCTCTTATCAGTAGAAATAGTACAATTTTTTTTTGCTATTTGCCTGATTTTTTGTCATTGTAACCTAGCCGATCGTCGTCGTCGTCGTCAACGGTACTTAAATTTCTTGTCAATTTATCTAGGCAAAATGGTTGTGTGTCGGTGGTGAATGTACACTTCATTTTATTTTTTATCACCAGGAAAACCCCATAATTTACTGGCATACAATATGTTTTAAGTTCAAATCAATTAATCATATAATAGATCAATTTAATCATTGATACAATAAATAAATTCAATTTTCTGTGATATACGTATTATATATTTTTGTTCGATTATCTCAATTAAGGTTAATTATAATTTTGTCAATTTTATAAATTAAGTGTTGGACTTTACCTTAAGTCATGACGTCGACAAATGACTTTCACTTTCAGGTGTCTATTGGTCATTGAACTTCTCATGTTTTTTCTAGGGGAATACCACCATCATAATCAAACACATGGTCGGTCGATCATCATTTGATATAAATTTTATGTAAATAAAAAATAAAACATTTGAGAAAAAAGACGAGATTTATAATTTTCTTGTAACCAAAATTTGCTAAGTTAGGTAATTTCCAATTTTGCTGATGTAATATCAATACTAGTATATTAACACAAATCATGATGGCGAGATCGCTTGGTATATGAATGTACCTGGAACCAAGTTACACACTCATTCATTCATTCAATCATTATATAATATACTCGTAGACTTTTTTTATTGTAGATACGTAGAATTATAGAATTAAATCTTAATAAGCTGAGCGCTCCCCCTACTCAAATCATGAATCTGTTTCTTTAATTAGTTTAATTATTGTAATTTAATAGACAAACAATAATAATATCTTTGGTGATCCCAATATTATTAAATCATCATTTCCAGAAAATTTTATTAAAAATAAATTATGAATTCGCCAGATGTTCAATTGATTATAATTGTAAAAAGATTTACCTGCAAACTACTTATTTACATTCTATGATTTTCACTCTCATTTCGAATATTTTATTGTTAGACTCATCATCTATAAGTTTTGTAATATAATTGTATATTTGTAATGACTATACCCTACAGACCAGGTATATATGGTATATAAAGATTGGGAGAATTTATGCAACAATCTGAAGAAAGGAATCTAAGGCATTTCTACACAATGTTGTTCTATTTCTCTTGTCATTGATCAAATTCTAATCATGTTTAACCGTATGTCGGAACGTCTATCTCTCCTAACAACTCACAACTTCCAAAGTTTTGGAGATATTGGATTAGAATTTTCTTAGAACCTTCTTTCATTCTTTCCTATGGGTTGAAGTTTCAAAATGTTTTGTTGCTGGTACAGGGTATCTAAGAATGTGGTGAAACATTCAATTGTATTAGAAGCCTTTACTTGTTATTTATTATTCATTTTGAAATACCTCAATAACCGGTTTTTCTCTTTCTATAGTACATATAATAATAGTACAACTTTTATTATATTGAAGTATAGTAAACAATATCTTGTTTTCACTTGTTGATGTTGTTGTTATTGTTGACGAAATGCAATTAATATTATTTATTTGTTTGATTAATCTTTGTCCCCTTTCCATTCTTCCTTCTTTCCTCTATTAATGTATTCAATGATATTACAAACTTTTAAGTTGAGTCATACTATATTTGTCGGGAGTTTCTAGATTTGCATAAATTCCTATCTTCTTGTTCCTTAAGCAATTCAATAGAATTGATGAACCTTGTATTTTAACCGAAAAAAAAACTTATTCATTTGTGTGATTTTATATTTTGCAAAAAAAAAAAAAAAAAAAATCAAGTGAGTTCATCCGGAAGTACTATACGTAGTACTCTCTTAGGAGTTGTTTGTCAATTAATTGATTCTATTTATCTTGTCTCCATTCAATTGTATTGTCATTAATCAGTTTGACATCTGACATAGACGTCTAATTACATGTTTGTGGTTTCTTATTTTTTTTTTTTTGCGATTAGGATTATTTACACGATTCTTTTTAAATTGAGAAGCCTTCCAAGTTTGGTTTCGGTTTGGGGTTACTATTATAAATGATGTGATGGTGACATTGATAATGAGTTAGGCAACAAGTCATGTCCAGAGATAATAATGGATGATGAGTCTCATCATATATTGACGCACCTTTTTTTTTTCATTTAGCCTACGCATGTTTATTATGACTTACTGGAAAATCCTACAATTTAAGTGGGCAATACACTCACTCACAACCCCAGTAAGAGTCATCATAACTCATCAATAACTTTCAGATTCCTTAAAAACATTTCCGTTTGTACACATTCATGGGTTTTTCTTTCGTTCTATAAATTCTTACAAACATTGGAAATGTAATTATGTATAATTAAATTTAATTAGAATCATTGATATCGATTAAAGAGAGTTAAAAATAGTATAATAGAGAGTTATGTGTCTAGTAATAACATTCTTAATAAGTATATTCCGGACATAGATTAAGATCCACAGGCAGACAGGCAGGCAGGCATGCGCAGACAGACTGTTGGACAGATTCTAATCGGCTCATAATGCGACTCAAGTTAATAATAACAACCAGTAACCAATCATTTAACCAGTTCATTTTTTAATCTTATACAATAATATATTTATTAATTTGGAAATACCCAATTATAATTATTAACAGGCAGGCAGGCAGACAGACAGAGGCAGGCAGTCAAGTCCCATCGACTTTATACTACTTGTATTTATTTATTTTAATTTCTTTTTAAAGATTATATGTATGTATATATTTTTATGATCTTGTCGTTATTTGATATTTAGATAGCTGCCTAGCTAGATAGCAAGTTATTGGATCGTCAGATTTTTAAAATGAAGTGAAGTGAAGGGAAAGATTGAGTAAAGTTAAACTACTTATAACAACAAGAGGAGAGGTGACATAACTTTGTCCATCACAATAACAATCTCATCTTAATCACCTTCACTACAAACACTACCAACACCTTTCATTTTGCTTTCTCTCTTTCTTCGAAGATGTGTTGATAATAATCTCGAACTATCTTTCTTGGGCACATGCCTCCCTCCTCCCCCATGTATCACTTGATAGTAGTAGGTACACATCTTCTTAGGTCTTTCTTTGTCGACTCAACTCTCTTGACATGTTTTGTTGTATGTTTGCTGGGTTTTTCTAAAGCGGCGCGTGTTGTTTGGCTTGAAATGTTTATATTGTATTTGTTTCCTTCATTTCATTTCATTTCGTTTATTTCTTCTTTTGTTGTAAACCATTTATTGCCAACTTGGCTTGTCTTGGCTTAAACGCTTTCAACACTTTCATTGCCAATTTTATTTCTGTGTGTGTGTGTGTTTTTTTTTCTATTTTGCTTTCGACATTGTTGACTCTGTTTTTTTTTTTTCGATCATCCAACTTGAGTTTTTTTGTTTTGTGGAAAATCCACAAAAACTTAAATTATTTGTTGAACAAACAAACATTCAAATTGTTCAATTGTTGCTTCTTTGGTTGTTGAGGTTTACTTAATAGTAATAATGGTTGACTTAAATTAATTGGTGCGAAAATGACATTGTGCCAAATTCGAAACGCATAAAATATCCCAAATATTTTTTATAAACTTTCCCACTTTTATACAATTAAAATTTTATCTGGGTTTTCGGTTTTTGGCAGAGGTGGCTTCTTCCTATTACTTTTATTATTTATTTAATTATTTCTCATGAAGAAACTGTAGTTTTTATTAATAATATTTTTTTTTTATTATTATTATTGTTGTTTTCTTAATAATAAATATAAACAAATTAATTGTTTAAAAATAATTAATAAGCAAAAAAGAAAAAAAAAAAAAAAAACCAAACCGTTTCGCTTATTTACCCAGTTGTTTCTTCTCCTCCTCCTTCTCCTCCTTTTTCTGATGAATAGTCCAAAGTCATTGTGTTTTTCGTCAAAAACAAAAACAACACAAGTTGTTGCTCTCTTTTACATGGTAATTCCCAAAAATACCAAGAAAAGAAAAAGAAAACAGACCCAAAAAACCAAAGATATACGTATTAAGTATTTCCGGAGAGATTCCCCACCACATCATATTAGTATATCGTATCACATATCACATTCCTTTTTGCTCATTTTGTATTATGAGAATTTCCCTTATATTTCATCACGTGCTGCGGTCGGTTGATGCGTTCAAAATTTATGGATATATTTTGTGGTTAGCAACCATCATAATTTAAAACAATCAGTAAGTCGTTATTCATTTAGCATGAGAGATTAGTAGTTGGTATGGTTTTGTATGAATTCTACGAAATCCATTTAATTTTTTTTTATTGAAAGTTAATAAATATATTCTTCATCATCTAAGAATCACATAGTTAATACAAACGACGAAGTTCTCTTCTCCTCTGTGCCTGAGAAGTTTCTAATTGCCATTAATGATTGGATTTTCCTTTTACATAATTTTCATTATTAATTAAACTTAGATTTTGGTTAAAACCTCATAAATTTGTATTATAAGAAGGAGAATTATATGTATTAAACATAGTTGGAATAGGAAAAAGATAGATAGATAGATAAGCGACTCTCAAACAAAAAGATTCGAGGGCCTCTGATGTTCTTGTTGCCTTTCCCGAGTGTCCGTGAATCAATTTTTAATTATAATTTTTCAAGTATATGAACAAATGTCGTATAAGATTTGTAATGGAGGTGATATACAATAGAAATTTATTTGTTGCCTCTAGGATCTTCTCTTTCTGAATGACCGACCGATTGAACTACCTTGAACTTTACACTTCATTAAAATCATCATATCATCATTTTATGAAACCATTAATTATAATGATATTAAATTGTCATTAGATCACAATTAAAATGCGCAACTACAAATCTCTTTGACTCGCATATAATTTTTTGCAAGCAAGAATATTTTTTCATTCTTCTTTTGTTTTTTTTTTTTTTTTTAAATTAATATTATTTGTTTTAATAATTTAAAAAATAAAATTAATAATATTTATATAATTTATATAAAATAAAAAAAGATACAAAAAAACCATAACGCAATTATTATAAATCAATGAACTTTATAACCGATCAAAGTCAAGGACAAGTTTAAGAGATTTCTTGACTGTGAACATTTTTATGGATTTTGATATTGTTTTTTTTTTTTTTTATTTATTTATTTTTTTAATTATTCTTTGAAGTTGTCGAAGTCTGTCATCGTCGTCATGTCTAAAAGTATAAATTGATTTCATTTTTAGTTGATTTTATTTTATAATAGAAAAAATCAATTTTTTTAATTCACAGAAATTGAAATCAAATTCAAAGAATTAAGATTTGAATTTTATTATGCATATAGGAGATGTAGGCGTTTATGGAATGAGTAATACAACAAATTGTGTGTGATGGTGGAACTCCCTAAAATGACAATCACAAACATCATAATACTGTTTAATGGATTTATAAAAGTTGATTTACATAGTTTAGTTTTTATTTTGTCGATTTTACTATAAACAGAAAAGAAGAGGTCATTGCTTCAAATTGATTTGTTTGATGAAATTAAGGTCAAGGGTACTTAAAATAATCGCAAGTGGGGTTTGAGGAAAGAATATTTAGTTAGTTGCTATATAATAATTTAATTAAAAGACTCTTGAAGGTGTTTTATATTATTTATTACCAGCGGCTTCTCACCGGTTGCAGATATCAAATATGTTTCCTGTTTTTCTTTCGCATCTGTTACAGTTTGAGTAACAACAAAGAGCACAGTTTAAGTATCAGAAAATTAAAGTTCTATTTTATTTAATTTTTTGTAGTATACATTTTGGGTTTGTTTGAATATCTCGGGAACGGGCACACATATAGGGACCAAAACTATCCTATGTTCAAGCCGGGAACCAACCATACACATTCACAAATTCTCAATGCAATCAGATGAACGGTATGTCAGCGCATAACATACGAACAAACAAAACACAAAGTTTTATATATTAGATTATAAACCGAAAAAGAGGGAGACATTTATATTGAGGGAGATGATATGATTATCAATTACTTTCTTTTGTGTATTGATAAATTATTGAAATATTTATACAAATAAAAATTCCTGAACATGATCAATGAACTTTTATGATGGAAACACCTTTTCTTTCCTTGTGGATTTTCCAATTCAATTTATTTATGGCATCACTGGTGGTGACAAACAATTATGGTTTTAACAACAATAACAAATAAAAAAAAAAAAAAAAAAAAAAAGAACAACAGTTAATATTTAAACAATAAAACATTATTTTCTCAATGTTTGTTTAATTTGAAACAAAAAAATAAAAAAATATATAAATAATTATATTTTTATTGTGGTAATTTTTATTATGAAAACATCTCAGATGGGGTGTGTAAATAAAATTTCCCATCAATTTTATTTTCTTTTGTTTTGCTTGGTTTTGTCATCTGTTGGTTTCCTTGATGATTGTTCGCTGTTTTGTTAGTATTTATTTGATATTGTTTTAGGTAATTTTGCTGATTAATGGATTCTTCTTAAAAAGCATTTAAGTATTTTTGAATCATGCAAAAAATTTTGATGACAAAATGGGATTTAAGTGACTAAATTGACGATTAAAATGTTGGAATTTCAGATGAGTAAAGTTGGTAGTTGGTAAAGGTAAATTAAGGAGTAGATAGATGATGATGATGATGAAATGCACTGATGATTGAATAGATAGATACATAGATAAAGAACTTGGTTTAGTGTGAAAGTTTTTTGGTGAACTTGTCTCTATCTCTTCTATGAATTCTTATGACATTTTTTGAATATTTTTGCAAAATATTAAACAAAATCTTAATAAAAACGATAAAATTAATTGGTATAAAAGTTACATTTCAAGTTTAACAACTTTTCAAGATCTTTCCACATAAGAGAGAGAATCTAATTCTTCTAATTTTTGTCAAACTCTCATATGACAATGATGTTGTGATGACTGGTAGTCAGTCTGTCTGTCTGTACGGTTCTCTTCTGGTCTGCTGTTGGATAACAAAATTTGTTGATATGTTTTTGTAAGATTTTTCAAAGTTGAAAAAAGATATTGATTCGATGGCGCATGACGCAGAATGATGTTTTGGGAATTCCCCCTCACATAGAGAGAAGAAGCAAAAAAAAAAAAAAACAAAAAACATATTCATATTTTGTTTATCATATAAATGAATACAAGTTTCCTTTTGATTAGAGACCGAGACCAAACTCTAAAGATCAAAGCAAGTTTCATGTTTTTTTTTTTTTTTTTTGCTGTTGTTAATCATATGCAAATGATCATGAACACAAACGAACAACAACGACAAATATTGGTTTTTATTGGATTGAATTGGATTGTATCTCATATCCAATCATCCGTCCAACGATCGATCGATCTAACTCATATTTAAAAGATTGAATAGTGAGTTGAGTTTTGAGCAAAAAATCTTAATAATAAAAATATTCTTTACTCAAACTCTAAACAACTTTGAGAGACACTTAAGAAATAAGAGAAATTAAATGTTGTCATCGTTTATATTTAACAAAGAGAAGAGATACAAACATACAACTTACATACTACTTAAAAGATTTGTTGTGTGACACATTTGTTGTTATTAGTGTAGCGTATTCATAGATTTTATTGTTGAAATTTCATTTTATCTAAAAAAAAAATCTCTATCCGCTCTCTTGTTGTGTTAATCCCTTTGTGTTATTGATGTTTAGATACTTTTAAGTTGAATTTATTAATTTTTATTTTATTATTTATTTTATTTAGTTGAGTTGAGGTTGAATGTGTGTGTGTGTGTGTGTGTGGTGTGGTATGGACTGATTTTCTGATTTATGCGAAATGTACGCGGCCTTTTATTTTTAGTAATTTTTAAACTAAGAAATTAACATATTTTGCTATTTTTGGCTTATAATAAATTTTATTTGATTTGAATACATACACACACACACACACACACACACACACACACACACACACACACACACACACACACACACACACACACACACACACAAAAGAATCGATCTTCTATAAAAATTGCCGACATTAAATTAATTTAAAAACGATTTAAATTTACGACAGGTTTTCTTTCTTTCTTACGTTTGTGATCACAGAGACCAAATCTCTACTAACAAATTGAAGGGGGCAAAAACCCTTAAAATCCAATAAAAATATTTGTGTGTTTTATTTTTGGATTTATTGTAATCTAAAGAAAGTTTTGAGCAGATTTGAATACAACAAAATGTGGGTTACAACAGAATTATTGAATTTTTAATTAATAAAATAATTTCAAGAAATAGTAGTATTTTCCCATTTAAAAAAAAAAAAAAATAAAAATCCTGATGATCGCATAAAAATTTAGTAGAAATTTTCAAGAGATAAGAAATTCACATTTTTGAATTGAATTGACTCATCTCCATTTCAGTTTTAATTGAATATAAGTATTAAAATTATCAGTTGTTTTGTGGGTTTTGTTGTTTATTACCATAAGTCAATGGAGTTCAATCGAGTCAGATTGTGATAGGACAATTGACTAGTAGGAGAAAAGTTTTGCAGTTGGATGCATAGTTGGACTAATATGTTGTCTTAAGCAAGGCACCCAACCCGCGGCTCAAGTGAAGCCGGCTAAGACGTACTCCAAGTGTCAAAAAATGAAAAACAGAAATTTCTTTCTTTGGTCCCCAACTCGCCGCGAATTCTTTCAATGCGGCTCTGGGAACCAATAATGTTGGAGAACCCTGGTCTAAAGCATGGGAGGATAAGGGGCCAAGGTGTTCCTAGTGCAGTGAGGAAGCCTCATGTCTTTACGCTAATTCTCTATTCTGAAGATAACATACTATATCTCTTGTATTAACCTCTGATATGCAAATTCTTCACAGCACCTTTTGTAAACCGATTATGCCCAAAGCCTAAAAGAAGCATATCCGTTAGAGGGATAGATATATGGGATGTGTTCATTCATGTGTGATGTACATACATAGAAACCACTTTGTATTATTGTTACATCATGATAATCCATCCATCCATCCATCCATCCACTCATCTCTCTCCTTCATTTGGTTGAAGAAAGTCTAGATAGATGATAGAACAAAATGATCAATTAAAAGCTTTTTGTTGTGATTATTAAAAAAATTAATGAATGATGATTTTGATTGACGTCACTTAAAATTGTGACGTCTGAGAGCGGAGAGCAAAGAAAGAAAGAGACTTTGACTTGGCTGCCATCTTTAGGTGTTTTCATCATAATACAAAATGATATGATAATGAAATATGTATTGTGAATGGAAGTTTAAATTATGTTAATGATGACGATGATGAGGTTAAAGTTAATGTTGGTTTTTAATAAAATAACGGAAAATTTTCATTTGCGGGTAATCAGTCGCACGTGTCGCGAATAGTAGATACACTAGTTTTTTTTGTTTTTGTTTTCTTTTCAACAAAAACAACAATAGCTGCAACAATACAGAATCCACAATAACAACAACAAAAAACTTGTACCGGAAAAAACCAAACGATTTAAAAGTGAGAACAACGACGCTACTTGAATAACATTCAAGTTGTACTTAGTATATTCTTATAAGATTCTTTTTTTGTTGTTGTTCTTAATTAAACAAAAAAAGACAGAAGCAGCTTTCAAATGTCAGTTGAATAAAAATGCGCAAATTTTGTTTTTGTTTTGTTTACTTGTCAATTCTTTTCTCATCATTCTACGGAGTTGGGGGGATCATTCTATGAATGATATGTCTCTGATGTGTTGTTGCTCCTTCTCTCTTTCAGAGTTCTTCTTTAAACCAATTTTAACTTGGTCAAACTTGTTGCTGCTGCGTTTATTTTCTAATTTTTTGTACTTTTTAGTTGAAAGCATTTTGTTTGTTAACTTGTTGTTGTTATAGAATTGGTTTTGTTCTAACTCACATATGAATGTATGTATGTAAGGCGTATATAATTTTGATACGCTTCACTTCCATATTTTATATTTTTTATTTTTATTTTTTTTATTTTATCTTTAAGTTTTTTGTGTTTTTGCCATATTTGCTTTACTTAACTTGACTTAACTTGATGTTGTTGCTGCTGTTTACTGTTTTTGTTGTTACTGTTGTTGAGTTGTTGACTTTATTGTGGGAATTTCTCGGGTTTTTCAACGCACACAAGCGCACAAAAGTCGTCGTTGGTAATTGTTATTATGTATATTATTGTTGACTGTTGTTGTCTTATGTGTCTGTATCTCTGCCTGTCTGTCTGTCAGTCAGTCATTTAGTTTGTCGGTCTCTCTGTCTTGCGGAATATTTATCTTAGTAGTTGTTGCTGCTGTTGTTGTATTACTGTATAAGGCATGCACTCACTTAATATACAAAAGCAATTTAAACCAAAAACAAAAAACCTGTTTAACGAAAGCTAAAGCTCCACTTTACAACAATAAAGAGCTTATTCTCATCATAATGATAAAAGCTTCTAATAATTTTTGCGCGCTCTCTCTCACTCTCTCTCAATTGAAGTGAAACTGAGTCTATTGCTCTCGCTTTGTGTGCTGCTGCATTCAATTCATTCATAAGTAAATCTCACAAAAGGCACAGTGGTTAGATTTTTTTAAAGAATATACAATAAATTACTATAAATTTCATATTAAGCATCATAATTCAATGTTGATCATAGGCCTCCATTAAATTTTTATCTTTAATTAATAAAATATTTTTCCACTCTTATCATTTTAGGTGAAAGCTGTGTTCATCTTGCCGCACAGGGTGGTTACATTGATATCCTACGCATATTGGTCTCAAATGGTGCCGATATTAATGCTAGAGTAAGTATTCTCACTCATACAATAAAATTTAAAGAATTACTTTAATTAATTGATTATTCCATCTATTCATTTTAGGAGGGTAAAGCTGGTCGCTCACCATTGCACATTGCCATTGAGTGTCGCAATGAAGATTTGGCCAATTTCCTGTTGGATGAATGCGAAAAACTTAACCTGGAGACCGAAACCTATGCTGGCTTGACAGCGTATCAAGTTGCTCAGATCATTCACAATGATCAAATGCAAAATATCTTGGAAAAGCGTGGCGCTGAACCACTAACTCCGCCCGATAGTGATTATGATAGCAGCGACATTGAAGATCTTGATGATTCGAAGGTGAGCGTTTGTTGTTAAATGAAAAAAAAAAAGAAAAAGAAAATTTATAAAAACAACAACAAGAACAACAACTCAACTCTAAACCACAAGAAATCAAAAATAAAAAACATCATAAATTAATATTTAAATCTATAAACCAAGAAGCCAATATAGTTAAGATCATTATAGAAATGAAGAAAAGAAGAAAAACATGCTAAGTACCTAAGAAAGAATGAACGAAGGAAAAAAAATGAATAGAAATAAAAGAGAATTTTTCAAAAATCCATCATAAATATAATTTAAGAACTGAACTGGATATCAGTTCGTATTTAAATATCAATCGAATCTGTTACTTTATCATTGTTTTTATATAATTTTTTAAATCAAAAAGAAAGTAAGTTCCCCATAAAAAAAAAATAAAAAAAAAAAAACAAAAATGAAAATGATGAAAATGATGAAAATTTGTTATCAAATGTGCTGTTTGTGTTCTATGTTTTAGTAGACTCATAATGAATGAATAATGTTTTCATCATTTTCTTGGGGGTTTTTTTTTTGCTATTTAAACTGACTTTATTTTGTTTTCTAAAATTTTAGATAGTTTTGAATTAAAAATTTAATCTATCGAAAGTAATTGGGCTTTAAAAAAAATCATGTCATCATATGTTATATTATATTAAATAATAGTTCTACATACAATATTTTAGAAATTTAAATCAGAAAATTCAGATGATGTTCAATATGGGGGTCATCTTTAGTTCAAATCTACACTATTTTTACTTTATTCTCAGAGTTTCTTTCTCTTTACCATGGAAAATAGAACCAACCAATAAAATAACGAACAAATAAAAAAAATGTATGTACTTCGGTCTTACCGCAGTGAAAATACCTTTCACAACACAACATAGAATAGAAACATTTTATTATCAGATCTAGAAAATTTAGGAAAAATAGGGAAAAAATATGTTTACTTTCCCTTTTTCAAATCGAGAATATCAATGTCTTCTATCTATACTAAAATAGTCTAAAATTTAATAGATGGGAATAGACAGAAAAATATCGATGTGAAGGGTATACAAAAATCATTTCTAAGTTCCAGAGAACTAATAACTGTCATCAATTGCAATATATGTATTTCTGTAAGATACTTAAACAAACTAATATAAGAAAAAAAAAATGAAATTCTTAATTATTAAATAAAATATTATAAATATATGGAAATTATTTCTATAAATCTAAATCAAAAATATACACCCTACTTTATAGTGTATACATCATATTATGAATGTATTTTATAATTGTAATTTGTAAAATTTTTGTTTTTTTTTTTAAATTGATGATTATTTTATATTTAATTATAATAAAATTAGTTAATTAAGTTAGTTAATTTATTAAGTTTTAATACTAAACACAATAAAGAGAAATAAAAGAAAATTATTAAATTATAAACAAAAAACGAAATCTTCTCTCTTCAAAAAACACATACAATTGTCATTTTAGGCGGTTGCCTATAATAATAAAAGAAATAAGTAATAAAATCAGGCCTATCAATTTAAAATTGGGAATCACCAAGAACATGGAACTGACAAATTGGTAACTTTCATTACAACTGCTGAATAATGCTTAATCATTAATCTAATCAGTTTATGAAAATATTATAGCATAGACATCAATTTGTGATGACTATGATTCACTCAATTCTTTCTAGTTCTATTTCTTTTATTAGGTTTAAGATTAAGAAGTTCTTGAGAAAGTGAATGAAGAAGGTATGTAAAAATAAATTGGCAAACTTCGTTAAATATTTTGTTGGTTTTTAAATGCTTTTATTTTCTTGCTTCTTTTTTTATTGATTACTAAAACTACGACTGAGCATGTGTTCTTGTTTCTTATAATTTTCTAATTTAATTAAAAAAATTTATTTTATTTAATCAAAAAATTAATTTAAAAAACTTTTCTTTTGTTTTAGTTTTGTGATCGTTTTGGTGATCCCAGTTATTTTGCAAACTATAATGGCGGCAATCCAATGACAGTTGCTTAAAAATAAACTACAATGAAAGGATATCGTATAATTTGATGAGAATTTTGAATGTTGAAACGATTCTATTGTATAAAGATTATTATTGATGATAATGGTGATGATATCAACATAATGATGACATATTATTTGGATTTTATTTAAAAATCAATTAATTAATTATATAGACAAAATGTATTGCCCTATAATGCTAATCTATGATTTAATAATACAAAATATTGTAGTAGAGCAAATAAAAAGAATTATATAATTTACTATATCAATTACATATTTATATGTATATTCATATATATTTATAATAAAATAAAATTATACTAATGGTCAAAATATTTGCGGTTTTATTGTTTTCTGGGTACTATATATTTCCCATACAAATTTGAAATGGAATTAGCACTTTATCGTGCTGATTGAGTCAACTAGAACTGTGAATCGGAGACTCTATAAAGATTTTATTTATGAAAATCAACAGCAAGGCAAAGAGAATCGTTTGAGAAATACCCTTTGGGTTACTTCTATATACACTACCAATCAATATGGGGTTTTTGAAATCGAAATATTAACAAATTTTTAATTTTTTTTTTTATTTTTTATATGAGTTTATTTTTAAAAAAATCCAATGAAGCGTTAAAAGAACACATTTAAGGGATAGGTTTGATGACGTTGACAGAGAGTAACTAAACATTCTTAATTTCTACATCTATGACGTAGATCCATAGGGTGGAGCCTTTTAACCTTCTCGGGGAATCATTCGAATTAAGAGGTATAGCAAAAGTATTGGTGCGTACATGTAGAGCATCATTGTAATGATTAGTGTGGCGTTCAATTTGCTCTTTGATTGATAGGTTGTCAAGGTCACGGTGTATTAAAACCCGTTTAACGTACCAAGGAGCACACGTGATCTTCAGAAGGGCTTTAATCTGCATAGTCTGAATGCGATGAATTGTGGATTTTGCAGCTAGTCCCCAAAGCTGAATGCCATACGTGTAGTTTGGTATTATTATAGCCTTGTATAGCGTAACCTTGGCAGTGAGATTGCGAGTGCTAACGGGTCGGATAAGCCATCGTAATTTTTTTTACAAGTAGCTGTTATAGCGTTGACATGCTTAGACTACGTCAATCGGCGATCCAAGTTTAAACGCAAATATTTAGCTGACGATTTTTGGGTGATTTGAATGCCGTTCAGAGAAACAGGTGGACAGCATATACAAAATTTGCAAAAAAATATTTTTTTTATGGTTCAGTATTCAATTCTTAAATAAACCAAAACAAAAACTAACTTTCCAAGTAAAAAGGTTGTTTTCAAATACATATTTTGTTTTCTGGGTGAACCTCAAACAGACTCAAGGATTTAAAATTTAATAATCTAATAAGGCATTGAATTGTAAAGGTGTTGCAGAAGATTGAATGATAGTTCATTCCAGACATTTGTTAATATTTCAAGATCTTCAAATTGTCTGCCAGATTGATAGACTTTACGTTCTCGAGGATATTGAGTTCAGGAGAGTAAGGATTCCACTCCATTAAGGTAACATTTTGGTCGTTGATCCACTTCTTAACCACTCGGGAGGTATGTATACAATCGAATTTCTGGGTAATTTTGGAATCTTAAAGAAGGAAAAAAGTTTGTATTATACACATCAGGATATTTACATGAACTTAGATTAGCATGACATCTATTGATTTTTAAGAACTTCAATTCAGAAGATCTATGAGATAAAGTCTTTTGAATCTAAGGCGAATTGCTTTGTGAGTTAGACACATTGCCAGCGGATCGGAGTGATTCAATCTTTCATTGTCTCGGTTGCTGAAGAAAGTAATTTCCACAATCACCGTTGGCATCACGATGCAATATGGTGTTCCTAACAAAGCAAGGTGCACCAGTTCTGCTTCGTAAGGCCTTTGATGTTAAAAGGAGCATAAATGAATTCCATATCGTCCATCTGGGGTCACTGCTTGTTTATAAATCATCAATTTTTTATCGAGAGACAGTCACTGTCGGCACGCAGTAGCCAATTCAATTCACTCATATTTTGATAGCAGCACGCTGGTTCATCGGTTTTAGCGGTTCACAGATTAAACTGTGTGAAATGAAAGAGGCTTATCAATTGTTGTTGTTTCAGTGATTTTAATATTACAGAAACAGTTGCGTTTAACAAAATTATTGGTAAGATGGGTGCCGCATTTGCACATGGAGATTTTAATTTAATTTTATCTCAGTTGAACAAAGAGTTCATTCATTATTTGTTTTGCCTTATTATGGGGATTCCAAGTCAGAATCCGATGCAGGTTGAGCTTACAAATATTATTCCTGTTAATTTTTAACCAATTATAAATAACGTACTAAAATTAGCTTTTTTCAAATTTATGAACAAATATTAAACATCTGGCAACGCTCTTCCAGCACCGGCTGGTCATTCTCTTTGTATTATTTCTTGTATAAGCATTTAATAGCATTTTTTAATGATTAGAAGTTTGTTTCGTAGTCAAAATACCTTGTGTTCCGTAATAAAAATACGCACTTTGAGTTGTCAAGCTATGACAGGCGCCGCTGGTAAGGCACTTAATCTTGTTGTCCAAGAGTTGGAGAGGTTTGCACCGTCAAGACTTGCAGAGAAATGGGATAATGTGGGCTTACTTATTGAGCCCTATGAACACCGGCCAATTAAAAAGATATTGTTGACTAATGATCTTACACAGACTGTGGTCACTGAGGCTGTGGATAAGAAAATTGATTTGATTATCTCATATCATCCGCCAATATTTAAACCACTCACGCGTATAACGCAGAAGAATTGGAAGGAACGTGTTGTTCTTGGTTGTATTCATCACGGTATTGCTTTGTATTCACCACATACGGCATGGGACAAGATAAAGGGTGGCGTAAATGATTGGTTAGCCAATGCATTGCCCATCGATAATATAAAACCGTTGCAAGAGGACACATTATCGGGCATACCAGGTGCCGGAGTGGGACGCATTCTGACAACAAGTGGCATCAATGTGGGCGATGCTGTGACACGTTTACAAGAGCACATCGATAATCACGTTCATGTGGGTTTAGCTGTGGAACACGACTTGAAGACTCCTGTGCGTACTGTAGCGGTTTGTGCCGGGTCCGGTGGTTCTGTTCTAAGAGGTGTTAAAGCTGATCTCATTATTACTGGCGAAATGTCACATCATGAAGTGTTGGATTTTAATCACAACGGAACTACTGTCTTGTTATGCAATCATAGTAATTCAGAGCGTGGATTCCTTAAAAAATTTCAAAACGAACTCAGTCTTTTGCTAAATAAGGAATGCGATGTAGAAGTGTCACAAGTGGACAAGGATCCGCTGACAACAATTTCAAAGGCTATGTCTAATTGATAATATTTAATAAAAACTTTTTTTATTTGATCTTAACAAGGAAATGCGTTTTTCTTGACTATAATTAAACTTGATCCAGTTTGAATTTTCCGCCCTTGCTGGCAGCATCAGTGCGATGCAATTGGAAAAGCAAACGTTCCTCCAGATGTTTGACTGCATCGACAGTAAGCACCAATGTGTCATGCTTGAGCATGGAGTATGTATTCAAGCCATATGTGGGCATTAAGTTTACATATCCTAATTCATCGGTTGCATAGCAAATATTTTCGGGAAATATGTCATTTCTGAAGTGAAAAAATCATGGATTTATTACAAATTTCTTTTCAAGAATTAATTCCTCCACCACCACTTACTTATCCACAATTAACACTGATGGCCCCCAGTTGCGTTCCTTAATTAAATCCTTAATGAACTCTGGATCTCGACTGGGTATCTCGACATTCTCAATTATATGCAAATCATCTTGGGCCAATTTTACACTTAACGTAGATGTCAAACCCAGGACACGCTTGAAAAAGGGCAACATGTAAAAGTGTGTCTTTGGCGAGCGTGGTCCATGGGCAACACCACCGCCTTTGAAAAGTGGCGAACGTATGGAGCCATGACGAGCGCGTCCCATACCTTTTTGAGGCCACGGTTTGCGACCACCACCACGGACTTCAGCTCGGGTCTTTGTAGTGGCAAAACTTACATAACGATACTTGCGCTGCCACTCAATGTTCTCCTGTATGATGTCAACACGTGGCTGTGTAGCAAACACATCTGGATGCAATTCAATCAAGCCCAGCATGCGTTCCTCAACTGCATCGATATTTTCTATCCATGCTTGGCGTGTGCTTCTTCGATTAATGGGTTCATATATATCATATTGCTGTGGCAAAATGATTGCCGGTTTATCTTTAATGGCAATAACAGGAGGCGCTTGAACATCCTCTGTGTTGGCATTTGCAGTAATGTTATGTGTTACTCCTGTGCTGGTTAAACCGCGTACAGCAGGAAATATTAAACATTTTGTTTTATTTAATAAATTTAACATTTTTTCCACCCACAATTTCACACAATCAACAAAAACATGCAGTTTTCTGCTTCTTATTCTTTAACTTTTACAGCTGAGAGCGGCAACATCAGCTGATTGTGTTTCTTTTTTCATTAATGATGTGCAGTAACTACCAACACTAATCATTGCAGATGACATACTATAGTGCGTTGTGCAACACTACTCTTTTATATAGAAGAGTAGAAGAGGAAGAAGTTTATTGTCTTCGTCGTTGTATTGTAGTTTTATTAGTTTTAGTTTATTAAAAAAACTTAATTATAATTAACGAAATTAATTCGAAATATTATTGCGAACCGTTACGCTGTTAAACGATATAAAATTTTAAATGATAATGTGATTTTAAATAGCAAAATAACTGAAACGAAACAATACAAAGTGAACTCCCCAAAAAGAGGCCAAAAATCGAACTTGGACAAATCAATCAAATCTTATTTTTTTTTTTTAAATCGTGTCTTTGCTTCGTTTGTTTTATTTTTTTTGTTTGTTTTAACAATGCATACGAATCTTTATTATATATATACTTATGTATAAATAAATCTAATTAAGAAAATCGAGAAGTGCAAGAAATTTTTGCACTGCGCTGAGCTGAAATGTGGTGGTGTACGTTAGTGGTGTCAAGAAGAGTCCAATTTTGGGCGAGTTAATTCTTAATTATTAGTAAACAACAACAACAACAACAATAATACACAACTTAAACAAATAAACAAACCAACTAATTCAGTGGCAGATATAATAAGAAAATAGCCATCAAAATGGATTTGGGTGAGGAGCCAAGCGAAATAAATTTCGGCTTTCCAGAAGCGGGCATATGGAATAGTACGAAAAATATACCGCTGGAAAATATGAAAATCGATGCACCAATGGTGAGTACCTACATTCATATTGTATGTACATACATACATACATACACACACATATATATGTATGTGAGTGATGCATAGTGAGTGTAGGATTGATGATTAGGGTGTTGGTTTCAAATTTTTGTTTTAATCATTTGTGATTCATGCTTATCAGCATGAAATTCGCTTGCCTTCGATACATTTGACATATTAATATTGTACATAAATATTATATATACCCATATCCGCCGTAATCTTGTCAGGCATACTGGTCATTCACACAATATACTTAAATATTACTAGTATGTATGAGTAAAACGTTATTAGTGAAATCGTATATAAGCATTAATTGATGATGATAAGCCAAAGCAACAAACAGATGAATTTGTTTTTTTAGTATGTATTTTGTTTTAATACTTTGTCTTGATACTTATGTATGTTTGTAACGTGAGTGAAAAGCGTGAATCGGAGATCCTAAAAACATATGCAAATAATCAGTATTAAAAGAATAATCGATTCAGTCTCCAATAACCAGGTATATCTGTTGAAAAGTAGATTTTATATCTCTTTCGTTAATCTTCTCTCATTTCCTCTATGAACCTTCTTGATAGACGCCTCACCATGCGGAAACATAACGAAGGCTATTAAACTAAAAGCACAAAGGATTCCATTGGCTAATCAACTCCAAATTTGGGCTTAACCAATAAGTGCAATATCTTACTGAATAACTTTATTAGTGGAAAAATATGGTTTCGAATTGTTTGGCAACACAATCTCGATTAATATTGAAGTTTTACAGAGAGTTCAATCCAAAATATGTAGAACAATCATATGCGCCCCATCGTATATGAGAATTGAAGCACTCCATTCACAAAGACCTGGACACATTGCTAGAAAAGACATTACTGTGGGTATAAACTTGATTATCATTTTAATCCACTAGCCTCTTGTTAGTACAAAAAACTCATATCACCTGCGTCCACCCCATTTTTGCTTAATTAGACATGGCGTAGTGTGAAGTGAACCAATCTAATAAGACATATTTTTTATAGAGTTGAACCCACATTTATAGTTTTAAATCATTCAATGTTGGGAGACACTATAAATAACCAAAATGTAGAAGAAAAAAATTCCTCCTTCTTATTTGTTGACTTATGTAAATACTTATATCCTAGCATATGAATGAATGCATTTGATTTTTCCATAAAATGTGCATATCTAAGACACAAACCAATAAAAAGAAGATTAACTTTGACTATGCCGAAGATGTAATACTTTTACCTTGACCTTTTCTATCTTCTGATTATTGTTCTAAGTAGTTGTTTAGCATGGGACGTACCTCTCCTATTAATCCGAGGGTCTTTAAATGTATATAGTTGGTAGATATGGGTATGATACCTACAGAGTCCAAATTTCTGTTCCATAGTACAAAAACCAAGAAAGTTTTTCTAATAAGAGCATGAATTTGGGTTTGGGTTAGTACCCCCCATCCCCTAGTGGTCCGATTCCGACAAATGTACTGCGTATGGTAAAAAGAAAGATTCGTATAAAATCTCGTCTCGTCATGCTGATCAAGAATATACATATATACTTTATGGGGTCTGCGGTGTCTCCTTCTGTGTGTTGCAAACTTCATGACAAACTTATTTGTTGACTAATTTGTTATTTAATGACCTTCCTTTTATTTTGAAGTGTAATAGGACTAGCAGACAAAGTTCAACTGATTCACAAACTGAATGTGTCATCTAAGCCTTCGACTCAAAGAAATTATTATTATTATTAAAATTATTAAAATAAAATTTTAAGGTAACAAGGTTTTAGGAAGAATAATATTCATCTTATTTAAATTTTTTTGTTTTGTAATTTATTAAGTGCCAATCAGGGCTCTTGATGTTCTATAATGCGCTTTGCTCTAGAAAATTATGGTGTTCCGATTATTGTTATTAAAGCCGTCGACTGTTTCCCGAAAATCATCCTACTGTTAATATTATCCATTTTTGGTAGATACCAACAAAGTCTGTAATATATTCGGTTTTTGTGCCATTGGTGTACAATTATGTCCATCTATCAAGTTTTAATCTGATGAACCGCAGTTATAGTTCTATCTTTTTATATTAGATTAGGGAAGGCCAAAAGCTAGTTACCTCATTACTAATCCTTCGATTGAGTGTATTGTAAAAAACCATATAATTTCAGTTTCTTCGATAGTCTGGTATTCATTAGGAGTTGCATCCAATATTGGTTCGATTTTTCTTCAAGTCATCGCTTGAATTTCATTTTTGTAGAACTATAAGGCAGTCCGCAGAATGGTTCCGGTCAAATAAGGAAGTTGTTAGCTTTGGAACCGTCCTAACGAGTTTATATGCCTCTTTGTTTCCAAGATACTTTATTTAAAAATTTATTAAAAAAGGCGATCTGAACCCAAACTACCGCCAGGTTCATGTCTCTGTGAAGAGTAGAGCTCCTAATATACCATGGTTATTCTGTCATGAGGCGTAATATTTTGTTCTGCAAGAGTTGCACTCTCATCAGTTGGGATTTAGCAGCAATTCCCCATAACTGAATGGACGTACTCGTATACTGTAGGTTTATTCCCGAGATAGAGTAAGTTTCAGTCTTATTTACTTGGCCGGTGAAGTCTTCGCAGAGATGTACAGTTAGAGGGCTATTCATCCCAAGAGTAAAGCATACACTGGCACATTTGTTTCTTATTTTTAATCTCACGTTCTACCGGTACGCCTATGTCTCTAAAAAGTAGAGATATTCTTGGATCTCGTCAACAGTTACATACTCGCAGTGGGAGCTGTAAAAGATGCCAAAATCATCGGCATAAGTAGCCAAAATCATGTACATAAGTTAAGGTCGATTTATATCTCTTGAGCTTGAAAGAGAAAAGAACCCTGCTATATTATTTCCACACGAGATTAGTAGCCTTTTGATTTTAAATTATTCAAACTTAGTAAGCAGTAATAAAATCACATAAATAATTGTGGTAGACAGAATTGTCATTTTTATATTTTATTTTGTCTCTTAAACTTTTGGATGTCTTTATAAAAATTATTTATTTGTATAAATATAAAAAAAATTTTTACCATTCTTCTACACTCAAAATGATTCGTTCATTGTTGAGTCGCAGTCTATTCAAGACACATTTGTTTGGCATTCAACGTCTCACACGCGTTCAATCTGGCACAGAACAATCGTCGTGTCGTTGTTATGCGGCAACAGGATCTAAATTGTGGATTGATGCACCGCAACCGGAATTCGATGAGTCAATGAATCTCGATACTGTAGATCAATTATTTTCCAAATGGTTTGTCAAATCTCGGTTCTTCTTAAAACATGATACGGCTCCATATTTATTGCAGCCCCCAAAACCACCTACATCTGTGGAGGAATGTGTTGCAGCTATAAACGAATTGACAAAAAACGAGGACATTGATGTAGAATTGTTAAAATGTCCAATATTGATGGAAAAACATATTCGACAAATATTTCCGTTGCATGCCGATTTTGATTTTAGCAGTAACCCCGTAACCATTTTAAATCTCAAATATGGACGATCTAATGAATCGCAGAGCGATGCATACGAATATCAAAATCATTTCCTGAATTTCTCTAGAGAGTTTTGCTTGCTATTGCGTCACTTCTTTTGGGCTGATTTCATTAGTCCCATAACTGGGTGGCCATATTTCTCAAAAAGCCCACATGAGAATGGAATGGATGATAATTTAGTAGACAAGAGATTTCGTGGACTCCTCATGTCATTTACCGTGTCCGATGGTTGTTTGTCCATAACGGAAAATGTTGATAACATCTTTTCCGGTGCAATTTTCACATCTGCTCCATATAATATGTTTGAAGAACAAGAAGAATAGAATGTTGAACTCATGAACACATTACTGTTTCTACATATATGTAATTTGTATTAATTTGTGTACTAAGTATGATCTATTTAATTTTTCTTGTGAATAAAATTAAATATTATTTGGTAATGAAGAGATTTTGTTGTTTTAATTATTGCCATTTTGTCATAATTATTCTGTATTCTCATGCAGATATGGTTGATTTGCTCGCTACTGACAACTATAACATGGGTCACCTATATAACATTCTACAATTCACGCATCATGGGTGTTTTCATTACGAAAATCGCCAATCGTTGGTTTGTTAAGGGTGCCTATTTTAAAATTGGCTCAGTGGCCATGAATCCTTTGGCTGGCAAAATTATGTTTCGTGATTTTGTCTATATTAGCTATGATTTTTCGGTGCGTGTACAAGATGGTTACTTTATATTTCGATGGTGGCGATCCTATGTACCCAAGCATGTATCAGAGGGTAAGTTATCGGTTAAATAATAGAATTATTTATGAAAAATTCATAATGTCTCTAATGTGCTGTTGTAGATCTCTCACATTCGGATACCCGTTTGTCGGTACAATTGAATGGCCTTGAATTGCATATCTATAATCGTTCTGATCTTTATGATCAGTTGGAGAAAACTTTTGGACTGGAACCTTCACTGCTTATACCTACAGATGTGATAACTACTGAGGAACGTAATAAAATTAAGGAGCACAATATGAATCTAGAGAATGCACGTCAAAGCCAAAGAAATAGCGTTAAGAATTCTGAAGCCATGAAGGCCACAACATGGCGTGACTTGATACCAGTCATTAAAATGGATATCACTTCGGGTCGTTTCGTATTTGGCAATCGATTGACACCAACCACACTGTCAATTTCCATGGAGGAAGCCCATTGTACCTACAGTACAAAGCCAGCAGTTTGTCGTTTGGATCATTTCATGCATTTTGTCAAGGCAAATGTTGAGAATGCCAAAGTTCTGTTTGCCCCAAGTCCAAAGTATACAGGATTGGTGGATGAGCCGCCACGTTATATGGGAGAAGGTTTTGTTGTTATGATGTCCAATCAAATGGATTTATATTTCTATATGGATGAGCCGGGAGTTGTTCCCGATGAACCAGTTCATATTGTATTGGCAAATGGTGATATTGTTGAGCCATCGCCACCCGTTTGGGGTATCAATATAAAATGTCTTAAGGGCACTGACTTCAGTTATGGTCCATGGGCAGACAGACAACGTGATCATCTATTTAAGTTTTTCTATCCGTCTGATTGGCGAGAAATGCAAGTGACTCCAACGCCTCAACCAGGTGAATTGCGTAGCTATCAATCGTTTGATGTAACACTTTGTGTTCTGAATGAGGCAACCATTGATATATTGTTCTCTAAGGAGAAGGAAACAAATGCCATGCACATAACAGTGGGACCAGCTTCATATGTTGAGGTGACTATACCTTGGGTCACACAAGCCGAGGGCTACACATCAAAGATACAAGGTCAATTATTTCATGTCGAGGCAACCACATCGCTACAGTATCGCAGTTTGGCCGAATTCGAGTCATTGGAGTACAAAGTGCGCATTCACTATCCCACGAAATGGAATGCGCCACAGGACTGGAGTATTGCTTTGGCTGGCTGTAAGACCACTGCCTACATTGTTTATAAGCACAAGTGCTTCTTCCAGGATCTCATCGAAGATTGGGCTAATAAAGCACGACCCGATATACTCACATTTGTGCCATACACTTGCAATTTCAATATTCGCTTGAATGAGTTTGAGATTTTAATGCTGTGCAATGAGTACAATTGGATCGATTGTTCGAGTGCCAATCAAGAGAACAATCACTTGGCTTTTTGTGGTGATGTGTTCGACATGAGTTTCGCTTTACCATTTGAAGACTTTTTGCCAAAGACTGTTACTTTAAAGTTTTGGATACACGGTGAGGGCTTGGACTTAAGTCTCTATGTTCCGGAAGTATCCACAGTACGGCCTATTGTGTTAGCCATAGATGAGAATGCAAGACTGTTGACGCGCGAGGGTAAGATCATTAAGAGACCCGAGTTGTATACAAAAAAGTGGCGTAAAATCTGTCAACGCACTTCTGGTTGGATTGATTGTTGGACAGTGCCTATTGTAGCACTTTCCATACAATATGTCTATCATCCAGTTCCGCCATTGGGTCCAGATCCTCAGGCTGATATTACAACACCGGAGAAAGAGGAAATATTACTAAGTCCAATGCGTATACCGAAACAAAGGAAGTCACCCGTAAGTAACTGGCAGAAACCGGAACAACAAAAATTCGATCCAGGCACATTGACGGCCGATCATGTTACAGTTGAACTGGAGATTGGTTCGTCGGTGCTGATGTGCTATGGCAATGTATTGCGTAATTTCATAAATCTTAAGGAGAACATCTTTGGTGAAGATCAAAACTTCACGGACATGGAACAATCGAATGTGCCATGCTTGACAGAGAATAGTCCACCGACGACGACGACTACGACAAATCCTAAAGATCAATTGCTCTCTAAAGAAAAAGATATAGCGACAAAGTCGATATCGGAAGTGACAGCACCCGAGGAGAAGAGGAAACCCTTTGATCCAAGACTCTTTCGACCACTTGAAGTTATGGTCTCACTTATAATACACGACATACAAGCTCATGTCATGAAGAATTGCAATGAAACAGATCCTCCGTGTCCGGTAGTTCTAATTGAACGCTTTGGTTTCGAAATGGACAAACGTTATCATGAAACCATACTTCAAGTGCTTGTCAGTCCATCATATCTGCTCACCTCGGACAATCTGGTGCGTCCAAATCGTGATAAACACATCAACCAAGGTCATCTATTGCTCTCTGCTGTACAAGTGCGTGGTCATGCCATGTTCAGCAATGAAGGTTGCGCTCTTGACGAAGATACGCTCGAATATTCCTGGCTGGTTGAAGTGCAGCTGGGTAAGCTCACTGGCAAATTGACATTACCACAACTGGTGAATGTTGTTACTGGTTTAGAAACTCTTATACTATTGACTGTTGATCCTGAAAACTGCCTCAAATCACCTAAAACTGTACGCAATTGCCATCATGGGGTACCCAGTAATCTTTGCCCACAAACAAAGGAAGAAAACAAATACAAATGCCCATCCTCCGAAGATATCAAGTACAAAATGACACGTGTTTCTATTGATGCTGTCGATATATATCTGATTGAAAGTGGCACAGCAATGCATGCATGGATCTCACCCATACGTTTGGCCAACTGTAATTTGCACGGACAACGTGTGAAGTCTGGTATCTCTGGTCTACTGCCATCCATACTGGTACGCTTGTTCATGCTGAACTCTGGCTGCACAAGTAATGCAACTAATTCATACAATACCAATACAACGGGTAGCAATCGCTCCGGGAAACTACGCCATGCCGATCGTGATTCGGTCAAATCCTCCCAAGAGCCTCACTATCAACATGTTGGGGGAAGACCAAAGCGTAGTTCAAATTCATTTTCACAACGTCGTGATTCACGTGAAGATTCAACACGTAGATTACGCGAAAGCTTCTCAGAGAATCCCAAACGTGTAACAGATTCGGAATTATTTGAGAATTGGGTAGAGGTTGGCTGTACATCATTAGGACCAATTCTGCTTGAAGGTGCTTCAGCATTACCCATACCAGATCATCAGTTACATTTGGTACAACATAAGTGAGTGTATTGGCATTAGTTTTCTTCCCAAGTATTAATGATTTTTATTTCATTCAATAGTTTCCTTCGTGAGCATGATGCCAAAACGAAACGTCTCTGGTTTCTTTGGTCAAACAATGGCAGCGCTCTCGCTTCGGGTAGTGAAATTTCACGTTGTGGTTGCATTGGTGGTTGTGTCTTCTTTGGCAGCAATCGTAATGGTTTGAAATTCTTTAAGCCCACAACTCAGGATATACATGACAATTATAATATTGCTCGATATTTGTAAGTGAGAAAATGAATTCCCTTTTCATATTTTTCTATTTTAAGTAAACATTTAATTGATTTCATTCATGTAGCATTTTTAACAATAAGAAAGACTATGGTTTCGGAGAGAGTATATTGCATCAAGGACAATTGGTCTTCCATACGCCTCCATATAGTTTACATGCAGTCTCCCTATTCGATAATGCTGATTTTAATGGTAAAGGTAAACTCTATAGGCCAACGGTAGAGCTACGCAATGGTAGTTTGAAAAAATCATCAGATCTTCAGTGTACTGTTGAGATAAGCGGTAGATTTAAGATTGGTGCTGCTATGGATAAACAGGATCTGAATAGTCGTTTGTCGCGTGAAAGTGTTGCCTCACCAAATACATTAGAGCGACGCAACAAACGCTTTCCATGTACCAGGTGGGATTTTTCTTCAAATTCATTGAAATAAATTACTAATTTAAAATACATCTATGTATTTCAGACAAACTTCAGTTGAAGTGCCTTATGCACGATTGCTGGATAGTCCATCAAAAAAGATCTTACATCAGGAATCAGTCGATGGTCAAGGTTATGTCTACCGACGTGGTTCCGAGTCTAATAAATCGCAGAATAATAGTTTACGTGTTTCCTCACCCAAAACGAGTATATCAGATTCACGTTTAACTGGTGATGTTGATATTGATAATGATCACGATGTAAGTCAACTGCTAATACCTTTTATTATTAATTATTTATTGATAATTTGAACCTCTATCTAGATACCCGATGAAATGTCACATTCAGCACCTCAATCACATCCACTTGAATTCGAAATTGCTGATATTAGTCTGGCACATTCTCAGGGCTTAGATTATACACTTTCTGGCGATCAATTGACACGCGAAGTACAGCGAACAATATCATTGACCTCAGAGAATCCATCGGAAATGTTTTTTTCAGCTGAAGAGGATATTTCAAATGTTTTATCACAACGCGGATCAATCAAGAATCGCAATGGTTCAATTATACTATCGGGCAAAAAACGTTTCTCATCTGATTTGAGGTAATCACAAATTACATAAATCTTATTGTAAATAAATAAATAAATAAATAATAATTTTCATATTAGTATTGGAGCTCAAAATGAAAATGGTAGTCATACATTGCCAACATATCGTAGTGATCTCGAGATACATGCACCGGAGCAAATCAAATCATTGCCAAAACGTCCACAAAGTACAACGGAACTGGTAAATATTTATATTTAGAATTAAATAGATGTATATTTTATTTGATTTTTATTTTATTTTATTTTTATAATAAATTTTCATAAAATATAAACGCGTCTCAAATCGAATCTTTATACAATATACTTGCTCTTATTAATTAGTAATGCTGCTTTACAGCGAACCATATTTTTGTCTTTTAAATTTCCATTTACTTAAATCAAAATGATCACTTTTGAATAAATAAGACATATATGTACTATAAAAAGCTAAAACTATATCTATCAATAGCAGCGTCAACTATCTAATCTACTCTACTCTGAGAAGCTAAAATACTCTTTAAATTTAAATATAAATTTAAATCAAAATGAAGAAGAATTTTGCATGTTTTAAGTTACATTATCATAATCATAATTTCATTAAGATATTTCTTTCTTTTTTCTATTTATTTAAAATACTATTTTATGGCTACTTTAAAATTGTATTGTCTACCATACACAATCAAATTCTATCTGTTCTATCTATCTATCTATATATATATCCTTTGTACTTATGTACTATTCTATGAATACAAAAAAAAAAAAAAAAAAAAAACAAACATCATTTAACCAATCAACCTCAACCAACAAAAAAAAACTAATCAATAAAAAAAAAACTCATCAGAACGAAGACGTGAGACGCATACATGGTCTCATGGCGACACCAATAAGAAAATTAACAAATATCTCATCACGACCTGAGTACCGACATTTTATTCATGATGTGAGTAGTTTTAGACCAAAACTAAAAAAAAAAAAAAAAAAAAAAAATTAAAATTAAAATAAACCAAACTCTCTTCTTTATTAGAAAAAACAACAATTTATTTTCTTAGATTAAATTGGTTTGTTTGATTAGAAGATCATTTTTTAAATGAAATAATATTAATTGCATTGATATTGTTTTTGTGCTTAATTTGGCTGATCTAATCAGATTTAATTCAGATTTTAATAGAACTCATCTTTGATTGAATGTTATTCTATTCTTGCATGTGAATGTTTATAAAAATAAAAATAAAAATAAATTAGACAAAATTAATACATAATTCTACTTTAATCAACTCATCATTTATCATCGTTCAATTATCTGTAGATCTATAACCATTCACCTATTCACTAAATACAATACTTATTACTTACCACCATATAGTATAAAGTACTCCTATCCCCCAATTTACATGGTAAATTGGTTCTTTAGAAAACCGTGCAAATCAAATTAAATGTTTTTTGGCATAAAGTTTTAAAACATTCGAAAGAGGATGATGTTTTGCTCTACCGGATTCTATGTTATGTGTTTTTTTTTGTTGGAGTTAATTTATTATTTATTTATTTCCCTTATAGATAAAAAAAGTGAATATGTATATATATTTTTATATACATATGTATGTATTTATTATTTTAACTGAAATATACACTATACATTATAGATTTAAGTTTCCATAATCTGTTATTGTAAGGAAAAATTGGGAACAGAAAAGAAACTTACTTAAAAATTTAGATAAAACTTAAACTAATTAAAACTACTAGACCGATTTTAAAATGATTTTAGGCCTAAAAGAAAATGTCAAATGCTTGGAGTAAAAACTTTTTATGAACTATGCTTGGAAAGAGTGACATAGCTGAGAGAATCGTTCATGATTTTTGGTATGCCAATATCTAAAATGGAAATTTAGACCTCAATGGTTGAGGTTAATAATGAGCGATTAATCCAAATTACAAGAGAGCAACTGGCATAGAATATGGAATGCTCTCACATTGCTATAGTGAAGCATCTCGATGGGAAAGGTTGAGATGTGTGGAGCATGGGGTCCGTATGCTTTAAGTGACAACAGCAAAGATCAACGATTTAATGGTTTGTAGGCTCATCATTGTTCAACTCATGGGCACAAGCAACGATTTCTTTACTATATCATTACTGGCAAATGGTGCCTGTTAGAACCCTGCATAAGCGCACACTAAGTATTGTTAACCACTAACATTCACACTGTGCACAAACCGAGTCATGTGTATTCTTGAAACGAGTCATACAACTCATTTTGTCTATGGTGTTGCGTGACTCACTGTCTTTGTTAACAAATTCAACTGGTCCATTGATTAACAACATTACACGAGTTAATTTCATAGTGTGTTAGTGCGTACAGTGTGATAGTGTGCCTGTAGAAAACGATAATTATATGTTTAATGTTGATTCGTGCAGGGCTCTAGTGCTTGTACATTGATATGAAGCAGAGCAAGGAATGAAAAATTGTCAACTCATATAAAGTTTAAAAGTAACTCGATATTTGATGCGATTCAAGTTCGATGTTAGATGAATTATATACAATTTTAAACCAACGAACTTTGGTAATGAAATGTAATTACAAATATAAGTGCCAAAGTTACCATTCAAATAGAATTAAGAATATGTATGCAGAAGTATTATTTATTATATATTTAAAATGTGTAAAATCTGTAAATCTCGGTGGATAGGTGTACTTATCAAATACTATATAGACTACTCTATACTATACTGATATGCTTTTTTGCTCTGTCTGCTTTTAGAAAAACAACGTAAAACGTAATTCTTATTAGTGTTCAAGTCTTTAACTTGATTATATTACATCTTTTAATATCAATTTTGTTTACTAATTCCTGAAATGTTTTTGTTTTACTTTAGGGAGATTCACGAGGTTCATCTTCGGGAACGCCTTCGTTATCTTCGAATTCATTTATATCAGCAATGTCTTCACAAGAAGATGTGGCACTTGTAAATCTTCATCAACAAGTGAATCGTCCCATTATTGATTCACCTCTGCTGATGGCTAGTTATTTACATCATTTGTCACAGGTTAAATGTTTCAATTGGAATGTTTGTTCTTTTCCACTTGGTCCGGATGTCTTTTCCACACCACTATTCCATGAGAATGAAGATGGTGGCTTAACATACATTGGTAGCAAAATGTTGCCACATTTCGATTTGTATTCATGTTGGCGTGAAATTAAAGTTGTACCACGTTATGAGAATGCAACAGGCAGTAATAATTCGGCAACATTTATTGGTGCTCCGAAATCACATCCATGGGATCCCAGTGTATTATTAAAGGAAGAAGAAAGCGACAAGACAACAAATGGTTTTGATGATGGTGAATTTATGAGTTTACAAGCAGAAGGTGGAGCAGCTTGTACATCGGTTGTTGCTCGACTCAAAGGTCAAGTAAATGTCTTCCTAACACCTTTGCTGCTAGAAGGATTACAGCGGTAAATAAATATTAATCTTAATCATGTGATAAATTTTAATTTTCTTATATTTATTTCAGCATGGTTGAGGCTGCCATACCAACAATTCAATCAATGCATTTGCTCTCAGTGGTCAATTTTATTCACACATCTTGCATAGCAAAAGTGAAAAATGATAATATATTAAAACGTGATCAGAGTCTAAGTTATTGGTCACAAGTTCATTCCAATTCGAAACGTTCAACAACTGAGCGTCATTTGCAAGGTCCCGGCGATTCATTTTTAAGTGATGTCTATGAGGAAAGTATATCGACCAAGACCCAGGGTTTGATAGTATTGCCAAAAGTGAGCATTACCATGCTGCAATCATCTATTATCGAAGAGGTTATATCTGTGGCTGCCTTAGATAATGTACAGGATCTGAGTTGTGTTTCCTTACTCACATTCTATATGGAAGGCATATCGACAAAATTTCATCTTGGCAAAACCACACGTGCTTCCATGCATAATGTCTATATACAGCAGAGTGTTCAGTCGGGGAATAGTCATAAAAAAGGTGGCATTATGAAAGGTACACGTGCCCTGTTGGCTCATCTTTCATCACAAACACGACCTGATAATGTCCAAGGTGAACCAATACTTATTGAAACTTCAGAGAAACAATTGGAAGAACTTGTCATAACATTGGATATTGGTCGAGCACATGCTCAGTTGCGACGGTTAAAGAATGAATGCCAACCTGGTGGTACAGATTCACCTATAATTGTGACAGCCATACCAGAGCATAAGAGCAAAGTGCTCTTTGAATGTCTTAAGATGCCAGAGAGTACAGGAATTGAGTGCATTGGCTTCATTATGTTTGAATGTGGCTTGGAGGGTGTTGGTGTGAAAATTGTGAAACGTTCACATTTCGAGAAATCTGAGAATAGTAAAGAAGAACTCGCTGAAGTGACTGTAGAAGGCAGTGCCGGTGGTACAGTGACGCGTACTGTACCATTGAATGAACTCGTTTCTAGTAGTGCCACTGCCACAACAGTCGTTTCTATGGGTAGTAGTGGAGTAGCTGTTACTAACAGCAGTTTTACATCAATATCAAATCCAAGTGGCGCTAGCGATGCTAATGCAACATCAAAAGCAGAAGCTGCTTGGCGTTTAATAACCAAAAAGCCACCAACACCTAAAACTCCAAAAGAGAAATTTCAAAATGCTTTGGAAAGTATTATTGTAACAGATCGTTCCACTGATAATGCCACAACAGGAGATAATCGAAGTAAATCAACAACAAAACCAGCTGCCACTGCTACTGCTGCTGCTGCTGATGAAGATGTAGAAAAAGGCAAACAGAAACAAGATGAATATGATAAAGTTCTTTCAAATATCAAAGAAACAGATAAGACTTCATCGTGTGTCATTGAATTGAAATCGGTTTGGTTGAATTTCGCTGCTCCACCTTGTGTGCCTATCACAAGACGCATTGATTTGACACGTCTCGATTGGAATCTATTGAGTACAGCATCGCCAGCTATAACAGCTTGGATGAATCCAAGTAATCGTTTGGCCATGAAAATTGTTGCTCTTATCAAAGTTCTACATACACGACAGACAGCAGTGGCAGCGTGTCTTATGGCTGATGCCATGGAGAATGAGAAAATCCAGAGGAATCCAAAAACGAAGAAGGTAATGTGAATCATTTATATTATAATATGTACTAAATAACAATTTATCTATAATTAAAAATTCCGTACTACATAAGTTTTTTGAGAAAAACCCTTTGTCAGTCTGTTAGTTTGTGCGCACATCACGTAAAAGCCACTGATTGGATTCAAACTCAATTTACTGAAAAATAAGTAGCTATATTGTGAGTAACACATAGCAATTATTTCATTAAAATCGACCTACAGAATCGATCGAATTTGGTGGATCAAAATTTGCTTATAAAACTTTTGCTGATAAACTTTGAAAAAATTGGTTTATTTAATGTAACTCGTAATCTATACATGATGGATATTTTTGAATTTTCTAATTCAAACATAACAATACACATATATCTTTTTGTTTGTAGTCTAGTGTTATTAACTATTATTATAAATCTTATCTATTGCAGAGTCGTTATGCCAACAATTATACACTTCTCTCCAAGACTTTGCAAGAAGATCCAAGCTGTCAGCTTTGTTATATCATGCAAAAGTTGGTACTTGATGAAGGTGTTCATCGCATTGAACAGATCTTTAAACAAGGCGAAGTACCACATTTGAATACTCTACGTCAGGTTGGTTGAACTTTACAATTTCCAAAATTTCAGTGATTTTCATTCTGCTGTTCCAAATTATAGGGCATCATTGTGCTTAGCCGTCAATGGAAGAATACACTGTATAATCCCATACTCTTTGAGCATCAATACAAAAATAAATTGACGCGTCCCATCAATGTGACATTTTCGTTTCCACAAAACGAGGAGGAATGTGAAGATGCAGAATGTGAAGGTGATGTTGAAATGGGCGCCTATGCTGGCGTTGGCGTTGACAATCCGGAAGAGAGTGAGAATGCTTTATTACTTGGGCAAACACAGCATCATCGAACTCACATTGGTATTTTTTTGATTAACGCTTTCTGAACGTTTGAACTTTGTGTGTGTGCTGCTGTCATTTGGAACACACAAAGTTCACGTTCAGATTATCCTTTGTTATAACCTTTATTGATTTTTTTGTTTATTTTTTGTTGATTTTGCACGAAATTTTTTTTTTATTTCTTTTTATATGTTCAGTTCTGTTCTGTTACTGTTTTTGTGCACTTTTAGATATTTTTTTTTTTTCAAAATGAGACGCTTCGATAGTCCCAAAAAACAAGAAGGAAAAGCGTCTTCATTTGATATCAAAATTATGTTTAAATGTTTATGTTTCAGCTTCTGGTTTTTCAAATTCTTTCCGATTATGTTTTATATGTTGCATATCAATTCAATATATAAAACATAATCATGAATTTTATGCTTTTCTTAATCTCTTAAATTTCCTGTCACTCTTTTTCTTAAGCTTTTTATGTTCATTGAATCATTTGTTTCTAAGCTTTTCGTGTGCATATTTTATGCTTTTTTTTATTCTATAAATCTATACTACTTTATATTCTATACTACACTACTCTTTACTTTACTTTACTATACTACTATACTATATTCTTTATAAACCTGAGCTGAATCTATTTTTAAAAATGATGATGAATTAATTGATGATAATGGACATTTTTTTAAAATTGGCAAATATTATGAACTTCGGATTAATCGAAGATATCTCACAGTTCATACCTTTAACGAAACTAAATTTTATTTTATAGCGCACCTAGACTAGCTTTGCACGGGAATGATAGAAATGGATATTTGACACAGACTACTTGATTGATTTTTAAATATGCCTCTAAACTTTATATGCACAATTTAATCCACCAAACTTCACAGGAACACTCTACATTCTTTGCTAAATCGGTGCAGCGGGTTTGGAACCCATAGGGAACAGACAGACTTACATAGAAACAGTCATATATACTTAGATGTAATTTTATATAGAATCTTTTCAATCAAAAATTGTTTAACTTTGATCTCCGTTAAAGAGAAAATATTTTATTTTTACTATAAATTAAGATGATCCGAGAATGATGACAAATCCAGAGCGTCTGTTGAGTAAAAATAAGTGTCCAATGATATATTATTATTAATTTGGCCGTGATTTCACTGGTATCTAAGGAAATTTATAAAACTTTGACCATGTTCCTTGAAACTTGAGGTTTTAATAAATTTAAAGACTCAATAAGGTTTGTTGTTTCTTATCTGACGGAATCCTGATAACTTCCACTAAAGCTGAGAACCATTTCCCAGCAATTGCTGGACTTTCGCTGGGATTATTTGCAGGTTTTTAACACAGAATCAAAAATTCTCAGTGTCTGATGACTTATATTCTTTTGGTTTACCCACAAAAAGCCTCGGTACTAATAAAAGGGTAATTAGTTCTATGCTTAGCCAGACTACAAGTTCATTCATTACTTTTATGTCCTTCATACCTTGGGATCTAATCGAGTATTCCGTCGTCGTATAATTTTTTTTTAGATATTTGACAAGGGTGTCCAAAAATTTTCGATTCTCTGGACTTTTGGCAAGAAGACGTGGTAATTTGGACCGAAAGGTTTCGTTCTTGACTGATGATCAAAAAACCGAACGTTTGTCTGCACAGCATAGTACCGCTTTCATAATTGACTTGGGCCACGAGTTGAACAGCCCTAAACTAAGAATCTTTAAATTCCAGAACACATTCTTTACTAAATATAGAAGAGACCTAAAGTTTTACCTATAATTCAAGTGTCATCAGACATTATATTAAAAAAAAAAGTTTCGTTAAAAGGTAGAAGAATTATGTATGTTTGTTTGTTGTTCTTTTGTGTAACAATGTTCTTAACCAAGATACAATGTGTTAAAAATTATATTGTGGATCATATTTCTTATAAGCAATTTAAATGTTTATAGCACAAATTTTGGATTTGAATTTAAGTTATAAGCCCTTTTTTAAGTATCCTAATAATCACTTTGTACAATGTACAATATATGATTTATAGAGAACTAAGTATTTTATTTATAATAAATTTTCTAGATAATACACAATATAATATGGGTTATCCAAATGATAGTGGAATGCATGTCAGTGCTTCACAGCGTTCAACATCGACTTCACCCAATATACATACAACACGTCGGGGGTAAGTTGGCATATATTTTATACATTTATTTATTGTATATAAGTATAGAAAATATAGTAGATAACCTGTTATGCATGTGGCATGTTGTATGATGAAATCAATCAATTAACCATGTTTATTTTCATAGACTTAACAAGCCGCACAGCAAAGGTTCGAATTATTCACATGGTAATTCATCTCGTTCTAGCATACAAATGCTGCCAATTATATCAGGTTTAGTTGAGAAACAAATGGCAGAATTTGGTAAGTAAACAGAAAGGAGAAATCATCACTTTATAAAATCATAATTTTTGTTCTTCTCGATAGAGTATGGTGCTCTTCAAGAAGGTTCACTTAGTTCCACGAATTCTGTTAATAAATTTTGGCTCGGTGGTGATAATCATAAAGAAGATTTATACTTTTGGATGGCCAAACAACAAGATAACAAAAAGAAAGAACACTTGGCTGAAAAAGAGATCTTACGTCCTGCTCCAATAGTCAAACTACCTAGTCAAGTGCAGACACGCAATGGCATTTTGCAAGATTCCATAAAATTACTCGATGCTCATTTGATTTTTGAACCATTGCTTACATGCCTTGGTGTGATGCCTCAACAAATGATCAATAAGTTTTCCAATGCTGATATATCATCTCTAGAGAATTTCGGCACAAATCTTTCTCTCATTGGGACATTTGATTCGATACGAGTTGATATTGTTGTTAGTGAAGCGGGTGACAAAAAGAATAAACCAACAAAATTAAGTAAAAAATCAAATGGTCGCGCATCGATTATGGGGGATACACCACTATTCTTATGTGAACGTGTTGGCATTGAGTTGGAGGTTTTGAAAATGGCCGATGGCATGGTGGATCAAGCAAGGCAGAATGTCATATATATGTCAAGGCGACAACTAAAGAAACACACGAGTACCGTGGTCAATTTCAGTTTGCATATTCGCTTTATATCGCAACAAGTCAATATGCCTCTGTTGCGTCTATTGCATCAGATATCGAATATGTATCAGAATGTCAAGGATGCACAGAATGAGTTCCATGAACAGCCAGAATTACATAAAAAGGGAGGACAAATCAAGGATGAATGCAGTTTGGGTGAGTCATGTATATACAAATAAAAAATGGAATTATATCTGTAATTCTGTGGGTCTGTAATACAGACTCTGTATGTCTGCTCCTTATGAACTCCGAAACCGCTTTACCGATTTTAATGAAATTTTCAGGAAAACTTTAGCATAGTCTGGAGTGTGTTTCTATTAAGTTTGATGCAGATTGGATCAACGGAATTGATAGAAAAAATTTTGCATACAAATACTTATAAATAAACATGTTGTATTTGAATTGATTTTGATATAGATTATTTTCTTTCTCTTTAAGCTTCCGAACCAAATGATCTCATACCATTTGGCTCTGTATCCGATCGTTTTCCACATAGTGAAAACTATTCCGATGAACGCTATGATAAATTTAATGAAATGATGCCAATTTCTACAACAAATCCTTCTGCACGCATACGTACACCTGGTTTGGGGCCACTCATTCAATTGACACCATCACCAAATGCCAAGAATCGACCACAAAGCTTTGCCCAGAAATTACGTTCAACTGGAAAATCTGTCAAAGGTAAATTGGGTTACACCAATCTCAATGAGTCAAGTGCTTCACCACTACGTGATAGTCCCACAATTTCTGTCAACGAACATCATATGCTCAAATTATCACTAGAATCGAAAGCATCTCTGAATGGTGCCTGTGCCACAAGTGTCAGTGGTGATTATAATACCATAACAAAGAATGGTTTCAATGCAGCAATGATGCCACCTTTGCTTGAGACACCCAACTGTTGGAAAACCATTTATCATTTACTTGAATTGTATGGCACAATGCCGGAAACAAAAACAGTGCAACGTAGTTCGCTAAATGATCATAAGAAGACACAATTCAATTATATGCGACAAGAGACACACAATGATGAGATGGATGACTTAACGAGTGCACCTACACCGCTACCACAACATCGTGAGTTCTTCGATAGTATATCCCAGGAGCGAACTCGCTTGATAGTATTCGGTGTAGCTAAAATCCATAAGACTCGATTACTGGCTACACTTAGTGGCTTGAAGCTTGAATCTGAAATTACAACATTGAATAGTAGTGCAACTTGGCGTAAGAAAGCTCGACCAGTATCTCTGGAGTGTTCGCTAACAGGTCAAGTAGGACGTGCAATGATTGTTTTACTTGAAGGCGCAGCACCACAACAGCAGTGAGTTTATTTAAAAAGCCCTTATTGATTCAAATTTAATAATAATTTCATATGTTTCCCTAGGACTGTTGTTAAGGTGACTGTGGGCAAAAGTCAAACTCTTTATTCTAGTCTTACGAAACGTGGTAAAGACAAAAATAGTGGTTTACTTTCAATTGGACCCGTCAATATTGAAATACCCCAGCATCCTGTTGCCTTGCATGGTGTCATGACGCGTAGCTCAAAACAACTTTCCTCGACACTTCAGGAATTACGTGTTGGTCGTAATTCTGGGCGCTCAAATCTGCGTACACAACACACTGAAGAACCAGAGTCTCCATTCCATGTTCGTAACTCTGGTACGAGTGAGCATAAGGAACGCTTAAGTGGTAGCCAGCAACAACAACAGCAGCAACCACGCAAAGCTGCAACACAACTCAGACCAGCTGCCCAGCAAAATGGTTTGCTGCAACCTTTGGTCATGCAGTTCAATATACTTCTGCAGAGTTTATCTATCAATGCGGCATTGTTGCCTTCACTTCAAGCTCAATATCGCATGAATCATGTTAGTTCAACCGGTGTAACGGGTCATCGTGCAAAATTTGTGATTGACTTGCCTACGCACACTTTAAGTTTTACCACAAAGATACAGGTGAGAGTGAGTGGAATCATCTCATATATTTATTCATTCATTCATATTTATTCATTCTATCAATAGAATGAAATGAATTTGCCATCGGAAGCTTGCATTGGTCTGCCACCAGTCCATGTTAGTGCCGAGTATATACCAGAACATCGTCAAGAGGATACCGAACGCATTGAGGGCATTGTGTTACGTCAAGGAGGTTATGTGAATGCTTCTGCTGAAATTGGCGAATTCGAACGTTGCCTAACCACAGATTTACTCAATCATCTTGTGTTTGTACAAAAGGTTTTCATGCGTGAAATAAATGAAGTTCTACAAAAGGTTTATGGTGGAGAAAAACCTGTACCCCTCTGGACTGAGGATAGTGAAAGTGCTAGTGTGCAGGAATCTACACTCAAACGTATACTATTCTCTATTAACATCTCTATGAAGCGTATACAATTGACTGCCACAACACCATGCTCGTCGGCTGTTCGCTTTGAAACGGGCACTTTGGAGTTGCAACTTTCGAATCGCGTTAAGAATCTGGGTGATTCGAGTAATCGGAAAATGTTCTTTAAGGCGCACATTGATTTCAATCTTTCATTGGGTCAAATCATACGCAATGTGATCTTTGATGAGGCCGAACCGGAGTTTCAGCAATATGCCTTCTTCCATACGACTATCGGTTTACGTAATGCATTCCAAGATGAACTACTCAACGAGGATAAGGAGTTGATTTTGCTGACGTTGAAGCGTCCTTTGGTATACATTCAACCGATAGCTGTGGACAAGGCGATATTGGTGTGGTTGAACTATAAGAATGCCTACGAATACTGGGCAGAGAAGCGTGCCAACTTAAGCTATGATACAGCCACTCCTCAGACACAGCAAGTGTTTGATCGTGTGGCCTTTGGTCAAATTGCTAGTTCCAATTTGTCAACCGTATTCCTGCAGCTCACCGTGGAAGATATGGGAATATGTTTACCTCTTAAGCAAGTGGCCAACGTGAGTAGAAATCTGTTCATTAATGTATTCAGTTTTTTTTATTTATAATTGTTAATCTTTTAGTCATGGGGCTCACGTTCTTATCAAGATTTCGAAGCTAAGGGAGCCGTTGTCATTACCCTCGAGAATACAATCATTTCTGCTTGTAATTCTGGATCACTTGTTTCAAAGGGTAAATTCCAAGGACTTTGTTTACGATTTGCTGATGATTTTGAAACTAATTTGGATGATTGGAAACCAAGTTGCTCAGAGCCCATTATGAATGTATGCGTTGTCTCTGAGGGCACGTACGAGGTGTGTTCGCGTACCACTGCCGCCAAGAAAGGTGAGAATGCCAAGTGGCTGTTGAATTTCAAATGGCAAATGGAAGGCGTCGATATACATCTTGATGTCAATATTGGCAAACAACTTTCTTCGCTTGGACACACACTAACAATGCTGACTGGTTTTGAGGAAGACGACACAAATTTAGAGTCTCCAGACAGTGACGAAGGCGATCAGAGTTGCCGTGACACATATGTGCGTCGACGTGAATTCGATAATCTGCCTGCCTTTGTCTTTGATCCAACAATCGATTCGAAAAAGCGTTCATTCATGATGGAAAAGGAAATGGCAGAACAATTGAAAATTATAAATGACCTTCGTACACTGGGTGCCTCACACAATACGGTGGCCCATGAGGAACGTCGATTGCAGGAGTTGCAAGCAATTTGCTATAAATATTTCCGACGTGATATGATACAAAAATGGAAGCGACCATCAATGCGACGTTCCCTGAAGAATTATTCTCGGGCGCACTCGTATGTTGGTGGTGGCTGTGGTGGTAGTGGTGGTAGTGGTGGCTCTAATTCAAGTTCAGCAAATCGTGAACCAATTGATAATCCAGTCAGCTCTTATTCCGGGCGTCGTTTAGATCCCATTGCATCCAATGATGAAATTTCAAGTTTACAAAGTACACCAGCTTCTGGTCATTCACGCAGTGCATCATTAAAAGCAACAACAGGCATTGGTCGTGTTACATTTACGGAGGCCATGCGACAAACTTCTTTGCCCAATGCTGATACAGATACTGAGACTCAGGACAATGAATTGGATTGGAGGAATCAAGAGACCCAGGGAGGAGAGTCAACACCCAGTGAAATAGATGTTGATGGTACTTCGGTGGAGATGCGTCGCAAGCACGGCCACCAGCAAAAGCAACAAGAACCGAATATTGATTTTGAGTTGGACATTAAGGTCTTAGTCAATTCGGGTAAGTGTGTTTTGCATACCAAGGAAGGCGCTGATGATCGATATCAATACTATGGACCATCGAGCGTGAAGTCCCACAAACGTGAGCGTAGCATTGGCAATGATTGGGGCAGTCCGACACCATCGCGAAGGCGTGATAAAAGTAAACTTCGTTACAATACGACAAACAGTGCTTTGCTATCCGATCTGACTATATTCCATATACCTGGTTTGGATGTTAAACTGCATTATCAGTCGCGTACATTAATGGATATACCGGACTACTCGCGTACATTTAGTGGGGATGGTCATCACCTTAATATGCCATATGTAAATCCACAACGTCGCATCGGTAGTAAACGTGCTTCGCTCTTTGCTTGGATGACATTGCAAAGTATACCAGAGGAGACTATTATATCACCGCACATCTTGGAGTTCTTAGAGCAAACTTTAGAACCAATTCCATCGCGTACAACAACAAATGTCAGTCCACAAACACCCTCAACAAATCCTGTAAATTTAGACATTTTACCAGCAAATTATGTCCAATATGCTTCATTCCCAGTCGATGTGATTGTCTATTTCCATATGCAACCATCAACATTTAGATTCTCATGCTTGCCGGTTTCACGTGTGGAATGCATGCTACAATTGCCCAGTTTGGATATTGTTTTTAGTTCGAAACGTGCAGCAGACGAGGATGCCAATCATACGGAACAGCAGAATATGGAAAAGTTGAATGCTGATAAAGATAAAATGCCAACTGGTGGTTTGAGTGTAACCGGTTGTTTGGCTGATTTCAATGTTTACATATTCCATCCTTATGGCGGCAAGAAAACAAACATTAAGGAGGCCCAGTTTTCACCATTGACCGATAGCGAACGCAAGGATTCTTTAAGTATCAATGTGGAGTTTGTCAAATTCCACATAACCCGCTGCCGAAAGGTTTATATTGAACCGAAACCGGCATCGAAACGTCCAATGGATCAGTCCAGAGCGGTTATAAGATTTTCTACAATTGTGGACATTGGAAGTGCTTCCTTTAAATATGATATGCGTCGTTTAACTGAGATTTTAGCATTCCCGAAGGCTTGGTATCGCCGCCGCATTGTTCGTCGTCTCTTCCTTGGTGATTTAAGTATGCAGCAAATGAGTGGCAATGGTGATTTGGAAACACCAACGGGTGCACTACCAACAACACCTAAAGAAGGTCATGAACAAAAAGAGAAACAACAATCACCAGTGGGTGAATCTGCTTCTTATTGTGCCAACAAAGATAAAATGCGTTTGGATTTAGATGGTAGCCAACAACAACAGCAGCAACAACAAGGTCAATATAGCGGAGCAGTTCGTAAGCTGAAAACTCTGGGTAAATCATCAAGTGCAGAATCAAGTACACCACCTTCGGAGAAGAATCAAATCACAGCATGGGAGACTCTAGTACTCTTTGCTGTCAACTTCACCAAACTTAATGTCCAAATGAATATGGGAAATGTAATGGGAAATGTTGTTTGGCTTACAAAAGACTTTCAGTCAGATGGACGACTCTCTATTGGTAGCACTGGCTATAAAAATATGTATGTAGGCATCTATTTGGGTGGTTCAGCATTGGATGCCAAAGGCGGGATTGTCGGTGGTAGTTTTGAAGTAAATAAAATTAATAAACGTTTCCATATCAAAGAGGAACCCGGTGTAGAACCCTATCACACATTGGGCCTAAGTTTTGTGGCCCTTGAGCTACGTCTCGATTATATGGGCACATCAGTGCTTATGACCAGAATTAGTACATTCTCGGCAGCCATGAAAGACGAATGGCGAACTTCAGCAGCAACTGACCATAATAATAGTGTTCGTGATACATCTGTGGCTAAACCACGTGCTCTCATATTCATACATGGTGATTTGTCATGGGATCAATTACAAATTATGATCTCGAAATCAACTACAGCCGATTTGCTCAAAATGTACTTTAAACTTGAAGAATTCTTTACGCAACAATTCAAATCTTCCAAGCGTGTCTTTTCCAGTCTTGAGCCGAGATTACATGAACGCACGGCAAGCATCAAACGTCGTCAACAGGCAAAGAAAAAACTTAATGGTGATGGGGGCGCACAAGTTATGGGAGGTGGAGTTGGTGGGGCTTCAAATGCCCAAGGTGCTACCATTCTGTTGGATAATACCGATGCTCGTCATCATCGTCATTGGCAGAAACCTCTTGATAATGCAGTTGGTTTGGTTGTGCCCTCACTGGTTACTCGTTTGCCGCGCAATGGCAATGTGCTTGGAGGCACAGTTGAATTACGTGGCAATAATATCTCTTTAGCTTGCTTCCATGGCATCAATTTCAAATCAAAATCTTGGGCTTTGTTTAGTTTAAAATCACCATCGATAAATTTTGCCACAGAAGCTCATCAAATCGAAGGGACACGTGAAGTATTCATAACACAAACATTGACCTCAAGTCTGGGACAATCAACAGAAGTCCAACAACAGAATCACTCGATGGCAATTGTGAGCCGAATCACACGGAATATAATCTTTCCACCGCAATTCAAAACACTCAATGAATGGTTCCATTATGCCTTTGCAAATAGCGAAATTGATGGTAAGTTTTTAGATCATCTTTTTATGTTTTTGTTTTGCATATAAACCGCCACCGAACTTTAATCTTTCAGCTGTTGATCGTTTTCCTATACTTGAATGCGAACGAGAAATTGCCTCTAATTCTATTGAACGTACACGTGCCGGAGGTAGCAGTAGCGTAGTCAAAGCCCAGGAGCATAATCACAATCGTGAGGTTATCTTTGCTTTGCCCAGTCTTCAATTGCATTTTAAGACTGAACACAAGCAAGGTGTCACAACGCCAGAACCAAATGGTGAGTTTGAGATTGTTGAAAATTGAATACATAATGATTGATTTTATATTATATTGTCTGTACAGAATCCAAACCCGAAGTCATTTGTAGTTTTATAACTGAATTCGATGATCATATTTTTGTTACTGTGGATGCAGATGCTTTCTTCTTTTTGCATGATCTAATCACATCATATGTCAATGAAAAGGAGAAGGTGGTAAGGATTTGTTTATTCAATATATTAAAGTAATTTGGGTAACTTTTGATTCCTTCTAGATTGGTGTACAATCGGCACGTGCAGCATCACCGAATCTTCCACAGAAAAGTCATTTGAAACCCTACATAGCTGAAGAAATTCTCAAGGAGAAGAAATCCAACAACCAAACAGCAACTAAGATTCCTAACATTAACAATACAACGAATACCAGCACTACCAGTTCTAGTACAAATCCTGCACAGACAGCGCAGCTCAATAACTCGAACACACAGTTGAATGCGAGTAAAACAAATCTGGCAAATCAAGTACATCCACAATCGCCAACACCGCTCAATAGTAATAACAATAGTACGAATTTAAACAATCCAACACAATCGGCAGTCACATCGACAAATACAACAAGCTCTAGTTCAAGTGATCCTAAAGATACAACTTCCAATGCTGCTGGCTCTACTAATGCTGGCGGTGTTGATGCTAGCACTACTGCTGCTGCCTTTGATCTAGAATCATTTGTACGTGATTGGCGACATTTTGAGTGTCAAACATGGCATCTGGAGCCAACAGTACGTTTATTGTCGTGGGCAGGCAAATCCATTGAGCCATATGGTGTTGATTATATATTAAATAAACTTGGATTCAGTCATGCACGCACCACAATACCGAAATGGTTGCAACGCGGTTTCATGGATCCACTAGATAAAGTTGAAGCTCTTATGATGTTGCAATTGTTATTGATGGTGCGTGGTGATAAAGTAGAACATAATCATCAAAATATTGGAGCGAATTCAACGAAAAAATAAAAGCTTCAAACAATCTAATCAATTTAGTGTGTGCATCCGGGATAATTAGCAATAGTAATAATAATGACGATGATGATGATGATGATGGTGTTAATGAAAAGGATAAGCACACACATCCACACACATAATAATAATAATAACAATAATAATAATATTGACAGGTCCATATGACATTTAGTTGTAGTTTTTCTTATTTGGTCATAGTTTAAGGTTATCTTTACTTATGCTGCAATATTCAATATTTACCTAATTAATAATATCAAGTTTAATATTTCTTATGATGCAATGGTTTATTATACAATATATCTAATTGTTTGTTTACAGATACGTAAATTTATGTTTTGTCTAAAAAAAAAAAGAAAAAGAAATTAATCTGAGCTATTAGAAAAAAAAAAAAAAAATCTTTTGTAATACTCAAAGTATTATTAGTGAAATTTGTTGTATAAATGTGTTTTTGGTTGCTTGTTTTTTTATAAAATCTTTGTGCAAACTTTCGAATGTATAAAATTGTAAATGATTTTTTCACACTTGTTCGAATGATGAGTAGCGTTTTTTCCTTAAGCTAAGTATTTAGTTTAAGTTTAATTAATTAAAATTATGTCTGTCTACTTATAAATATAATAAATTAATATAAAATGTAAATTACATGAGCAATATATACATAAATACATAACAGAATGAATGTAATGGAAAACATATTGTCTTGAATTATATGTATATCTGTATCTTTGTACTGTGACATATTGACATTTAATTAGAAGGACGATATCTATTTACCTTGTCACTGCGACATTGAATGGAAATATTGTGACAAACCATATAATTACATTTGCTACACTCTATTCTGGTATTCATCAAGGATTCCATGATTATCTTAGGTGGTAAATCTGCACTTTCAGTTGGATCTATGTAATGATTACTTAAATATTGGGAGTCTGGTTCCAATTATGCCCTTACAGTGGTGCAGTAAATGCTTTGCTGCCTTATATTCCTCATTCAATTTATTCACATATTATGCAAATTTTTCATAACTCAGTCGTAATGTTCTGTTAAGAAGCCTGATACCTTTACCAGCTAGTCCTAGTTGTATTTCTTGAGCTATTTTTCGAGTCATGAATGTCTTTTTTTAATCAAAATTATTACGCTTTCAAAGAGAAATAATTCCAGACCACCTATGCATTTTGTAAACAACTTGGAGGTCGCCTCTTAATTTCTGAAATGTGAAGAGATTATCCTGTGAAGAGATTATTTATCGAAAATTGGATAGAACACCTACTACAGAAGATAAGCTTTGCAATAGATTGCAATAAAAATAGACTAATATTCCCAGTATTAATTTGCAGAAACAGATACTAGAAAATATGCCTTAGAATGTGAACTGATATTAAAAAAGTCTTTTGGACCAAAAATTAAATTAAATTTGCATAATTGAGTAGTTAAGCAGGTAACCCTGGAACAATCATTCTTTCAGCCAGTGGCCCTTTAAAGTTCCCGTCATTGAATCCTATTCATGTTAAAGTGAAGGAGTGTGGAAAACCGTTTCGGTTGGGAGCAAGACTAGAGTATAATTACAGTCTGTTTCATTTGTCCAATGGAAACCCATTTCCAAACGTGAAAGGATAGCTCCTAGAGGTCTGTAAATATGAGAAACAGCAAAGAATGAACTCCCGAATAAATCAGTTTTCAATTAGACGGAATCCTTCTGCCTAAGGGATTTGTCTTTTGTCTGATAGATGGTCAAAGATCATAAACAGCGATGGAAAAAATTTATATACTCATAAATACTTTATATTGTATAATTATTCCTAATTATCTAATCTACGAGTAGATTTGATAAAGAAACAGATAGATTTTTTTATACTTTAGAATTTTTAATGTACAAAAATTTTGACATAATTTTGATGTGTGTTTTTTTACAAAAAAAAAAAAAAAAAAAAGGAAATCCAAAAATTTTGAACTAATCGTCAAAAACTAATAATTTAGTAAGTACGAGATCATTGATCGATCACTGATGCTCTAACTAACAATTACTGTAGACTTGATTTAATTTACTGTAGTTGTTTTAAAATTTCCTTTATTTTCCTTAGAGTATGCTTAGATGGAGTTTGACACGTTCTCAGCGGATGACATGGGTTCGTTGGCAGAAAACCCTTCTTGAGCTTCCTCATCTTTACCATTTGATTTTTAACTCTCCGTAAGTTCCTCCTCAAGGAAATGATGCTAGTTGACAGTTTTTTTGTTTGTCTCTCCAAGTCTTTAGTTATCGATGTTTGACGTAACTCATCTTCGTTCATTAGTAACTTGTTTAGATCTAAGATCATGTTGTTGACATCCATTGTAGACCCTACATTCTAAAGTGAATTCTATAAATATGCTATGATTTTTACCTTTTATATGTGGGAACTTACCAAAACTTTTGTAGTTGCTCCGAAGAATGAATCATTTATGTACGATTTATATCCACTTAATGACGGCTTTCCCGCTTTTCGATATCGCCCCATCGTTTGAATAAAAAATATAATATGTACCACTATTACTTATTATTGTATTTTTATCCGTATTATATAGCAAAATTCCCTACTGCTTAAAAAAGAACAGAATAAGAAATTCGTAGAAAAAAAAATAAATATACGTTTCTTTTAACTTTGTTTTTTTTTTTTTTATAATAAAATATATCTCTCTGACGACTGGTCCCTTTGAGAGCAAATAACAGACTGAATAAATTTTTAAAACTGCTTAGACCAAAAAAAAAAAAAAAAAAAAAAAATATAATTTTTCTTACTTGTTTTTGCTTATATTTAATGAGAAAAATTATAATATATTTTTGGTGCATTGATAATTTTGTCAATCGAAGGCGAAAAGCACATAGCACAAAATTCAAAATGGCCACCGCATAAATGCTTTCAATTAGTATATATATACATATATATTTTCCAAAGTTCCTAGGTGGAACACAGGGCCTCAACAAGCACCTTATAATTGTCTTGCCTTGTCAACCGCTAAACTTTTGATTTGTCTCCAGGAACGTCCTGATTTTTGCACTTCTGCTTCAACTTGTCGTCTCCACAAATTGGCTGGTCTCCCTCGCCTACGACTCCCTTGAGGATTCCAGTCCAAAGCTGTCCTTGTGATGTCATCTTGTGGCTTACGCAATGTGTGCCCGATCCACTTCCATTTACGGCGACGGATTTCTATGCCGACAGGTGTTTGTTTAGTTGCAGTCCAAAGATCAACATTGCTAATAACGTTGGGCCAGAATATCCGAATGATCTTTCGGAGACAGCGGTTGAGGAAGGATTGCAACGTTTGCAGAGTACATGCAGTAAAATTCCATGTTTCGCACCCATATAGGACTACTGACTTTACGTTAGCGTCGAATATTCTCAGCTTCGTGCGTCTGGAAATATGCGTTGCTCTCCATACCTTGTCCAAAATACCAAATGCAGCTCGCCCCCTAAATAAGCGGTTGCGATTGTCTGCTGCTGACCCACCAGTTTTTGAGATAATGCTACCGAGATCAACTTTTCCAATCTGAAGCGCTTCTGTTTCTGTGGTGTTAATACCCATTACCTTTGTTTTGGCAATGTTGATTTTTAGACCGGTTTGTGCTGCGGTTTCACTTGCCGCCAGAAGTTTGGCTGATATGTGTGAGTGTTTGTGCGAGTGTTTGTGCGAGATTAGACAGATATCGTCCGCGTAGTCCAGGACCTCTGTTTGCCGCTCAAGCCTGCCGCATTACTAGGTCGATGACTAAGTTAAACAACAACGGAGATAAAACACAGCCTTGCCTTACACCGGTTTGAATTTCAACGACATTACTCAGATCGTTTTAGTGTTTCACACGGCAGGTAGCGCCCGAGTACAATTCTTTTATGAGTCCAATAATTTTTTCTGGCACTCCCTTGCATGCAAGCGCTTGCCAAATAGCGTCGTGTTTTATCGTGTCGAAAGCTTTTTCAAAGTCGATAAAGCAGATGAAGAGAGACGAACACCACTTAACCGACTGCTCGACAATCACTCTCAAGGTGTTTATGTGATCGACGCATGAGCAACGCGGGCGAAAGTCAGCTTGTTCTTTTCGTAACCCCTGCATGAGCGAGTTGGATAATCTTTTGTGGATTATATACGCTATGACTTTGTTTACCATGCTAAGCAGTGTGATACCTCTCCAATTTTTGCACTCGGATAGATTACCCTTCTTCGGGAGAAGAGTCATAATTCCTTCTTTTAGCTAAGAAGGTATTTTCCCGGAGTCCCAAATGTTTTTCAGTAAAGGCATTAGGATCCGAGCGCTTATTTTAGGGTCAGCTTTGAGTAGTTCCGGATCGATGTTGTCGGGCCCGGGAGCTTTGTTGTTTTTCAGAGAACTAATCGCATTGGTTATCTCACCCACGTCTGGGTATGATGTTGGAATATCCCGCCTTATTGAATGGCGTAGGCAGCCGCACGAGGACGGCGCAGAGCAACTTTTTATAATAGTTCTCCCAGATGAGAATTTGCTTGCCCTTAGAAGTTGTTAGCTCGCCATTTTCATCTTTAAGCGGCTTGGTGGTTTTCAATTAGTATTAACATTGATTTTAACTGTTGGATAACAACAAAAATACAAAAAGACAGAGGTCAGGTTAATGTTTTATTATATCAAAATATCATAATAATATCTTGTTAATTTGAAGATCTCACAAAGTACATACTTATTATTGTATATTGCATTAGTAAGAAGGTGACTACAAGGAGTCATGTCTGTTCATGCCTTTCAAAAGTATGATATATAAATATATAGATACTAATTTGAGGTGTTCTTTTATCGAAGTCCTTGTTATTCACATACTAGAGAACATAGTCTGATCCATATTTGATTGAATTATAAGTGATTCTTTTTTAATTGGTTCATATCCGTTTATGATTAAGAATATGCATCTTCTATGTTATGAGAAATGTATGTATTTTAATAAACTTTGGTGAGACCAAGGCATTTTTGTTTGATACATGAACGATGTACGAGTGTAGTAGTCTTAAAGACTTTCCTTTCACTAACTTCGCTAGAGTAAACTTTGCACTTAGTATTTGGTACTAAAACCCTTTTGTTACGTTTACCATATACCTATTACCACTTCCACTGCCAGCCCACTAACTCGTCTATGCCAATGTCTTTATAAATATGCCATTTTCATCAAGGTTGTATTTTTAATTATTTTGCTTCGCCTTCTGCATCTTCCTTCATCATCCACAAGATCATCATCATCATCTTCATTTATTTTTTTTCCTCTTCATTTCATTTCTTTCTAGAATATTTAGTTCTGCTTCATCATATTCCGTTGACATTTCATTTTTTTTGTTTTTGTGTTTCCTCATTGCGTATGATGATGGTGTTGATGACTTGAAACCTAGAAGAATTGTAAGGAGGCTATATTATTTTTTCTTGTTGCTGTTGGTACCATTCAAGTTGATGTAACTTTTCACACGCAATGTGAAAGGGTGGGAATTCCCCTTTCTATCCAAATGCCATTTGTGTAAGGAGAAAGGAAAGCAAAAAAAAAAAAAAAATAAGAAAAAAGAAAAAAGAAAGAAAAGCAAAGAAAATCATGAAAAGTCAACTTGAAGTTTGTTTTTTTTTTGTTACGGATTTGGTTTCAGTGCAGTAGGCGTTCTTCGTTCATTGTCTTTTGTTGGCGCCTTCACTTGAATCACGATTCTTTTTTCCATTTAAAAATGAAAGAAAAAAATTTAAAAAAAGGAGAAACCCTCAGCAATGGTTTACTTTGGCGATTAGTTTATCTAAAGTTAATGAGGGTTAAAACTAATAGGCGAATGGCTTAATTTTTAATTATATGCTTGACTTGTGTATGTACTAAGTACGATGAGTGTGTGAAAGTGGAAATGGAAGTTGGGTGAAAGTTCCCTCAATTTCTTTACAATGTCAATTTTAAGCGAGATTAGAAGATTTGCTAGCGGTTGTTTAGATACTTTATCACAATTTTTTGTTTAAAGTTGGCAAGTAGGGTAAGTTATGGCAGTGTAGGGTAGTAAATATGTCCACACATGATGTTCCTAGACAGAGTAGGTGGTATTTATACAATACAATACATACAACTATGTATGTATTATACAATAGTATGTAATACATGTAATATGAAATAGAAATTCCAATTGTAAATTTGTTTTGTGTTGTTTTTCCTTATTGGATATACAATTTCATTTTGTTTTATTGCCAAAGTTTTGCAAAAATGCCAATTTTTTCACGATTTTTCTTTTTTCTATTTTTTTTTTTTATGGTTCAATAAGTTTTTTTTTTTTTTTAACTTTGACTTTTACACTGTAACTGTTGACAACAACCAATATTTTGTTTTATTCTTTTTCAATACCTTCCACAATTGAGTTTGTAGGAAAAATATTGTTTTCTGTTGTTTAGTTTTTTTATTTTTTTGCTTGTTTATTTTTTGTTATGTGATATGTTTGAGTTTTTTAATTTGTCACGGTATTTTTTCTACTTTGCTTGAAGGCAGTTTGGAATTTTTTGGTATTGGGGAAACTTGATTTTTTGACATGATTTATAGAACACTCAGAAATTTCTGTGTTGGTCTGTCTTAGCTATACTTCAATTGTTTCAAAGAAAAAAAAAATTAAAGGAGCAGCAGTTGGTTCTTCCAATGAAGTTCAAGTTCTTCAAGGTCTTCTACAATAAACTTATAAGCCTCTCTCTATAATACAGTTGTGTATAAAGTTATCAAATATTGCAAAAGGTAAATACAATTTCGATTGAATTGGATTTTGGTACTGATTTGTATTGGTTTTTGGAAACTAATCTACTATTTCAAATTGTTATTAAACCACTTTGGATTTAGCTTTGACAATTAATATAGAAATAAAATGGGGACCAAATACATATATACGAGTATATATGTAGATACAGTGGTCTAAAATTCACATTTTCGAAAAAGATTTAGATTATTTGACAGATCTTCTTAATGTATGAGTTAAGTCTTTGGATTAATTAATTTAACCAGAGATTCCATTTACAAATTAATAAATTATATTTGATTATTAATTAAGACAATATATATTATTACTATTATGTCCAGAACACGTTGCTACGCACTCGATTAAAAAAAAAACTTGTTCTGGGTTATACACTATTTTTCGTTTCACCCTTTGAATAACAGTTGAGAATGACCAAAAAAGTCGAAAATGGTAAAAAACTTAAATGCACTAACTTTGATATTGTGGTTAACATTTGGTTATATCGTTTACACAGTTCACTGCTTTAATTTTGGTAAATGATGGAAATTTTTTCATCCAATCCACACCAAACTTTACTCAACCACTCTCCAGACTATTCTAGTTGTTCCCTGAAAATTTCGTTAAAATCATTTTATTGGTTTCGGAGTCCATACGCAACAGACATACCGTTAGAAGCCAATTCATCTAATGAGTTGCTGTTAAGAACTAACTTAAGTAAAGTAAGCTGATTCTATCGAAAGCAGAAACCATTGGAATGTGCTGACAGCGATACAGCAGCAAGATGTCATATTCGCTTGTATGCGCATTTGCTGAGTTGCAGACCAATCATAACGTCAACATTTTTCATAGTCGGACCATTCTGTGGTAACTTACATATATCTCAGGAAACTCAGAACTCACAGACCACTGATCTCTATATGTTTATTTCTGGTGCATAGTGATGCACCTCAGTGTGGATCAGGATAATTTGGGATTTTCTCTGCTTGATCACTAAATCTGTAAGTGCTCATTGGAGATAGTCCCAATTTTCTGAGACGAGGTCTAAACTGTCTGCCTGCTGGGTATTTTTCGCCTTTTTCAATTTTTTTTTGCTAAATTGAAGACAGGGGCGCTGCTTGAAAATTTGCCTGGAGATCCAACGTAATATGGGTGAAAATTTTCATACAAAATAACAACTAACAAGTGAAGACTTTTATTAGGCTTTTAGGTATCTTTATTCTCACTGGCTAAGTTGATGTTTATATTTGAAGTATCTCTATTCATTTGAACCACTGTGCTGAATACAATACCAACATCCTCACTGAAACAATCAAATTGATGTAAAAAAGTGCTCTCGGTGTCAAACTTCACAATAATTTATTGGAAAAAGAGCATCGCCGTACTATTGGAAACCAATAGAAAACAAAGCGGAATCACTAAAAAAAAAAAAAAAAAAAATGTTCAATAAGAAACTTAACTAATTTTGATTTGATATCAAGTGAAATGTGTTTGTTTTCTCCATTAAAGAAAATATATAATAAAGTTTATTAAAAAAAAATATTGTATGTATTTGATTTACCATTAAACTTGGTTAAACAAGTAAAACAAAAACAGTAAGGAAATGAAAGAAAAGTAGACAAAATGGACACTCGTAATTGCTATACAAGTGTCCCTAGTGGACACTAAGAATTATGTCTTGGATCCCTTTAGAAATAAATAAATGGTAAATAAAAAAATTGTCATTTAATTTATTACAATTAAAAGCATTTAAACGCATCCGTTTAATGCCAATAAGATTTGTGCCCCAACACCAAGTGCAATTGCCAAAGGAATATGTGTCCTTTAGATTGTTCTTGATTTATGTCAAATGATTTTTTAATTTCTGTCATAATTTTTAACAAAAGTTTTTCGCAACGATGACTATAAACAACAAGTAAGCGACATAATAATCAACTCAATAAAAATGCTATAAAAGAAAGCAACAAAGAATGAATGGAAGAATGGAAGAAAGTGAGAAGCAAAACAACTTAAAGCACTCAAAGAACACAAACACACAACCAAAAAGGCCCTTGAGTTGTGTACAAGACGCGATAAAGTGAAGTTGAAGAAGACAATAAAAGCCAAGCCACTATCATCACCACCACCACCACCATCACCAAGGATCATAAAAATTACATTTTATTTTATTTGCTAGAAAATTTAAATAGACAAAATAAAACAAAAAAAAAAAAAAAACAAAAATCATCAAACAAACAAACAAACATACAACTAGAATCTGCAAAAAAAAAAAAAAAAAAATAGAAATATGTAACAAGAAGAACGAACATTGATGAAGATGGAGACGAAGGAAGTCAGCTTGCTGTCCTGTCCTGTCCTGTCTTGTCTTGTCTGTCCTCCCACTTCCAGGACATCCTCCGCCCAATCTTTCAGTCTATTGGTGGCCAACAAACAAATTAAGATGTTTGACTTTAGATTACGTAGGCCGTCGCCAACGCAAAACACTTGACAACGAAACTAAGGACCTGTATTCTTTTTTGAATAATGTGTCCATGGTTTTTATTATTATTGTTGCTGTTGTTGCTTTGGTTGTACTACATACATATCTCCTTGTTGTGTCTCTTGTTGGTCTTGGAATGACTCCCTTGTGTAAGTTCCCTCAACGACAAACAGCCAAACAATTTGTGGTACATTTAACTGTTTCTAATAATTATGTAAATTTGTATCTTATTGTTGTTATTGTTGTTGTTGGGAATGAAACTCAATCCCATTTTTATACAATTATGTGGCGAATACAATCAAGTATTGATTTGATGGGAGCCCATCCATTAAGAGAGTCAGAGGTGGAGATAAAAATGCCCAAAATGATCAATTTTATTTATTTAAATGAAATTTTATTCTTTTAACAATTAACAGAAATTCTACTTCGTAAAAAAAAAAAAAAAAAATGAAATTTTATATCTTCACATTGTAAATTATTATGGAATTCAACTGTCCAATCAATATTCTTTAATACACAAGTTAAGGTGAATATAAAAATGCCATATCCCATTAATAATAGTATGGGTATTGACATCCTAGAGTCGCAGGTTCGATTCCCGCTCAAGTCTGGTCCTGTACTTTTCTAATTTCCTCCAAACCTTCCTTACTCACCCCCTGAGATGAAGGTCTTTGACGCTATTGCTCATATTAATAACTAAATTATAATTTATAATTATAATCTTAGTTTTATATAAATAAAAAAAATAATAGTTCAGGACAGCATTTCTTAAAGGGATCATAAGTAGAAATAATAAAAAAAAATATGAAGAATTTAATTCCAAAGTTAGAGTCAGAGTAAAAATAATGTATATGTATCTCTTGCGGTCACCCCAACGACCTTAAAATTCTAAAATCTCTTTACAAGATTCACTATAAATCATCAGTTTTAAACAAAAATAACATGCCGTAAATTTTTGTCATCCATACACAATTTTGTTGAGAAAATGAGGCCCTTAGGTTAATTTCGGTTTGCCACCCATTATCTATGAGTTTATTGACCAGAAATTAAATTTCAAGAAGGGTCCACGGAAAAATGTTGCCCAAGTTCGGCAACAAATAAATTTATTGACTTTGACCGATCTTGTCATATAATTTTTCATTACTAACACATTCGACATGGCTTTGCGCAGGAATCCGAACCCAAATTATCAGGATCTTTCTTCATATTAAGCTAGAGTTTCGTTGAAAACTTTATCAAAAATCAGTACAGCAGTTTCAAAATTCATAGGCAATAGACATACCTACAGACATACATAGATCATATTTTAAATAGTATATACTAGCTGTCCCGGCGTGCTTTGGTACCTCCCGGCAAAAATTTTTCAAAATACGCTTTGCACGGAAATGAAAGAAAGACAAAGACTACAAAATTGATTTGAACATAATACAGACATATTATGTCTTTAAGCTTTATATGCAAAATTTGATCCACTAATTTCGATCAATTCTGTAGACTAGTGAAAACCACATTCAAATCGATTAAGCTGTTTCTGAGCTTAGCGTGCACAGACAAAAAGACGTTTACTGTTTTTTATAGATAGATATAGATTTAAATAAACCTTTTTTGTGGAGTTCCGTAGCCAAAGGGTGGCAACGGGACCCTATTACTAGGCCCACGCAGTCCGTCCATTCGTCCGTCACAAGCTCTATCTCATGAACCGTAATAGGTAGACAGTTAAAATTTTCACAGAGTGTGTATTTCTATTGCCGCTATAACGACAAATAATAAATTTTTAGAAAATCCACCGGAAAAATCGGAAAATATCAATAAAGGACTAAATACAATTATAATGGCTTATGTTTCAAACAATGATTTGTAACTTAAAGCAGTTTGTTATATAAGTTATTTCTGTCTTTGATTTAGTGACTATTGACAACTCTAAATTATTTCTCATTATTGTCAAACACTTTTTAAAACAGAACCTAAAAAATCTTTAACCATTTACTGTATTCTATTTGGGAAAATTCATCTATCTAGTTGTCATTGCAAAAATAAAATTCGAACTCTCTTTCTTATTTAAAAATGCCTGCCATAAATATTTCTCATTATTAGATTAGATAAAAAAAAAAAAAAAAAAAAAAAATTAACACAAAATTTATTTTTTTACTGTTTGCTTAAAAAGTTCTTTATCTAAATTCGTTCGTCCTTCCTGTTGTTGGCCTAATTGACTTTTGATTTATTGTTTAAATTTTCTGGTAAGAATTGATTGGTGTATTTTATAATTATTGGCATTATTTTAGATATTTTTACATTGAAATGTCATCGGAATTGGTAAAAAGAAAATATGCAATTTGATAGTTTCCAGAACTTTTATTAATTGTTAGATACAATTGCGTTTTTTTATACAAATTAATTTGAACTTTTGGTTGGCATTTCGACAGATTATTCACATTCTGCATTGTTAATAATTTTCATAATGTTTACTTTCAGATTGTTCTACAAACACATACAAATATTTCCCCAGTTGAAGTTTATCTTGTTTTCTGTTATATTTGGAGTGGCGGTAAGTTTTTGCTTAAAATAGAAATATTTTATCATATTTTGCAATCATCGTGGTCGTGGGTCTATTGAGTCTGGTCAAAGATATACATCGCGATAATATTAAGCAAATAGATAGATATATTGTTGGACTGGTGGTCATAGCTAAAGAAATTCCTCCCCTGTTATTAATTTCATATAGTCTCCAATGAGAAAAAAATAATTCAAGAATATAAAAACCCAAAACTATTGAATCTTTTGTCATTAATCTCCAATTTCCCAATTCCATTGGTAAGAAATAAAACCAATCCTGTGACAACCTAATTAAATAGGTAGGTCTATCGTCACATCTCTCACATCCTAAATAAGAATCTACCAATGCCCAATTATACAATTAATTTCATTTTTTCTTTGAACTTCATGAAAACTGAAAATTGATCGACAAAGTTCAAAGAAGGTATATGAGGTGATAAATCTAGTTTTAAGTTGCATTGTGATCCTACTCTGGAATCTATATAGCATTTTAATTAATCGAAACTCTTTCTCTTTGTTAAGATCTTTAGTGATGCCTTATATATTCCAGGAATAGGGAGCACAAACAAAGATTCGAAAAACTATCCATGAAAAATAATACACTTTTACATTCACTTGAACCAACTTTCGCAACACTTTTGCCACTCCGAATGAGGTACATACGTATTTCCAAAATATTCGCTTTGATTCAACTATCAAATTCCATTTAGATGTAAATGTGATCTGGCAATATTAGGATTGCCTGTTCCCAAAATATAAGATGCAATATTCTTTTGAAAGGTAGAAAAACTGGCGGATGAAGTGAATAATATAAATAGAAATAAATGCAAGGCTTACAACAGGAGTGTCCAAACTTTTGGGTTTCCTGAACCGCATTGGAAGTACACATGGTGATTTGGGTCACTGAAAAAAACTGTCAAGTTTGTCATTTGTGCTGCATTCGGTTGTACAGCTCTGGCCCATAGAGTTGAAAAATCTTATTTCCATTAGCACCTGTACACTCCTCATCACCTCAAGAATCTACATATTTTTGTAAGTGTCCGAAATTCCTTGATCGTGACCAGAACCAGACTATGAGAATCTCATAAAAACTGGTGATTATTATAGCAATCAATTGAATAGAAAATGCTTTCTTTGTTTCATATGAGTTTAGCAACTGCTCTGTAACAGTAATAACTGTAATTAAAAAATTTAATTATATGAAATTGCAAAAGTAACATTGTAAATATGTTTGTTTTACACGTTTGGTGTTAAGCGCTTTAAGAAAAAACTTGTCCTGAAAATTATGTAAAAAAACAAAAACAAAAAAAAAAAAAAAAACAGGAAGAAAAGTAAAGAATAATTTTTTCTTATTGTTTTCACTTTTTTATGATATAATTAAGTGCGCAGAATGGGCGCTTTTCCGTTTCCGTTTTTCGAGAATTGTGTGAATTATGCAATTGTGTGAATTTTTATGATTATGAAGTACATAATTTCTGACTTTCTGGCACAATTGTACAATTGTTCTTCTTTGGACTTAGAATGCGTGAAAATGTAATTATTTTTAATTTTCTTTGGTTTGTATTTGAGTGGTTGCGGGGTCCGGAATTTAATCATAGTGCGCATTACATACAAATGTGGTGTCGTAAAAGATTTTGATTCTTATGCACCCTATAAGTTTACACTATATTTCATTCTAAAAGGTATTTGGAGTTCGTAACACATCAGGGGATTTCAAAAGCAATGACAGCATTTTTTGTTTTTGACTTGTAGATTTAATTGATCAGTATTACAATATTATAGTTTGTCAGACATATTTAGTAGAAATTGCATAGGTAAAGTTTTACTCAAAGAAATTTTCTATACTTTATTTTCAGAGCTTAATTTGTTATTAGTCTTTTTGAACAAACTGAGTGTGAACGTATTTTGATAACAGAATGAATAATCGTATGAATTGGTATTTTATATCATTTGGCAAGGATAATAATCATATAGTAATTCCATCGAAACCCCAACCGGAAACACCATTGGCAATCCCACTGACATTAGATTTGGAGACATCAAATCAGGTAAATTTTATAAATGAAATTATAGAATCAATTAATTTAACAGAATAAGAATAATTTCTTTGTTTTTAATAAAATACATTTTTTTTTCTTAGGTTAATCTAGATCAATCGATCGTAGCTCATCGCCCAACAGTTCACAAATTAACCATGAGAGATTATTGTGTGTTCAAAATGTGGATATTGTCTTTGGAGAATAGAATGTTGCAGGGATCTATAAATTCTTTGGAAACTCATAGGCGACAGGCTCAGATAATCTTACAACATAATTCCACATTATGCTCTGAAGATTTGAAAAATAATCAATCCAAAGATTTCGAATAAAAAAAATGCCACATCTGCAAGTGAATTGGATCATCATCATCCATATAAGAAATAAGCCATGCCATATGCCGTTTTGCCATTAACGAACAAATATAATATGAAAACAGAGTACTGCATTTGAATAAATAAATTAAATTATATGAGTCTCTAAACCCTTTTCCAAAGTTTATTATTCTTGGTATCGTTTGTTTCTTAAGCAGTTGAATGGATGACTTACCCAGTCATTAGTGAGTGAGTTGGTGAGTTAGTGAGTTTGGTGAGTTGGTGTGCTGTCGCCTGAAATACTTAACCGAAGAAGCTTGTAATCTTAATTATGTACACACAATGAAAAGAAAAAAAAAATGAAAAAAAAAAAAACAAGCAAAATGAATGAATTTTTCAGTTAAGTCTAATCCGCTTGCTCAATCGAAAGATGCCACAGAAATATACAAGGTGTGTCCCAAAAGTATTTGTCTCTATAAGTCGGATTATTCTTTATTCGAACCGCGGCATACTTTCCTTATAAGGCAATTAAAGCAATTCTGGAAGTCAGTTTGCACTCGAAGCGCTTCATTTTTAATTTTGGGAACAACCAAAACTAGTAGGAAGCATCTACATAAACACATTTTCATCATAAGCGTTTATTTCTAAGCTACTTCGAGGCAAAGGATTGATTATTTGTTCTATAATGAGGAATTTGGAATTTATTTTATACTACTCGTAATTTCTTGGTAAAAAGTCTTGAAAGACATGTTTTCGGATTTGAAAGATCATTTTCTAGACCCGCGCACAGTTAAATGACGAACTTCTTTGATTACAATTCAAACTTGATTTATATTTCCAAATATTTTTCTACTTCGATCCTGTTTCAAACCACTTATTCCATTCTCTATTTTTATTTTGCTTATACATTTACCATAAAAGGCCTTCTGTATCATTTGAATAGTTTCCATATAACTTGCAAGCGTTAAGTGTTTTGTGATTCGATGATGACTTTTGCTTTGAGTGCAGTTTATATACTTTTGGAACATCTCCGCGTTTTAAATATAATGCGTAAAAGAATGAAGAATGAAGAGACAACGCCTCCATTGAGTTCCGAAGCGCCAACAGTCAGTTGTCATAAAATATTGTCTGGTAAAAGAAAAGTTTTCACTGAGAGATGCCACTTGGAAAACCGAATACTGCATAACGAGCAGCATGAGAAGTGACATAAGCAGGCACCAAGACGAACGAAGGAAAATAAGAGAAGGAGGTAAAAGAAAAAGCGCTAAACAATGTATAAGAATAAGTGTAGGGATTAGGCGCTTGACTTGAAAATTTTATAAAATAAAATTTTGCATAAAACCAAACCAAACCAAACCAAAGCAAAGTAAGCAAACTGTAAGTAGAGGGTAACCACTCTTCACACCAACAAGGGTAACAAGTTTAGAAAGGGGTTTAAGTCGATTGGAGTGCGAGAGTTTTATATGTGGCTGAATTTAATGGAAATCATCTAACACAACACAACACAATACAATACAATACAATCACGCCCAACTAAACCAACCAACCAAGTATCCAAAAACAACGCCCATGTCTACGATACGCTCTCGAAATGCCAGAAAAACAAATGCGTTGTCGTACTTGAAGTACTTTCTTTATAATTCTTTGGTATCCTTTTCATAGAATATTGTGTCTGTATGACACCCCAACTACAACTCGTATTCACTGACTGACTACTACTAAGTGAGACTTTAGGAAATCTGCTTTAGTTGGCATGGATGGTTCTTTGTGGATTCAAATTCATTCAGACAAAAAAAAAGGAAGACAAGCAGAAGGAGGTAGGGGATAGGATGGAATAAAGTGTGGTTCACTTTACTGATGATGGCCAACGGGGTAAATCACGCATTTAATTCCAAAACATTTAACAGTTTTTAGCTTATCTAATATTTTACAAACCATTTATATGATGATTAGCACAAAGTATTTGTGACACTTGGCTTTGGACTTTCGCGGATTTTCCTTTCTTCCTTTTTTTTATATTTTGGTTACATTCAACTTGGAGGACACAAACAAGAACGACTTATTGTTATTTAGCAGAATTTGATTACCGAGGATGGGAAATTGTTAAAGGAAATTTAATGTGAAAATTATATAGAAAATTGAAGTTTATATAAATTGTCTTGTTGGTTTGGTAATTGAATAAATAAAAATAAAAATAAATAAATATATATAATGTTTACTTTAGAAAAAGAATCGATGCGATTCATTGGAACATAAAAATCCTATAAATAGAGAGTAGATTAATGATTTGTAATATTGATCTCTTTTAAGATTCTCATTATATATTTTTTCTAGTCTATTGTAATTATAACATTTTCGCAAAATAGCATAAAATATTTTTATGATTATATAGAATAGTCACATTGGCGCGAATTTATCGTGTTGTACATTTATCTATATGATAACTTTTGAGATAGAAGGTCATTACGGTGAAGTGTCTTCAGTCGATGTCGACTCATGCCATGGATGAGGGCCATCGCCAGACTGTTTGTGCGAGTGTGCAGCCTCTGTAGGTGGCGACTGCAGTTTGGGAGGTTTTCTTCACACACAGTGAACATGTTTAGGTCTTTGTGCTTGATGTTAGACACAAACCAACAGGAAACCCCAGTTATGCGGTGCAGTGCCATGAATTTGTATGTTGCTGGCTGTATTTTTACCCCATATTTGTATCGCGTAACACCAACTTAACCTAATTCATCAAAATTGGTAAAGTGGTGTTCTTGAACAATTTGCGGCTTTTTCAGCAGCAGTTTTTAGAAAGGAAATAGAACCGATGATGTTCCTCGAAATTAAACGCTATGCTGGCCTTACAAATTGCAAATGTTTATTCAAATTTTCTATAATATCTTACAGATTAATAATTCAAGTTCTCTTATATACTTTATTATAATAATTCAAGTTTACTTTAACATACATAGCTGATAAGAAATAGAATGCAATAAAAGCTATGGAAAGAAGAGAACACAAGTTAGAAACAAATGCATTCTTCCTCTTCTGAACTTCTATTACACTGGTAAACAAACTCTTGCTTCCACTATTAATGAACGGCGCGAACAAGTGGTTTCGCATATCATAAGATTTCATAGAAATATGCATAAATTTAAATTGATATATAGATGGTATTATTTATTATAATTTTTCTCGACTTTTATTTTGAAGTATGCCTACCCATACTTAGCATAGAAGCACATTGAAGACAGTTTGTGACTTCACTTGCGAAATGAACGCTGTCGAGATTTGCTACTTTCTATGACTCTTTATTATATGACTTGGCAATCTTATAATTTAAATGTTGTAAGACAATGTTTTCATATCAAGTGACCCCTAATCTTAATCTAATCTTATAATATCACCAATCTCTGAAATTTAAAGAACCTTGCTACGGGTTTCATCAAGCAAATCTTAACAAATTTCATGCCAATATCTTTATAATTATGGAAGTTATCGGTGATTCCATTGTGGAAGTCTAGAAAGGTAAGTACATGAATCAAATGGTAATTTTGAAAAATAACTCTCACAATAAGTTTCTTTACATCCCGAAATAAAAAAAAAAAACCGATTTCCTAAAATTGAAGTAAATAAGATCGAGAGTAAAATATACGTAAGTGGAGAAAATTAAAAAAAAAACTTGCTCTTTTTCAAAAGCAAAAAAGTCTTCGTACCAAATTTCTAACGCCCTTACTTTTATAATAATATCATATTTTGTACCTTTTGAGGGGAGTGATCGAGTTACCTAAGTATTTTCATTGTCAAATAAAATAATATTACTCATACGTACTGCCATCTTTGCCTATTCATAATCATCATGCTTACCACATTCGCAATCAATTAAACAAAAAAAAAAAAAACAAAAAAAAGAATATGATTGATATCTGAACATAATAAAAACGTAGAACAAAAATGTCTAATTGCTGTTTGCTTATGTCAACTCATAAATAGAAATGCTTAATCAAGTATTCAATACACACCCACGCACACGCACACGCACATATGTATTTATAAACAAAACAAATTTACAAGAGAAAATAAGTGAACAATAAATGAGAAGTAACTAAAAGATGGTCGAATTGTTAGTACTTATAAAAAGCATCTGTTACTTTATATTGAGAAACATATTTACGTGTATGTACTAAGTTTCAAAATATCATGATGATGTTATACATGTATTCGTGGATATCTGTGTGCTCGTCAATGGATTTTTTACGACATTTTTGTATCTTTGCTTGTGTTTGTGTTTGTGATTGTTTATTGTTCTTTAACGTAAATGCAATGCTCGAATGCACTAAAGGCCAAAAAAAAAAAAAAAAACCGAATCGAAACGAAAGATGAAAACTGAAACAAAAAGCAACGGAGAAAGAAAGAAATGAATGAATGCACAATAAAAAAAAAAAAAATAAAACACACTATCACATATGAACAAAAGCAACTAACACGAACAGAAGTAAAAGCAAATAATAAAAAAATAAAAATAAGGAAAAGTGGAAATGGAGTTGGAGCAGAAGAAAACACTTCAATAAGAAAACTTGGCTAAATTACACTCTCTTTTGTTGTTGTTCGTTTGCTTTTGTTTGGTAGAGTCATTAGTTCTGTAAACTGTTTCTTTCTTTCACATTTCACATTTCACTCACTTTTCCTTTTTGTTAACTACACTTTTTGATTTCATTTTATGTGAGTGAATGTTTTTATGGTCAAATTTCATATTGAGTCGGTGGTGAGTTCTCGTCTTTGTTGCAACACAAAATGGTCAATAAAATTGTTGTTATCAGAGCGGAAACTGCTTACACTTTGAAGCATATGTAATTGTAGTTTCACACACACACACACACACACACACACATACACACACACGCAATACACAATATACAATATACAATATGTAAATGTATCTTTGTATCTTTTTAGTAGTAGTAATATTTTGCTTGCAATCATCCAGTTAACATAACCCATAAAAGTTGAATTTGTTTTTTTATAACAAGAAAGGTGGAGGATGGGTAGGATGAGTTGCAATTATGCAGAAAACAAGTCAAATGCAAATGAAATTCAAAATATCTTAAAAATAGAACAATAATGATGTACGAGTATGTTGTATCTTTTGTATTTTCATTGTTTCACATACACACAATGTATATTATTATGTTGTATATTGTTTGGTTTCGTTTGGTTGATTTTTGTTTCCTTTCCTTTTCTTTTTTTTTTCTGTTGTTAAATGAACTTTCTTTTTACATAATGTTTTCTCATTTTTGACATGAATGAAGTCTTAACAAAAAAAAAAAAATCAACTTACTCGGGTTTTTCTATTGTATTTTTCTATGTTTTTACACTTTTATTAGTTTGGTTATCAGAAATAGGAAGAAAATACATAAAAATGTATCAATAATTCATTTTAATGATAAGAAACACATGTGGTATATGAATTTTCTATTGTTCTTTGTTACTTTTTACAATAGAAACATTGCAACCAATTAGTAGTTTTCATTAGACAAAAATGAGAGAGAAAATTTAAAAAAAAAATTTCATTGAATGGGAATCATAGAGGCAACTAAGTGTTTTAAAATCTGAGCAGAATTCACTGTTAACTTTATGCTTAAAATATCCTAAAAACATTTTATATATAATATATATGTAGAGGACTACTATGTATAAAGAAACTGTAACTTAATTCTTTTGTAGATCCCAGGATTTCAATGACTAAAAGGTAATTGTTTGCTGATTTCTTCAGCAAATTTCCCACATTGAGGGATAGTGTTTCCGTGTAGTTTTCTATTATAAGTGAAGTAATAAACTGAACTAGAGTTTTTGGTTTTAAATTACTTTATTAAAACTCTTTAGTATTCATCGGTTGATACGACACTGTTACTTATAATAAGTTCCCACAAATTACACTTTTATTTTGTTTATCTGCTTGTTATATCTTGCATTCTGTTCGTTTTTATTGCTGCTCCAACAGATGATACTGTTTATTTTATTTTCACCACATCGAGGAGCATCTATTGTGAGGAAGCATTGCCACCCTGTTATGCTCCCCAAACAGTAATGAAAATGCTGCTTTTCTGACCAAGGATGGAGCTAATAAAGTGTTTATCTGAGCCTTTCAGCGGATAACGAGGGTGGATCTTCAAAAATTGGCCAAATTCCATAGACTGCACTACTTCTTTCAATTCCTCATTATGAAATCGTTGTTTCGGGGGAAATTATCCAGCTCAAATGAAAATGTTATCTTCAAGACAGAAGCGTATTTTAAATAGTGTGACAAATTGTATTTTTTGGAGGGTTTAAAAAAACGTAGAGAAAAGTGTATTTAATTAAAAGAACACGAGTACTTATTGATCCACCTTCATAATCAAATTGTGCCTATTGGTAGTTGAGTTACTGGGATGACAAAAAATGTACATTAAATTGTAAAGGTAGGCAAATTGTGTTCCAATTAAAGACAGGGGATCTTCGAGTAACTGACTTCTCCTATATAAAATCAAATTTGGTTTCTCACAGATTATCATCTTAAGAACTGAACAGGATCTTGAATCACCTGTACACATTCTCTATGGATGTTCTACTATTGCATAGGAAGGACTCATCATTTTTAGAGATAGTTATTATAATTCCTTCTAGAATATGGAAAAACAAACAAGATAAATATTTTATTAATAAGAGATGAGAGATATTTAGTAAAAAATTATTTTTGTATAGTATTCATTCAAATAGTGGCCCCAACTTGGATCTAAGCCATACAATTTTGGGACATCAATTGCAGAAGACACACAAGAAGAGTTTTGGTTTGTCAAAACAAGACAACATAAGACAAACTACGGGAGATCCAAAACATGAGGACGCAACACTTTTCATACAATTAGCAACAACAAAGCAATCATAGGGCAGCTGACAAAAGCAGAACAAAGGTTCCGCATCAGCATCAATTTCGATTTGCACTGTTTCTGTTCTGCTTGCATTTAATTGTTAGCCTATCAGTAGCAAGTTAACTAGTTTTCACTTGACTGGTTCGTTGGCTCATTGGCAAGTGCGTCAAGATGACATCCTAGAGTTGCGGGTTCGATTCCCTCTTAAGTCTGGTCTTGCACTTTTCTAATTTCTTCTAATCCTTCCTAACCCTCCCCCTGAGCAGAAGGCCTTTGCCGCTATCTTAGTTCTATATAAATAAATAAAAAGACCTAGGATATTCAATATTTCATGTTTGTGAAAAAATTCCATTAAGTCAATCTTACTAAGAGAAAATTGGCAATAAAATTTTAAGAATTTAAAAAAAAAAAATATATATAAAATTACTTGAAATTTCATTCGAAACTACTAAAAATATAGGGAATTTGTATTTAATATAATAATGTCATTTCTGATTATTGATGAACATAATAAATATAAGTAGCATTTGAGCAAAAACTTAATTACTTTGCATTTTCAATAATTCTTTTGAAACCTGTCAATTTTCTTTTACGAAAATTTATGTTATGTCCATTAAAAAAATAATATTAAATATAATATGATAATGTTATATGTAATATGAAAACCTCGACATTTCTGGTTAATATTTGAAATCACTTTGCCTCACCATCAAGCCAATTCAATGAAATGTCAAATATTCGTTAACTTATTCACTCAAACCACTTTAATATGACATAATCTGATACTTCGACTGATGGCTTTTCATGGTTTTTCATTGCTTTTCATGGCATCACAACACAACACAACACAACACATCACTTTGCATTGCATTGCATTGAATATGATGATTTTGGATTCTGGTTCTGGTTCTGCTTCAGATTGAGATTGTGTTGCTTAAATACTTTAGCACTCACTCATCTCAGTTAACTATATATGGCATTACACTTGCTATTTATCATGTTTATTGATTGCTCAGTAATTTATCAGCATACACAGCGTATGTGTAATGTATTTTTATTTTACATACTTTACATATTTGATACTCTCTCTCTCCCTATCTGTCCCTCAACAGCTATGACAGCAAACGAAAGGATTAAATTAAGAATGTGTGACTGAATGAATGAATAAATGAATGTATGAGTAAGCGGATGAAATGAAGTAAAGAAAGGATGAACAAATATATCAATGAGTAATTTATTTATTTTTATATTCATTGACGAGTTAATGATACAACACGATTTTTTAATTATTAAAAATAAAGAAAAAAAACTTGGAAACAGATACTCGATTAATGAGTAATGTTCCATTACAGTGGAGAATTATTTTTTCGGGTTGCAATTAAATGAACTCTTTGATATTCATTTTATATATATAGTACTTATTGTATTATAATTCCTATATTAAGTAGAATGGAGTAGACTGGATTGGAGTGGAGGCTTTGCTAATCCTTTTGCTTTACTTGCAATTAAGCACAAGGATTTCACATTTAATTTGCACACTAAGCCGTTTACCAACACTAAAAATAAACTACTAATACTACACAAAGCAGGGGTAAACCTAAATTACTTACAATTAGTAGAATTTTTCCAATTCCATTTTGCCTTTTTACTATTTTTTCCCAGTTGAATTTTATATGCATGAGCAAAAGTCACTTGAGTGAAGTAAATAAATGTTTTCTGAGGAAAAAAAGGAAAAGTGAAGGAGGAAGGGAAAATAAGGAAATCTTACAAAAATTGTTGTGCGGGTCAAAGTGGAAAATTAAAGGTCACACACTCACACACACAAACAGAGAATTACTACATGCATCTTTGTAAAGCTAGAAAATCTATTTTAAATACAACTAAACTTAACTTTAAATTGCCAATTGGAAATGACGATATACTTACATACATTAAAGTTAAGGGGGGCGCATTAAATAGAATAAAATAAAATAAAATGAAAGGCAAAACAAGAAAAGAAAAGGGGACACAGAATTAAATAAAATGAATGAAAAAAAATCCCACTTACAAACGTAAAAGGGATAATTATCACACAAAGAGAATGCCAAATGAATATGCCGCAAGAAGGACTCACATTTTAAAAGAAAGAACGCAAAAAAAAAAAAAAAATATTAAATACAAAACTTCAGAAGAGACAATTAGTTCGGTTATATCAATAACTTAATATCCTTCACAAAGGCAAAGACAGCAAAGAAAGAGTGTAAAGAAAATCCGTAGAATTTCATACCTCCGACAAATTATCTTTCCTTATAAGGAGTTTATTTACTTATAGATCCTTCTTATAATAAACATTGCTTATGGTTCTGAGTATACTGAATATTTGGCTTATTTCATTAGATTTTATTATGTTCTTCTTCAAATGGTAATCGTTTTTAAGACAACCTTTCATATGATAATCTTCTATAGTACAACTTAACTCTCAGAAAATAAATTTAATTAATGTCTAAAGGTCAATTAATATTGAAGTACTGAAGTCGTAGATCAAAATTTCAAATATTATCCTTTACTAGTTGTATATAAAATGGAACTATATCTGTATGTCTGTGTGTCTTAAAAAGCAGCTTAGAAAGCAACATTTTTTCTACAACAACAACAGAGAAAATTATCGAATTATGAGGTTACACTTTCTTCATGTAGAGTAAATTTGGTCATGTGGTTAACTTTTGGTCATGTAGTTAAGTTGATTTTGGAAAATGATGGAAATGATGGAAATTTTTAATTCGATTCGCACCAAACTTTACTCGAACAATGTCCAGACTATACTATAGTTTTCATGAAAATTTCATCTTAATCGGTCCAACGGTTTCGGAGTCCATAACGAACAGACACACATACATGCAGACATAGTTCCATTTATGTATATATAGATTTACCAATTCGATTTGGAAAATTGGTAATCATATAACATTTTATTATAATTATAACTGTTATTGATAAATGATATTCTGGGTATTTGCTTCAGTGGTTTCCCGTTGCCATATGAAGAGGTGAATGTTTTCCATCATTGAATGTTTATATATCGAATAGCATGATGCAAGTATGGACATTCGCTCTTAGCCGTACCTATGATAACAGACGCCAATATGTTGTGTATTATTTTTGGCTCCATCAATCTTACTGGTTTGAGATGCCATATTAAACCGTCTGCATCGCTGTCTGTGTCACCATATCTCCTGGGCCTCATCATCACATCAAGGGGATTCAATATTTAGGAAGCTATTTGTTTCTATAATATTATTCATCTGTCTGTCTTCTCTCAAAGAATACGAAAAGCTGAAATTTTTAAGTTGTGAGTCAACATTAACAGAACAAACATGTCCTTTAAAATCTGTTCAAAATTTCTGATCTGTATCTCTAAAATTTAATACATATAGTTTAAAGGACACAGACATAATGATAAATATTCTTAATTAGAATAATATTCAATAATGAATACTTCTTTCTCTATCTTCAATTCATAAACATCATAGCAATATGAGAATAACATCCATCATTAATGTGTAGCGTATCAAAGTGAAAAAAGGGGAAAATAAAAAAAAAAAAAAAAATGATGAGAAAAAGCAACAACGATTAAAAAAAAAGGACGAAGTCAGGCAGAAGGATACTTATTTAAAATTTATGTAGCGTAATTACAAGCGATTTACGCAAAACAGAAAAGTAAAAGGCTCAACGCAGTCATTTCAGCCACACCAAACCAAGAATGCTGTAGCACTAAGAGTCAAAGAATAAAAGAAGGATAAAGGGAGAAAAAAAAAAATACAAAAAACAAAAAAAAAAATAAAAAATTAACTGAACTGAAATTGGAACTGAAAATAGGCGGTAACGCATAATATTAAAGTCTCTGGTTAGGGGCTTGAAGGAAATTAGGCGTGTTAAGGATACCCTTTCCTTTGAAAATTGGAATAGAAAGGGGGGGAAAAAAGCCCAAAAAACAAAACAAGAAAATAAAATGAAATTAAAAGTGAAAATGTATATGAAAATGAATACGAATGCTGATGATGATGATGATGATGATGATGATGACGACGATGATTGTCCATGTCCATGAACTCGATGAATGTGTGAAGGAATGAATGAATGAATGAACCAAATACGAAAAGTTAAATGCCAGGATTACTTTTGGTCTTAGTGCTTAGTACATGGTGGCAAGATAATTTTTATCGTAGCAATCAACGCTTTTTTCTTGTTGTTAAGCTTCAACACAATAAAAAAAGGACCAATCCATTGACCTATGTTTGTCCTTATGGTAAAGGAAAATTCAAATTTCATTTCATTTCGACACAAATATTGTTGGAATAGAAGAAGGCAATAGCTTTATTTAATTGGATTGTTTGCCGTTTGTGGTTTTCCATTTAGTTGAAATGTTCATAAAACTAAATTTCATTGACTTTTGGACATAGGGTGGACATACCGTATGGGCATAGATTGAACTTTTGAGGTTGTTAAAGGCTTAAACCACTAAATAATTAACACAGATACACATCACGCACGCACATCTTCATACCTTTGCATGGACACAATACACAGACAGACAGACTGACAGACAGACAGACAGACAGAAAAACACGTATGTAAGTGTGTTCTGGCAGCCTTGGAAAAATTTATTGAATTACGCTCATTTTAATTACAGGCAACGTGTAACGTTATAATTTAATTACTGGGAAACAGCAGCAGCAGCAACAACAACAAGAACAACAACATTACCAACAATAATTAAAATGATTCAGAAAAATAAAAGAAAATACATAATCTTGTAGGCAATTATTACTCCTAGCTCACATTGATACATAGTTGCTTTTTTTTTTTGTTTGGTGCTTTAATTTTCAGAAGCTTTTACCTAATGATTTTCATGTGCATGCATACTAATTTATTAAGGACTTGGAAATCTGCTCCTTTGAAAAAGTAATAATCATGACTATTCCATTTTTTGTATTTTATTATTTTTTTTGTATATTTTGTCAGTGTATCTTTTCCTTCGTCTAACATTATATTTTTCACCTGATTTCTTTGTTATTCATTTGAACAGTCATCAGCGCTCCTGGTGCGCTATTTATTCAGTCATCTATTCAGTCATTTATTCATTCATTCATTGAGTACTACCTTCACTTACTCATTCACTTACTCATCATCACCATCATTCATTGCTCAATAATGTTTCACCAAATGAGATTCAAATCGATAGCTGATTAATGCGTTGCCTCGTAAATTGAAGAGTAAATAAGGTGGTCTACATTTGAATGTAGTATTTATTAAATAGAATTCTTTTGTATCTTTTGATATTTCATTGAAGAAAATATGTAGTATACAGAATGGTACTTTTATTTAATAAATCATTTGATGTCTTTGTGAATTGAGAATAATTGTTGAGAAAGTAAAGTGTGCCAATTGTCATTTTTATATTATGTAAACAAAAAAACTTATCATTACTTTTATTTTACTTAATACATACTATTTTCCTTTTTCTTTTGTTATATATTAAAACTAGCTATCCCGGCGTGCTTTGCTAAGCCACGGCATAATTTTAGCAAAATCGGCTTTGTATGGCAATGGTAGAAAAAATTATATTTATTAAAAATTTACAAATAAAATTGTCGTAAAATGCAATTAAATACTTTTTTGTCTTTTTTCTGGCGTAGTGGTGGAATTTCGATCATTGGTACGTAATTGGTTTAGAAAAGTTCTCAACATTGTCACTCACAAACGCACTCAATGTCATTCAGCACAATATCGAGTTTATATGACCCGTACAATATGTTAGAAAAGGATGGAAGTATCCCATTACACATTTTTACCACCCACTGTAATCATCAATCCCATACATGGAAGTGCATACCAAGGGATATCTACCACTGCATCTATGAGTGAGTAGTAGTGGGTGATTATGGAGAAAAGGCTGGACATACATACTAACACTTTACTTTATAACGGGTGGCGCAATAGAACGTGCATTTATTAAGTATAAGTTAAAAAAATAAATACAAAAGGTATAGTTAAAATAAAAAATAGGATTATTAGGTACTTAAAAGTAATTTATTTTTTAAAAATAACATCATCTAAATGACGGCCCTATCGAAGACGGCACTCCTCTAAACGCGATCGCAGATTTGTGAAAACTCTTGTCAATAAATCTGGGATGATTGCTGCTATTTCTCCACGGATATTTTCCTTTAGTTGACTGATGTTCCTCGGATTGTTCATGTAGACTCGGACTGCCTCACAACCACCATAGAAGTCGGATTCTTTTAATTCCTATGTTAACTGGAGCTTATAAGGATGCAGTTTAAGATCCAACTTCAAAATTCGCTGTAAACTTCGTCGCGAAAAAATATGACGCAATATGCACGTTCTATTGCGCCACCCTGTATATATGTATTGATTTCTTTACGGGAAAACTTCATCGAAACTTTGTAGCCTTATGAATAGATGATCTTGACGATATTCTGGCATGCTTTCACTGTACGTTTCTTTATTTGTCTGTTGAAGTTCCTACGCTTTCATTCCAGATTCTTGACAACATCCTAGTAGTGACAACCGATTCGTGCAAGAGGTGGCCAACATGGCAATACTTGCAGTCAGAGTGGAGGATGAAGACATGCAATGCAATTGGCACAACAACGCGACAACGTTTGTCGTATGGTGATTGGATACCATCGAAGACATGCAGACGAGAGAGAGTAACATGGCCACATATAGTTTTATGTGAGATCATGAATTAAGAAGCCTTGTAGAAAGTCCTTGATGGAGCATGGAAGTGGAATGGAGCGCATGCTGGGTTGATATTGCAACGTTTGCGCAAATAGGCCAAGTACTTAATCTTGGTGTTCTTGGTCCTGTTTATTAAACTAGTCATGTTTGAGAGAAAGAATATGTCTTTAAAATAAATCAAATACAATATAATCAATGAGTTATTACCCTCGACTTCGGTCCAGGATGGTTGGAAGATTTTGTCTTTAATTTTGGATGGAAGTTGTTGAGTTTGCTTCTATCTATAACATTGTAGTTATCAGCTGGCATTTATTGTTTGGAAACATGATTTAATTCTTTGTGTTGCTCAAATAAAATTTGTAATGCAGTGTAATCTACTCTACTAAATAACTTGATAATTCAATAAAGTCAATCGATTTGTTCATCATAAACTAAATTTGTTCCCCATTGCTTATCTATTTCAAAAAGAACGAGATTGAGCTGTGCATACTCACGAACATAATGTCAAAATACTTATCAGGTTTGTGGACAACAATTCCCCACAGTGGCTCAGAGTTCTCTTTCAAATACTCACAAAAGTTTTTTATTGCAATCAAATAAATAGATAAATATGTACAAAAGATTCATGTATTTTAACTTCAATAGAAAAACAATAAAACCAAATCGTATAAAATAGAGTCATCATTGGGATAAACCAAATCCTTATAAAGAAATGAAGAATGAAACTGTGACAGGATTTAACTGAAAGAAAAAGGAAATTTAAAATTTTATTATAAAAGAAATAAAAGCAGTGACATACTCGTATGAATAAATATAAAAGAGTGGAGAAAGAAGTCAGTTAGTGGCTTTTGTGATGAAAACCAAAAGAAAAAAAAGAAGAACCAAGATGGGTTCATGCAATTTTCCCAGTGCAAGACTACGTTTGTTTTGTTACTACTACTGAAAAGTACTATTACTTAGTGCAAAATTTAAAACTTTACTTTCTTTTACTTGGGTATTCTCTTTGCAATGGGATGCAATGATTATGACCGTTGGTCCTTTCATCCTTTCGTTAGTTTGTTCGCTATGTCGCAGTGTCCTTGCTATTGCTTTATACTTTAGTGCACTTTGATTATGTATTCTCTTTTTGGAAAGCCGCTTGCTCGTTGCTTGTTCTTCTTTCTTGATTTTTTTTTCTATAGAAGATTTGCTGTTGGTGCTATTGGCACATTTTGGCCATCAAAGTTGCCGCCGTTTTGCATATCCGTTTCCGCTTTCAATATTTTCGCCTTTGGCCTCATGCGAAGTATAACTTTAGGTGCCATTTTCATGCCACAACAACATCAAAGTCATGCTAATTGTGTTGAAAATTTGTTAGACAAAACAAACTGTTTTCTCAGAAAATGAGAATATGAAATGTTTGACTGATTGTTCCAAGAAATTTCTAACGAATTCATCATCAACTTCTTTACCACCTTCAAGTTTGTTGTAAAAAATCATTACTTAATTTCAACCACAAAAAGTTTGTCATCATCAGCGGCAGCAGCAGCATTATTCTTATTATTGTATTGTTAGCATCATCATGCATTATCATGATGATGATGATGATGATGATGATGACTTGCCTCCTGTACCTAATATGCTTTATATACAACTCAATGTATTTCTTTTTTTTTACATGCTTCAGTCACAGCTGCGCCCATAATTCGTGAGTTGCATGTACAAAACCGCAGCCACAATCAACGACGATGACGACGACGAAGCATCAACATCAACATCAATGTCGTCGTCCTCATCTTCAGTGTATGTTCGTTGGTAAGTTGGCAAGAAAAAACAGAAAAAGACAAACGGAAGGAGCGAAAATTCAACGACATGAAATTGTCAACAGAATTGTTTGTTTGTTTGTTTGTTTTTTGTATTGCATTCTGTACTGCATACATACAGTACTTTGTTATTGTTGTTATAAGTTTTCTTTAGTATTGTAATCTTGTTCATGTTGTTGCTGTTGTGCACCAAAAATATGTCAACGTCAAATTAACAACAAAAGCAACAGCAACTGCAACAAGGACACATAACAATTTCGGAGAAAATCTCATAGCTCGCGTTGCTGTCATACGCTTGTCTCAGCGATTTGATCCTGGTGCTTAAGACTCCTGTTTTTGTTCATTACATTGCTGTTGTTGCTGTTGTCATTCTCATTATCATCATCTCCATCATTGCCATCATGATCATCTTAGTAGTTTTCGTTCATCATTGTCGATGTCTGCTGTCAGTCTACCCCCTTTGTTGCATTTCTTGCTCATTTGCATATTTGCAACTGCAACTTGCTACATAATTTTCATTAGTCACTGACTGTGTCAACTAAAAATTACTCATACGCTGCCATATGTTGCCATCAAGGCTAAAAATAGGCAATCTTCTTTAAATCAAAGATGCAAAAGCAACTCAAATTGGTTGGACTAGTATTCTTAGTCCCTTAGGTACATACGTATATTTTTTTTTGTATATATTTTCATTTATCTTTTTTGTTTTGAAACACTTGACGCTAATGCACTTCATGGATTTTGTGTTTGTGACATTTCCGGGGTTTTTATTTTGCTTCTCTTCTCTTCACTTTTCTTTTCTATTTTACTTTGTCTGCTTTTTTTTTGTGTTTTAGTTGGTTTCCGTTTTGTCAGTGTTTGACACTTCAGTCGATGATACTCTCTTAGCCACAGTGTCGTCCTTCGTATTATAGAGTTAAGTAAGCTTGACTAGGGTTTTTTTCTTTTGGTAAGCGCACTTGTTGTCACCATCACCAACATCATCATCATTATCAGCATTATTATCAACATCATCACCATTATTATCAACATCATTATCATCATTATTATTACTCTATATTGCTTTTTATATCCCTTTGACTCCTGTTGCTGGTACTTCCAACTAATACTGCTGATGCTGATGCTGTTGGTTAGTGGTCATTGTCATTGTCCACGTTCACATCCTCGTTCTGGCAATAATTTTGTAAAGAATGCTTCGTTGTTGTTGTTGTTGTTGTTATTCTTGTTCTTGTTTCTCTCTCTTCTACTAATACTTCCGATGCATGTGACTCTTAACAAAAAATAGACAAACACAAAAAAGAATTAAACGGAAATGTTTGTATGCACATATATAGTATTTTTGTAGCATACAAAAAGGAGCAGATACCAAGCACTTGCACTACTTGCAACACTTTGCTGTGGTGGTGTTTGGTTATCCTTTCGCTATTACAGCGTAATTGACACTTGCTCTTGATAGCATTTGGGTGGCACACAGACTCCAACTCAGTCACCAACTCATGGTATCTCTTTTTATGGTTTTGAACTTTTTAGAATTTCCCTTTGACTCTTTGTCTGTCGCTTGGTCTTGGTCTGTCTGCATTACAGTACAGTTACTTTCGCTTCGAGTGCTGATACTCATAATTATCATTATTATTAGCAAAAAAATGATATTACATATTAGATTTAATAATAATGTTGTTGCTTGCTTTAGTTTATTTAATTTAAAAATGGTTTTCTTTTTCATTGTTTTTATCCCTTTTGGTTTTAAATTTCTGGAGACGCTTTGTGGTATGCAACAATTTTTGGTATCAATTTTATATTTAGTCTTTAACTTCAAATCTATAGATATTGTAGTAGTATGTGTGTACATATTTCATAAAACGAACAAATAACGACGTCATAAATCAGTTGTCAGATTAAGCTAAGGCAGCCATTCAGGATGTGTTGCAAGTTTCCTGTATGTTGTCGTCCTTTCGTCACCTTTACTTTTAAACAAGAAGATTCAAGCAACCAACCAACTAACCAAACGCCTTGAGCTAACCAAATGGTCAGCAAACCGGAAGTGCCGACATTTATTTGATTTGCTTTTGTGGCAGCGCTACAGGCATTTCCTTTCGTAAATATACAAATAAACCAACAAACACACACCATCACACACACACACACACACACACACGCACGCACATATTTATCTCATATCTATGTAAATATATATATATTTATTTTAAGTTAAATAACAAAATTTCTTAACCATAAATTTTCAAATTGGTTTCCATTGAAACAAACACACACACACACACACACACACAAAGGGAAAATAAGAAGAATAGAAGATGATGAATAGAAGGAAAGAGCAAAGGATTGATTTTCATTCACAAGGAATAAGGCAAATTTATTTATTTAAATTTGGTTATATTGGTTGTTGACATGTTTTTGCTTTTAGCATTCTCAGGCGTCATCATGTCATTGGAGTTGAGTTTCTTATTAATTTAAATTTTTGATAATTAGAACTTTGAATTTACGAGATTTTCTTCAATGAAAAAAACAAAAAACATAATAACAATAATTAAATATTAATATTGAGTCTGGCAGACAGTAGTAAGTTTTTTTATGTTTAAAAACATTTCAATTAAGGAAATTTTAAGAAAATTATTAATTTATTCTGATATTTTAATTTTAAATTAAAAACTAGTTCATGTTGTTGTATGGTAAAGTAAAAAAATCTCTTTTCGAAGATATTACTGGGCTGCAGTTTAACTGATTGTTGGATATAGTAACAGAATAGTTGCTACATACGACAAACAACACAGCTACATATATTTGCCAACTCAGAACTCTGAGATGAAGCTTCCTCTATCCTACAAATTGAACTCAACCGATTGGAATCATGGTTTAAAACCTGGTATATTACGCTGAATAATGATCCCAAACCCAAGCATATCTCTTTCAGATAAGGTGGCTTTCCACAAGTAATATTTTTCGAAGATATTGTATCACACCACAATGCTGTGAACTACGTTATCTTGGATTAAAACTTACAATAGAAGACTCACATTAAAAGAGCACATTACTCTAAAACGAAAAAAAATAAGTATGAAGGCATTTTGGTAAAACTGGCTAATAGGCAATCATTTCAAACTAGCATTTGTGCCTTAGATGCAAATTACTTATTTATAAGGCATTCATATTAGAGCACTGCACAAGCCACTAACACTAAGTAGTGATAACAGTCGGCAATGACACTGCGCACAAAATGAAAATGATTCATATGCACTTTTCAAACAAAGCTTTCAACTAATTTCTTTCAATTGCTTTGAGGTTTCATTTTCTCGAATTTATCAAGCCAAGCAGCTCGTGCTTTCTGCTATGAGTCATTCTCACTATGTCTTTGTTAACGATTAGATCATTGATACATAGCACCACACGAGTTGATTTGCGAAAGTATTGGTACGGGCAGTGTTGCTATTGGTAGTGTTTTGCGTGTAGCGTATGATTCATTAGAGCGAGAGAGTATAATTTTTCGTTTAGTGTTGTCCCGTGCAGTGCTCTAATTCATATTCATAAAAACGGTGTGGACTTATGAAATCTAGCTTTGAGGTACTGCTGCCGAATCAAATGTTGAAATCCTACATTCACGAATTCACCATCTGCTAGTATATTCGTCCAGTGTCATCATTTTACCTAGTAACAATTTTACTGTACACACACTACCTAGAAAAGTTGAGAGCTGTCTTACTATTCACGCTTACTCGCTGCCAATTAGTGCTCTCACAGACACAAATTCTCCCTCATTTTCAACGTGAATCAGCTGAGAGTATTTCTGCGTGACTACTGAACGAGTGAAGAGCTTTGTGTGCTGCTGCTTACAAACTAGCACAGCCTTTAGATAACAGCTGCTATACGAGAAGACTGAAACGCTATATTTTTATTATTTTTTTATATTTCTCCTGTCTTTTTGTCTCTAAGTCGTTCTTCTTCTTTGTCACTCAAGCAAATTAATTGAATGTAACTTCATTTATGATTTTCCTGATTTCTTCTCTACCATTTCATTAACTTTGTTTTTCATTCAGTTGTAATAATATAATAAAATAATTCCATAGCCTACTATCTTTAAAATCATATATGTAATTTCATAGTCGTCTTGTGAATAGAAAATCATTTGTTAATTTTAAAACATTTTCATAAAATTTTATTCAGTTTGTTATTTTCTGTCAACGAGAACAATTATTATTAAAAACAAGGTAAGAGAAAATTTCTTTTTTTTTCTCTAATAATTTTTTATTTTTTATTCATTTCTTTTTTAAACTGTAGCGAATTTTTCAAAATACATACAATTACATTAGTTTTTAGTGGTTTCACACTTATATTTTTTATTTGCAATGGGACGTAGCGGCAAATCACGAAAACCATCATCAGCATTTAGAGGAGGTAATTTATTAGCAGGTTTGTTAAATACAAACCGTGTTACTACAGAAGTCGTGGTAAGTTCCCATATATAAATACTAAAAATCGTAGTATATTTATTGAACTCGCTTTAGAATGTGGCGCCAACTACATGTGCTGGTGAAACAATTGAGCCAATGGATATATCTGAACCATCCATTTCACGAGATAGTTTTTACAATAAAGTAAACAAAAAAAGAAAAAAACTTTCGGCAAGAATTCGATATCTTAGAAAAAAATTACGGAAAGTAAAAAAAAAGATGAACAAAATTAAGGAATTTAAATATGGAAAGAAACCGTCTTATGGCTTAAGTCGAAGTCATGCTCCATCTAAGCGGAAACTAAAGCAGATAAAACAAAAATTACTTGAATTGAAATTAAGCAATTCAAATCAATAATGATTATCAGTAATTATCAGTTAGAGCATCAGTACTTGTAGTACTTAATATTTATTCAAATTATTAGTTTTTGAAGATTAATTCACAAATTTAGGATCTTAATTTTTGGGTAAAAAACGAACACACAACAAAATTTTTTCAAAATTTTTGTATTAAAAATTTTAAAGCATAAAAAAATCTGTCTTTTCTATATGAAATAGATAGGAATACTTAGTATTTATATAAATATTTTCCTTCGCTGTGTCTTTGACCATCTAACAGATAAAATGCAGTTTTCTTGGGCAGAAGAATTCCGTCTCCTTTAAACCAAATCTATTCTGGCATCCATTGGATTTGTTTTTTTTAAATAATTGAAAGGTTGATCGGAAATAAATAAATTATAAATAGTTTAGCTTATTTATTGGTTAAGTCTTCTAATAGTTGAAATATAATAACTGCAGCTCATCATTTGTTTATAGAAAAGAAATATAATATGCTATGGAAAAGATAAAGATTTAAATTTACTCCAGAAGTTTGGATATTAATCGAGATTTGCAGATCCCAACAACCAGAAAAGAGATCTATAGAAACTGCTTGCAATCATCCAAAGGCAGCTTCCTCTAGATCTGCAATCTAGATAATTTAACAACAATGACTTCTGTTTGTAAAGGATATCCATCTCATATTAATTTATTTAATTCTATGTGCTATGTTTGTTATTTATAGTCATTGATTGTCGTCGCTTTGGCAAAAGGATTTGCAAATATTTTAGTATATTGATTAATAAAAATAAAACATGGGTATAAACATAAAATTTCAATTGCATGTATTCCTCATCTATTGAAAACCTTTGGATTTAATCTACATTTATTTTTATTTCATCTTTTGCTTTGGCTCGGTTCCATAATATTTTTCCTACTCATATACCTTTTACTTCCTTCTTCTTAATGCAAACATAAAATGCATCCGAAATGAAATGTCAATGTAAACAACACGCAGAAAAATAAATTTTTGATGGAGAGAAAAAAAGAATAAAAAAACGAACATGAAGCATGTGAATTGCATTAGAAGGTGCAGAGCACCAAGGAATAGATCGGCAGAAACTGTAGTAGTCAGCAGGATGGAAAATAGAAGGTTATGAATGCCTTTCTGTTGCAGTTAAATGTTGCAGCTGCTGTTGCTTGAACGACGACGACTTGACAACATCGTCATATACACCAAATTGCATTACGTAAGACATCTATGTCGTTTTTTCTTATTATTTTTGCATTCATTGCAGCAAGAATCCAAGAATCTGAGTAAACGGAAACTTCAAGTTTCACGAGATGATGCAGAATGGTTCGATATTTTACTGATGCTTAATGCTTGATGTCTGTTGCCTGATGCCTTGGTGGTGCAATCACATGTGTAAACAGATAACATTTTACCAAATACGGCTTAGCTCAACTCAGTTCGTTTCGTTTCGTTTAGTTTCGGTTCAGTTCAGCAAGATGCTTTGAAATGGATCTTTGACAAGTGTACAAATGCAGCATGAAGATGACATGTTTGCACGCGTCTAAATGCAACATCAAATATTCAAAAGAAAAATACTATTTCCGAAAAGAAAAAAAAAAAAAACAGAAATGCAATGACATAACACAACATTGTGAAGTGAAAATTGTTCTTCTTGCAAATAACCAAAGTAAGTGATGTGAAATTCCTTGGATATGAAAGTCCTTCCAATGAGATTTGTGATACAAAAGTGATTTACTTAATGTGTTGGGTGTTTGTCAGTAGAACCACAATTCAAAAGAAAGCTTAAACAGAATATTTGGACAATTGTTTGCTTATGAGCCTATTCAATTCATCCATCCATTGAATCATAAATCGTCTTTCAAAGCACTTAAAGTGCTTACTTCATCAAATATTAAGTAGTTGTTTGCATGGAATTTGTTTTTAGCAACATTTTTTTTTTTTTTTTGGTTGTAGTACAATATTTAAGCTGTCATTATATCGAATAATCACAGCATAGACACAATCAGAAAGACCGAACATGGAACACAGAAGTCAAAAATCCACTCATATCCTACTCAGACTGTCAGACAAACAGTCATTCATTCAGTCATTCAATGCCTCAGTTTGACTGACATACAATCAAACAAATAATAAAACGATTTGATTTAAATCATCCAGACAACAAACAAAAAGAGCAGCAAATCAGTCAAATGATTTGATTTTTCAGGAAACTTAAAAAGCAACAATATTACCACCAACATCATCATTAACATTATCATTATTATTATGATTATTATTATGATAATCATAAATGTGGTGTTGATGATGAGTATGAAATCAACTTTATGGCGGCTGTCAATGATTTCATTTTTTTGTTTTTTTTGGCAAGCAACCAATGATTTTCCTACCCAAACAAAAAGAACTTAACGAAAAATTTACAATTTCAACAAAAAGTCAGCAAAAATTATGCGCTGCTGCCAACAACAACAACAACAATAGATGATGGTGGCATTTGAAAGAAAGTCGTTTATGAAATATACAATAATTCATGACTGTAAGTACTTATAGTGAGCAACATTGAGTTGAACTGAACTGAACTGAACTAAGCTGAACTTTGAGTTGTTGTGCTTTTGTCATGCACAGATTACTCATACCACATGTTGTCAACATATTTTTTGACAGCATTAGGCATCATCATGCAACATTTGAGAATTTTTTTTTTAACTTACTTTATTTTGAGAACTAAGATTGATTGACATCAGCGACTGTTTTCCATTTGTAATAAAGGCAAAATAAAAATTGTTACAAATTATTGAAATGCTGCAGCAAAATGTGAGGTGATTGGGTAGCCAATGAACTCTTTGTTCATTTTAACTGAATGTTGAAATATGCTGAATTATGTTAAAAAACAGATCTATTATAAGCCTGAAGGTAAGCAACATAAAACATAATTACTGTTAAGAATTCAAACTTGTATACGAGTATCTTCAAAGAATTGATTTGGAATTTTTACTCAACAATACTAAAGCACTTCAACAATGTTAGATTGAATTCATTTGCTATCATTAAAATAGCCCAAGCCCAGTGGCACTTGTCTAAAGTTTGCTTGCCAATGGATGGATGGCATTATTCTAGCTCATTTTGATTGTACTACTTACTTACTTACTTAGATACTTACCACACATACATACATACAATAGATACTTTTATCGCCTTGCAACGGAAAAATCAACAAGGATCTTTGCAAGTAAACAGTAAATAAAGTTTAAAATTCAATTACGCAATGTAAGTTGATTGCAAATTTGATTGTCAGATTGCTTAGTGAAGAAATATATATATAGAGAGAAGGAGAGAGAGAGAGAAGGAGAGAGAGAGAGAGAGAGGGAACGGCACAGAGTGGGGATCAAGAAGTAAAGCTAAAAGGGTTTCATTGAATTAGAAAAAAAAAAACCTTTCGAAATTGCAGTTAGCTTTGGTTACGTTTCCATCGACAAAGCAAAGCAAAATGAGTGACTGAATGACCAACAAAATGATAGAGCCGCAGGTATACGAGACTATAGATGTAGATAGATAGATAGTTGGATAGATAGATTGATATTGCAGATAGATTGTTTCATAGTTTGCATGTCATTGTAGTAGACAAATGAATCAGAATCAGAACAAAAAGGAAAATAGTAACCGAAATCAACGTCTATACTATTGTATATACAAATGTATATAGAATCTGTGACATTAGCATTAGTCTCTGATTTGTTCCTGTTATTCCATCATACGCTCTCTTTCTTTCTCTTGTTTGTATGATGACTTTAATGGTGATGGTGATGGTGATAGTGTAGTGATGCTGATGGTGATGTTGATGGTCATTGTTTTCATCATCAAAAACGAATGCAAAATCAAATGCTTTGTTACAATTCTTCCAGTAGATCAATTAACGTTGAATGTGTCCAGCCACAAAAGGCAGTCAGCATCAACCACGCCTCATGCACCTATAGATACAATAGTTGGTAACCACAAAATGACAACGACTACCATGCAGATGATGACGATGATGATGACTTTGAAGATGGTGATGGTGATGACAGCACTCAACATTGGCGTGGTGTTGGAATTGCAATGTAAATTTGTGCGTTAACTGTTTTTACGTTGCCGTCGTTGCTATCCAATCTTGTTGACAATGCAATCCTCCAACAGCACCAACAGAAGTAAATCCACCAACATAAGCAACAACAACGTATCTCTGGAGCTACGAAACTGGGTAGTTGTGAAACTGTTACCCAAAAATTGTTTATAGTACAACTCAGTCGCTCAGTCTCAGTCGCTACATTTGTGGTAAAACCTTAAATTTTCTATAAGCACCTTTTCCAACAGTCTGTGTGTTTGGTTGTTGGAATAACAGAAATTAGAAACAAAAACTTTTAGTAATATGAAACTTTTTTTAGTTCCCTGAGTTAATGAGAATCAATATTTTAAAATTTTTGTTAAAAGCTAAAGTGACCCCAATATCTTCATGAAAATGAAACTTTATATTAATAAAAGTTATAAAATTTATAATCAATTTTCCGAAAAGGTTAACTCACCTTGTACCTTAGCTTAATCAGTATATAGTAGCTTCATCCATTCATTCATTCTGATAAGGTTAACTTTATCATATTACAAGCTACTGATCACATTCGATGTACCATAACCTTTTGCCAAAAAAGTATGCAAAACAATGCCAAAAACAACAGCAAGAACATTTTTAAGTAAGTTGACATAAAAAGTAGTAGTAGCAAGACCAGAACAAGCAAAATTACTACACAGGACAACATAGAAAAGATTTTATCACAATTTTACTTTAAAATTTAAATCTTAAAGTAAACTTCATATGTCATGGTTGCTGTCAATTATTACGGATTGCATTCGATTCGAATTTGAACTTTCCTTCAGTATAAATTACTGGTCCACACCTGGTTCGTGGCTATTCTCTTTGGTCAACTCTATGCCCTTTTTTATGTATTCAACTGGTGAATTTAACATGGCCACATTATTGGAAGGTATCAATTGCCATCGCCTGCATTACCATGCACCAGTCGTTTCACCAGTTGTTTCCACTGCTCATCAGCCGGGGCACCAATGAACAAATACTTACCTCTTCAATTGTTGTTTGCCTCTGCATTACCTACTACTTCTGAATTCACTAACCAAGGGCTAGTGAATTATTATGGAAACGGGAAGTATTGCCACCAAATATACTGAAGGGTTCTTTAAGATTTTTCTCGCTTAAAAATATGCAACTAAAAGAAAATTTATAATTTCTATATGAATTGGGAGGTGGATTAGATAATGTTTCATATTACATACACTTTGTTGAAAATAAGTGAATTTAATTGTAGATGACTATAAGAGATTTTACAGTAAATTTTGCATAGAGTTTACCTCTTTAAATTTTGAACAAATAGTCAAACAGAAATGATGACTGACATAACTTAATTGATTCTTCTTGTTACACTGATCATGTTCATATATTTGTAAGGTCAACCCCCATAGCAGCTGGTAGTCGATCGCCGAAGTCATAAGTTGGCAGAGTCAGTCGTCAGCCGTCTACAAAAGCATTCGACCGAAGAGACCCCGCAGTTACAAGGAATTTCTTATTGTCATTTATTTTAAATGAAATATAAACTTTACATTAATTTTAAGGGTTTTGAAAGAAAACTTCTTGCAATTAATTCTAAACATTTTGAGCAATTTGCATATTCTCCGTGGAATTTTTGGTCCGCTGATGATTTTGAATGAATAAATAATAAAGTTAAAATGAGAAGGAAAAAAAAAATCGAAATGGATTTCCAATTTTCGTTAAGCATCTGTGGCTCATTCATCAGAGAGTTTATATAAGATTACTATATACCATACCATATACTTCACTTCTATGTATAATTTATAAACAGAAATTTCCAAGTGTTTATACCAAATGAAATCTTTGTAGACCTCAGTTTCAAAGCGGAACAACGAAGGATGTATGCACGCTTTGGATCTCCTTGCAGCTTACAATAGATTGTAAGGCGTTTGACAATATCTACGGATGACTGGGCATTCTTCTCTGCAGAAATTTACCAGCGAATTGTGGCGTCTGCTTAATTAAGCTTATGGGAGTTGAGGTGATAAGGGAGGTTTCAGTCGGTAGGCTAGTGAATCACACATAACTTAGTTTCATGGGCCAAAAGTATCTTTAAAAGATTTTTTCGTTAACAGAAAAAAAAATTCTTTGTTGACCAGTGTAATGGTCAATGGACAAGCAAAAGCGGAAACTGTGCAGTTCTGGTGAAAGTCTTCACTTGATAACACTCTATTTTTTTTGCCAATGGAAAAATCGTAACACTTCTGTTGTTTTTTCGTTCATTTTGTATTTTTTTTTTGTTTTTTTTTTTTTGGTTTCACAATGGCATAAAACAATGTTTACACTTTTGTTTGTTTAATGTCCTGAAAATGCAAAAACAACAATGTCAGCAGTAACAACAACAATAACAACAACAACAACAACAACAACAACAAAAAGAGCATGTGTAACAAAAAGTCCTTCGAGTTCATTGTATCCAGTTGCGTTTGGTTTACACTCACTGACTCATTTCAATTCAATTTGATTTGAAATGGTTTTGATTTCGTTTCTGTGACAATTCGTGGTTTTTTCAGTGATATTTTTGTAAAAGTTTATTCAAATTAAATGATTTGTGTACTTTCAATCTGAAAAAAATAAAGTACTTTCTCTATTATTATTATTATCATCATCATAATCATCACCACCATCACCATCATCATCGTTGTAGTCTACAATATCAGTTTCATCAAATCAAAATGTTGTCCTTAAACTAAGGAAAATTTGCTTTAGATGACGATGAACACCGAAAAAATGTTGGTTGTACTACAATTTCCGAGAAAGTGTTTACTTTGAACGTGAGTGAATAACTGATAGACCGACTGACTGACAACTGGATGAATGAATGAGTGAGTAAGTGTGTGAGTGAGTGAGTACTTTGGTAAATATCAATTAAAACCGATTTTAGGTTGGTTGTATGATGTTAGTAAGCGTGAATGTGTGTGTGTGTGGAAGAATCTGTCTTGTGTACTTAGTTTTGGAGAAGTGAAGCTTTATTCGTTGCCTCACATCAAACGTCCTTTCTATCTTCCTTCCTTTCTTGCCATAGATACTATTAAGTACATAACAAAAGCTTAGAAATATGTACACCACTTCTTCATCATGTTCATCATAAAGTATCGTCGTAAGTCGAAAAGTAAGTGAGTGTTTTTTGAGTGTATTTGAGTACTTTTAATGGCGCAAATTGTGTCGCTTTTTCATGTCCTTTTTCTCTCTCTCTTTATACTATACAATATCGTTCTTTATATTTTTCTCACTCTTTAGTTTGGTAAATTGTTTAAATAAGAACTTGTAATTGAGTGAAGCTAAGGATTGTTTTCAGACTTTTAGATTTAGTAACTTTTCTAAAAGAAAGAAAGATTGAGTGAATGACTAAAGAAGAAAGTAAATGAAATCAATGAAAGAGGCATAATTAAATCACTTGAAGTCTTAGAAAATTATAAAATTTAAATTAAATAAAGTTAACTGAAAATTGTATTTTTAAATTTTTACAATTATAAAGTTTTATTTCAAATTTAGGAAAACATTTCAATTCATACTTGAGTATAATTTTTTTTATATACAAAAATTAATATTTAGTTGGAACTATAAAAGTGCGAACCTGCTACCTTCTTACTTCACTTGCTAAAAAAAACCCACAATATCGGACCCAAGTCAGTTTCATTATACTCATTCAGTCAGGAAGTCATCTCTATTCTACACTTGCTAATTGATTGCTGATGAGGTCGGACGAAAGACATTTTACTCTACTATCTACTTGTTATGATCTAGAATTTTCTATCTTTCAAAACATTGCGTATGATCGTAAAAATTAATTACAATAATAAAAAGTACCCAGTATCAATATAATTTATGCTGGTTATTTCTTCGCAAAAATAAAGTGTAGTATAAATTAATCAAATATTGTACATTGAATTTAATTTCTAATAGACCTCTGTGCCTACTTGAATCAACATCAACAATAAAAACATACATAAAACAGCAACCAGGTCCATGGTAACCATAGAGGATAGTTGGTTTTGTCTCCCCACGCGTTTTACGGCATCACTGAAAAAAATGGAATGAAATTTGTTGCTCATCCCCCCACGCAAAACTGAATTGCTATGGGCAACAGCAGGAAAAGACGAAGATACAAAACACTGTCATCCTCAAAACAATTATACTACAATACTACATACTTTGGATACCAAGCTCAAGTGGAATGAACACGTAAAGAAAAAAAAAAAAGAAAGAACTTAAACTAAAAATTAGAAATATGTATTGGCTCATAGGCAAGCGGATTGAGCTATCGACCTACAACAAAGTACTAACTAGTGTACAAACAAATTCTAAAACCTGTATGGACTTGAAGTAACCCTGGCTACTCGTGTTGAACTTCCAGAATTTCGCGAAGCGAAGCAACACAAGCATTTGTCAGGTCGCCCAAACAGTGATCGGACAACGAAGTCTCCATTCTCTAAGCAACTTTCCAACCCAGGACTAAGACACGGTGGAAAATCAATCCATCCAATTTTGGATGAGCTATTTGACCTGCTAAATTATTTTCCTGTTTAGTTGGATTGTGAAAATGTAAAAAGATGGAACAAGCACTACAAAAATTCATGAAATGCTATAAAAACTTTTGCTGCACAGCAAACAAAAATTGCTTCTATGATTATCATAATAAAATATAAATTTGTATTATTATTATTATTAAGAAATTAACATAGATATTATTAAATTTTAGCCACTGAGGCCTTATTCTGTTATTGAACAAAAAATTAACTCAGCAAGAAAAGCGAATTCTCAACAGACATTTTTTTCACTCAAAGCCCCACACGCACATTTACTAGCAAACGAAAACTTCTACATATTTTCTGAGTTCATATTTGAATTCAGATATCAAAATTTAAAATAGAAAAAATGATTCGACTTTTTTTTTTGGTATTATTTTGCAAATAGAGGTTTAATGGAAATACAATGGTTTCAGAACAAAGTGCTGAGATGTGCTGTGAATGCACCTTGGTATATCAGTAGTACTAACGTCACATTGTGTCCTTCAACTCTTAGAGTAAATAATACCTCTGCGATCATCAACATCAACAAAATAATAAGCATTATGCCACTTTTAAAACTAGTTGCAATAAATAAATACTTCATAAGCATAATGAATGGAATCGTAATTAGATCTAAAGATCTAAAACTTGTCTTACAAGCTGCAAAACAATTCTAATTTAAGATGAAGAATACTTTTCTTTCTTTGGGAATATTTCTGAGTTTTTCATTTTAGGCCAATTTTATAAAGCTAAGAATATTAGAATTTCCATCAAACCCTCCAAAACATCATAATCTAAGTAAAAATCTCCATTAGCCGAAACTTATAGAAGTGTAATACTTCGAAAGTTGGTCAAGTGGTTGTGTGTATTTTTAAAAATATCAAAAAAACACTTTCAATTTAAAATTTCTGCATGTGTTTGTGTGGTTTATTTTAGAAAACAGAACTCATGTTAAAAATTCATTGTCTGTTATTCAAGTTAAAAATTTGATCATGAGGTTGCTTTAAATATTATTTTTAATTATTCTCTTGTGTTGTGAGCTTAATTCTTTATTGTACTATTAATGTATTTTAGTTGGAAATTTTATAATATTTTAGAATTTAATCATCGTTGATTACTTGAAAACTATAATTGAACTTTCACATAAATCATGCTAAACATAAATACATTTCATGAATTTAACATTTATATAGAAAAAATGAAATAAAAAATGATATTTATTCTGCTCCAAATGGTGATTAGTAAACAATAAAGAAAAAAGAGAAAACTAAAAGACAACAAATGAAATCAAATGATTTCATTTTAAATATTTTAAAACGCTAAAATGCCAAAACCACATTTCCAACTCATTTCCCATGTTCATTATTATGATTATTATTATCATCATCATCAGCAGCAACATCATGTTGCTTATCATTCTCATTCTCATACGCATCATAATCATCTTCATCTCTTTCATCATCATCATCATCATCATCATCATAATCATAGACATAAAAATGATTGTTTGAAAATGCATTTTACCCCAAAAAATTGTTGTTGAAAATCAAATTCAAATTTGATTTTAATGCACAGAAAATTCGCTGATGCATCCAAAAAGTACATAGAGATACGAAATCTAAATCTCACACACACACACACACACACACACACACACACACACACACACACAGATACCATATACTATACACAAATACAAAACATAAACATAGCCACATTTAATGTGCAAATATAATGCGAACATAAAAGCTCAGCTGAGCCGCATTGAGCTCGCATATTATTGGCAATTTGTGTTACTCTTGATGATTATTATGATTATGATTACTATTATTATTTTTATTTTGTTATGTTGCAAAAATATACATCCATGCATGTCTATGTCAGAATTTATATATATATGTGTGTGTGTGTGTGCGTGTGTGTGTGTGTTTCATGCGGTTATTCAGATTCAACCAAAAAATAAGGAAAAAAAATATATACAAAAATTTTACATTCAAATTTATCGACAGCATTTCATATGCACAAAATGTAACTGACATTTTTTTTTGGAATGAAGAAGAGTGGGACACAAGGAATCATAGGAGGGGGGGGGGAGAGGGTGAGTAGGAGGAATGATGCAATTTGTGAAAATAATTACTAATAATTTTTGTTTTGTATTAACATCTAATAGTAATATTCATTTTGCTATTTGATTCAGATTTATTTTTAAAGAAAATATTAAATTTGGAGATTAAAAATATTCAAACAATTTTAATGAAATTGAAAAGAATGAATAATTTATATTCATAAAACTCATCTTACTGCTATTGCTCATGTCTTTGAATCTCAAATATATTTATGAATTCCTCTGCAGTAATGAAGCTTTTTATTAAAGTTTACATAATTACTAAATTGCATTTAATCTTTACTAATTTCTCACTATATCTTTTCATCTGTCTGTCTGTTAGCGATAAAATCAAAAATTATTGGACGGAGTGATATGAGAAAGGTTTAGGAAATGTGCACAAAGGAACAGTACTCGCAAATTTTTTGCGAAGGATGGGTAGGACAACGGTTGTCCGAGTATCTAAATATCTAAGCTTAAATATTTACCATATAACAAACTTAAAAATATTAAATTTAATTTAATAAACAAAAGCAACAATCGTTTAATGGCCACTGACTAAAATTGTGATGTCTTTTTGATTGAATTCTATGAGTATAAGAATCGAATCGAATCGAATCTAATCTAATCTTATTTAAATGTAATTTTTATATTCAAAGGTATCGACTTTAGATCTCATATCATATTTACTAAATTTGTCAAGTCTTTGTGTATTTATTGTTTTTAAATGTTTTGAAAATAAAAATCTTTAAAATATTTAACCAATTGTAGCCAAATTTAAATTAATGTTATACATCAATATCGACTTCAGAAGACTTTTACTTAGTATTTGATCAAGACTATGTGGATGCCTTTACTTCCAAATTTGATTTAAATTTTTATATTCATCAATGTTTAATTTACTAAGTATGAAAATAATTATGGCTTTATGTCTGTATGAATGTTTGGTATTTTAGAAGCTCAATTTGTTTAAGTACTTTACACTAGGAAAGTTATTAAAACATCTATTGATCTACTTTGACAGTAATGTTCTTAAATTTTCTTAATAATCATCTACACTTTCCATAAGAGAATAAGTTTCTAAAAACTATAAACTAATCCATAAACTGTTCTACTTCTACAAACTAAAATCGGTTAACACATATTAGATACTTGTATCTTTGTAAATTGACACTCTTTATTATCTCATTGTGATTACTTATCTGTGTCTCTTCCTCTCTTTCCCGGTCTCTTTGGATTTGTTAAATTGTCGCCATTTATGCCTAATTAAAATTGACATTTGTTGCGCAGTCATTCATTTTTTTTTTTTGGAAAACTCATTAAATAAATGTTACACAAAAATGCAATAATAACAGAAACAATAATAACAAAAACATCAATAAATATCTATTGAAGCATTAACAACATGAAAATCTAACAACTTCCAAAAAAGAAAAGAAAAACAAAGAGAGAGAGAGAGAATTGCAAATCATTAAAAAAAGCAACACATAAATCAAATGAAAATAAGCGAAAAATGAATGTTCAATGTTCATGATTATTGAAAAATAAAATTCAAATAAAAAATAGATATATTTAGGTATAGAAAAAACAGATACAGAGAGATAGAGAGAGAGAGAGAGAGGGACACAAAAAATTCAAATGAAATCAACTTGAAATGAAAATTGTCCAAAAAATTGCAATGAAATGCAATGTACACATGTCGTATGAATAATGTTTTTTCATTTCAATTCAAATGTTAACAAACAAAAAATATACATATTTTTAGTAAAATTTATTAGAATGCATCATTGACTTTTGCATTTTGGTATTTAGATAAAAATGAAATCACTTTAACATTCTTCAATATTTGTAAAATAAAGTAAAATAATTTTAAATGATTTTATTCAGAAAATAGAATTAAAAAAAAAAAAAGGAAAAACCAAAAGTTTTATTGATTTTATTAAATCTTTTATCTCTGTCAGATTTCAAATCATAGGTGATTGATTATGTGGGTATATTGTGATCACATTTTGAAAGATATATTTCATGCTCTTTCCACTGGTTAACAAATATAAAATGTATGCGAGTAGTTAGTTAATATTAATCAATTAAGGTTTGATTGGTGCTTCTGATTGATAAATAGTTGAATAAACCTTGGATACGCTAAGTCAACATAAGACTTATATACATGACGTAGGAACTTGGGCTGGGCATTGTATAATAGGGAACTATGTTTAGATTCTATTAGCAAGACTTCTGCCATAGCAGTAGAAAAGAGGAGAAGCCGGAGATAATTCAATACTTGACCTGGGGGATCATTGGTGTGTCGTAAGTTTGAAGTAATCGAGAAAGCCTTCAGAAAGCGTATAAAGGCTATCGCTATCTGTGTTGCAATTATTAGCAGTGGTACAGAGCTGAATCGTTTCAGAAGTCATGGCGGTACTCATAACCTCAATGGCACGAATCTGTTGGGTGCTGTAGAGTTCACATGTGTTATTTTTAAAATCACACGTAACAATCTCTGATTTCTTGTAGGCATTTGCTTGCAATGTGCCAAGTTCAAATATGAATACATTAGGGTTAAATTCTTTACAGACATCATGCTGAATGTTCAAAGTAACTCTCGGCATAAAGATTATCTCTGCATTAATATACTAAAGTTGAGCTAGTTTTATAAGTGAGAAATCTTTATTGAATCGTCCACCATTCCAATTGAACAAATCGAAATTGTCATCCTTGTTGTGACATCACCGAAACACTTACAACATATATATCCTTAATCAAAAATGGTTGATCGATCACATTAGCTTTTGTTATAAGAAGAATCATTTTTTATAGAAAATATTGACAAATTGTCATTATGTACCAACACCAATTTGGGATATTCAATCAGGAAAACGAAATACAATCAGTAAATTGTGATATCACAGTAATCACTGGTACTTCTAAACTTACTTCCACTTCAAATAAGATATCTTATTCCTGAGTGCACTTAATATTTTCTTCATATTATTTTTCTTTAAAACTTCTAGTTTTTCATTGAAAATTTACAGTAAGTAAGTAAGTACGAGTATGTACATATTATTCGACCACATTCACACATTTGTTATCATTTCATGTACGCGAAAATGTAATAAAATCTTTGCCAACGCCCTCATTGCCATGGGTGCTAGGAGGGTACAAAGAGTAGAGAATTAAAGTGAAATGGCGACAAGACACGAGAATAATGTCGCCTCGCAGTTGGCATGAAATTGTGTTTAATTGCAAAATGTTGCAATAAACTAAATACAAAGGTTCTTCTAGAGAACTAACAGTACACAATGCAATGCTTCTTCTTCTTCTTTTTCTTCTTCAATTTAAAGTGTAATTGGGTCACACGGAAGAAAGAAGAAAACGAAGCAAAAATGCAATTTGAGTGTTGAAAAATGAGACAAACCATTGAAAACTAAATAGATTTTTCTTCATCTTACGTACGTCTTAAGGAACAATTAAAATGCAACAATGCTGAAAAGGCAACTCAACTCAACTCAACTCAGTAAAGTATAATGAGAACTTAAAGTCATATGACCTGAGTAGGCAGGAGAGAGGGCATTATCAGTTACAAAGATGGACCGGAATTGTTGCTTAAATATATAAATAGCCAATAATTAGTACAGTACTTGGAGAATATTTTGCAAAAAGTAGGCTTAGAAATCTTTGATATTACCTAAGCTTGTTTTGCTTAATTAGCTACCTACTACTTATTATATATCAACATACTAAATTAAGCTCTTAATGAATGCTAATAGATTTTGTAGGCACAGCAAAAGTAAAAGCAAAAGCAAAAGGAAAAATGGCACTTGGATCTTCTTAGATCTTACTTATGTACAATAGTATATTTATATCCTCATACAAGTCTATTTAATTGCAGCTTATAAAGCTACTAGTACCAGTTAATAATAGATACACAAAGCATACAACTTCATTAGTTAATACAACTTATGTCAGTAAGTAAGTTGTTCATTGGTTTTCTTGTTAGTTTTAGACAATGGAATATGCAGCATGATGATGACTTCGGTTTTACTCTTTACCATGCCTTTGCCAAGCTTTCATTTCCTTGCATTTGCCAATAAACACAATTTTACGCTAATTGGGTAACAAATATAATTGCCAAGAGTAGCGTAATAAACCACTAACACATACACAAATATTTCAGTATATCTAAGGCAGGCAGGCAGGCAGGCAGGCAGGCAGGCAGGCAGTCAAACGCCTACTCATAGATATATTGTATATATAGATAGATAGATAGATACTCTTAGATAGATAAACGTACTTATAAACGCAAATACTCAAGCAAGGAAACAGAAATAGAAAGAGAGTAGGTGGTTGGATGGATAGACATTTCGAGTGTAGTTGAGTGCGTGCCTGAGTTTATTAACTAAACAAGATACAATGACGACAACAACAAAAACAACAATATTTAGAACATGCGACCAATCGAATTGTTAATGATTGTGGTACCTCAACAGGTTCATTAACTAATTTGGAAGGCGTCGACTTCTTTCCCCCATTACGTCCAGTCTTCATTATTGCGCACAAATTCTTATCTATAGAGCACGTGCTACCTACCCACTTACCCAAAAATACATACAAATACATTAAGTTTCATTGTAATTAGCGTGTTATATACATAAATAGATAGATATATATTTATCCAATAGGATGAATATCATTGCCAATAGTACAAAGTGCTACAATAGTTTCTGTAGTTCTATTGATCAGCATTCGAATCATTGAAGCATTCATCTGCCCTTTGATAGTAATTTAAGCCCACTGAAGTTGCTCGCAGAAGTAGTAGATACAAAAGAATCTATGGATAGAAATATGCTACGCCTTTTCTCTTTCTCTTTCTCTGATACCAGCTCACTGACTCAAATGAGATTCCTTCAATGCATTATTAATTAAAGCCTAAATAAACTCAAGCTAAATTATTATTATTGCTTTGTTGTTTTATCGTACTCAAACACTCCACTTTCTCACTACAATCATCATCATCATCATCATGCTCCTCATCATTGTATCTTTGTTTATCCTGTTGCCTAATGCCTACCATTTTTTTTTTCGTTTTCCTTTGGCTGCCATGAAAACAAATTTTTCATTTCATTTGTAAGTATTTTGTTTATTTAACGCAATTCGATTTATTTACTTTTGGTTAATTGAAATAATTGTCCTTAATTTGTTTATGCCCTTGGCGTCCTTTTCTTTACACTGCTTTGCTTCACTCTGCTTTACTTTACGTTTCTTTGCTTTTGCTGTTTCTCATTTATTTGTTATTTGTTATTTTCAATTTCAATTGCTTTTTTCGCCCTTTCTTCTTCATCAGTTTATATGAAGGAGTAGAGTATTTCAGTAGTCTGTCAATGTTATGGTTTTTGTTTCGCTTTGAAATCACAAATTGATTGTTTGCAATTTTCGTGTTAACGATGCAAATAAATTATTTGCAAATATTTCAAATTTCAATGTTTCATACTTACATTTTTTTCTTATCCTTCTTCTTCGTCTGTTATCGATGTTGTCTGTACAAAATAATCCCAAGCGTTTGCTTCAAATAATTGTTAAAAAAAAGAAAATAAATGGTTTTTTTTTCTTGGATTTGCGAGTATTTGGAATCAAATATTGTATTTTGTTGAATAAAAAAAGAAATAATCACCATTTCTTTTATTTACAAATACTAACTTGTGGCATATTGTACTAACATCATTTGTTCTTAAAAAAATTAGAAGTTATTTAAAATTGACTACGATTCTTCAAGATTAAGCATTACTTTGATTTTGAAATAATTTTTCATAAAATTGTCAAAATTCTATAATCATAATTTGGTATTATGAGTTAATATTTCAATTGAGAATTTAAAAAAAAAATTAAATTTTATTGCTTATTGTTTAGCGCAGTGAGTTGCATAACACATTTCTATGATTTCAAAGTGTACTGAAATTTTATGAAGGCTGTTATATCCTACGTCTTCATCAGCGGCGTGTGAAAGTGCGCGCCAAGGGGTTGGGATACGTCTGAATGACTGCTGGATACATTGCTCACCTCCGTTAACGTCGATATTATAAGGTATCTGCGCAGCGTGGTATTTGTGATGAACACAGGAACACCTGTGACAGGCTTGCCAACTTAAGGGTATTTTCAAAAGACAGAATCAGAAGAAAAGAATATTACAAAACGTAAATTGGTTTGTTTTTCAGGGGGTTTTCCGAGTAATTGGATTATTTATAAATTTTTATGAGAAACTGACTTTGGAAAATAACCCTTAAATTGGCAAGCCTGAGCTGTGATTCTTTCAAAAAAAAAAAAAAAAAAAAAGAAGAAATTGTATTCATTTCATATTGAGATATGTGATAATTGATTGAAGTATTAAAAGATCACTTTACTAGTAAGATTATACTGAATGCTTACAGTTTATAATACTTCCATGTTGAAAGGTTTGAAGATTATCGGGACCAGTGTTTCTTAACCTATTTGTCATGATCGCGACGATCTTGAAGTGTCTTAAAACTGCTGAGAGTGTAAAATGTTTTTGGTGTTTAGTTGCTTTATGGATTTATAATAAAACAAAACACCTTTAAGATTCATTGATTATTAGTTTATTGAACTCATGTTACATCAATCCAATGATAAGTTTGATACACTTTGATACACTACTTACAATAAAGTATAGTCAAATGCTTAAATAAACAAAAATTTACCTTCTTAGTCAAATAAATTAACTTAAGACTCAATTCCTAATATGAAAGAAAGGCGGTTTCTCTTTTCTTGAATACTCGTAGTTATTTCCTGCAGATGTTAGCACTTTTGTGAAATAAAGTAAAACAAAGTAATATTCTGTCCAAAAGCAATCTATAAAGATAATTTCCGTCTAGACGACGGGCCTTACATAAATGATCTCTAATCACTTTTTAAATGACTTGTGAAAAATGAGATAAAAGCGTTAAAGCGCGTGTCCAGCAATGTGGTTAATGCTTAAACAGTTTAATGTAATGGAAGTAATTATCACCATTCAACTAACCAACAGTAACCAACTCATCATCCAACTCACCATCTAACTCATCTCCATACATCAACCATATTTAAGAGAACACTTAAGTGATTAAGGGAAATAATTATTTCCAAAAAAAAAAAAAAAAAAAAACGGCAACTTAAATGAAAAAAAAAAACAATTTGTAAAAAATAAATTAAATGAAAGAGATCTAAGTATAAGGAGTACATGACATTGTTTAGTATTGTTTGACGCCATTCTCTTGTTCTTTGAAAAAATGTCTTTGCATAATAAATAAAAAAAATTCTATTTTAGCTTAAATCTTATAAGTAAGCATATTAAGGTTATATCCTTCCTTTGTACAGCAATGTGTATTTCTTAGAGACAACTGAGGCGTCATGGTAGCAAGCAGACAATTATTTATAGCGCATCATCAAGTGTAAGGATGCTACATAGTAGTAGAAGTAGTAGTAGTAGTGGTAAGAAGGATGTCTTTATATTTTACTGATGACTAACCAAAATCATATTCATGCATATGTGTGTTAATATGTGTCTCGGTGTACATGTGTGCGTATTCTAAAAACCAATGTTTAAGCTACTGAAAAATTCATTTTCATGTTTTGCTTCAGCTTAAGTAATTTTTCATAAACAGGCTTATTATATATAAGAATGTATTCTTGTATCTTACAGAATCTCTCTCTCTCTCTCTCATTGGCGTTTTTTACTTACATTTTCCTCATTGTTTGCAATGTCAAGTGATTTTGTTTGTTTATTTGTTTGTTGTTTTAATACTTTTTGTTTGTTTATTTGTTTGTCTGTTGTTTTTACTCTTGTTGCCTGCCTACTTAAGACATATTTCTTGCCACACTAAGCCGCTTAACATGATTTGTATATACAACGTGCATATGTTGCCTTCAACTTTGTCTTCAATCTCATATTTCTCTCTCTCTGTCTCTCTATATCCCTTTCCTCCTCATTTTTGTGTGCTTAATTCTTTTTTACAATCATGTTGTTGTTGTTGTTGTCGTCATCGTCATCTCCTGCTCAACATCAATCAAATTGTGAAAGTACAAAAGTGTCATGCATGCGTGGCCAATAATAAATTATTTTTCATGTAAACTTTTTAAAATGCGCTTAATTTTATGGTAAACGACGAAGTCACCATGCCGATGGTGTTGCCACTGCCAGCTTGTTTTTAACAAAAACACAGCAAGCAAATGACAATGAACAAAGTAGAGAACAAACAACAATAATTCTGAGTGTGAGAGTAAAAAGAGAGTGTAGTGCGGTCAGTGGAAGTCTCCTTATGCGAATGAATGAACGAATGCTCAATAAAGACTCAATTGAGCATGAAATCTTTGGTTGCGTTAAGAAAATAAATGAACAAAAACAGAAACTTTCACACACACACACACACACACACACACACACACACATTCTCATAGATTCACAGATTCATTATAATATGTGTGTTTTTTTATTGAATTTTTTTTTTTTTTTTATATTGGTTATGAAATATATATTGGTATATGTTTAAGAATATCTGTGTGTGTGAGTGCCTTTGGTGTGGTCTTCTTGCGCTGATAGTAATGCGCTTTAGTGATTTATCATATGTTGAGCTTTTACTGCTGTGATGCAGCAAAGAAAGAAAACAGCAGCAAAATGCAGGCTCACGTTTGCCATTTAAGTGTGCATTCATTCTGCAGTCCTCATTTATTTAAAATTTCCTTTGACCAAAACGTGAGCTCCTTTAATGGTTATTTTTATTGGCAATATTTTTATACTTTATATTTACTTCTGCATACCGAGAAAGTTCAATTGAAAAGAAGATTGGCTTTCTTTGCATGTGTTTCTTTTTTAACTCTTTTATTACATTTTTTGGTAGTTGTGAGAGATTTTTTTTTTTTTTTTTGGTTTGAGTGAAGTATTTTTTATTCCAATTAAAAGTAACCAAAAAATATAATATAGTATTATTTATTAATTAACAATGTAATATTCAGGAAATTTACTTTCAATTCAAGGAATTTGATTGACAGCTCTAGCGAATAATTTCTCTTAGTCTGTGGGTATAACCACTACAGTGAATATCTCAATAAATGTATTGTTGTTCTTGATGTATCATGGAGTATCAAAAAATCTACTCACAAATTTTAAATGCAGTCACGTTGGTTTTCATTGTTACAAATCGAAAGTGGAGCTTCACAGCTGCATTCAGTACAAGAACCAATGTGGTCAATGAAAGTAGAGGTTCATTAAGCACGAACAGTTATGAAATGTGCCGAGGAAACTAAGAAGTAGTTGATTACTTATTGATTGGATACTGCTTCTTGCTTTTAATATGATCCTGCCATTATAAACATCAATCAAGGGTCAGCCCTAGGTATTTAGATGTGTGCTTCGAAGGGATAAACAGAAGATACTGAAGAGCAAATCAAGTGACTAAATGAGAATGTAATGTGCATAGGTGACTCGGCATTTACTACAATGTTCCTTCGCTTCCAACATGAAAAGCTTTCACTGAAAGAGCATAGACACATTCAGACGATCATCACCTGTATCAAAAAGGGCAGTGGTAATCAATAGATAAGATTCATTTACATCCTGCAGGTAAGCAACACATGTACATAGCGACTGATTGGATTCAAAACTTTATCTTGTGAGGATTTAAAATTTTAGCTTAATAAAATAATAAAAATATGAAGCTAATTAAGCAATTCACTATTATAAATATTTGATTTTTATGAATATTTATGACTGACCAATTACACAGGTCTACAAAATTCACTTTTTTTTTTTTTTTTTTTTGATATGAGAATGGTTTCCGATGTATTTTTGAGCTCTGAACACGAATCTGGGGTCCAAAAGTGCCCATCACGTCATGATTTTGAGAAAAGTGGGAGTAAAAACCCAAAAAAGCGTGTTTTTGGGTGTTTTGACTTCCACTTTTCTCAGAAACCTGACGTGTTCGAGACTTCAACTTATGCTCAAATTAAAACTTGAATCTTACCCTAAAAAATGACAATATATTTCTATTAAAAAAAAAAAAAAATTTCAATAAAATGGCGGCTCAAAGATGGCGCACGCAAAACCAAAAAGTAGATATAACGCCCTAAAATTGAACTTTTGGGGGTTTTCTGGGTCGCTGATTACGAAAATGATGTTAGTTTCTCCAAATTCAAAATGGCGCTCAAAAATACATCGGAAAAAATTCTCATATCAAAAAAAAAAAAAAAATCCATGTAGACCTGTGTTATTTTTTTTAAAATTAAATAAGAAAATGTGACATTATGAATGCATGGAGTCGATGAGATGCTTCAGGTGATTTTTAAAATAAAAATATATAAATTTTGGCAAATGATAATTTAACATTAAAAACTGATGTAAACATTTAAATTTTCATTTTAAGATTTTTGTTTCTTAACTTGAAATATCTGCAAAAGACACATCAAAGGGTGAAGATTTTTCTGTTTTTTATGTTCATTTGAGAAGCATTTTAAAAGCAACTTCCGGCACTCAACATAGAGGGAGAGATAGAACCAACCATCACCATGTTGCAACATGACAAAGAGTAGCAGCTGCAGAACTTATAGAATTTGGATAAAACGTCAACGGAGATCAACATAGTACGAGTATGATATATAGAAATATTCGAATATTTTAGCACGTTTCTGTAGCATAAATTCAATTCAATTTCATTATTATTGTATTGCATATAGACTCGTATACTTATCATAGTATGTATGTAGATGACAGTGTATCCTGTATCTAAATGTATGTAAGTAGATTGCGACAAATGCAGTTTCAAAATGTCATAAATATATTTACACTTCTTGCCAGGATATGTGGATAAGGAAAATGTTAACAGGGAGAAGGACATAGAGAGGAACTGTTAGTATCAGAACACCAAAGTAAATACATTCAAAGCAAATGCTTTCCCTTTGTGTTTTGTTGGGCTTCCGTTTCCGTTTATGAGATACTCTACGCAACTGAACTGAACAGAGCAGAGCAGCGCATAAATGAACTAAACTGAATGGAACAGAACAAATAATACTAGAGTAGTATATTTATTTCAAATACAATACTTCATATTTCATATCAAAGAAGTTGCATATGAATACTTGCGATATACTTACAATAAAAGAAGAGGCGTCAAGTGGAAAGGCGTTAAAATCGTGTATGAGATGTTGAGCTTGATTGCTTTGTTATTATTTATTGTATTTGTTTGCATGGATCAAAAATACGAGTACAAAAGGAATACACAATTTTCAAAGGTTTCAAGATGAATTGTTTGATTTTTTTGATTATTTTATTTGGATTTAATACTTAATTTTTAAAGTGACTGTGATGACCTTAAAAGTAAGAATATTTAGTCCGAAACAGAAACTTTTAATAATATAAACTGAAAAAATGGCCAAAATAAATTACACAATCTTCACTGGCTGCGCAAATGTAAAAGCTTACTCCCTCTCTCTCAGGAATAAGGGCACAGTATATGTGCAAATCATTGCCTCTGTATGGAGACACGTCTTTCAGAATTGCTGCTAAATTCCAACTGAAAAGAGTACAAGGTTTGCACAACAAAATATAGCACCTTATGACAGGATGCCCATGATATGATAGGAAGAGTTCTTTAGTCTTCATAGATACATGAATTTGGTAGTTTGAGTATTGAGATTGCCTTTTTTTACTAGACGAACGTCTGTTGTCACATAAGAATACAGAGGGTCAAAAGGCTACTGCATAGGAACAGAAATCGCATGAGGTCCACCAGGTGGCGTTAAAAAAATTAGATTAAATGCCCAAAGAAAAAATGTGGAGTAATTATAGAATAATACAAGATTGATGCTTCGAAAGAAGAACTATACCCACGCTAAGTCGAAGGACCCACAGTTACTCATTTTCTCCCGAATTTGTCGATATTTTGATTTCGTCATGGTCTTCGTTTGTATTGGATTTGTTATTGTTAGGGAAAAATGATTGTCAATGACTGTGGGACAATAAATTGTTATGACATTTCTTATGAGAATTCAATAAATCGTCAGTGTTACATATTTTGTATTAAAGGCTTTCAACTCAGGGGGAGAGTTAGGAAGGATTTGAGGAAATTAAGAAATTGCAGGATCAGACTTGAGCAGGAATCGAATGTCAGCTTGTCGCGAAGATATATGTGACAATGATTGTTTATTACGTGTGTTTGTTTTTGAATAGTTTAAGCTTGTTTGCCGAGAAGGTGAAAATCACAAACAATCGGTTATCAGAACCGATCTGACTGTCAATTAATTATTTGTGCAATTATTGAAGCTAAAGAGATTGACAAAGAATGTGTACAGCAAGAATAACAGGAGTACAATCAAGGCTAAGAATCAGTCTCGTTGTTTTATAGCCATACCTCGTATTGCTTTGGGGCTCTGCAGGCAACTCAAACTTGGAAAATCTTAAGAGTTTCCAATCCAAACTGTTGTGAAGGTTTATCGATGTGAAGTGGTACGTTAGAAACTCTGAAAACACCTTGTGTGTTTTTTTCTTACAATAACTAGTTTGTTTTAATATTGACCACACCAATTTTTAGTCTGTCGAGGAAATGGATGAAACAGGAAGAAATGCGTATAGCGTGGGAAACTGTCATTACAGGGGTTGTGACAGAGAGTGGTGAACCAAGTACCAGGTTACTTAAATGAAAGGAATATTTATTAAAACCAAAGTTCTTCATTCAAATGTGGATCCTTAATTTCAAATGAAAATTTCTTCAATTGTGAATATATTTTGCAAAAAAATCTATTCCCTAAATTAAGCCAAGAAAATACATTGTCTCCCACTTTTACCTTTTACATTCAAACTACAAGCTAACATTTTATATATCTAAACTTAATATGTCAACAAGACGAAGAAAATAACCTTTAAGAAGAAATTAAATTACATGTGAAATATGACTTCAAAATTGAATTACACAATGACAAAGATGAGATACAAAAAGCATGAATGAAACCAATTGAAAATTTTTAATAAAGTTGATGGGTACAAAAGAAAACAAATGCGGAAGAAAAAAAAAATGAATCAAGAAAGAAATACTCGTAAATACCAGAAATCAAAGAAAACTAGTAGGAAATCAAGTTTCTTTGTTGTTAATGGTACTAGAACTGATTCTACTGTACCCATTATATGTGTACAATGAACTGGCACTTGCCACTCGACTAGGTCTTACGATATATTGTACATACACCGACTGTGTAAACGATATCAATATAAACGACAATTTTATTGGTAAATGGAATACAGAAGATGGAAGACGGAAGACGGACGAATACAAAACTCTAATAAAGGATAAATGAAACTAACATTGTATGGCTAAGTGAAAAAAATTGAAAAAGGAATAGGATACAACAAGTGAAAAGAAAAGGCATAAGGAAATGTATTTAAGGCAAAAGTTTAGTTTAGTTTGTTGCTACTGAGGCTACTGCTGCTGTTGCTGCTATTGCTCCCTTACTACCATTTACATACTCATACATACATACATACATGTGCAAGGAAGGACAAAAAAAATATGCATTTGACCAAGTTGAGGACCAAGAAATCAGAATAAGGAAAATTCTGTTAAAGAGAAGAGAAGAGAAGAGTAGATTGGAGACGCAATGAGAATGGCATGCATGCAAAGTCAAGTAAAAGTTTGACATTTAAGCCAAAACATTTACTTGACTTGAAGAAAAATTGAAATGAGAATGGAAAATAGAAAAGAAATATTTTTCTTGTGCTATTCTTCTTATTTCTATTTTTATTTTTATTATTGTTGTTGTTATTGTTGTTGTTGGTGTTGTATTTGTTATGCAGCAATTGCAATTGGACTTTTGTCGTTAGTTTAGAAGAGATACTTAGACTTAGTTGGTTGGTAGTAATATAGAAAATATATAGAAAACGAAAAGGGAGATAGAGAGATTTTGATTTGCTATGTTTTTTGTAAAGTTTTTCTTCTACCTCACAATTGATACCCTTCTTGTTTGCTTTTGCTTTTGCTTTCTGGTTACCTTCCTGCATAAAATGTACAATATTTTACACATGTCCTTGTAGGACTCTGCCTTCTTCTTCTTATTGTTTGATGTTAGTGTTGTTCTTGAACATAGTTCTGGCATTTGGAACTTGTTCTATATCACTTTTTCTTTTATTTATTGCGTAAAGTTTCACGCATTAAAAAAGTTAAGCAACATTACAAAAAGAATGAATGAAAGGCGAACAATAAGAAAAAACAATAGCAACAGAAATAATCCAAAATAAGAGAGAGACGAAAATCATGAAGAATTATTTAAGTTACATACAGAGACTATGAGTATTTTCAAACATAATTCGTGTTTCATTTATTCTTATCTTCTTAAAAGTCTCTTAAGACTCACTCACATTACATAGCCCCCCCTTCCTACTTTCATTTGATGAATTTACTTACCTATGAACATGAAATGGGTTTGGTTTAATTAGTCAAAAAGTATTATATTGTATTGTGTTCTCTATAGTATAAAGATATAAATTTATTATACATAGAAATATAAATAGAAAAAAAATTAGTATTTATCTCAACTGACATTAAAAAATTTAGTAACTACTTTTAAAATTGTTTTGTTCTTCCTCTTGAGTTTGTTGTTCCAAAGTTTTCTGGTTCTTAAATTTTGGATAAAATTAATGTTTATTTATAAAATTGATAAGCTTCTCTGTCTCCTCTTGAGTTAGGAAGAAAAACTTTTCTAGTTGTTAGTGAAACACTTCTGGAAGCTTCAAAATATTTTCCACTTTCGAGGGTAAAAGATCATTGCGTGCTTTTAGGCGAGCGAGATAACTGGTACTTTAATGATAGTTGTAGTTGTTTTTTTATTTTCAACTAGAATCTCATGAGAAAAACACGTGTAACACCTCAAGCTAAAATCATTCTTTATCTTTTATGGAAAAAAATATTTCATATATTTATTATACTAAAAAAACTATAAAAAGATTTTTAGATTGTCAATTGATGTCGTGTGTTTGTAATTTTTCTTCATTATTACTATTATTATTGTTGTTGTTGTTGTTGTCTGGTGAATACGAGAGCTGAGATTCTAAGAATTTTTTTTTTCGTATTAAACTGAAATTTGATGACAATTACTAAATAAATGTGTGTGCGTCTGTGTGCGTGTGTGTGTTTGTGTGCTATAGAAGAAAAAGGAGTTGAGATGTAGGTAGATGTAGAAATATCACATTATTTGATGTTAATGTCGTAATTACGACACGTAAAAGGATACTTTTTAGCTCGTTTATCGTTTTTCGTTTATAGTATTTTTGGTTATACAAAGGTAAGGTAATGTTTACATTTAAACTTAAGTATTCTCATTGCTTTTTGTATGTTAACACTGAACAACAAAATTTTTGTATTTCAAAGCAGAAATAATGGTAGAATTGTTTAAGAATTTATTATAATTCAATATGAAAACATTGTTTATATAAATAAAGGAATACAATTATTAAATAATTATAGTAATTAGTATTTTAACATATCAATTAAGTTATAATCATAGTTTAGCTAATCATTAATTTGAAATTGACAAAGAAAAAATTTGAATCTTAAACTTCTTACCTTAGATTTTATTTTTAAAAAAGTTTGTTGAAGCAATTAATAATTAATTAATATTAAATAATCATAATTTCAATTTATTTATTAATTTTAAATAAATTATAAAAATCTTTATAGTTTCAATTAAGGATACAAAGTAAAATATTATTAATAATAATAATTATTATTAAGAAGTAGATTAAAAATAATTTAGAGATTATAGTTTTTTGTCATGGGTTAAAGGTAGAGTATCTGATCAAATTGTGCCAATTTCATAGAATTTACTTTGAAATGATTTTTGAGTAGTCAAAAGGCATCAGGATGAACTAAGTAGCCATTCTACCTTTTTGAGCGGAGGCTCCTTTAGACAACTTTTCAGAAGCCATCGTATTACTGTCAACATCGCATCGCCTTCACCATTGTACCCAACTGCAGCGGTTATTCCAGAATCACCGGTTTCATCAACAATCCGCAGATCTGAACGCAATAGATAGACCACGAGATTTTATAAAGCATCTGGGTTTTAAGGGGTGTTGTGTTTGTCAGAGTCAGTCGTTTGCGAGGCACCAACCGTGACGGTCATCATCTCTCCCCATTACACAAATAACAGATAAACAAAACTGACATTTTAGTTAAAAGTATCATTGATTTGATGTGAGGAAAGGAAAAATAGTAACCCAAAATTCTTATAAAGCAAAAAAAAAAAAAAAAAAATATTTAAAAGCGAAAGTAATCAAATTTTTGCCTAAGAAGCTTACGAATGTTCCATTTGGTGTGCAAATACTTCAATCTCAATACTAAGTTTGGAACTAAAAAGGAACAAAAATATTATAAAATCTTCTTTTTTCTTATCAACTTTTTCATATTGTAAAGATTTTCAAGGGATAACCTTAGTAAGATAATTTAAAATAAAAAAAAAAAAAAAAAAAAGGAGAAAACAACGTCTGAATCGTCGAATTTTGGTGAACAAGTTAGACAGAAAAAAAAGTAACATCCAATCTCATCGGTGATCATTTTGTAATTGAAGAAAACAAAAATTTGATTGCGTCCAATATGCAAGTCAAGTTAGAAGTGAAGTCAGCTTAGCTCACAAGTTACATAAGAAAGCAGCGCACCACTATTACTAATTGTAATCAGAATTATTTAACTTTATACTCAATCAAAGATTAATGGAATCATAGAGCGCAACATAAAAGACAAACCTTATTCTTAAAGAATAATCAAGGCCAAACAGTTGCAACTCCCCCTGAAAACAAAAAAATTGTATTGGCTACTTGAATTAAAGTCAAAACTAAGCCTACAAAAAGAGATTATGCTCTTCAAAGTGATGTTGAAACCGATGTTGGACATACTCCGATTGCTTGCAATTTTGGGGCACTGTAAGCAATTCGAATATAGAAATTCTTCAAAGATTTCAAAATAAAACACTCAGAAAAATTGTCAATGCTCCTTGATATGTGATTAACTACGTGATTCACAAAGACTTCAACATACCTTTTGATAGGAACGAAATAGGTAAAATCAACGAAAAATACATAGATTACATTGCCATACCAATGACTTAGCCATTAATCAACTTGACAATAGTGAGACTGTCAGAAGATAGAAGAAGTTTCAAGGACCTAGACCTACCTCATAGATGTGAAGTAGGCAATAAATGTTAAAGGGTTATATAAATAAATGTGAATAGTATTTATCTATAAAGGTGATCTCATTGGATATTAAATATTCCTGTTTTAAAGTAGTTTCATATTTTATATTAAATATATAAAAAATATAATAAAATTATGATTAAACAAAAAATCGTATAAAACTGAAAATTATCACAGCAAAATAATTTGATAAAAGAAATGCTTCTCCAAAAAATGAAATATTTATTCTTTTCATTTGTTGACCAGTGTTTGTTTTTAAATAAGTATCTCCATTTGCTCATTTAGCAGAAAATTGTAGTTATCCTTTAACAAGATGGTGATAATGTTTATGTTTATGTTTTTGTTTTTGGTATAATTTTTACTCTTCATCTTCATTTTCATTTTCATTTATATTATGATGTGGTTGTACTTAGTTATAGTTGTATTGCCACTTTCTGTTCATGATGATTATGTTGATGTAAATATTTTTGTTGTTTGTTGTTGTATATTTTTCTGTTGTGTTTGTGGTTTTACATAATTAGTTAACATGAAATTTTATGGGCTACACAATTTTTGCTTAACTTCGACTTATGATAAGCAAATTTATGGAAATTCTCTTAGCCTTGAGTTAACTCAACCAACATTTGGATTGCTAGAATTTGAGTGAATTTGATAGTAGGTACAAATATTTTCTTGGAAATTTTCAGTTGCGCTAAATGCGTTTTGCGAAGAGAAAGAAAACAGTTTTATATACTTTTATTGTATAATTGCCATGAAGAGATGAATGGCGTCCTTCATCATTAATGCATTTTACTCGCTAATGGCCACGTAATTACTAACTTTGCCAAGTGTCATGGCTAATGAAAGTTTTAAGTGCAGAACCAAAAGACAACTAAAATTAGTTGGGAAAAATAAATAAAAATAATTATAAAGCAAAGCAGAAAACTTTCATTAACTTTCAGCAGAATGTTTTATGTCGCAAGAGCGTGAGCATTTCTGCGTTATGAACTAAAATTTTTGGGTTTTTTCTGCTCTATAATTTTTTTTTTTTTGGGTGGATTTTCAGTAAAAATACTACAGACAACATTTTATTTAATTTTTGTCCTTCTTCACATATTTAAGTTGTTCTGGTATCCTTTTTAAGTTTCATAGTAGAATTATGTATGTTAAAGTGTTCGGTGACAGTTTGCGACAAGGTCACAAATGGTGCAATCAAAATGAAAAGTAACCGAATACAAAAGGAAGTATTAGAAATACACACATAGTATGTAGGATAAAAATATCCTTTAGTTTTTCCATTTCCACAGTTGAATTCTAGAAATTGGATGCATTTTGCTTGCATGCATAGATGCGTGTGTACTGAGCACGTTGCGATTGCTTTGCGCAGTTCCTTGGCGTCTAATAAACTATGCAAAAGCGTTAAGTTGATCATGTTTTATAGTAACGAGACACACACACACACACACACACACACACACACACGTGTAATATATTCCTATATATATGTGAGTAAGTGTATCTGTGTTAGCTTAGCTATTTTGTCCTTTTTACCATATAAGAGTTTATATCTCTTTATTTATACTTACTTTTTTTTTCCTTCCCCATTTTTACTGCATCGCATATTTTCGCAGTTTGTAACTCATGCAAGATGCAAATAAGAACTTTTTAGGATAAGAAAATAAAATAGAAATAATAAAAAAAAAATTATAATAAAAAAATCTTTACGCATGGAAAATTTAGAAAGTTATATTTCAGCGCATAAAAGTCTGTCTTCGGATTATATTACAGAAAAAAACTCATACTGCACCAGTGGAAAATATTGAATAAGGAAATGTAAACGACACGACGACTAGTGGTGTCCTTTTGATTTCATTTTTATAGAGACTGAGAGAGAGAGAGAGACAGATAGAGAGAAACTTTTTATGAAGTTTGAAAAGTTTAAACTTGAAAAATTGTATAAGAAGTGTGAGTAACTGAGAAAAGATTGATGCTTTGCTTTTCAATAACTAAACTACGAATAGTATTAGGAAAATACTCTATTAAAAAATTCAATACATTATTTCAAATTGTAGAGATCTCTTTGTTCGAAATGGCAAGTCTCTTTTATGGTTTTCCAATTCATAATAAAATCATTAAATCAACACAGCGAGAGCAATAGAAATACTTTATGCAAAATTTCAATAAGTGACTCAGAAAAGATTGATTTTCTTGGTAGACAATGATCAAATATCTTTGCTTTCCAACAAATGATCTCTCTATTCCAAATTTTATCACATTATCTCAAAAACTAGAATTCTTTTTGCTTAAATGGCAAGTGAATTTTTAAGAATTCCAATTCATAATAAAATTGACTTTTTTTTAACATAGCGAGAGTAGTTGAAAGACTGTATGCAAAATTTCGTTGTGGTATCTCAAAAACTAAGGTTTGTTAAAAAGTTTAAACTTGAAAATGTCTATAAGAAGTGTAAGTGACTCAGAAAAGATTGATTTTCTTGGTAACCAATGATCATATAACTTTGCTTTCCAACAAATGATCTCTCTATTCCAAATTTCATCACATTATCTCAAAAACTAGAGATCTCTTTGATATAAAAACTTATATGTACTTAAATGTGATGTAATTGAAAAAAACACGGTTCATATTCAAATTAAATGTGATTTCTTCAGAATATTTCATTGGACTCCTACTTAGATTCAAAAGAGATTTTTGAGCTTTAGAAAATTCTCAATCCACATGAAATTCTTTTCTGTCATTTCTTTGCAAACATTTATCTCATATTTATTTTCAAGTATTTAAATAAAAATTCAAATTGTCAGCTTGTTACCGGATACATTGGGATTTTCTATACCATCAACACGAGAACAATTTATCAAATGATCTTCAACTTCCGTTCGTTTGTCTCTTTTTTTTTTCTATAATAATATTTCTATTTGCTGTTTCTGAACACTATCAAATTTTACTTTACACCAAGGAGCAACTAAACTTACAAAAGAAATGAAGCTACTACCAAACGAGGACCCTATCCCCCCATACATTTCTTATCTCTCTCGGCAACTAAGGTCTTTACAATGCGTTTGCACTGTGCCACATACTTAACTCCTTTTTGTGTTATTTTTAGTTTATTTTTTTGGTTTTGTTCTTTGCATAAATAAATAAAAAATGCACTATGCCAAGCTCAAGAAGACAAGACAACTGAACCAAGGCACAGATGTAAGCAGAAATGTTGCGTTGGTTAGCCAGCTACGATGGCAAAATAAATATTGGTACGTGGCAGGGTATTGAGCCTTAAAGGGGTATGTAAATTGTCGCCCTTTAGTCATTGCGCTGATATGCTTCTGTTGTGCCTCACTTACTTCATCTTCTTATTGTAGTACTAAGTTCCTTTTAGGACTTCTGCTTGTGCTTCTTGCTGCTTGGGGCCTTGGGTGCTTATTTGTTTCAGCTCAACACAACGCAACACAATTCAACTCAACTGAGTTCAATTCAGCATAGAGCAGAGCAGAGCTCAGCTTTCAGTCCTTACTCTTGGAATCCTGTGTGCATTTGTATTTGAATTTGTAACAACAACAATAACAACAACAAAAACATGCGCACACGACAATTTGCATTTCCGGTTTTGCGTTTTGTGTTTCCTTGTGTTTTCATTTTCATTTTTATTTCAATCTTCTTGGAAATTTTATTTTAGCTTTTAATGCAGCAACTCGCCATATTTTTCCTTTCCTACATTTATCTTTGACATTTTATATTCTTGTTTGTTGTTTTCTATTCACTAACTCATTCACTCACTCATTGCGTTTGCAAGTTTATAAAATTTAAATAAATCAGTTCAATTCAGTTCAGTTCAGTTTGATTTGTGTTATGTTGGTTCGGTTCGGTTCGGTTTGGTTTGGTTAGATTGATTCTACCATAAAAGCAGGTTCAGCTTTTACTTTTTCCCATATTTCGTATGCACATACATAATTTGAATGTGATTCTTGTTCCATTTACTAAGAGTAAGTGTACCTTTAATGAAAGAAAATCTTAAAAAAAAAAAAAAAATTAAAATAAATAAATGTAGCAGACTTTAAGGTAGAAAGCATAAAATGTGAGAAAAGCATACTTAACTTAAGCCAGGATTACTTAATATTTGCTACTATATAGTGCAACATCTTTATGTCCTTAGTACTTATTTGTATTTTTGAGCTTCCTATCTATCATATTTAAAATAGCTTACAAAACAAAATCGTTCATAAGTTCTCTTATTGTAGTAGAAGTTTCAAAAACTGTACCCAAATTACCTCAATTGGAAAATAACAAGCAAACAAATAAACAGAACTAAACTGAACAAAACAATATGAAACAAATCCCACTTGATATTTGTATTGTTCACTAAGCCAAGCATTTTATAATTGAACTGTTCTTATTGCCTCATCGAATATGTTTCTCATTCCAAGGCAACAACTCCCTGATAAATTTAAAGGATACAAATTGCATGCACATTTTATGAGTGAAATGAAGTTGCTTCACACTTCAATTCATTGCAAGCAAACCAGCTATTTTAGTTGTTTACTTAATTGGTTTTTCCCCCAAAAACAGAATATCAGAACGATTGAACTCATAAATAAAATTGGCAAACAAATTTTAAGAATCCTTTGGTCAGTTGTTTGTCAGTAAGTCAGTCAGTCAGATACTCGTTCACTCAGTCAGTCAGTGACTCACACAGTCAGTCATGTTGACTTCAAGCATTCTAAGTACAATAAAATGAAGTTATAACGGTTTAGGGAACCAAATATGCCTTAAAGTTTTCAATAGAAAAGAATGAATTTCTCTGACCTACGACTAAATGGCAGGACAATGCATTGTAAGGACAACAATGCGTATGTGTTTTGTACTTATAAGCAGCTTCAGCTTGTAGAGACTACAACAATAACAATAGAACACTAACTAACTAACTAACTAACTGAACCCAAAGTCTGATTTGAATTTAATGGCATTGGTTTTCAGCCCAATTCGCTCCAGTTGAGAGAATCGCCCTTATTCCCTTTTGTCCCTCCATTGGCATCTGCCATCTTCCATTCTCATGATATTCTCTCATGCTCAGTTTGATTTCCAAAAAACGCGTTTACTTTTCTTGTCCATAAAATTTGTTTTTAACCAATAGTACAACAAAAAAGCGTCTGACAGAAGGAACATGTGTTCGTGTTTCATCCTAGGACAATAAAGATTCCGGCAGTTGCTACATAGAACACTTTGTCCAAAATAACAATTTGTGGCTTGTATACGCTTGACTTACTCAGTTGTGGTATGTTGCACATTTGAAGTATTCCAACTCCAATGAGTTGAAGAGGGGAAGAGAGCAAGGATTTAGTAGTACGTATGTAGTAAAAACACTCGGTCACTCGGTTTCTACATTTCAGTGTGTCCACTTTGATTTGGTATAAGTTGGATTTGTTGTTGTTGCTGTTGTTGTTGTTATCGTTGTTCATTGCTTATTTCTATTGATGTCTCTTCATCTTCTTCTCTATTGGTTTTGCTTTGCTTTTTGTCATATGACAATTTTCAAGAGACTTGAAGGTGGAAATTTTTATTGGCTGTTATTGCTGCCATTGTTTATTTGATGGCTTTTGAGTGGCTATAAAGATTTTTAGTATGTTTTATTATTGAGCTACAATTGTGGATATCCAACCTAAAGTGAGTGAGGATGCTGAGTTCTTCATACTTTGATTTTGTATAATAAAAAATTTCTATTTTTAGTTGAGGTCGAGCGACACAAAGGCTTTTTCTTTTTCTTTTCCTTTTCCTTTTAAGCTTTAATTGGTTTGTTTGTTTGGTTATAAATTTTTAGTATGTTGCGGTTTTTGAGGTTAACTTGGATATAGAATACTTTATGAAAGATATTCTTTGAAGTGTACAAATCTACATGTAGTAGGCATACAAGGATATTTACATGTAGGTAAACGGAAGTATATATGCATTTATGTGCCTTCCGATAAGCCTCAGAAAAGCAATTTTATTTATAGCAAAAAGACATGTGGGGGATTCTGTTTCCCTTTCTTTTGATTATCAATTTTGTATGATAATTTAAGATAAGTTTTATATAATTGACAATTTATACAATTATATGCTTACATTAATTTATTTTTCATCATTTGAGATACATTAAGATTGAGATACAAAAATGATTTACCTAACATAAAACATAAATTTCCTGGACACTTGTTATGTGCACATAATCTTAACCAAAGGCCTCATTCACATTATAATCCTCATCTTCTTAAGGTATACGACTTGGTTTTGGTGCATTGTATTATGATTCGTGTTGGCCAACAGATTTGTTTTTTAGTTACAACTATAAGACACTTCAGGTGAAGTTCTAATAAATTTAATAAATTTCTTGTGTTGTTGTTAATGAAAAAGTTGATAAATTTGCTAATCAGTGTTTCTGATGAATTAATTTTGAAGAAATTTGTAATCTGCATCCGGTAATGGAAGTCATAAGATCCTGGTTCATAATAAATTTGTCTTTGTGCTTTCAATATTATCGGTGATTCTTAAGACACTACAATCCATTTTTAAGAAGATAGATTTCATCATTCTTTTCTTTCTTTCTTTTTCAATTCAAAATTTCAACATTAGAACTACGTCACAATATCATAATGCACTAACAGCTACACTGCTTTCGGCTGTCTACGACTTTACCGACACTTTATCATGTAGTTAACACAGTTCATGGCATTGATTTTGGAAAATGATAAAAATGATCATCAATTTCACACAATTTCTGTAAAATCTTAAAGAATTATAAACCTAAACCTTTCTTATGATTTACTCCATACATGCGGGAAAATAGTAATAAAATTCGTTAGTTAGGTTTTGAGTTTATAGCGTTTAGACAAACAGACTTTGATTTATGGTATGTAGTTATGACAAGCATCACAATGAATTGCACTTAGATTAAAATTAGCGTACAGTGATCATTTGAATGGAGCAATACTAAACTAAATGGTTTCCAATCTTGCTCGTCTCCCTGAGAAGATTCTTAAATCATTTCAAAGTTTTCTATAAGAAATGTTCAAAGAGTAAGAATGACTTCATTAACTTATTTTTTTTGGTGATGCCTTTTGCTATTTATTATTACACTAAAGTCAGTATGAACGTCCTAATACTTGCCTTGAGGCAAACACCCACAATGAAAATAGTGGAAGCCCACGCAAAGCCGCAAAAGATCAAGAAAAATAGTAAAAAAAAAGAATATTTTCCAGTCAGTGAAACCAGTAAGCAGTTCATTGGATTGCCTTAGTATCAAATTTGTATGCTGCGTGTTGATATGAGACTGAACTTTCCTATGCCTTTGGAATTCGTTTAAGTTACTGCTACCATATAAACATACAATATACTTACAACCAGAGCAGGGCCATCAGTCACTTCCGTTTTACATTTCCCGCATACGCAAATTCTGTTTGTTCAAGTGTAATTTCTTAAGTAAAAAGTAAACACTTTTAGTAGCGCCTTCGCCAAGCGAGCCATCTGAACTGAACTGAACTCAACTCAACTCAGCTCAATACAAACCAAGTTAAGTAGGACTTTTGCATTTCACATTATTTCATTCATTCATTCATACTGTATTTCTTAGGTCTTCTTACTACTTTGTAAGGCGCGTCCAATGCGCCTTTGGTCCTGTTTTGTGCTTCCGCTTATTCTTAGTAGCCTTGGTAGGTAATGCAAATGACAGCAGCGGAAATAGCAGTGCTAAAGCAGAAGAATCCGAAGAAGTGGAGGAAGTTCTGTAAGTTCAGCAAATATGCTAAAATGCGTGCTGAGTTCTTCTACAACATTAACAGAGATAGTAAGAGAGAGAGAGAGAGAGAGAGAGAGAGAGAGAGAGAGAGAGAGAGAGAGAGAAAGAAATATATATGATATAAAGAAAGTAATCTTAGAGTGGGCGGTTTTACTAAGGGACACTGTTTGCAGTTCAATTTGTGCTGAATCCTCCAAAAGGAAAGCAAAGCAAATCAAAGCAAAGCAAAGCAAAGCAAAGCAAAGCAAATCCAAGTTAAAGTATAATGTAGTGTATGAAAAACAGTAAACAAAATGGCATTCATTTATATGTAATATAAATATTGTAGACAATATCTGTAGTAAGGTCAAGTTGGTAAAAAGCTTTGCCAATGAAAAATAATAATAAAATAAAAAAAATTTAAAATATTTCCTGTTTAATGTGATAATATATTTGTAATAGACAATAAGATTCCTTTTTTCTTTAAAACTAAATAACTTTACAACAATTTGACATATTGCAATCAGTTTTAACTCTTTAGAAGCTGAATGAAGCTTCCTTGAGTTCCTTGAGTAAACATAATTTCTTGACTCCAGACCAACTCAATATTTTAACAATAATTTATTACCTTCTATGGTGAATTGACCAGTTTCGGGGCAGATAAAAACCCACTCATAATAATAAAGAGATGTATGTAAATACACTATGAAAAATGAGAAATTAAATTTCCTCCTTTATTTATGTATGGCGATAGTTGGGAATTTGTAGTAATCACAAAGAGCATTTTTCTTGATCACCATTGACTTTTTTTGTGTGTTTATTTGAAAGCAGCTTCCAATAGCATCTCAAACTTAATATTCGAATACATGTCCTCCCAGCTTAATCCATGAAAATGTTGAACAAGTACAGTACTGAAATAGTATCTCAGTAATCAGTCAAGCCACTTATAGACGGATGATTTCGTTTGAAGGTTTCAACAAACTTGGACCTAACCATGATCAACTGGTCTTTGTTGATTTTATGATGTTTTGTTTATAAGCCATTATATTTTAATGTCCAATAAAATCATGAAACAATTTATTAAATTTAAATTAAAAATTGGCAATATTTCGTTTGATAGAACAATTGTTCGACGATGATTGTTTAAGTAGAACAAATATTTTCCTATATCAGAATATTTATACTTTTTTTTTTTGTAGCAGAGTGACAAATGTAACGGAAGACCAATTTCTGGTTCCCGAAATAATCGAAGAAGTTCACGATTCTATAGAAAATTACTGCAATGCTCCACTAATATGATTCAATCAAGGAACACATGTTCTTTCTAAAATTGTTATTTGAGTAAAACAAAAGGTCTGCACAATGTTTGTTCTATATTTCATTCAACCATTCCAGAGAGGTTAGAAATTATCCGAAAATTCTGAAAATAATTCCTACTTGGGATGGAACATGATGATAATTTAATATGATCCAGAAACTAAGTACTAAAGTGCGGAATGAAATTCATTTTTGGTACATTTAGACCAACCAAAGAGCTTCAGGATGTGCATTGAAAGCTATTCCACAAAATGAACTGGATCACTCAATTGATTCACTATTGAATCGATATAACAATTGTAATTTAGCGAAGGAAGAATAAATTCAAAATTTCAGATATTTAATACATATATTTCACAATTCTCTGGACCAGTACCAATTGTCTCGTAGCAGCTACATGGCTGATAATATTTTTTATTAATGTAATAATCGATTTCTAATAAAGGTAATGAGCAATTTTAATATACATTTTTTCTGAGAAAGAAATTTCCCATTAATTATTCAATTAACTTTTGATTTCAGTAATAAAATTTTTAAAATTCAATTCATTGATTCTCTTTTAAAAGCAAAACAAAAACTATTCTCATAATATATAGATGGGTTTATCATATCATATCAAGTTAGTTTTAATAACTTTTGTCATTTATTGTTTTATTGTTGTACAAGTTTTCAATAAGCAGAGAACTCATTTGGTTACATTTAAAATGGATCAGTAGTAATTAAATGTGGCAAGAACAATCATGGCACAGGCATCCACACAAACATTTGCTTATCACTGTTAAAAAATGTTGAAAATTGTTATGACTTTTGATTTTAATTTGATTTTATTATGTTTTCGAGTTTGTATGTTTGTTTGTTATTTTTGTATCCTTTTCTTCTCGTTCTCTATTTGTTGTATTTCGACACGCAACTTTTTATTTGGACTTTATTTGGTTTTTGTGTGATTTTTGTTTTGGTTTCACAATTATTTTTATAGCTTTTGATGTGTATACAGATAACTTTCACGAACATGTTTGTTTTATTTGTCTTATATACATACACACATATATATTACACACATCACACATTCACAGACTTCGCGTGCACGCCTCAAAGTTTGTTACAGTATTTTTTTTTTTAAATAGTTTTACATAAATGTTTGTTTCAAAAACTTCTCTTTAAATATGGAATTCCGCTTATCTTGACGTAAAGTGAAAGTGCCCCGAAGTGTGGCATTAAAAGTTATGCCATTTTTTATGTACAAATCTGCATGTATCTACTACACATATACATATGTATCTACATATTCGTTTGTCTGTAAAAATGTATCCTTATTTTAATTGTAGTTGTTTCATATTCAAGTTGCTTTCATATGAGCGATTAAATCGCTCATTATTTTATATAAAATGGTATTACTTTTTGAGTAAATTAGAACAAGTGTAATGCTCAAAGTTTTTAATAGTGTTTTAAGATGTATAAATACATATGTATCTATGAAGAAGATAGTAAAGCAAACATATTAAGAAAACTAAGGGGATTTTATGTATTGCACACTTTTAGGCATTTAATGAAACTTAGTATTTAGGAAGTTATATATGGAAAGTAAATGAAGCTAAGAAAATTACAAATTTAGTTGATGAAGACTATAGAAATGTTTAATCTTTAATGAAAATGAATATGAAAAATTATTTAAATATATTTGATCATTTATTCTTAGGGTGATTCAAAGTAGTAGTAGTCATCATAAATTTATAAATACAAAATAATTTTCTATTTGATTGCTGAGGTTTCGAATATTTTAATTTAAGCCAGTTCTGAAATTAATCCCTGGGCTCTAACAAAAGGTGACTTGAAGGATAGAACTAACATTGCGTAGAGTACTTGAACCAATCTGATTTGAAACTGTTGAAAAGACTTTTGAGACGACCTTGGATCCCTTCAGCCTATAAAAACAGTCAAAGTAAATGAAGGTGCCTGTTTAACATGGAAGAAACAGCAATAAATCTCAACATCACACATAACTCAAATCGTTCTACTTAAGTAAGTTTTTTGGGCATGAAACGAGGCGTCACTAGCTTTACTTAAAAGAAGTGATTATGACCCTATTAGATTAGATTAGAAGAGGGACGTCACTGCCACCTCGAATGGGACTATTGTTACAACACCAATAAAATCACAGATCCTCCGAGATTTCAAGATTTTCCTCGAATTCACATTTGGTATCAAGTAATGGCTATCCAGATAGTGGAGTCTGGTCTAAGTTGGGCCCTCACAGTGCTCTGCTGTCTCCTACTTTTCATTATATAGCCTGCAATATTGCCCTATAAAAGGACATACATATTTATCTTTGGTGATCCTGAAGTCCAGTAAATTTGTGAAATTTCACTGTTTGATACATTACAATGATGGCATGATCACAATAGCATTGAGGGAAGAAGGTTTCAAATTATCTTATCCTTAACCAGATAAATTTTGTTTCTTGTTGTGCTTTGCTATACTATAATGTTACTTGGTGAATGTTTTACAGTTTTGTTAGCGCTAGGCAGTGTCCTACATAGCATAGAAGAATAGATTATGTTTTCATTTGTGAATTAATTACTGACAACAAAAGACACAAGTCAGCCTGACTCTCTGATAAAATCGATTGATCGGATGAGGTCGACTATCTACTCTTTGAATACAAAAAATTTTGAACACTCCTTGTTATTTTCATTAAATTATTTTTACCGACTTGATTGTCGTTACGAACGTCTGCTTCCATTGATTACTTTTAGTTGCAATCATAACAAACACTACTCATCTCCTTGGAAACATCTTACATTATTAATCTCTGGCATTAAAAGAACCTTACTACAGGTTACCCTGAGCATTCTGTCAAACGCATATTATTATTTTTAACGATTTGTTTAAGTATCATTCATTGTTATGACCAAATACTTAGTTTAAATAAATTATCATATAATAAATATACATTTTATGACTCTACCAACTTTTCGAAGAACCCTAAAAGTAATCGTAGATGTGAATATCAAATTAAAATATTATTGCAACTTTATTTTTACAGCTTTCAGTGTTCGTCAAGCAACTTTTTAAGCTTTTCCCACCCTTTCATATATGTAATAATATTTTTGTTTTCACTTAAGTTTGATGAAATTTGTTAACATTTCTCTCAAATTTAATATTTACTGATTTGTTTTCTTTTTAACTTTGTGTGTGTTTTTTTTAATAATTTTTTTTTGTTTTCAGTGAAGTGTTTTACAACACTAATAAAGTAGCAGCTAAAGCAAACAATATTAAAAATAAATGTTCAGAAGGCGGACATGCATGAGTATGTGAGTTAGTGATTGAGTATGTAGTTTAAGTATTTGTATTTATGTGTAGGAGAAATACATAAGTAGCAGCAGCAGTAGTAGTTGTAGCAGCAGGATGTCGATTTGTTTTTGTTTAGACTTTGCTTTCTCCGGAACATTTTGCATTGCCTTATGGCATAACTTACCCCTTTCATCCATAATAAATGCAGAGGCCACAAAACTGCAATAAGTGTAGTAGCAGCAGCCGCTAAAGGGTAACCCAGAACAACAACAATAACAACAACAACAATTGGAACAGTAGCAACAGATCGTGTTTGCCAGGCGCTGTTGTTGGTGTTGTTAAAAATTATTATATAAAACAAAAAGAAAAACAAACAATAAAAAAAAAATATATATTATGTTGAAAATATGCACAGCAGGTGGCGCAGTTTGTTTGTGCGACCGACCGACATAAGTATTGTATGAGAGTGCGAGGCAAAAGGAAGTATGTGATAGTAGTATGAAATACAGTAGTACGTGGCTCGTTCCGTAATTCATTTGATATGGTAGCATGGAGCGGAAGTAGAGAAGCAGCGCGGAAGTGCAAAAGCAAAGTAAGCTGGCTTCCGGTTTGTTGTTGTTGGTATTGCTCTTGTTGCAGCTGTTTTCATCGTTCTTGCCATTGCCACATTTCTCATTTCTTTTTCATTCTTTTTGTTTTTTGCTATTATTGCTTATGGTGATGTTGCTAGTGATGTTGTTGGTGTTATTGTTGCCACTACTCAGCGCCATATAGTACGTTAATGCTGTCCAAGTGCAACACTAAATTATGTATGTCTGTTCATAAATGTATATGAGTATGAGTGTGGGTGTGAGTGTGGGTGTGGGTGTGGGTGTGAGTGTCCAGAGTCTATGTATCGTTTTTTAAGTGCCTTAGCGTTGACGCATAGAGCTGAACTAAGCCAAGCCAAGCAAAGCCAAGCTAAACCAAACCAAGTGAAACTAAACTGAACGACTATACTAAGTAAAGTCTAGTGAAATGGAGCAGGTTGAGGGTGTAGTGCAGTGTGGTGTTCTGATGTGATGTGGTGTTGTCAACAACAAGACAAGGGTGAATGAGTATGAAGTATGCTTTTGGCAACTGAAAGGACACTAACTGTAATTATGTTGAAAGTAAAAAGCGTGTAAAATGTATTAACTACTGTGGCATGCAACATTTTCAACAAGCAAATAAAAAATCATGCAAATAGAGAGAGAGAGAGAGATAGAGAGAGAGAGAGAGATAGAGAGAGAGAGAGATAGAGAGAGAGAGAGATAGAGAGAGAGAGAGAGAGAAAGGATGGGAGAATGAGTTTCTAGAATGAATTGTTGTTTGCATGCTTAGATAATAATTGTTTTTATTTTTTCTTTTTATATTCTTCTTTTTTTTCGTAGTTTTTAATGTAAAAAATATTGATGTGGAAAGCCTGGAGGGAGTGAATACCAGTATAAAGTACTTAGTAAATATGTAAAAATGTTTTATGACCATAAAACACAAAATGATACAGTAGAAGCTCAATTGTTGAGAAGAGTTCAACAAAAAATTTAATAGTAAAATGAGTTGAAGATATTTAGAAGAATATGATTGATTAATAATCTGATAATATTATACAATTCAATATTTGTTTTTAATGATATTTGAATACATTTTTGATAAAGTATTCTAGAATGCAGAAAGGAGGGAAAATCCATTCAGACTTCACTAGAAAATTAAAGATATTTTAACAAATAAGTGATACATACGTCTATCCGAAGATGCAATCTATATATACGACTCATTGTTATATACAGAGGTTGTTCCCATATAAAAATATATCCGGTCAGCCATTAGACCTCCGCCAAAATGAGGAAGATTGAGAAACAAGGCAAAATCGTAATAATCCTTAGTCCATCTGGCCATCATTGTCAAGTCCTCTGACGTTGTCTCACCAGAGAAGGCATTCGGCCATGCTTTGGTCGCCAGTATCGACAGACCCAAGAAGTTGGACAAGAACAAATTGAAGAAGAAATCCATGATCATGTCATTCTTGCAATTGATTCACTACAATCATCTGATCCAAAGGATCTTAAGGATTTCCTCAAGAGGAAGACACATCATTTCCAGACCCGTGACAAGTTCGAGACAGCCTACAAGGAGGGCTACGCTTCTAAGCGTTCTTATAATCTTCAAAGAGTGACATATTACAGGTTATCCTGAAGAGAACTTTGTTTATTCAATAATAATAACAATAAAAAAAATATACTAAATTGGAATATTGAGATAAATGGGAGAACAAAATGAGTAAGAAGAAAAATAAAAAAATTATGGCGATAATAGAGAAGAATAAAATTCGTCGATTACTAAAGAACTGATTTTGCTTACGATTTCAGTGAATGTGAATCTGTGGATAAAAAAAAAAAAAAAAAAAAAATTATAGAAAAACAAAAAAGGAAAATTTTAGTTTCATCTGAAGTACAAAAATTAGCAAACAATATTCTGACTCGTGTAAACAATATTTTACTGTAATCCAAAGAAAATTTGGAACGCTAATGGAATTCACTACAAATAATCACTTAAAATACAATACAAAACAGAAAATATTAAAATCAAAATAAAATTGGAAAAAAAAGAAATACACAATAATAAAACAGAGAAATTGAAAAATCATTGTATACTCAGCTCAAAGGTATTTAGTGAAAAACTATTTGCCAAGTTTCAGCCTAACTTCACGTATGGATTTGTAGTAAGTTTTAGAATAAAAAATAGAATAAAATTCTGGAAAAAAAAGCCAACCATGAGTTCATTTTAAAATCAAAAGCATAAAAAAAGGTGCACAAACAAAATGAAAATTGCAAAAAAATAAAAAAATTATATTTTTTATTTGCTACTTTGCGTTCGCTAGGAAAATGCATGAATGCAAGGCAAAATGCATGAGGAAAAATTAAAAAGAAAATTTCTAAAGTCTAAGCCAAACCATTAAACCAAGTGTTAAACTCATTTAACGCGGATTTATGCACTCCGGCGAGCTTAAGAGCGGTGCTTTCAATTTACTATTCCTTTGTATATGTAGGAATACATATTCTGTGTGTGTGTGTGTGTGTGTGTGTGTGTGTGTGTGTGTGTGTGTGTGTGTGTGTGTGTGTGAGGCCTCTTCTCCTTCCCTCTTTCACACTCTTTTTCCTTACTCTGTCATTCTCTCTCTATATAAATGTTTACTGCTTGTAAACCTCAATTTGCTTTTCTTTTTATGCTTTTTTAATAAGCTTTTTTTCTATTTCAATATGTTGGTGTGTTTTTTTTAGTTTCATTTCAATTTCTTCATTTTCCTTTTGTTTTCCATACTGCAAACTACTATTTCTTTTTTCTATACGCTGCTTATGTTTGCTCTATTTGTATCTGTGTATGTGTGTGTGTGTGTGTGTGTGTGTGTGTGTGTGTGTGTGTGTGTGTGTGAGTGCATAAGTTTGTGTGTTTGAATTCTTATTGGAGTTGAGTTGTTGAGGAGAAAAAAAAAAAGGATAAAAGAAAAATTGAAAATTAAAAGCTTATATTTGCGTGTATGTGTATTAGTATGAGTGTGTATCTGTGTGGATTAGTTTGTGTACTTGTGTGTGTGTGTGTATGGTGAAAATATTGTTAAGGGTAATTTGTTCATAACTGTAAACGTTTTGACGTATTTGTGTTAAGGTTAGCAGCGTTTACGTATTGCTGTTGTTGTTGTAGCTCTTGGTGGCTACAAAAAAAAAAAAAAAATGGAAACGAAAAATTTTCTTTAACAAAAAAAAAAAAAAAATAAAAAAGATTATAGTGAAATAAGTGAATTGGACTTGAACATCAGAGAGTATTAAATTTTTGTTTATATTTGTTTATATATGTATTTTGTTGTGAAGTTATGTGGAATATTCATAAATATTTACAAATATTTAACTTTACTGACATTTCTCGATTAGCTTAAATTTATAGTTCAATAAGCTTCTTTAATGCAATAAATTGTATTTATTAATAAAATAAAAACATCTTCTAGCAATTGTTTTGTTTTCTTCATTTACTTATTTACCTATGATTGAATTAGTCAGGAGTGGAGTTACAAGTCTTCATGATTAGAAATCAATTGAAAAGATCTTACGATTCATGGAAAAACAGACGAGCAACGGGAAGTAGAACTGAAAACTGATTGAATATACAGTTAGATCAATGTTAATAATGTTGTAATCAAGTGTGTATATTGAAGCGCCGTCAGACTTTAAAATGAAATTCATATCAAAAATTATAATACATTCACCACCGAAACTACTATCAATTTTCATATAAAAATATAGAACCGCGTGTAATATTTAGTCTTTTAAGGATCTATAAGTAAGATTAATATGTAAAATATTAAAACAAGATTTAAGTTCAGAAGAATCTGAAACATTCCTTTTGATATATATTACGTTTGCCTCATTTAGGGTTTCCATTTTCATTATCATTTAAATTCATCTATCTATACATATTTAAAAAAAAAAGTCCTACGCCGAATCTGTCTATATGTTCGCGATAAACTCAAAAACTACCGAACCGAAATATCATACGGTTTTCACCAATGGTCGGAGTGTTTCATGAGGAAGGTTTAGCGACATTCGAAAAAAAAACAAGGAAGCAGCCAGAAAATCTAAAAAAATCGAAATATGTGAGGTTTGCAAGTGAGAAGTAAATAAAGTTTAGAAACATTTTTAAAATCGTTTAAGTCGCCTTTGTCAAACATATTATCAGGTTAACCAATCAGTATCCACAAATTTTTAGGCTGGATAGGCTGTTTTGCCTGGTTATCTTGTAGGAAATAATGTAAGATTTCCTGTGACATAAAATTTTAGAATTACTTGATCTTAGCATAGATTTTCAGTCACGTTATCATTTTTTAAGAGTTTTCCGATGGAACTGATTTATTGTACAAAAATTGTATTTTATAGAAAGAAACAAAATAATAAAACAAAAAGATTGTTATAACAAACAAAAAATGAATGAAATTCAATTAGTATCATTTTTATAAATCAATTAATGAATCTATACGAAATACGCTCCTGATTTCTATAGGCAAATAAATTAAATTTGTCTTTTTCTAATATGATTCCTAAAATATTTGTTTTTGTATCATTTCATGCATAAAATAAATAAATAATTTATACAAAATATAAATTGTTTTGTAAATAAGCAAGGGTAGTTAGAGGAGTTTATTAGTTTGATATATGATGATACAAAATAATACAATTTTTAATCGAAAAACTAATCTAAACATATAATAAAATCGTAATTTTGTTTATATGTTTCTTTCTTTGTGTCACGCAAAAGTCACTTATTTGATTAAAAATCGAATTACTGAAAGATATGAAGTTTTATTGTAAGTAACATTTATTTCGTGAAAATCGACTTACAGAATTGGCTGAAATAGGTACATTAAATTTTGCATATAAATTAACTACTTTCTATTGTATTTTTGATGAGTAACAATAAAATAAAGTAAATATCATTATTTCTATCATTCCCGTGTAAAGGCGATTTTTATGAACTCAGAAAACTGAATCGAATCTATTATATGAATAACTTAATTTTGTTTATGATATTTTCTTTAAGAACAACCCGCCATAATATATTGAAAGTATATTGTTTTGAATAATAAAAACAATTACTTACTTGTTTTGATGCTTGTAACTTAATAATAATTTTTGTTGTAATGAAAATTATTTGCAAATTTTCTTGTTATTCTATTTTTAAAAGGTTATTTCATATAAACACACACAGACACAGACACACACATATACATATGCAAGTAAATTTGTATACATTATATTTATATACACTATTATGCAATATTTATTTACATAGAAACATAACAAGATATCAAGTGCATCCATCAGGTAACAAGATACAAAGATATGTACTTAAGACAATAGGCAAGCGAAAACATGAGATAAAGTTGTTCCTTGACAAGTGTTTTATACTTACTATGCATGTGTTTATATAAGAAACAACTCAAGTTTATAATAAAAACATAAATACACTTTACTTTATGTTGTAATAGTATATTACAATATGTCAATCACAACAATAATAAAAACAAGACAAAAAATAATAATAAATACAAAGAAGGGTTGAAGAAACGTGGAAATGAAAAGTGCCAATCAAAGTTAATTGAAAATTCATTGATTTCATGTGAGAATTTAAATTTATAATATTTGTTATTTTTGATTTCTTAATATCATCCATCATTCAAGTTTATTTTGTAATTTAATGTTTTTTCAGTTTATTAAAATGAAATTTATTACTATTTAAATAATAAAGTAAGACAAAAAAGCCTTAACTTTTGTCTTACACCAAAGCTTACAAATATTTCATATAAGTTATTGTGTCGTAGCCTCCCATCATATAATTCAAATAATTTGATTGCCTGTAAAATGTGAAATAAAAAATGTCCTTAATCAAAACTATAAATGAAGTGAGCTAAAACTACAATACAATTGTTTGATACCAATCCCTGCAGTAGTTTTTTTAGCCTAAAAAGAACTGATTTTTTATTTTTTTGTAGTGTATATTGTATAGATAAAAAGCTAATAGTTTCAGATTGTTTGTACAAAGAAATAGTTGAACCAAACTATTATACATTTAAATATCACAAATTTTAGAAATAAAAACTTAAAATCTATTTGATAAATCTGATGTCGTTTTAAGGGGTTACATATTCGTATACATTAGGATTTTTTTATTTATAGCATTTGATACTGTAAGATGAAAGAGCCATGCAGCTTTTATATTATAGTTTTTATCTATACGAGTACCCTTCCATTCTCTTGGATAATTTGATTATAAAAATTTTGATACTTGAATAGATTTTTTCTTTTCTATAAACAAATGATGTGTTGCAGTCATTTAGAAGACTTAACCAATAAATAAGCTTAACTAATCATAAAAACGTCTTGGCTTCTTCGATTTGCTAAAAAATATCAAGAGATTTGTTGACAAGGGAAACAGGGGGAAGCGGGGGATGTTTGATAGAGTGCGACGCAGGGACGGTGGTTTTGGTTAGTTATTCAATATAGATTTGATATAGAAAAAGACAATTTTTTTATGCTTTAGAAATTTTAATACAAAAATTTTGAACAAATTTTGTTGTGTGTTCATTTTTTACCCAAAAATTAAGATCCTAAATTTGTGAATTAATCTTCAAAAACTAATAATTTGAATAACTAGCAAATACTAGTCCTGCTTTAACTGACTGATAACCATTATGGAGTGGAACTACACTTTCGTAACTCAAGAAATTTTTGTTTTATCTGCTTAAGTTTCCGCTTAGATTGAGGATGATTTCTGTTTAATCCATAAGACAGATTGTTTCCATATTTAAATTTCTTAATTTTGTTCATCTTTTTTTTTGCTTTCCGTAATTTTTTTCTAAGATGTCTTATGTTTGCTGTAATTTTTTTTTTTTTTTTCTTCAATTTCTTGTAAAAACTATCTTGTGAATTGGTTGGTTCAGATATGTCCATTGGCTCAATTGTTTCAGCAGCACATGTAGTTGGCGCCACATTCTAAAGCGAGTTCTATAAATATACTATGATTTTTATTATTTATATGTGAGAACTTACCACGATTTCCGTAGTTACACAGTTTGTATTTAAGCAAGCAGCTAATGAATTATCTGCTCTAAATGCTGATGCTGGTTTTCGTTGTTTACCGCTACGTCCCATTGTAAATAAAAAATATAAGTTTAAAACCACTAATAACTAATGTAATTGTATGTATTTTGAAAAATTCGCTACAGTTTAAAAAAGAAATGAATAAAAAATAAAAAATTATTAGAGAAAAAAAAAAGAAATTTTCTCTTACCTTTTTTTTAATAATAATTGTTCTCTTTGACAGAAAATAACAAACTGAATAAAATTTTATGAAAATGTTTTAAAATTAACAAATGATTTTCTATTCACAAGATGACTATGAAATTACATATATAATTTTGAATGTAGTAGGCAATGGGACTATTTTATTATATTATTACAACTGAATGAGAACCAAAGTTAATGAAATGGTTTGGATTGCATTAATTGTAACCTTGACTATTTCTTCTCTGATAAAAGGTAATTGCTTGCGACGATTCGTTTTGGTTACGTTGTAAAATTTCAAGATTTGAGTTCCTTGAAGTGCCTCAAAGTTGTATGGCATATGTCCACTTTTGACACAACTTTATTTGAGTAGAATTTTGTTTCATATACTCAACTCTAATTTGGTACCAAGTAACCAATATATTCTACGGGGTGCTTTCTTCATTAGCTTGCGATTAAGGTCCTATTACGTGACAAAGTTTCCTTGAAAGAATGTGGTGTAACACTATGAAATACGACTCACTTCTGTTCATAAATGTAACTTGAAAAAGTGTTGATTGCTATTTCTCATTTTTGAAGACAAAACTCTATCAAATTATGTTGTTGTTGAAGATGTTGTCAAGGTCACTAGCATCATCAACATGCGTTGCTATGTGTGTATAATGTAGAGCACAGTGTCTAGTACAATTACTTGCGGTACACCTGCATTGATGTTATTATGTAGAGTCGAAGTTTCATTTTGCTGTTGCATATAAAAATTACTTTATTAAGATAATACAGTAGTAATACAAAATATGGCGTTGTAAGGAGTTTTAAAATTTTGCTTAGAATGGCGTTAAGTCAAACTCTCCTAAATGCTTGCATAATGTCACTGAAAACAAGGGTACAGTATATCAAATATAATGCGTACTATTCTTTAGATTTGCGCCCAAACTGTTGTTTCAGTATAATGACGAGATGGTCCAGAACCAGTAACAACTACTTCAAAAGTATTATTTCAAATACTTTGACAAAAAAAAAAAAAACCCTGAAAAATATGACGAAAATTTGATTTTACAATTTGCTGGACTTTCTTGAAAATATGTTATAAATGAGGCAAAACTTTTGGGTCTAATACAAATTATACCATTTGGTTTGTGTGGTGGTAATATTTTCAAGTCATCACATCACGATGACTGTTATAATTTTTCTATGCTTAGAAAATAGACTTTGTCTGCTGTTACCAAATAGGGAAATTATGAAATCATTTTAAACAAATAACGAATCAAGACAATTTGTGATTGAAATAAACAAACTATTACATTTGAAATGAAGGAAATTAACAAACCGAACTTATACATAACCCTGTGATAAAACATCTTTGTAAAATTTTCTCTGGATCTACGCGTGTACTTCACTTATTTGTAATCAACAAAGAAAAAAAAAAAAAAATAAATAAATTCCCGTTTAAATAAATCAAATCAAATAAGTGATTGTTTTTTTGACTTTTTAATTTTATTGTACTAGAATTCCTTAGTTTTTTTTAAATGTTTGTTGCTCAAAGAACTAACCAATAGAAACTCCATTAGGTATTAATATGCTAACATTCTCAAGTGGAAATAATCAAGGCATATTCGCCTAATTGTGCTTTCAAATCATGAAGAGTCCAGAAAGAAGTAAATTTAGTTATAGGAGGAATTATAACAGAAATTTTAATAGGAAAGAAGTGAATGTGATAAAGTTTAAGGTATCAATTTGTTTTCCCTTTTTATCGAGTTTTCTTCTTGGCTTTTTCGAGAAATAGTAAAACAAAAACTTTACATTATATAAGGTTTTAAAAGTTGAATACTTATTGAATCTCAAGATAACCATTAGGAGGAATATATAATCATGTAGTTTTTTAATAGATAAAATTAAATAAAAATATTATACAATAAATAAATAAAAATTAAACATTGCATATTTTCATCCCAAAATCACATGATGTCAATAAATCTACTATGGAATTTCTGATGCATATAGAAAAATAAACTTATAATCAAATGAGACTACACTTTTTGCAAGTAAAATTTGTCAAACTAAAAAAAAATAGGAAGAAAAAATGAATGTAATATTTTGTAATATTTTTTAGTTTTTTTGCTATAATTTCTCAGTGATCATATGTCATGCATAATAACATTTCCAACAGTTAAATTATATACATACGCAGAGATACAGACAGAACATACTCATATTTGCATGCATGCATATAATACTCTCACAGCAGCACGAGATTCGTTAGCTTTCGTTGGCTTGTCATTGTCCTGTCTGTTATAATGAAGCTTGTTGTATGATATTTTAATATGAAATTGACTTCAATGCCGCCATTTTGTTATACACTACACAGAACACAGAAAATAGTACATACACAGTTGTAGTATATAGTAGTAGTGGTAGTAGATGTGTATTTTTAGTAGTATTAGTAGTGATAGTGGTAGTAGTAGTAGTAGTAGTAGTAGTTGGGTAGCAATTTCCGTTTATTGTATTATGTTTGTCTTCTTATCTCTCTTTGTCATGGTTTTTCTGTAGCGAAACGCTTATATTGCCAATTTATCATGAACGAACTCAATAGATTTAAATTGTCACATCGTTTGTCATGTTTAATATTATTATTTTTCCTCGTCATGTTCATTTTTTATATATTTTTTGCCATTATTAATATTTATTTTTTATATTGCGTGGTTTTTTTTTATTTCATTTTGTATCTTTTTGTTTAAATTTATTTAATTTGTTTTTTATGTTTTTGTTTTTTTTGTTTTGTTTTGCATGTGACTTCATTTATTATATTGAATATTTCATTATAAGGGTTTGTCTATTAAAACGAATAAATTATTATAATTGCTGCTGCTACTGCTGCATGACTGATTTTCATAATTTTACAAATATCTGAAGTAATTAGCATGAAAATACTCTAAAAGTAGATTAAGTGATAAAATTTATATTCATACCAAAATACTATTTTCAAACAAATAAGCTTACTGCACTTCAGTAAAATGAAAACAAGAGAAAAAATAAAGAGAAATAATATCTTAGAGATTGAGATATTAGCACGAAATACATTTTCTTATTTATAGAGAAATCATCACAATGAATTCAATTGAAATGATATGAAATGAAATGATGGGAGGAAAATCTTCTATACTATAAAATTAAAGGATAAACTAGCAATTAGTGAGAAAGATTTTCTAATTGAAAAGCAAACTTCATCATTCAGTTGAACAAAATTAAGCCAAAGACACGTTCCAAAGAAAAATACATAAGCTGAAGGCCAAAAGCAATGAAATTGAATATGAGAATGAGGAAACCAATGATAAACAGGGAGGGATAGAGTGCAGAAGTGTGAATTAGTCAAAATGAGTAAATTAAATTGAGTGGGTGGGTGTGAGTGAATAGCAAAAACACACATAACTTCAAACTTTTGCAAACAAAAAACATAAATCCTATTTGAGATATCGAAAGATAAGTGCAAACCACAATTGCACAATTGAAGAAAGCAATTAATGGCCTCTGGTCAACTTCAATGTATCTACATTATTATAGTTCTTCCTTTGCATCCCCCACCTCCTCTCAATGTTGGGCATATTTGCAAATATCCTTAAATGTTGAATGCATAAACAACAATATGAAAAGAAAGAAAAAAACAAAACAAAAGAATAATGAAGCGAATAAAATGTGTGTGTGTGTGTGTGTGTGTGTGTATGTGTGTATTGACCACAAAATAAATGGAACAATAAATAAAATGTTCATAATAATTGTTGGCAATAAAATGTTGTGGTATCCTGTAGAGTGTGAAAAGAATGGGTTTGAAACAAAGTCTCAATGTATTTATTTTTTTATATGATTTTTAATATAAAAATATTGTCATAAATTTTCCATTGGTTCGTTGGTTGTTAAAATGGTTGTTTGATCGATGAAAGCAATAAACTTCAATACGAAATGCAACATGACGTATACGTGATATTAAAATTCATGTATGAAATTTCTTTTTCTAATGAAATTAAAATTATTTAAAGGAAAAAAATGCCATTCCAGTTATCAATGAAATTTGATATATTTTTTTGTCAAAATAAGTTTTCTATTTTCAAAATAAAATATCATTGAGTTGAAGTATTCAACTTGTTAAGCTAACAAATTATTTTGTTTTCATTTTATTTCAAGCCTCAAATATTTATTTATTCAACCATAACTCTTAGCGCTCTTCCTGCTACAATTACTACTACTACTACTACTCTTCTTGGACGGACTACTACTATAAATAGCATCAGCATCTTTGACACAATCAATGCCCAATGGTAAACCCACAAACCACATCGATGTCCCCAAATAGAATTGGGCAGTCAAGCGAGTATTAATGATCGCCAAAGCGACTTCAAATTGTTACTGCCGCACTCAGACATATTTTTCATGAACTCACTCTCTCATGATGATTGTTAGAAAAAAAAAGAAAGAAGGAAACTAGATAGAAAGAAACAAACATTGTGTGTGTGTGTGTGTGCGTGTGTGTGATTGTGAATGTTCCGCCCAAAAGTATACTATAACTGCAACTGTGTACTTACTAAAGAAACTTGTCTTATGCCGGCATTGAATAAAATATGGTTGAATGCCAAAAGAAAAATCATACTGTAATACTGCACTGAAAGCTTGGACTAGGTTGGACCACTCACTACTGCTACTATTTTGAATAAATGAAAAATGAAGTGCAACGGTAGCCTGCTGATGCTGATGGTGATGCTACTACTTGCTACTTGAGTCCAATAAGTAATGTAGCTGGCGAGCTATTTGAAGTAAAATTACAAAATTGAAAAGTTTTGGTCAAAAAACTTACTTTAAAATTCTATTGGTTTCAAGGCAAGCAGCGATGAACAATTTCAATGAAGTATAAGAAGATGCTACTGAAAATTGCAATAAAGTTTTTCTTATTATTGAGCTAAAGAAAAGAATGGAAGAATGGAATAAAGAAAAGAAAAGTTTTATCAAAGTTTTGCTGTTTAAATATGCCAAACGATTCGTTTGATAGTGATTTCTTTGGCTTTCTTTCAATAGGCAACTTCTAAAAAGGATTCATGTGCACGAAGTATTGAGTAGTGTATGTATGTAGTGTGTTTATGGGTAGAGCAAAGAAAACTTACTCAATCCAATTAGCAAGTTTGAAGTAGTAGTTAAGCTGACTTGATGTCAGTTGAGCTAAGCTCAGCTCAGCTTAGCTGAGTTGGGTTGATCAAGGTTACTACTTCTTACTTAATGCACTCATACATATTGGAATCATTGGCCTCATTGAATGCAGTTAATTTTATGCATAATTTTCCATGCCACAAATAATTTATGGAAATGCAACTGAACTCAGTCAATTGATGCTAAGGATGGTGTTGATACTCGGTGTTGTTGTTGTTGTTTGGAATAACAATTATAACAACATGAACAACAACAACTATGGCAAATAAGAACATTATAATGTGTGGCTAAGGCTTTCAGTTAACAAGCAACCGATGACGCCGATGATGCCGATGATGATGGCGTTGACTGTGGCATAATGAGTTTATTGTTTGCGCAAATGTTTGCATTGCTTGCCTGACTGCCTGCCTGCTTGCCATCAACGGTTTCAAAAACGACAGTTACAGCAACATCGATTGCAACATTGGCGGTGTCGACAACAAGGTGTCAACACCGACAACACCAGCAACAACAATAACGAAGAGTGTAGATGAAGAAGTGTGGTAAGCAGAAAAAACATTAAATAAGCAACATAAACTGCTTTTATTTGAAACTGTTTACCATGGTTAGCATTAACCGCAACTGAAAGAGCAGCAATATTCACTACATGACTGAGCTATTTACTATTTAATGGAATAATGCAAGGGGGATTTCTTGTTAAATTTGTAGTGGGTGTGTGGTGTGTTGTTTGTTGTGGAGTGGTGAGTTGATGTGCTATCGAACCAAAGGATTAGCTACATATGAAAATTAGAAAATTCCTTTCATTTACATTCCGTCGACCGCTTAATATGAGCTTTTTGAGAACATTTTCCATAGCATACCATAAGGTGCAGCTCATATTTGTAGCTAATATGGTAAATACAACCATCACTAACATGTGTGTTTGTGTGTCTGTGTGTGTTTTGGGTCTAAGCATTCATATGCTTCAATAAATTGTTGGCCACATTTTATATCTCAATTAAGTGAAAGAAATATAAGAATAAATGAAATAAAATAAATTTTTTATAAAATTTTCAATTTCAAAATTTTCAATTAGTAAACAAGTTTATCCAAAAATATCAAAAAGTAAATTGCCTGTCAAGTATTTCATGTTTTATCAAGAAGAATTATCACACATTTGCACAAATCTGGTTTTATATTGAAGGAAGTAGTATTCAAATATGTTGGAAAGAGAAGAAAGATCCATGTGCTGGTCTAAAGAGTTGAGTAGAGTTGAGTTAAAAATACAAAAACATTTCCTTATTTACAAGTTTTTGTTTTATAAATTTCTATTTCCTAACAAATTGAAAATTGAAGTTCAGGTATGCAGTACTAGTATCTTGTTACATAATATTTTGGTGCAAACCGCAACCAAACAGGAGAGTTGTGGTTATGAAAAAGCTTAAGAACTGTGTGAAGAATAAAATATATGTACGAGTATAATAAAGAAAAAAATATTTGTAGTTTTACAGATAAATACAAAATAAAATGTGTGTTTCTATCAGCATCATTATTAGTATCACATTGGATTCTTTGGCATCTTGAAGTTTAGTCAATTTTTGCTTTATTTTCGATTTAATTGAGATCTTCTAGACAAAGCAATTACTTCTAAGGTGGCCAAATCCTGTTTCGTAATCCACTTATTATAAACTGCATTCGTTGGTTGTATCCTCAATGAAATTCTTGTAAACTTAAACGCATTCACTAGCCGCGCATTAGCATAAGGAAGCAATGTTAGTTCCAATATGGCAGAGAACAAGACTAAAAGCAATGAATATGGTGGCTTATACTAAAGATACACACTATGTCACATAGATATACACATGCACACAATGCTCGCTAAACAAGAAACACTTAATGAAGCCATTTTTGATAGCATTCGATGAAAGTAAACAAGTAAATGGGCGGATGGCAATACTATAGATAGGAAGCTCATGTGCTCATAGTACAAGGAAGGTTAACGTGGGTTCAGTGTGGCTTGAACTGAGATACCAAAGGACAAAGTGTCTCAGTTTAGGTAAACGAGTAAATATGTGTGTTTGTGTGTGTGTGTGTGTGCGTGCATGTGTAGGAGTATTAAAAGTGTGTACAGGTGACTTAATCAACATGCAACTCATTCTTTGTTCAAGTATAGGAGTATGGGTGTATTTAAAGTATAGAGATTGTTGTATGTTTCAACATGTTTACGTAGGTGTCTATGCTGAAGTTGCAATTGCAACAATAACAAGTTGAGTTGATGACAAGGACTACATCTAACTGCCAACTTTAGCTACAGACCCGTCAGCGGGCTCGGGAGCTGGAGCGTTACTGAAAACAACGACAAGGCTGACGACGACAATTGCAATAAAAACACTAAATTGCGTAGATTTCAACAGGCTTCGGTTGAGCAGATGCGACCCACAAACAAACATTTATAAAACAAAAGCCTGCAACTTCTGTTAAAGGCGAACAACTCAACGAAACTCAACTCAACTCAATGCAACGCAAGTCAAGGTAAGGTAAGTTAAGGTTTGGCAAGAGCAAGGGTGTGGAAAGGAATGGAACGGAAAGGCAGGATGCATCCGGTAGAACAAATATATCCATACAATAGATGCATACAACATGAAGGCATAGTGGCAAAGTGGTAAGAAAACTAGTAGTAGATAGTAGAGAATTATATACGAGTGAATACGGAAAGAGATTGCTTCATAAACATGCATGACTGGTGTCTACGCTTAGGCGTGGCAGCGTGATGTGGCATGGTATGGCCTACGGCGTTATGTAATAAGTTCGAAGTTTGTAGTGAAAAAGGATTGTGATGGTTGCTTTGGATTCATATTTATGCAGAGTCATTGTGTAGACAACGAAGGCAATCTGATGTCTCGAGTAGGAACTATTCGCGTTGTTCAAGAGATAAGCAATTAATAGTGTTGTTCAGTTGAATAGAATCATGTGATTGCAGCTAAATGTTATTAAAAAAAAGTATAAGTGGCAATAAGTGATTAACATTCTGATTTTAAAGTGAGGCTTAGATGGCTAAGGAAACATTAGAAGTGATGCAAATCATAAATGTGAAAAACTATTGAACAAATCGGTAGTCTAATTCAATCGGACTCTTGGTAAAACGATACAAAAACAAAGGCAACAATGGTTATGAGTATGTGGCCATCCACCTTCTTCGCTTAATCAGACATTATTTGGCTTTAATCTGTTCATCAAGAATAAATCTACATTAATAGGAACGACATTTCAAACAAAATCATGATGAAGCTCACAGATAAAGAGGAGGAGAAAGAAAGATGAAAGTTTTTGAGAGCTGCAAAATATCCAAAATTTAATTATAAATGTAATCGCCACTATAATCTTGATACAGAAACAGCTTATATTTTACAAGATGATGGCGATTTCTCATATGTTCTTAATGAAGATAAAGAAATACAGAAATGTTATACCAAAAGATGAAGATTCTGAAGAACTTGAAGCCAAAGGTGATGATCAATTGATTGAAGAAATGTATGTTTATGCATGAAAGAGTAGTCGTTACGTAATTAAATGTGATTTCCTTGAAGATGATGATCATAAGCAATCAAGGGAAAAACGACAACTTCTACAACTAATACTGATCACAAATCACAACCACAAATGAATCAGGGGTACAATGAAACAGCTTAATAACTTCACTTCACAATCACAGCTCATTATATGAATAATAATGATAGAATTGTCAAACTGGAAGAATATGTAGAAATATATACATATATTACTTGCCAGCACTGTTGACGGGTACAATGCACTCATTTGAAAGTTGCTCAACTAGAAAAGGCTTGGGCAACTAGGTAGACTGAGCTAACAGGAAGAAAGATGCAGTCAGGATGCCAGAAAGTATGCAATTTGTTGTTGCAACAGTAGACTCAACATCAGTATCAAAATCACCATCACCATCAGCATCAGCATCAGGACCAAGAATGAGAAGAGACAGACAAGCAGGCAGGCAGGCAGGCAGGCAGGCAGGCAGGCAGGCAGGAAGGTAAGGAAGGAGTCACTGGCACTAATACAGAGAGACAGATGAGTTGGCTTTCAGGGCGACAAACAGGATGCCATGTGAACATGTGCTTTCGTGTCGTATTAAAACGCAAAATTTTACAATGCAAGTTGCATGTCCTGCACCTTAATATACATTCTTCTTTCACCATATTTCTACACACACACACACACACACACAAGTGTATTTATAGATAAGTGTGTGAGTGTGTGGATAACGCCAACGGTCATAAATTCAATTTGGCCAACAAACACGTTCACTAGCGTCAACGTCTACAATGAACAAATATTAACAACTAAGAAGGAAGGGAAGAGATACCAAATATGTGTGTGTGTGTGTGTGTGTGTGTGTGTGTGTTTTGCAACTGCATGTGGCATGCAGGTCCTTTTTATCCTTTTGTTCTTTAATACAACAATTGACTAAGTAAGAGTTGAGAGAGAGAGAGAGAACAATCTGAGAGATTTTTGTTGGCGATAAATGCAGCAGTAAACTAATTAAGATGATTAAATCTTTTGTTGCCGTTTTCCACTTTTATGATGCACGCCAAATTGGCAATAAAAGAAAGTAAAAACACAGAACACAGAACAGAGAACTGAGAACAGAGACCAGAGACCAGAGAGAGAGAGAGAGAGAGAGAGGGACAAGTCTAAGTAATAGTTAGTAAGTGGCTTGTACACGCGAGACTCTAACTATTTTTGTTGATTTTGTCTTGATTGCTGTAGATTTTTTTGATTTTTAAACTTATTTTATTTTTTTTGACATTTTTCATTTTGACATTTATGCCTTCAATTAAACAATTTTTAATTGCATTTTGATTGTTGTCAAAAGTTATTTGTGATTTCATCTCTCTTTTTAACTTTTCTGAAATTGCTGAATTGCTTTTGACCAATTTATTTTGTTATTTCATTAACTTTTAACACACTAAATTCTATTACCACCACCAACATCACCCCAACCCGAACAAAGACTACAGAAAATTTTGGTTGTATGAAATTCATTTTTGAGTGAGTTGCAAGTAGAATATTGGAAGTAACAAGGAATAAAATGAAATGAAAACAAAACAAAACAAAACAAAACAAAAACCATTTTCGAAAAATTTTAAAAATAGTCATCGTTGAATAAGAAATGGAAGAAAAGGGAGAATAAAGGGGAAAGCCAAAAGTAAATTGAGGGAGAAACAAAAATTGTATATGCAACCAACAGAAGAAGCAGCAGCAGCAGAAGCAGCAGAAGTATCCGATTAAATTACACTCTGCAGCAAATAATAATAACAAAAAAATGACAACAAACTGCAACTTGAGTCCAGTAAGTTGCTATTCAATTCTCTCCCGTATTTCTTTCCTTTCCTTTCATTTCATTTCTCTTAAAAAATCCCCTTATATTTTGTTAGTTCTACGGTGGCTTTGCCTTGCTTTATACTTACAAGTATATAGAAATCCATTTTGTTAGTTGTTGGTTGTGTGCACTGAGTTTGCTGGGCTTGGTCGTTTACGCAATAAGAAAAACTTTTTAAAAATGAGGAAAAAATTGTAAAAAAGAAAATTTTAAAAATAAATCAAATAATTCAATTTTAAGCTAAACTTATTTTCGTATTAAAAATGAAAATCAAATAGAAGATAAAACAGGATCAGACTTACATAGCAGCAGCAGCAGCAGCAGCAGTAGTACCAACAGTGATAGCAAAACTATAGAAGTTGGCTTCCCTTTAACATGAATGTACGAGTATGTAGTATGTATGAATGAAAGAACATATGCGTATGTTGTTGTTGTTGTTGTTGTTAGTGTTGTTGGTGTGTATGTCCTGCAATTGAAGTTATATCCTTTTTTGCAATTTCTCGTCCTCAACTGTGCTGCTGCTATTGCTTCAGCTTGTCTTCCCTTTGAATTACGTCGTCTGCTTCCGTAACATATTTGGTCAGTTTGGCGTTGAACTAAGTATGTCCTTTATCATTTCGAGTGCTCTACTCATTGGTCTGGACAATGAAATTATTTGTCGTTGTCGTTGTCATTGTTGTACTTTATTCAATTTCTAGTTGTTGTTGCAGTGTTGTTATTCTTTCTTTACTTTCATATGCATTTTATTCGGTTTTAATTTTATCCTGTACCAATCTAAGCTTTTATGGAATTTGCTCTGTTCCATTCATTCCACCCTCATAAACTTATGTATGGTATAGTCTTTTAAATGTTGTGCAAGGATATTAAGCGGTTTCAAATATGTGTATATTTATATTTTGTGTTAGAAAGTGTATATAGATTTTTATCTTTTTTGTCTTTGACTATGTTTTTGAAAGTGTATCTTATCTCTATGTAACATAACAAATGTCTTTATAATATTTTAGAAAATTTAGTATTTTTAGATTTTGAATTGAAGGAATTTATTAAATAATTTATTTGTATTGAACATTTTTTGAATAGAAGGCAATGCTAATATGTAATCAGTAATCATTTTGAAGTATTTTGTTTTAAACTAAGTTTATCATTTTTGGCATATTTTCGCTTGACAGAAGAAAAAATGAATCACAGTCTGAAAAGGGAGAAACTAGACACATTCCTCAATAAGTTTTCGGTCTGAGACATATCTGGCACCTATATTGTTAAACCCATATGTTTTCTGGATATAACCAACCTTCGCACGACACGTGTCAAATAATCAAAAGTTTAACTTAAAAAAAAAAAAAAATTGTCAAGTCACTTACTGCTATCAACTTTATGGTATTTCCTTAATATAAAATGTGAATGAACTCCACATCTATGTAGGAATAGAAAAATTTTAAGCCCCTGTAACCCAAAAACCCACATTCCCATTCCTCGCTTGCATAATCTCTCCTCTTCTCCTCATCCTCCTTTTATTTTATCTTAAGCGATAACAACATATAAGTAACATTTTTGTATATTTTTTGGTTACAATCTCAATATATCTTTTCTTAACATAAATTTAAGACAATCTTTACATAATATAAAGTAAAGTCGAAATTTCAAGAAGTTTTGATACTCATTACTTCTAAACCACGCAACGTATTTTGATACGGTTTTCACTGTTAATTAAAGAATTTTCTTAGAAAGGTTTGCATGTTATGTACATAATAATAATTGATTCAATAATAAAAATATTTTATTTCTTGTCAGTCACTAAATTCATAAATGTGTAAAGAGAAGACTTCAGTGAATTTTGATTGATTGTACAATGATATCGACCCCGTGGCAATTTATAATCACAATTTATAATTTTATTGGATAGAGTTCCTAATATCAACTTCACTCCCAACAATTTAAATAAAATTAAATTTATTAGATTTCAGTTAACATAATAAACAGTTAATTTTAATTCAACAACTGACCATTAAATATGCAATGTCATAGTTTATATTACAGGATTGTTAAGGCCTCAGTGAGCTTAAACACTATAAAGTTGGATATAACTACAACACATATGTGTAACTACATACTAAATATGTATATATTTTTAAGAAGGTTGTACATGAGATCACTTGCAATCGCTATGATGCGTTCCCTGAGTCGTTCTAATGAGACAAGGAAGATGAATGAGAAAAAATGAAAGATAAATTTTGACGAATCAACCACTGATTTTGTGTGTTTTGTTCTCGTTTATGTGATTTGTGTTATGCTGATCAACCTAAAGAATGAATAAAAATCAATCATCAATATAGAAATTTGCAACAGTATTTATCAGACTTAGTTCATCCATAACAAATGATACTCTCAGTTATTTATTTTGCTTCAGTGTGGGTCTTCCAAGTAAGCTGCCGATCCAGGTGCATTCCGAGGTATTCGACGTATCGCCTTATCGTATAGTGGAGCTATTCAAACTATTCAATGTTGCTAGTTTCCTTGTTTATGAAGAAAGTGAAAGAAAAGGACTGACTTTTGAGTGTTGACTCCTTTTCATTTTTTCAGTCATTTTAATACAATGTAAAGTCAGTGTTTTCATGTACAATTGCCAATTAATGTTATTATACAAATGAATAGATTGGCAATTTTGCTAGTTGATAGTGTTGGCTAAACACTGTGTATATTTAAGTAACTGATCACGTGTTGTATATTGTTGTTAGTGTGCCCACTGAATACATAGATTTATAGGACTCTTCCACTAATTACCTGGATGTCAACATTAAAAGAAAAGGAATTTTTATTTATGAGACCTCCAAAATTATGATACAAATATCAAAGAAAAGTAATAGCATTATTCATTTTTTTCTTGTCAAATATTGCGGCATTTTCCTCCAGTTTTCATTATTTTCCACCAAAAACTTGACTTTCTTCCTCTTCCCTCTCTTTGTTTACATTCTTCTTCTTATCGATCATCAGAACAACAGGGCTTTCTGCATTCATTAAAGTGATGCCAAGGTGTCCTGAAAATTATTGATTATTATCGATTTCGTAACAGCAGTTTTCAATTTAATTGAAAGTGTGACGACCCTTTGGGTTCAATGAATACAAATTTGCAATACAAAATCGTAGATAATACATACAAGAGTTCTAACATTCAGTTTACACAATCTGCAGTTCTCAGTGTATCAGACACTGAGAACTGCATCTTTTTAAAATGATAGTTGAAGCCACAATGACATGGTAAGAATGAAGATTAATTTTTTGATTTTGGAAACCATTTTGCTTGCTTCTGGTTTTGCAGTTTTGCAGTTTTGTTGGATGACATATTTAATATTTAAATTTCACTAATGACATTGTCAGTCGATTGAGTAGTTCACTAAATTGATCAATATCAATCACAATTGAATAGTCTATATATACTTCCATTCAATAATATCAATGTCACCGTCTAATACACAAGCAATAAACAAAGTTTCAACACTTCATATACTACTCTCTCCTCCATTTAAGAGGCAAGAAAAAGGGACCAAGTCAATTGAGTACACTTGGTGGCAACAGGACCACAGCACGCGATTTTGTGGTTCTGTGGTAGTGTGCGCAAGTGTTTTTGAGTACCAAATACAAACACATTCACACACAATTCTCATACATCTAAAGACATGGATAGGAATTTTTATTGCTCATACGCCGCGTTGTTCAACCAAAGAAGAACAATATAAAAGGCAGCAGTAGCAGCAGCAGCAGCATACTTGCATGATAAAGAACAGAGAAAGTTTTGTTATTCTTTTTTTAGCACAAGAACTTTGTTGCTTTTACTGGTGCTTTTATTTCGGCTGCTGCATGAATATAGCCAGCAATCAACAACTTTGGTGGTATTGCGGCATGAAATGATGAGAGAATGTAATACGAATATTGTACGAAAATAATATAGGAAGTAGAGATGTAGAAATCGTGCCTTATCACATGCCAAGCAGACGATGGTGAAATACATTAAAAAGTAAACTTGAGTAGCATTTTTCAGCTCGTTTTCAAGTTCTTAGCTTAACACATCTACCAACACCTACACACTCACTCACATAGATCCACCGACACAATATGAACAATGTGAGTCCGCAAATGTTCACACCAGCACCCATACACGTTAACAAATTTTCAGTTAAAAAAGGAAGACAGAAAGTGAGCAAATGCGAAAGATTGAAATAAGAAAAGAAGAGGAAAAGCGAAAATTTAATGACTTCAAAATATGTGGAAAGGTACGTCTGAGTCGTCCATCCAAGAACAAAGAAAAAACAAAATGTGTAAAAGAATTGAGGAGAAGGAAATATTGAAGAAATCTGAGTTTCTTTTGGCATAAAAGAATCTATTGTATGATGAAATAAATAAATAAATAAAAGGAAGCTGCAGAAGAAAAGCAAGAAAAATCAGACAAAGCCGCAAAACGGAAATAAAATTTTTCATAATCGAAAACGTGACTCAAATTTTTGAACATCAAAATGGCGATGATGAGTGTTTCCTTGTTCCTGATCCAAAGTAAATTCTTGTATTTTCCTTTGCTTTCCCTTTGTCTCACTCTCATCATTGATTGGCATGTGTTGATAAATTAAAAGAAATATATAAGGAAAAGAGAAAAAGCAGGAAAATAGCAAAACAAAATACACTTAAGCTTAAGACGACAGAACCATTTCCGGAATTTTGACTTAAGGTCAATATTTCTTGGTTCAATGCTAAAGAGAAGTGGCTTCTCTCAATTAGATGCACCACTTAAGCGATTGTGGTGACCACGTTTGGGTCACTTTTAAGCTAACCGAGTTGAAAGGCCTCCAAAAGCAAATTAGCACGGTGGCACGTTCTTTGCATCTCAAGTAGATGAAAAATTATGGAAGAAACGGAAATCCATTTTTCCTTTTGCTTAGAAAATGTGCTTTATGCTTTCAATGAAACTGAATAAATAAATGTCGATATTCGTCAAATATTTTCGATAATTTATTTTCAGTTTATCTTAGAGATAAATAGAAAGAAGTATAATATTTACCTTTAACCTAAGTAAAGGAGATCTCCTTAAGTAAATTGACTTAAGAAAAAATGCTTATTTTGCAAAAAACACTTGAATGTTTTGAAATTATTTCGATATAAAGAAAATTTATGACAAACCAAATGAAGAGTCCCACCAGCTCCTTTTGGACAGTTGTAAAAATTGCATGCACTAAATAAAAAATTGTTTTTTCTTTATATTTTTTATATTTGTTCCTTTTAAATGTTGCACATAAATTCTTATTTATGAGTCGCACAGTCGACAGTTTGCAATAAGCTACACACAACCACAAATAAATTAAAATTATTCTATACTCCATTTTTATATTTATTTCCAATTTTTATTGGTAACTTTTTATAAGTATATTGTATCATCTCGGTCATGAACAATTTTTGTTGACATTTCAATTCATTGAAACGTGACGAAATGCAGTAAATTTCATTCATCGTGTGTTTTCATCCAATTGAAATGATTGCCAATGATGATATTGATGATGATGATGATGATGATGATGATAATGATAATACTGATGGTGCTAAGCTACTAAGTGAGAGAAATAATTTTACATTGAAACATAATAGATATGTATGTGCTGCATTGCATAAATTTCAAACAAATAACAAATACTAACTCATGGTGAATACGATGGACGTGAATGTTCTTTACAAAAATGTAGTTTTTTTTATTTCTGTTGTATGAAAATGGACTAACACAAAGAGGTGTTAATCTATTCAAAATTCTGCTTCTATATATGATTAAGAACAAGAATAGTCATAGAACTGAAGAAATATAATGCAGTACGAACCAATCATCATTGTCTTCTTCACAGTCAATTCACATAGAAAAACAGATTTTCTTTAATAGGCCTACGGCACTTGCTATTTCACACACTTTTAGTAATCAGCGAGATTCATGTCATTTTAACAGTTTGACTCCATCTCATCAAAAGCACATTTAAATTGATTTAATCTACAAATGATGATGGTAAAGGCACTCCATAGAAGGTATTCAACTTTTATTTTATTTCTTATCTTCTATATTCTATTCATTTTGTTTTGTGTGAACGACATTTGGAGAACATTGAGGAGGAGCCAACTCTTCACTTGGTGCCCCCTTTCGTGGTGATATCATTGACCATTCGTTGATTATTATTGCACAAAAACACAACTGCGACAAGATGATGTGCCGCAAGTGCTAAGCTACGAGCTACCAACTGCCGCAATAAGTAGTACAGTCTTACAAATAAATTGCGTTGAAGTAGCAAACAAACTTATTATTTGTATTTCCCGGTGTCATGATCAGCAAGAGTTTAATTGCCTTTAACAATATTAAAAGGACAAATTTTTGACATGTTTAAATCGAAAATTGTTTCATATATTTCTGAGTTAATATAGAAATTATTGTAAGAAAAAAAAAACAAATATTTAAAGCGAGTTGAATTTCTGTTAATTGAAAACATGCGACATATGAGATTATTGACAAAAAAATAGAACCTAGTAACTTGGGCCTGTAAAAATATTAATACGCAACCAAATTCAACAAAACTAATTTCATTTTATTTGTTGATTAGTTCTTAAATAAATAACTTACAAAATGACTTAAGATATAAACATGAGAATAGCACAAAAACTTAAAAGAGCAGCCATTTGCTCAGTTTTGCAAGCACGAGCACCACTAATTCTTTTTAATACTTAGTCCACAGTCCTTTCTTTTTAATCACGCTTTTAATATGCTCTGCCATACTTTCAACAAGATTTTCAATAAAAATCTGAGGAATTTGTTTCCATGCATATTGTACACGGTTCCAAAGTTCTTTCATGTTTTCAGGAGTCCTTTGTTATTTTCCCAGCCGCCTTTGTATTATTGCCTACAAATTTTCAATTGGATTGAGTTCGGGAGATTGTGCAGGCCACTCCATTAGCTGACAATTTTGCTGAGACTGCAAATCCTTGATGATTTTGGCAGTTTCCGTCCTGTTGGAAAAAGACATTGGACTCAGATTCAGATGCAGTCCCAGTCTTGTTTCGCTCTCAGTGAACATTATATACAGAAATAACATAAATAATATTAAACTGCTTTAATTTACAAAGCATTGCTTGAAACATAAGCTATTGTAATTGTAATTAGTCCTTTCTTGAGATTTTCCGACTTTTCCAAAAGTTTTCTTATTTGTTGTTATAGCGGCAATAGAAATACAAACTCTATGAAAATTTGAAATGTCTACCTATTACGGCTCATATGATACATCTCGATAAAAAAACGTGATGATTTCTTATCATTTCACTCTTCATTTTTGCCAAACGCCGCCTAAGAAGTTTTAATTAAAAAATGTATTCATTGTAAAAGAAGCATCTGTGTATCATTTCTAAATAAAAATTTACACACAAACAAATGTAACTAGACCAAAGTGTCCTTGATTCGAAGAAAGGTGAAATACAATGCAGCCGAAGCTCGTTGGAAATTGTGGTGTAAATGATTCCTTTTGCAGATTACTCGATGTTCATAAGTGAACAATTCGCAAGGTATGCAAAAAATTCTTGCAGTTCCCTTTTTCATTCCTAAAACATATTTCATTGAAATTTTAACAAAAATTTATTTTAATTTGATATTTATTTAAAATTGTTTTGTGTTACCACCATCAGCTGTTTAAGAGGGGATGTCTTCCCGTCGAGAATGACCAAAAAGAGACTGAAAACATGGTATTTTATGTATTGAACTAGCTTGATCCGGAATAAAATATTCCACAAAAACAACAATACATTTCGTCATATTCCCTGTTGTTGTTGTTGTTGTCGATGAGAAATGAGTCTATGATCGATAGATACGGTTTTTGAAACAATAGCAGGCAGGGCGAAACATTTGTCCATACAATAATCTACAATGGGACATAGCTCATGACAAGCACCATAAGCAACTTTTACAAATGAAATCTCCCTGTTCGCAGCAACAATTCAAAAGTGACTAAATCAAAAACTCTTGTTATGTTAAATAAGAATAAATGTACTTTTAATGCCTTCTTCAATTTGGAAGTTATCAAACAATAAACTATTGACAATAATCTTACTAATCTAATAATTGAATTCAATTCAATTTAATTCAATTCTTTATTGCACAAAACATTTGAATAATTTAAAGAATTGTATTGAATTGACAAATCTAATAAGTTTCATTTATTTTATTTTAAATAAATCCTTTACTTATTGAAATGTTTAAATTATGTTCTTAATTTTGTTCGTTACTCAATGAAGTTTTACATGTTTTTGATAACAAAGATAATAAATATTCAGATATTTAAATCATCTTGAGAATAAGATTTCAATTTTCTTTGAAATGGATTTGAAGTCTTTTGCTTGTCAGCTTCGGTTTTTTTTTTTTGTACATTTTTGGTTGAGGTATTTTATTTTACCCCTTTCAATGAAACATATACATACTCAGATACATATACTTTATAGTATAGTAAATGTTAAATACTTTACTACATACATATGAACGTATTTATGTATAGTATGTGTGCTTGGGGTTGTTCTAATTTTTGCTAACTGACAAATGTGCTTAAACCGCTTAATTATTCATTTAATCCATACAATTTAAATAGCGCACAATACCACAAAGCGACACACATTCTTACATAAATACAGATACAAATATACATGTATGTAGATATGTATGTATGTATTTTGAGAACGCGTTCCATGTAACCAGACATTCATCTTAACCATGTTCCTCATTAAACCAAACCAAACCAAACCAAACCAAACCTAACCAAACTAAACCCAACCAAACTAAACCCAACCAAACCAAACCAAACCGAACTGAACCAAAAGAAAGTGAACCAAACTAAGGAAGAGAACTCAACCAAGCTGAAGAAGGCGACGAAGATGTTACCGATGATGATGATGAAGAAGAAGTAGAAGAAATTGAAACCAAGATTTTGTGGTCTTAAGGCAAAGGCGCATAAATCAGTGACAAAAGTCTGTTTCTTTTTTTTCTCTCTCTATATCTTAAGGATTTCATCGTGGGACTCCTCTTTCCAGTTTCACTCACACAACTGATCATTGTCAAATGTTAAATGCAAACGTTTAGTCAAAGTTTTGTTGGTTAGACAATTTTTGGTTAAAGCGCGACAAATTGATTACTTTGCAGATGAGTAAAGACGAGCATCATGATGATGATGTTGATGTTGAAGATGATGATGCTGGTGATATTCCATGGGGATGAGATACTTTGAAGTGTTGTAACTGCTGATGAAAAACTAATTAAACTCAATATGTCACAGACAATGAGTTCGAGTGTTTCGAGTGCACAAAAGTTGTATTAAAGTTGTGCGAACTTGAGTTTATGTGATATATAAAGCATCGTCATCTTCATCGTCATTCACATTCACATTCTCATCATTAACATTATCAAGGCAATCAACAGGATTCCACTTTATGGATTGTATAGTATATCTATTTACTATACATAAATAACAATGCAAGAAAATTCAATTGAGTTGCGTTGAACTACTAAGAAGATGCCAATGAAAGGAGAGTCGGTGTGCACCAAAGGCAGGCAGGCAGTCAGGCAGTCAGGCAGACACTCATAGGGTATGCATAATAGGATAGGGAAGGATAGGTAGGATAAGGCAAGGCAGACGTGGGACTCGGTGTAGTCATTGTCAGTTAGACAAACAAGAGGAGCACAGTATAAACAATCATAACACCAAACAAGAAGCACAAGTTGCGTTCATAGTTATGAGTGGAGAATATAATGTGTGTGTGTGTTTTGGAAAGATGTACCACCAATAGGATATGGAAATGGAGCTTGGGAATGTGTGTCTTTTTGTGTCGGCGTGCAACAAACTTCCGCTGCTGTCATTCACTGATATATGTACGTATGAATGCATGTGTTGGTGTGTCGTTGTGTAGGTGCGTCTCTGTAACTATGAGTATGGGGGTGTTGTGTGTGTTGGTCTTTAGACTTGATTCACTTGTTCATTGTTGTTTGTTTGTTTGTTGTCTCGACTCTCGGTCGGCTTGGCTTCATTCACTTAGAGAGTTCCTTCTTTACTTGTCCGTCTATTTGTCCTTTCATCATTTTGTCTGACTGTTTGTCTGATGAACAGAGCAGCACCCTTGGGGCATTAATGTTATTTTTATGGCAATTTTATATATTCTACTATGTACATTATCTATCTATCTATCTATATATGTTCATATGTTTGGATTGTCTCTTCCTGGAATATCTTTGTATCTGTGTTTGTTTATTTGTTGTTGCTTGTTTGATATTAAACACTCATACACACACACACACACACACACACACACACACACACACACACACACACACACACACACACACATAAATACTCACACACTTGGTTGGTTGGTTATTTTTCTATTATATTCACACATAATAAAGACAATGATAATTGCAGTGAAAAATAGAAAGTTTTATTTCCCATACCACATTTCCTTTTCATACTCTTTTTGTAAGTGTCACAATCTTTCTTCCTATTTTTCTGGTTCTTCATTGGTTGATGCTGTTTCAGTTTCTGTTGTTGGTTCTGGTTGTGGTTCTTTATACTCGTTTATGTATACAATACATAGTTGTAATAAAACGACTGTAATTACTATTCGCAAGCGTACAATGACTTTCACACACGCACACATAGACAAACGCACTCACACATATAGGCAATACAGTGGAGCATTGGTAAATGAGCGACAGTTTCTTCACACAAAGAGAGTGTAGTACTCGTATGTGATGATAACAATAGGAATACAATACATATAAATCATTAAATTCATTGTATTGGTGATGAAAGATAATATTTATTTGTAATAGAATTCTATAAATATTTTTAATAATAATTATACACCTTTTATATTAACATCTTGTCTCATTAGACTTTCATTCAATTAGCTCTTTGCAAAGCTTTTTGGATAAAAGAACATTAGATTTTGAAGATCTTCTAAAAAAGCCAAACATAAATTTCTCTCAAAGAAATAATGAAATTGTTATTGAAGTTGAAAATCAAATGAAAAAACAAGTCGAAATTTATTTTGAACTAGATTTTCCAGCGCGGTTTGCTACTCTCCGGCAAAATTTCATCAAAATCCGCTTTGCACAAGAATGATGGATAGAATGATATTTTTTTTTTGTGACTCACAATTCAAAAATACGTGTTTAGATAAGACTTTAAAATAAGCTCTATATGGAAAACTTCATCCACCAATTTTGACTGATTTTGTTGGTCGATTTTGATGAAATAAATGCTAATGCTACTCACAATAAAGCTTCACATTTTTAAGTAATTTGATTTTGAATCTAATGAGTGACTTTGACGTGATGCGCGCACAAAAACTTTTATTATATGTATAGATTACACATTAATATCTCTTGGGAATTGGGGTAAATTAAACGAGGGGTAGGGTGTCCCTGGGGTTTCGCTAAAAGACGGGTTAATCGTCCAAGAAGAGAAGGATAGAAGGGTTTCAAATACATTCTTATTCTTCCCCATCTTAATCGAAGCGACAGAAATCTTTATGTCCCGTCATTGCCCCGATAGGACTCCCGTCATCATCCCAATCATTTTCTTGTTAAAGAGTAGGAGCTTGGAAGTCCGGGGTCTGTGCTTTCAGGCCAGAAAGAATGTGTTATTAATGTCTATTTATGAAAAAACAAACAACAGGCAGTGCCCATTCCTTTCCAGCAAACTCATGCGCCCATTACTTATCTATAAATCCAGAGTAAACAGGTATTCAGATTATCGTAATTGAGTGATACAAAGCTTGGTTAAGAACTGCCACCGAATAGAACCTGGGTTTACAAACATTGCGGCTTGAAAGAGCACATGATCTGTTAAGAGCAATCAATTTCCAATCCAAGTGATCACATATCTTTCTTTTAGAAGATTATTCAACCATATTTGATCATTGAATATAACAGAGGTAATGGTTTTTTTTCTGACTGAATAAACAAGAAAATGTTCATTTTCACTAGAATCTACTGTTGCTACAAAGAGTTTTACTTACTACTTACTACCAACCAGTTGAAATACTTAGCGTTTGACCGACTTTTGTTGTACAATTCCCATCTGCTTCTCCTTTCTTTATTTTTTTTTTTTTTTGTTCTGTTCTTTTTCTTTTATTATTTTCACACATTCTATTTTTTATTCTTATTGTTCATGCACTTTGTTCCTAGTATACTTCTTTTATATTTTTTCTTTTCTCTCAATGGTTTTGTTTTACTTATTTACTTGCATTCATCAACGGACAATGTTGCATTGTCCTTAGAAAATGTGCTGCGTGTGAATTTTATTTGTTTTAAATACATACTTTTCATACTCATTTTTATTTCAACATTTTTTCATCTTTTATTATAATTTTAGTTTACAAATTAGTAGCTTCCTGTGATATATGTAAAAAAATGAAAGGAGCAAACAAGTGTGATAAAGGATTTCTATTACATCACCAATTAGTTTGGTTTGTCACAAACTGGAAGGGAGATAGAGAGAGAGAGTTACTCAATTAGATGACATGAAAGAAGAAAAAGGCAAAGCAAAGTTAATGAAACAGTGACTTTTGCTTTAATAAGATGATGATGATGATGGTGATGGAGATGATGGAGTTGATGGAGATGAGTCTTTTATCATTCATTCAGTCTACAGCAATTTAAACTTTCATCTCCTTCTTATGGTAGTAGTAGCTTCTCTATAGGAGAATACTCTGCTATGAGTTTGGGTTTTATGTCTATATTTTTTTAATCTAATGAAACATTTAAATTATTTACAGTTTTGAGCTTTTATGCATAGAAAAGTAATTTGTATGCAAAATAAGGCGCATTCCATGATGTTACCAGTGATGATGCCTGGTGCTTTCTTTAATGTCACCGCCTTAGGCAGGCAACTGTCTACAGTCTGATAGTAGCTTAACTAAGTCAAACCAATGATGCCACACACACTCATAGAGTAACATAGATACAATCCACATCTACACACAAAGATACAAATATATCGCACACACATTTACATGCTAAATAGCTGCTTGAATAAAGTCATTCATTGATGATGATAATTCTGTGTTTTTTTTGTATTGCTTCTAACTGAAGAGAATCAAGTTGACTTGACTTCAATTTCAACTGCTCCTGTTTCTGTTTCTGCCCCTGCTCCTGTTTCTGTCATTCTTTTGGAGCAGTCAAAAATACAAATTTGATTTGATATTGTTGTCTTGTCTTGTGTCTTGGCACTTGTCTGCCTAAAGTCCATACATGTTAGAGTATCTGTAGCAATGTATCTCAATGACTTTCAGTCTTTCGGTTATTTAACTCACTGTTCACTGTGTGTTTGTCGTATCGTCTATGCAACTTTGATTGCGTAATTGAAACAGAAACTGAAGACTGAAACGAGAAATGCTTTTGCTTTCTGCTTTACTTCCTTACACAAAAGATATCTTATGCATGAATTAGAATAGATGACTTTTGTATTACGAATTGAACAGTACAGAACAGTAGAGTAGAGTACAGAATAGAACCATTTGCCAGGACATTGCAAAGTAGATTATGAAGTGATGTTGCTCTTGTCATTTTTATCTGATTGTAAATTAATTTGAGTGTATTTTGATGAGTTAAATTTGTTGCAGGTAGAATTATAGTTTTTATGGAATGTCTTTCAAGATAAAATCCCAAAATGACTGCATAAAAATTCTATTTTACTTAACATTTATAATAAAATGGCCTACACAGATTTATGAATTATTTTTGTACAAGGATATATCTATTCTTTCAAGAAGAAATTGTATCAATTAATTTAATTGTTAAGTTATTCAAGTTTAGTAGGTTCAAAGGTGTGTAATGAAATAAGTCAAAGTGGCAATAAAACTAAAGTATCAGTTTTATCTTGACTTTGTAGTAGTAAAATTACAGAAAATGAAAATAATATTCAAAAGAAAAAATGTCTTTAATATCAGAATTGAATGAACGAATGATGGAAGGATGGAAGGACGGAAAGAAGAATCGAAGGATGTGTTGCTCCAAATTGGTAAATGAACCAAGCAAACAAACAACTTGCATAAGCAAATTTTCAAGTTCTTTCTTTTCTTTTCTTTTTTCTTTTTTCTTTTTTCTTTTTTCCATTTCTCTTTATCCTTCTCACTCGCTTTTACTATATCATCAACATCAATAAAGAAAACAATGAAAGAGAACAGCAAAATTAGTCGTTGTTGAAAACAATTGAAAAAGTTTTTCACGTGAAAGTGGTGCCGAACTGTGCCACACACAACGGTTCTCCCCCGTCATCTTCTACTAGATACTTACTTTAGATTTGGATGCTGCTGGTGATACTGCCTGCTACTTCTTCTATTCTTGTAAATTGCGAACAAATTAGCTCAAGTTGAGGCAGCATTTCATTGCTGTGTTGCTCGACTGTGGTGCTGTGCAACCAGCTTATGACTAACAATGAGCCAATGTGACTTGCCTTGAAGCGATTTGAAGACTCTGCGCTTTTATCCTTCTACTGCTAGTACTACACATATTTGTTATGAAGTAAGCCTCAACACCATCATCAACATCATCATCACCATCATCAGTAGCATCAGCCTCATTATTATCATGATTCACATTCTCATTCATATCGTCATCGTCTTTAAATTGAATCACATTGAAATCGATTGGTAAAAGTTTTCGTTTGAATGCGACGAGTTTCGTGTCAGCAGATTTTCAATGGGTTTTTGCTTTGAGCTAATGATGTTGATGGGTGATGTTGATATTGGTGATGCTGATGCTGATGCTGATGATGCAGGCATTTGAAGTTTATACAAACTTAAATAGGTTTATTTTACCCACTAGTGGGCAAAGGAAGGTGAAACCTTCAAATGTTGTGAAATCCCAAAAATCTTCAAGATGCATCCAAATCTCAAGATGACTAAATTGAAACCTATGAAACAAAAAAGAAAGTATCTCGTATGCGTGGTTTATATTATTCACTAGTCGGCAAAGAAATACGAAGCCTTCAAATGTTGAGAAATCCTTTAAAATGAAACCACAAATATCTTCAGGAGGCCTCCAAATCTCGGTATTGAAACCTTCAAAATAAACTACAAATGAAAGTATCTCGTATCCAGTAGTGGTTTATCTTACCCACTTGTGGGTAAAGGAAGGTGAAGCCATGAAATGTTGAAAAATCCTTTATAATGAAATCCCAAATATCTTCAAGAAGCTTCCAAATCCTGAGAAGAGTGAATAAATTATTAGTGAATTGAAAACTAAAAAAAAAGTATCCATTAGTGGTCAAAGGAATATGAAGCCACAAATATCTTTAGGGGGCCTCCAAAACTCGAGATGAATGTATTAAAACCTTTAAAATAAACTGCCAATGGAAGTATCTCGTATCCAATAGTGGTTTATCTTACCCACTTGTGGGTAAAAGAAGGTGAAGCAATGAAACATTGAGAAATTTTTTATAATCAAATCCCAAAGAAAGAATCCATTAGCGTGCAAAGGAAGACGAAAGCTTCAAATGTTGAGAAATTCTTTATAATGAAATCACAAATTACTTTAGGAGGCCTTCAAATCTCTAGATAAGGGCATTGAAATCGAAAAAACAAACCAGCGATGAAAGTATCTGAAATCAAAAGTTTAATTTGATTTAGTTGAATTTACAAATTAACGAATAATTTTCAAATAAACGATAAATTCTGTTAAAAAATTTCCCAATATTTATACAAAATCTGCTAATAACAGCTTTTCCTAACGGTTCACTTTAAATAGGAAAATGTGGAAATGAAACATAGATTCTCTGTTAGTTTTATGTCAATGAAAATCCCGAATAACAAACAAAACTCATTTGGACGACCTTCACTTCGTGTTTCATGAGCTTCGTGTGAAGAAGAAATACAGAGAGCGAGAGCGAGAGATTAGATAAGCGTGTTTAACTCTCATTAAGTCCTTTCTCTTATTTACTTACATTGGACCTCGGTCAACATGAAATATTTTGACTTTCTTGCATCGAAACATGTAAGGACATGAAAGTTTATTAAGAGAAGGAGAGAGAGAAGAGTTCGAGTTGAATTAACAAAAAGTGAGAGTAAAGCTTAAGGTTACATTAAGTTATGCTCTTCCATTCCTTTTGTTACTTAAATGTCTTTTGTTAGATACTCGGCTTTCTTATACGTTAGGCTTTCGTCTCTCGTTATTATTATCCTCGTGGTCGTTGTTATTCTCGAAATTGTAGTCATCGTTTGTTAAAAGTTGGTGTTGGCAAAGTGGAAGGACTCGGCGTTGTCGTCGTGGCTTGTATTTGAGGCTTCCTTTTTCTTGTTCGTTTCTGGAGTTTTCGTTGTCGTCGTCGTTGTCGCTTTTGCCATCGTGAGCTGTGTGTGGACTGCGGGCTGCTTTGTTGCTGCTGTTTCCGGTAATTTTCGTAAAAACCAGGTAATAAGGAGAGCAAAGCTTTTAGTCGTTGTCGGTTATTGGTGCTGTGTGGTTAAAGTGTGTGGCATTCATTGCAAGTCGTCATTTAACGAAGAATGAAAATTTGGGCGAAAAACAAATAGAAAAAACAAAAAAAAAAAAAAAAAATTCTTATATGTGTCAATTCTAAATTAAAGGCGGCACTCTAGAGAATTTTGATTTTCGTGGTGGTCAGTTAAGAAATTTTTTAAAGACATCATAATAAGCCTTGGACACGATTTCTAATTAGAAACTATTAGAAATTATAATAAAAATCAAATTCAACGAACGCCTATTATTCGCGCTTACTTGGCAAAAAAAAAAAAAATTAAAAAAAAATAACTAAAAAAGTCAAGAAACTTTCATTTCGATTTCGTTTCATTTTCGAAATTTTGCCATTTCCGGTGCTTGTTGTACTATATTACATCAGGACAGAACGACGAGGTTACGAGGATACGAGGATACGGATGTGTGTATTCTGAAGTGTGTACTCGAGTGTGTGTTTGTAGAAATGTGATTTGTATGTAGTAGGTACGTTTGATAAATTAAAATGCATAAATTATGAATGAAAAGTGCTGTTACGTGCGTGACAACTAATAATTTGTTATTGTTATTATTATGCACGTGGCTCGTTGAGGTATTCGTTCATACTTCGTTTCTGGAGTCATCGTCATCGTCATAAACATCATCATCATCATTGCTCTAGTGGAGTTTCTTTTTGTCGTCTTTATTCCAATATTTGCCACCTTTCTGCCTGCCAGTAAGGCAGGCGGCCTTTGTAATTTCATTTGAGGCGTCTTTTGAACGCTCATTTTGTTTAATTTTACTGTTAACTTCCTTTGTTGTGTGCTGTTATTTTTGAAAAATATGGTGTTCAAGTCTTCTGAGTCTTGACTCGTCGTCGTCATCATCATCTTCATCGCATTTGTGTTCGCATCACTCGCTTTAGCGGTAACGCGTTTATTACAAAAAAAAAAAAAAAAAAAACTCTGTGGCTGCGGTTATTTTCACTAAACTCAACAAAATACTGAAGATAAAATGGCAAAAATGAACCTCAAAGCATTTATAAGAATAACAACAACAAGAATAAGAACCACAAATTCTAAGCTAAAATGACTTAAGAAATATGGCATTAAGCGTTTATTAAGAAGAACAGTAAGTATTCTTATACTTTATATTATATTGTAGTATATCCTTGCTATAAGATGAATGAAATCTTTTGTTGGTTCAATTTTGTTTTCCTTATACATTTTTTTTATTTATAATTTTCAGTTTCACTATTCAACTAAGAATTTATTCATAAATATCATTAGATATTTAAATTTATTACTTTTTTGTATTTTATTAATTTTGTAAAAATATATTAATGATATAGGAAAAAGTCACTTGTCTTGTGAAAAAGAAAATGAAATTCACTTCAAGTGGAATTTTTTAATTGTTCATTGCCACTTATTGTATATATTTTTTTTTAATTTCTTGTCACTTTGTCGCTTACTTAAGTGTTTTTCTGTATGCCATTTAAACTTACAATACTTTTTAATTATTTATTGGTAAAAAATACTACTTAGCCACGCTCCAAGGCACATACACACTTACAGAAACAGACATAATACACTTCTACCCTAAGTATGAATTCCTTAAGTTAACTTTACTTCCTTCCTTCGTTTATTTGTGCAGAAGGAGATTCATTCATTGCCTGTATCTGTATGTCTCTCTGTCTTGGACGGAAGCATTTTGGCTTTGTTTTTAATCCTTTTGTCATGCCTGCGTGCGATTTCTACCACCAAAAACAGGAACAACACCAGCAAAATCAACAAGAACAGCAGGAGTAGCAGTAGGAGTAGGATAGGAGTGTAACAACAACTAAGTAGCTATAAAGGCAAATTTTGAGTGGAAAGCCTGTGCTTAACTGTCTGCCAAAGGAATATACCTGCTTGACTGCCTACTTGCCTGCCTGCCTGCCTGCCTGCCTGCTTGGTCTTATCGCTTTATCTGACATGGTTTGAGGTGTGATTTTTTTGCTAAACTCCCTTATCGTCTTTATTTTCACTTTCATATCGTTGTCGCCTACTTCTCTTGTCCATTTATGTTTTCGTTTATTGTTTTTTGTGAATGTATTTAGGAGGCTTCAAGTGCTACAAGATACACGACGATGACGACGACGACGACAACGCACTTTACATTTCTTGTCTTCTTGTGAATTGTTGGTGTAGCACCTTCCGCCCTCAGAAAGTACCATAGAACACAGACTTGTCTACTTCTCTACTATTGTACTATAATACTGTTGGCGTTGTCAATTTGTAAACTTATACCGAGCTGCCAAGTCGGGAAGGTGTCATCATAAATAATTGAAATTATGTAATTTTAGCTTTGGCTTTCTTTTCTATCTCCTTAACTGAATATTCAGTTTAGTGCTTAGTTTATTTTATTGCCCCAATACTAAAAGTATTTCATGTCATGTTTCCCTTACTTAGACTCGTTTTTCTTAGTTTAATACACCAATTAGAAATAATATTTTCTTATTTTTTATTATATTTTTCCATTTATTTTTGGAGCAATTTTAACTTTCACGTATTTCCTTATTTAAAAGGAATATTTTCATTTTCATTTCACTGACGCTGATTATGAGCCAAATTTAAAATAAAATAAGGTAAAATAAAGTGAAGTGAAGAAAGAAAAATTATTTTGCACGAAAATATGCTCATTCGAATTTTATTATATTATTGCTTTGATCGACTTAAAAAGAATAACAATAAAAATAATCAAAATGGGTCGAAATGCAGATGATATTTTCGTTATGTGCACAATTGCAATAAAAATTGCTATAGCAGCAAACAAAAGATTTTCCTGGTCATTAATTCGTTCGTTGTTCTCTTACTTTCCTTCTCTTCATGATTCTATCTTGCAGGAGTCCAGTTCGTTTGTTCATTCATTCAATGCTTTAATTCATTCAATATTATCGTTATTTGCTGGATCCTTGTATGGTAGCCAACCATTCATTCATTCAGCCAACCACTTACCATTTTTCTTACCTTTGTTTAGTTGGCATTTACTATAGTGAGTTCTTTGGTGTCACGTCGTGTGTTTCCATCACATTGCCTCGTCGTTGTCATGAATTGTGAACAATGCACTATAGTGTTGCATGAGGGTTAATACGTTGTTGTATATTCTTCTATTTGTTGTTAATGTTGTTATGTTGAAAGTGTCAAAGATTCAATGTTCCAATTATATTCTATACAATGTCGTTATGCACAACTATGCGTATACGAACTTCATTATGCAAACGCCAACGCAAGCCAAACAATTCTTTGATATATACTTAACTGGCTTTGTTTGTGCAATGTCAGTGCGGCACAATGAATGTTTTTCTCGGAAAATACAATGTAAAATGTAAGAAATGTATCTGTTAGGGAAGAAGAAACCTTATATGACTATGAAAGGTAATCGTTCTTGCATATAATATAATTATATGATCATCTATTTTAATATTGTTTAATAAACATATCTTACTACATAAAGGGTTATGTCTTTAGAGTAGACATTTTTCAAAGAAAATCAGTTATGTGATATCTATTGCATCAACAACTTGCATTACGAAATGGTAACACTTATTTGAGATAATTGATTAGAAATGATATACTATAAATTTTATTCTGTTGAAGTTCAACAGTACATAGAATTCACTTTAATATTTTGAGAACATGTTGCTTGGTTAGTTAAGCAGATATGAAAATAAACACGTTTTTACATTTTTACACTTGTCATGGGCTTCACTCTCTTCGTTCTTCTTAATAAGCAGCTGCTTAGTGCATTTCAATTATTATACATATTTAGTTATATGACTATCAATCTTAACTGACTAAATGTCTGAGGTCATTGCCGTTCTATGCATCTGAGAGGGTTAAATAAATTTCATATCTATTTCTATTATAAGAATTTCACAATTTGTTCGGCACGAATAGTTTTATATATTTTATATCAGGATGAGATATTCGTAGTTAGGTAATTTTTGCCTAAAAAGTTGAGAATTCCGCTCCTAAGCAGTTTTGTGTCCTATTATGCTGGGCTGTGTATATAAAATAATATGTTCCTCGGTTCTGAAATAACAGTTGTATTAGTGCTAGGTGGCGTCCTACAGCATTTGGATAAACTTAATTCTGATACAATTTGTAGATATGTTTTTACATAATTAATTAAATTTTTCAATTATTAAATTGTGAATTCTTTTCACTAGTTGGTCTACCATAAGACATGTTGATGCAAGGTCCCTAAATACCCAAAGGATGTACAAAATAGTAATCATAAAATAAACAAAAACAACTTGTACGGAACTGATAATGTTAATTGTTTTAAGTTGGCAAAGGTTTTCAGGTATTCATGTGATCTAAACGAATATAAACTGAGCTGTACATAATAAATAGTTGCCACTTTTAGTTAGAAATATTTCTAGGTTGTTACAAAAAGAAAAATACTTAAAATACAAGCTAAATAAATTTTGTAAAATATTTTTATAAAATAAGATTCCACAACCTTTCCAACAAGTATAAAATCTATTAAGTTTCGCATTGAATACAACAACTTCATCCATACCAACCTGCTCACCGGTGACACCAAACCTTCTTGTCATCTAAGTGAACAATATTTATCGACCATACACATAAACTATAGAGTATCAGGAAAGCCCATTTCCCAGACTCATTACCTTTAATATACTTATCAACAGTCTTATCCGCTAGTTTGGAAAAAATATATAGCCTCATAAAAAAATAAAATAAATGTTTTATAATTAATTTATAAATGAATAAAAAAACAATTCTTATAAACAGTTTGAAAATTGAATTTGTAAAATAAAATGTGTGTACGAAAAGAATGCTGAGAAGATCAAATTGATTAAAAAATTAATTTTAAATTATTTTTTCTATGAATTTCTTAAAGACTCTAAATGCTTACTTTTCTCATTTAAAAAATCTTGTTTGGGTTATCCCGAGTACACTGATATTATCAGAAGAAATACTTTAAGCGAAATTACGTAAAAGGAATTCGATATACTTTTGGACTTCTACACTTGTGCTAATGATGCACCAACTTTTTGAATACTTTCTACTGGCAATCAAAGTCTTCATGATACTCATATAATGCATTGGATATCACGCTACATAATATTAAAAACATATCATAAAATACTTAGATGGATGCATTAAATTAAGAATTCAATTTTGGATTCTGTATATGAACCTAAAAGTGATCTGAAATACCTGTTTACTATTATAGTAATTAGAGTAGCCTTAAGATATGCTTAAATTTTTAAAAAAGATTTCTACCCATTTTGCCTCTTTGCACAAGTGCATAGAACCAAGCAATTTAAGCTGAGTGACCCTTAGAGAGAAATATTATAGTATTTCTTTTATTTCTTGACAACTATGCATGAACGGATTCATTTACATATGAAAGAAGCACACACACACACACACACACACACACACACGCACACACACAAATATAATCACAAATAAAGCAGCAGCAGCGGCAGCAGTTTATAAAGAAAGTAGAAGAAAAGCTTGTCGTACATTAATTAATTATGCATGAGTAGATTGAATGTACGAGTATCCTACGTCTGTTTGTTTGTTTGTTTGTTTTTGTGTGTGTACGCTTTGCTTTTACGCCATTGACATGTAAATCGAAAACTTTAACAACTATGCCAACAATAACAACAACAACAACAACAACAAATAGTAAAACTAGCAACAACAATTTCCAAAGTCAACCTAAAACAAAATTTTCTACTAAAAGTCTTCTAAGTCCCGAGGCAATAATACGCATCGCATCCGTAAACCTTGTGTGTCATTTGTTCTAGTCTAAACTGTTCTACTTATATATTGCTACGCACTTTAAAGTTGTCTTATTCATATATCTGTGACTAAGTCTAAGTAGAAGTAGGATGTGTGTGCAGATGTGTACGAGTAATAGCTTCGATTTAAATGTATTTCTCAAAGGTGCTAAAATTATTCATAGCTTGTAATTGGAAAACATGATTTTCATTTGTCGTTGTTTTATGTCATTGTGATACTCGAAGGCACTTTCCAAAATTTATATTCTTTGTTCGACAATACAAGTATAGAATAGTAAATAGTAATACCAAAATAAGACAACTGTAAACGTGCGTATGTATGTAAATACACCGAGAGAACAGTCACAATAATAGGAAAATATGAATTTATATACTCGTATACATATATAAATATAATGCGGTTGATATTTTGCTAAACATAAGCCAAAATTCGTAAAAGTTTGTCTTTCATATGTTATTATTATTATTATAATAATGTTGTTGTTGTTATTATTATTATTATTATAATTATTTGTTTGCTTCAATTGGTTTTTTTTTAGTAAAATTTTAATTGATTTTATGTAAATTTAATTTCTAAAGTATTTCATTTATGCAAATACACATTTTGAACTTAGCAAATGCATTACTACAGTAAAAACTAATTAAGTTGAATAGAGTTTTTTTTTAGTAGAAACTAACTAAGTTGTATGTAGTTTATTATAAGTCAAACCAATTTAAGAAAATTTAATACAAAACTTAATGATTTTTATGAAATGGTTTCCAATTTTTTTTTTTTGGTTTATTATGAAAATTTGTTAACAAAATTCCCAATTTGATTTTTGAATGAGTATTTCAAATTTTATAAAAAAGTTAATAAAATTTTATCAAAATGTTTTTAATTTCAAATGAATTTGATACTATTTTAATAAATATTCAAAGAATTTGAGAAAATTGTAAATTTATTTTGTATCAAATTTTATTATTCGATTAAAATTTCTAAGAAATATATTTAATTTTTGTGATCAACATTTTGTATACAAATTGCATCTTACTAACATTATTTTTTGGTAGAATTTCAATCAATCAATTTCAGGTAATCTGTCGTATGTATTTTATTGGCAATATTAGAATGAATTTGATTAAATTTGTGGTAAAATTGTTTAAATTTGTAGTATACATTTATTTTATTGCTTTTTGGATATTTTATTTTGTTTGGTTGAAATTTAAAAATGCCAATAGTTTGAAATACTCATGACTCCCATGTAAAACCTTCTTTTATTTTGTAGTAGTCTTAACAAAGATTTCACATAACGTGGCAAATACTTTCAATTTTAAGGAGAATATGAAAAATTAATCAACAAAAAGAAATAGAACTCTTAATGATTTATACACAATCGATTTATGTGGTAGTGGATCTCAATGGAATATATTGACAAGAAGTCATTTTAACTTTGATTATCAAAAATTATAGGACTACAGACTCATGACATACAAAACGGTCAGACTCATAGACACACGTGTCTTTTGGTTTCTCTCTTGAGATATTTATTATGACAATGTACATACTTATATTTAAGATCAGGGTAACAAAAAATTATTGAATATCTGCGGCAAAGGTTTATGGAGTTGCATATATGATTCTGAAGTACTTAGTCTATAAATAATTTCAATAACATTTCATTGAACTAGAGGGAGGAAGAACGATATGACGAGCAAATATGAGTGTCAAATTGCATTATTCATTAAGATGCATTTCCTGACAATAGTGAAAAACACGGAGAATGATACCACCAGGAAATGGAGATTATGATGGAAAGATATTAAGGTCGGTAGGATCGCCATATGAATGCAGACTACTGTTGGAACTTCCAAAGAGACTTCCGGACCAAAAACACCATAGAAAAACCCATACAAAATGTTATTCTTAATTTTCATTGATATATTTTTGGTTTTTAATAAAAAATAAATGGATTGATTGCCTTTATCTTAAAAAGTAGAGTGTAAAGAAAAGTATAGGATTACGTTCGACTAAATTTGTTTGTATAGAGCTTTCGAATCTAAGTAGAAATAAGTACTACAATAAGAAGAATAATTAATTTACTTAACATTGCATGTGTCATACTTATTATAGAATTCATTATTATTGGTGGTAGTGGAATACAAAAACGATTTGTTAGTTTATGATTAAGAAAATGAAGTTGCTGTTTTCGATGATTGATATTTTTTATTTCGGTATTTATTATACGGAAAATTCAATAAGTAAAACATTTTGTAAAGACTTGAAAGAGACAGATTCTTAAAAAACTAGAGATTATCTATATAAGAAGGATATAAAGGAAGCTTACAATGTCCTACAATATCCTACGAATTAATAAAGTCAGAGTAAATGATAATAGTGTCCGATCATATCAACTTTTTATTATGTCAAGAAATCGAGTTGATATGCGTCTGATCTAGTCAAGGAAAGTATTGCAAGTGAAGTGAGTACTTGACTCCAATGCCCTTTAACAAAAATACTATAAAACTTGAGCCAAGAAATTGTACAACAAGATAGATAAATTCACAAAATTTTATTCCGCCTAAACACATTTATTATTGACCGTATGAGTTATTGATATTTTTGAGTCTAAATGTAAATGAGTAGAATTAAATCCACATAATGTATGACAATTTCTCTATAAGGTCAATTTTTATGCTTAAAAAGGCAAAGTTTAGAAAAGTGATACAGTTGCTAATTTATGTCTTCATTTTGTTGTATTGATTCATTTTGTATTTTCCATTTTATCTCATTCACACAACATCTGCATATCTTCTTTTAGTACAAAGTTATTTATCATTTAACCAAATCAATAGACCACAATTGAATTTTAAGCTTTCTGAAAATTATGATATTGCATATGATTTATAATTAAATGCTTCTTACAATAGACAATTTCATATTTCATGTAATTAAAATGCAATAATTATTTCAATATTAATTAATATATTAATAAAGTATTGTTGAATTATGTAACTAAAATCAAATTATATTTATGCTCTTGAAAATGTCTATATATTTTACAGTTAAACTATTAATTGGATTTGTATGAATGCATGAATGATAACAACAAATACAGAAGCAGAAGCAGAGAAGTACAATTTCAACTGTATTGTGGAAGTTTGTGGACTAAAGACGTCGGTTTAAGATAAATAACGCTTGTCGTTTATGTTGATGTTTCAATTAATTTTGTTAAACGCAAATATAAATGTAAGAATTTGTGGACTTAGACAAATCGCACAAAATAGACAACAATTCTGTTTGTTGTTTAACACTACAAGTATAACAAACACTAAACAAATACAATTACAGTGGCCAAAAACGAATAGAAACAACATTAACAGCAACAGCAACAGCAAAGAGATAAACAAATACAATAAGAAATGAATATTTATTACAAGAAATGACAAAAAACAAATTGCAACAAAACGAAAACGAAAACGTAAACTAAAACAAAGAAAGAAAATAATACTTGTAAGGAATAAAACTGTGAAACTAAGGAACGAAAATTCCACAATAAATTGAAAAATTTTAGTATCCCAAAAAGGGAAAGAAGAGACACAGTGAGAGAGAAAGAGAGAGAGAGAGAGAGAGAGAGAGAGAGAGAGAGAGTTGTTAGAAAGAAGGTAATAACATTAAAAATAAGAAAACAAAAGCAAGTCTTTACGTGGCAGCTGTGAATGGTTCCTGAAGGATATTAATGCAAGAAAGGCATGGCTACTGAAACTAGAACAAAAAGTGCAAACATAAAAACAACAAAATCAACAATATACAACAACAATAACAACAACAACAACAGAAGCCTGTTAAAAACCCGCATCAAAATGGCTCGCAACGTGTGCATTTCCGGTGCGGCTGCCAGAGCTACAGTCACCGCCACCGGAAACGGATGTGGCAACGTCTGTTGTACTCCTTTTTCGCTGCTTTTGCAATTCTACATTTGCATGCTTAGCTTAGCATGTTGTCTCGGTAAGTGTGATGCATATAATTTTTTACTTTCCTATTTCTTCATCTACTTACTTTTTCTTCCTCATCTCGTCTTTCTAAGACGAAAAATTTAAGAAATTTACATCATCTAAGGAGTGGGTGGGCGGGTGTATGGTTAGTTATTTGCTTTGGTATAAATAAATAGATAGGGAATGTGGGTATTTATTTAATTTATTAGCAACAAGCAAAGTAAGTATAGTTGTAGTTGTAGTTACAGTTCTGCTAAAGTTTCTGGCTTCCCAAAAAAAAAAAAAACAACAAGAAGATATAAAAGAATATTTTTCTTCATCTTCTCTTTGTACTCGTATTATTCTATTCTATTCGAAAACTGAAATTCTCCTTTGTCCGTTTTTCTTGTACAAATATTTACCATAATAACATTAGTTAGTGGCAACACAGACAAATGCTACTCACACTCATACTCACATATCTTCTGTTCCTGCTTCTCCTACTTCTCTGTCTCTTCTTGACTAGATTTCTACATATTTTTTTTCATATTATTTCTCTTGTATTTTTCTATTGTTTTTTTTTGTTGTTTCTGTGTATTTTTGCTTATAAGAAAAGTTGATAAGTTTTCTTATTGGTGACGATGAAGGCAAAACTTTTTCTATTTCATTTGCTAAAAGAAGATGAAGAAGAAGTTTCTTCCATTCACTTTTCCATAGGCAAAACCAAAAAAGAAAAGTTGCCTACTTTTAAGCTTTTCGTTGTTAGACAGAAAAATAAACTTTAACTGAAAACTCAGTCGCTCACTCATTCACTCATTGTTGGCTCTTGAAGTTGAATTTCGTCCATCAGACTTTAAGCCAACAAAATTAGAGAACTTAAGGTGAGCGCGCACAATCATCAATTTTTAATGCGTTCATCAAACGCAAAAATTCGATTCAAGGAGCTTTGCATAATTTATGAAAGGTTAAAGTAAAAGGTAACATTTTGGATGGAATCAGAAAGCTTTAAGTTGATAAATACACAAGTAAATACGCACAAACATAAAAGTATCTATAGACAAGCTCAATTTAGTTAAGTTAAGTAAAGTTAAGTTAAGTTTGCCTATGTTGAATCAGTTGAGTTTGTGTTACGATAACTTGACTTCAGTTGAGGCTCAAGTTAAAGTAGTCAATCGATGAATGAATGAATGAGAGAATAGCAGAATGGGTGAATGATTGAATGTATAAATGGGTGAGAAATTGTACAAGTGAGTGTGGGAGCACAAAAATTGTTTTCATGTATTTGCCAAAATAACTTTTGACTAAATCCGGCACCAAAATCCTTTCAAAGTGCAAAGGCATTTGAACTGATTTTCACAAGGCAACAGAACATAACACAACACAACACAATACAACACAAAATTCTTCACAACTCAAGTCAAGTCAAGTCAAGTCGAACTCGTCTCAGCTCGTTGACTCAACTGAAATCAACTCAGTTCAGTTCAAGTGAATTTAAGTTGAGTCAATTGAAGTTGTTGAATGTTGTTTTTCGCTGTGAATTGAAACTTTGAACTTGCTATTTTCGTTTGTAATATTGTAAAACTATAAACATAGTTCAATGTGCCAAAAGTTGTGGGGCTGAACAGGCGGATAACTGGGCGTAAAGGCATTTAACTTAAGCTCAACGTCACAGCTCGACAAAACTTGTCGCTTTAATAAACAACTTTACTTTACTTTACTTCACTTTATTTATTTTTAATTAAGTTCATCAACTACTTAAAAACCAAAACAAAAAACAAAATGAATTGCTTAGTAGGCGGAAGTGGTGGCCACAACCATGAACACAGAACCGGCATTAATATCCATAGTAGAAGTAGAAGCGGAGATCTGGAGTCCCCCTACATAATACTAATAAAATCGAAGGGGTTGATGATAGACATTTGGATTATTGTTGTTTTTGTTGTGTACTAATGAAATGAGAAATGTTCGGTGTGCGTGCTGTTAATTTTCATACTATGGACTATGGCATAAATATGCCAAACCGAGAACTGAAACATTTTAATTATTAATGCGGCGTCATCGTTTTCAACATTATCATATAATTTTTCTTATTATCATGATTGTCTTTCCCACCACCACCACCACCATCATCATCATCATTATCATCATAATTGAGTATCTTGAGTATTCTACTGCTACTCTTTCATGTTCATGTTTAAATATTGTTTATATACTTCAAATTATATGTTTCCTTTTCTTTGGACTTATATGGGACGAGGAAACTAAAGTATGTACATACATAGGAAATATTGTAAGTAGTAAATAAATGAAAAAGATGGATAAAACATGAGAAAGAGTTGTAAGTTCAATTTGCTTTGGTCGATTTTATGGTTTAAAAGTATGTGAAGGCGTTTCAATAAATAATAAATAAATAAACAACTGGTTATTCATGAAAATGTCAAATTTTAACCCTTAAAATTCTATTTTTTAAATGTCAAATTGTGTTATATGATGTCTAGACAATTTAACATTTATTATAGCATAATTTCAGGATACATTAAATTATTGAAAAGACTATTTAAATGTCATCACTATTACTGTAAATTATAGATTAAATTCAATTCGAAGCATTTTATATTCGTCTGCCTTTTTAAATAATATTGTAGCTTAAGTTAAATAATTTTACTTAAATAAAAATTACAAATTCATGATTAATACAATAAATTTGAAAATAATCATTAAATGTGTATAATTATTTAGATTTGTGAGTTGTTTCATACCAATTCTAGTTTAGTTTAGTTTTTATATTACTTAAATGCGTCAACTAGATGATAAATTGATCATTCAAAAAATAAGGAAAGATTTTAATCTTATAATAATGTTTTATTATTTATCTTATTGTTTCTAATTTTCTTACTATGGGCAATGCTCGTGTTGTTTTTCGGATAAAACAAAAAACAAAATTGTTTAAAAAATCAGAAAATCAATTAAAGAAAATCAATATTTCCAAAATTTGAATGGTATTCGATTTCATATTGTAATATCTCTTTCTGTGGTTGTTGCTTTGTGTTTGTATTTTGAAGTATTTTGATTATGTTCTGATATCAGCTCATTAATAAATATTTCAAGTTACATTTTGACAATGATTATCGCCTTCAATGTATTCACTTTCAATTGAGGGTTGTCTGGCATTCCAGTTTTATTTATTGCAAAAAAGATTCATTTCACTGATGCTGAAGTTCCTGGCAAGCATTAAATAGAAAAATCAACTATATTAGCCATTTAATTATTCGCAATCGGCCTTATTGATATGGATTAATATTTTTAACCAGCGACACACAATTGAAATCTGCTTGTGTGACATGTTGTCATGAAACGGAGTATGTTAGGAAGAAAAGCAATAAACAGTATTGGAGTCTTAAAAACAATATATTACTGCGATAAACAGTATAGATAGGAGCATTAACTATAGATCAGATGATTCTTCAAAGATCCATCGAAAGGCACAAAGTGCTCAGATATATCTAATCTTATAGTTTTTCATTATTTACCAGACCCTGGTTCGCACGGATGGTTTCCTTTCTTAGCATCACTATATTCTTTCTGTTACATTTCAATTATTAACAAAGATAATAGATTGAGTATTAGAAAATTAAATTTTAATATTTTAGTTATTTTAGTTTATTTTTATTGGTCGTGGTTGTTTGAATATCTTATGTCTCGGGACCGAAAATATCTTATTTTCAAGCCTAGAACCAAGTATACACATTCACAAAATTTCAATGCAATGAGATGAATTGTATAGCAGCTCATACAAACCAATTAAAAAACTTATTTTTATATATAAGAAAGTAAGAAGAAGATCATATAAATTTTTAATCTTATGGCTTTCTTCACTACTGAGCTATGTAAAACTGTCTATGTCTATTTTAATATTTTTCATAGACTAATAAACTAATAGACAAGTTTTCTTTCGAATTTCTGTTACTCTCTTCAGGTTTTTCGCGGGGAACAGAGCGAGTGAGAGAGAGAGAGAGAGAGAGAGAGAGAGAGAGAGAGAGAGAGTAGAGAGAGAGAGAGAGAGTCTGGTAGCTTCTTAGGCTATGAACATTTCTTAGTACAACAATTGTAAAAGTTTACTTAAAAAAATAACAAATAAATATCGAATAATTCCATTTGTTTTCATGCATTCACAATTCATTTCATTTCATTATAAATAATTTAATATTGTAATAAATATTTTTTATTAGCATTTTTTCAGCTAATTGATTAGACTAAGTTAAATATTGTTTTTGATCAAATATTTAACAAATTTTTTACAATAAATGCAAATTATTAAAACACATGTGTTACATATGCAACAGCTTCGCCATAATTTACTTATATAAATAGTAGGAAATGGAAACTGTTTCATTTGAGTATAAAACATCTTAAGATGCAATTCATTAAAATTCTATTTATTTGTTCACAATTGTGTTCATTTTTGTTCCTATGCATTTCGAGTGCAATTATAGCGGAGTACACCAGTGGTAATTCGGTACCTTCTACTACTTCGGCACCTTCTGCTGCGGCACTTCCTGTTAGTATTATCTCAGGGTCCACGGGACAATTAAGTGCTGCCAATAATGCAAATTTATTGATTCTCGCCTGTGTGTTGCAATCACCTTTATGTCCTTTTTTGGATAAAACATCATAATCATCAACAATAACTGAGAATATCAGTTAATTTTAAGAATTTTGATTTAAATAAATTAAAAAAAAAAAAATTTCTAAAAACAGTTTTGTAATTTGCTTTAGCTTTTGGTTTTAGAAAATTCAGTTAGAACAAATAAGGCCAATCGAATCCAAACTAAGTTAGGTGCGTATAATAAGGCCAGTTAGCTAATAAGACCTAAGTGAGAAAAATACAATTTCAAATGATAGATGTGTCTCAAGATCAGACTCACAGATAGCTAACACTCATAGGTAGTGCGTTGAACTTGTAATGGAGCGTTAGCTAATTCGGCCTTATTATCCGCACTTACCTTAAGTGAAATGAATTCTTAAGTTAGTTAAGGTGACTTTAAGTTTGTTGACTGAGCCCCACATATAATGGAGATCCTAGCTGTACAGGATGGAATCTTTTCTTTCAAACGCTTTAGCAATATGTGGTGTCACGTAAATGAGAGATTTGTTGAAGAATTTCAGAATTACCTCCCTCTGGAACCACTGAAGTGCATTATTTTAGAATACAATAAAAAAACATAAGAAATATTCAAGGATCTTCTTTTCATCACATTCCATGTCATGTTAAATATTGAACTTATAATAACATAACATTTTTCAATTTCCAACAAGACTCTGAATGACTTTGGTGATTGACCTCAGACCACTAAAATTTTCCATTAAAATCCTTAAATTTGATGAGAAACATTTAACCCTTAATCAAAGTCTTAAAATATAAAATATTCTACTCATTTTATATGCCATCATATATATTGCTATAAATCAATATTCAGAGCAACAACTGTAGATAAAAGTTGTTTTTAGCCTTCATTTCCATTTTGCGGTTTACCATCATTTTGTGTGTTTTGTTTCTATTTTTATTTACCACTTTTCGAACTCGCATTGACACATTTAATTATTTTAATTGAAAACTTTTCCTTCAAATTTGTTTCTTGTGTGTGTCTCTGTGTGTTACTTTAGTCTACGAATAGCTCAAGCCTTTAAAAGTATGTACAGCACATACGAGATATCTATCTAAAATAAGTTAGTAAGAATTTGTGTTGAGGACAGAACATTGATGCATTTGTGTCTCTGATTTCCGAAACTTCCGGTTTGCCTTGGCCCAATTCATTAATGATGATGATAATAATAATGATGAGCGAGAGAATCGAAACTTTACTTTCGAAGTCTGCTGCTATTTATTTCATTTTATTTTATTTAATTTCATATGCCACTTGTTGTAGTTGTTATTGTTACTACGAATGAATATTGTATCTATTGTTGGTGTTGGTGTTGACGATGAGTTCTTTTTGTCTTTATTTGAGTTTGTTGTAAGCATGTATCAGTATTTAATTAAATAAATAAACAAGTCAAACTTCAGTCACCACGAAAAGAAAACAGAAAAAAGAAAGATATAAAGAAAGTAAAGAAGAAATAAAAACAAAAGTTTTGACAAGTTCTTCATTCACACGTTTACCCACACAAAACAAAGAAGGGAAAAAACAAATAAATAAAAGAGATATGTCCGTTTTTGTGAAAGTTGCTTTCATGCTACTACTATTACTTACATTGAATGCCTTTCAATAATTTCCTTTACACGCGCGCTAACTTTCACTTTGGTACTCAATTCAACACAACTCAACTCATCTCATCTCACTTCACTTCAAATCGAACAATTCGAAGCAATTGCCATAAAATAATTACAGTAAAACATGGTACTATGAGGGGAAAGTTCGAGTTCATGAATGAACAAATGAATGAGTTTGAGTGACCTGCAATGGCAGCGCCCTCGTCTAGACTAACAAAATTATTATTAATCGTATATTTTTCCTCTCTCCAATAATTTGATATTTCATTTTTCCTCGTTTTCGTTTTTATTTTCCAGTACTCACATATACTATTTTATATTAGTAAGTAGTAGTAGTAATAGTGTCCTCTATTTAAAAACATTGAACGTCTAGTAAAGATAAAAATCTCATTTAGTTATTATGAGGTCACGTACGCGTGCCGAACGAGCAAAAAACAAAATTGTATACAAAAAGTATGCAGCAGATACTCATACAAGAAAATATTTTATTGTTCTATGAGTATAAAAATATCTTAATTTTTGGAATTGTTTGTTTGTGGTGTCATGTTTGTTTTGAGCTAAAAATAGAAATAAAAAGATATAAAAATGTAACTAAGCTAAGGTTAAATAAAAAAAAAAAAAGAAAAAGAATGTTCACTTAAGCTGCACACGCACGAAAGTATGCTACGAAATAGTGAATGTGTGTCAGTGTCAGAGTCTTCATTCTTTCTCAATTAAATTAGAAAAATACTCATTTGACGTAAATCTAAGAACATTATTATAGTTCCATACCATCATGGTCATACTTTAATTTCCCCTTTTAACTTAACTTAACACAAAATTTAATGTTCGAAATCTTTGTAGCCTAAAAAGTATGCTACAAGTACAATACTTTTTACCTGGTTTCATTTATATAATATATATTGAGGATTCTTGTACTTTTTGTTGTTGTTGTTTTTGTTGTTAGTCTTTTGGAGAATTGTGAGTCCCTTAATTGCTATGAAATTAATGGATTATTGTTGTTGCTTTAGCTGCTGGCATGTTGGATTGGTTGAGTGAATGAATATCTTTGGCTTATGTTGGGTGGTTTTACAGGAATCCCAGCCATTATTAATGATTATATTAATGTATTCTCCTTGTGTGCGTGTAGATTGAAAAGTATGTTCAGTTTAATTAGATTATTACAGTCATGACATGTGGTTGTAAGTAGTTTACGGTATTTCATTGATATTCTAATTAGTGTTGAGTTTCATTTGCCTTTTCATATTATAAAAAATGTTTAAAATAATATTTTTGTAAGAGAAATTTATGAACTTTATAAGTAAAATTATTTTCCAAATAAAAGTTAAAAGAAAAGAATAGAAATTGTTAATTTTTTAAAGTTCAAATCAGATAAGATACATTTATCAGCAAGAGAATTAGGACTTTCAGAACAATTGAGTGGTGCTTATAGGTGCCCACACATAAAGCCCTTCCCGTTACTCGTTGTAGCTGCCAACAAGCATTAGTTCCATTCCATAAAGCTGTAAAATCGGATCGCATACTTGTAAGAGGAAAACTACTTTTAATTGGTTCATTTATTATATATTCTTTCTGATAATGAGCTGCTAGTACTAAGTGCTTTTGAGTTCAAATAGAAACTAGTTTGAGAATTTGTTTTGAAGAGCAGCTGTTTTGTAATTAGCTTATGTGTGTTCGAGAACAAACACTTCAAACTTCAAAACTGTATAATAATGTGGGAGCAAACATTGATTTGTATATCAATAACTTAGTCGATAGTACTGATCTACGGTTAATGAAGTGATATAAAACACCAATCAAGGGTTTTCCCAATATGCAGATGAATTCAAAGTTATCTAATATCATTTATCCATGGGATCTGTTCATAGTTTAGTTACATGGAGTAGCTGGTTAGGAGTAGTTTGGTGCACGAATTAGTGGTTTAAGACCTTATGTCATACTGTGTCGAAGGCCGCTTCAATCGAACAGATTTTTTAAAATTAAATTCTTTTTTTACAAAGATTGTACATTTTTCCAGGTGATGAAAACTACTCAAATGAGACCTAAAACTAAACTGAGAAGGGGTATTATTTTCAGATAAGTGTAGATTTAATCTGTTTTTTTAAATCTGCTCAAATATATTTACAATGGAATAGTTTAAATTGGCTTTTGAATGGGAATATTTTTTTTTATTTTCTACGCCTTTGGAAAATTGCTAAGCTAAATAAAAAATTTTGAATATCCATGCGACCAAATTGAGTTAGGCCGTGGGTAAATTTTGAATACACCAATTTCGAATTCAGGGCCAGACAACTAATAACAAGCTTGATTTCATTAGAAGTGATAACAGGTTCATAGCAATAGACTCAAGTTATAAAGACCAGTTAAAAGAGTTCATCTGATTTGGGTGCCAGAGCATAGTGGACATATTGATAATGATTTGATGACTGAGGTTATAAGAAACTTTTTGCACCTTGAAGAATATTTACACCAAAATTGGATTGGTACAAAATGCATTAGTTTTCTCAAATGATATTTAGAGTAAATGAATTGAACTCGGTCTCAGTGTTCGATGACGTCCATAGATTTCCATTCTTAAACAATAAATTTAATGATCGATGTTGACTTTCAGGTAAAGTCATTGATCAAATGGTTCAAGTAAAAAATATGAACAATTATTAGTGACAAAGAAACATGAAAAATAAACTGCTTAAAGGAATTTTATAATTTTGGTTTAATTCTAAAATTATATTATATTATGCTCCTCAAAATACTAAGACCAAATTTAGATACATTTTTATTGTATATTCATTTATTATTATTACTTTGTAAATAATTTGTAGACGTTTATTGTATCAACAACAATATTTGTTGCTTAAATAGTCTACTGTATTTATTTGAATTTTGTACAATATTAGCTCAGTTGCTGCTTGTTTGTTTGTTAGTAGTTTAAATATATATTTATTATTGCAATACAATGCCTTTTCAGACTATAAAAATGACTTGTTTTCCGATAATCAGTTAAGTTGTAACAAGTTTTAAGATCAATTAATTTGCATTGAAATGTTTTTCAAAAAGTTCTGTCTTCTCGGTGTGTTGCTCATCCTTCTTAATGGATTAGATCAGAGTTCGGCATCGCCATGTCATAATAATAATAATAACAATCCAAGTCCATCTAACGGGGAAATTGCTAATGGTAACCTCCTCACCATAGCATGTCTTTTGCAATCGCCCATTTGTCCATTTTTGACAAAGACTACAACTACATCACCAATAACGACACCATGGCCATGGCATGGAACAAATTATTATTAATGTAAAGAATAAATAAAATCAATGAAAACAATACTAATTTTTTAATAAAAAATTGTAATATCTTCTTTTGAAAACGTTCTAAAAATTTTTTAGAAAATATTTTATATTGGTAAATATATTTTGAGGAAAAGTTGTGTTTGACTTCTTAAAGAAAGAAATATTATAGCTTCCGTTTTGCATAGCATAGTCGAAATAAGCGAAAGTGGCAAACAAACCTTTCAAAGATGATTGCAGATTAAGCACGTCACATGTCGAGTATAGAATAGAGAGTGAAGTAAATGCTTCACTTTCGTAGATACTCTTGTTACTTGTACTATTGGAATGGGATGAGATGAGCAGGTCAATGAATTAGAAGGAGGTGGCAGTAGGCAGCCAGATATGTCAAACGTGCCGAAAAATGTTGTACTACGAGTAAAGAGAAAATGCAAAAACATGTACGATATTTGCTCAAGGGCTGACATCCGGTATCTACTATCTGGTATCTGGATTCTGCTTCTGCTTCAGCTGCTATTGCTTTCACCTTCACTCACTGTGTGCTTTCGTTTGTATCTTGTGCGTTGGGTTATGATTGAGAAAAACCAGTTTAGATGAGTTGTGTGTGCGTTGATGTCGATCGATTGAATGCAATGACTATACACATTCGTTTTTGTACTTACATACTACACACTGTCAATATAAAGGAAAGGATATAAACTGTAGAAAATCATATATTTTTTTGTATTCATCTACCATTAGTTGCATATAAGGAAAATAAACCAACAGAGTAAGGAATAAGATATTGTATTTGGAAGACGAAGGAAGAACAATGCTTTTATATAAATTTCAATTTTGCTATTTCAGAGCATTTTGAGGCTCTGAGCTATGCAGATATCCAAACACTTTTTGCCAAATTGATATAAGTGGAATGAAACTGAGAGAGGGAAAGTAGGAAGGGGATAAAGGATCAAAGATACAAAGATAAGATGAGGAATTTAAGGATTTAGGCCATTGTTTTCATAAAAGATTTTGTTAAAAGCATAACATACTTTTATGGAATTTCTTGTAGCTTCAAATAAATTTGCAATGGCAGCCAATAAATTTAATTGGAATGCAATTTTCCCCGGGGGTTCACAAAAACTGTTAATATCTACAAAAATATTGTACAAAGTTTTTTGCAATTTTCTATTATTTGTGATTTTAATTTTTTTGTTTTTTTGCCATTCAATTGAAATGAAATTACAGTAGGAGAAGAAATCTTACAGTGAGTATTCTGCAAAAGATACTTAAGTCATGAAATTCATGAAATTTGTGTAATGAAAATGATGCAATGTTAACACTTCAATTCAAAAAATTGCTTCATTTAAGTTTATAATCACTAAATTGTGATCCCTCAAAATTTGTAAACACTGTAAGGTTTTTTGAATAGAAGAAGAAAACTTTGTTATTTGTTTTGGTAACAAAAATACTGACCAAGCCAACAAACTGAAATAGTATATGATGAGGTATAGGAAAGGAGGAAAGGACTGAATGGAAGGATGATGATGAGTGGAGATAGGGCAAACAATGCTGAAACAAGTCTGTTTAACTTGGCTCAAACTCTTTTTGGGAATTTCTAATGAAATGAAGGTTAGCAAATATTTGAAAAGTTTGCCATGAAATTAACTGGCAACCGCATGATGAAAGAAGCAGCAACAAGAGGCGGACTGACTGACTGACTGACTGACACTTTGATGATGGTAAAAGGCAATGATAGCTGATGTTGTTGTTGATGATGATGCCCATGATGTTGATAATGATGTTGAAGGAGTTAGTTGAAGGGATGAAAGTGCGAGTCAAAAAGCAAAAACAAATTTAAAGTCAAAATGAAATTCAAAACCAACTCATCAACGCGTTGATAATTTGCTGTCAGTGAACACCATCTCTACTTTTCATGTTGCTTCCAAAAATTAAAAACTTTTTCTTTTAAAAAATTTCAACATGACACTTTTTGTCTTAATGGATTGCGTAGTATCTACTACTACAGAGAGACAGGTTGATTGTATCTACCTACCTTTCACTAATAATTAATTTCGGTTTTATTCTAGCAAAAATTAAAACAAAAATCTATTCAATTTATGTTCAGTCCCAAAAGTATGCAATAGAAAAGTATAAAGAAAGAACAAAGAAAGAACAACGACGACAACAAAAGAAAAACAAAATTAATCTTCAAACAAAGCAAACATTTCACACACAAATAAAGTAGAAAGGAATACAAAAATAGCCACAAAAATGTTGGAAAAAATGGCAAAAGAAACCAGAAAAAAAAAGAAAATAAGAATCAAAGAATGAAAGAATGCAATGCATTGCAAAGCAAAGCATAACAAACGAGGCAAAGTGAAGCGAAATACAAAGCAAAATGCATTCACACACAAAGCGCATTTCTAATAGAAGTAAAATGGCGAGCAAAATGCAAGAAAAAATAAAAACAACATAAAAAGAAATATAAGTGAAAATAGAAAAATAAAATGAAAACCGAAAGGGGGAAAATACAAGAAGAAAATTTGCTGAAATGCGTTTGAAATTTGCTGTAAATGCGTTGAAATCATTTATGAGTAGAGATTTTCCAGTTGATGGAATGAGAAAGGGGAGAAGGAGAGAACGGTAAAGAAAATCATTTCTTTTTTATATGTTTGTTTGTTAGGCAAAGCAAGGCACATGGCAAGGCTTATGAGAAAATCAGTTTTTATTTTCTCGTACGCGAAAAGCGCTTGGAAAATGAGAGAAAATAAACATAAACATGCACAAAGTGTCTGTCAAGTGCATCCACACACACACACACATACATACACATACACGTATAAATATATATATATAGGCAAACAAACAGATACATACTCACGTATATATGCATACAAATGCACATTAGCAAAACGGAAATGCACTTTAAGCACGGAAGCAAACGACGCCGACTTTGTCATGAATGAGTATATCAAGGGGCATCTAAAAATCGGTTGGAGCTTCCAGGAGGACAAGGAGTGTATCATGCCTTCTATGCGCTTACAATCAAAGCCGCCAAAAGCGTGAATAACAAACAACAAAGTCTGTTTATACTTTTTATAATATAAAAGAGGAAAAAAGATTATAAAAAATAGAAATACAATAATAAAAAAAGAAAACCAAACTGACTAAGAAGCCCCAACATCACCAGCAGCAGCAGCAGTGGCTGAAGAAAAAGTAAACGAAAATAAAGAAGAATGAAGAGAATGGTGAGGAGGAAATGATGTACATAAAGTCAAAGAAAATATTGTGTCCCCTTAAGTCTAAGAAGAAGAAGAAGAAGAATAACCAAATGCGCTTATGATGGAAAATGATTTTCTTTTTTTTTCTGTGTACACGATTTTCGCTTGAAATGAGGATTTTAGAAAGAAAAATATTAAAAATATAAGTAAATAAAAATATGATAAAATGCAATGGCAAATGGGTAAAGTAAGTAGCTTTGCAGGAAAAAAGAACAAATAATAAAAAAAAGAATCATTTTAAGTTAAGAAATATGTTATTTCACAAGAAAGAGAGAAAAATACAAAAAAAAAAAAAAAAAAAAAAACACACTATCAGAGTGCCTGGAAATAAGCTACAGAAATTAGAATCACAATATTTTTACAATGCTTTAAGTAGGAGTTGTAGTTGTTATAGTTTGTATCTAAAAATAATAACAATAATAACAATAATCATCATAGAATCAAGTTTTTTTCTAAGCGAATTAATGAAAAGTCTGAGATTTATTTATGAAGATTTTTACACAAATACGAGTATTATATGTTAAGTTTGTCGTCTTACTCAGAAAATCAATTTAGTTTGACTTGATATACTACAATAACATATGTTTATATTTAAAAATAGTTTCCGTTTTAATGTCTATAAAAAAGTTTCTGAAAAATCACAATTGCTCGCTTACACACTTTGGAAATTAGCTTCTTTTTTTCTGTTTTGTTTGTCCCTTTAGGACATTTCCATTGTCTACCATCGACCATCTACATACTACACATCCCGTGTCAAAGCGTCAACGACAATGACATATGTCACTCAAAAGTTCGTTAGTTGTTTTTGTTATTCTTGTTGCTGTTGTTGTTGATTGCTGCTGATTGTTTGTTTGGAGGCTCACATAAATTGACAGTAACAAGTAAACCTTATGAACGGTAGTGTGATTTTGAGAAGTTGTTGTGCTATTTAGATGATCTCTTTGGGGACAAATTGAAGTGTGAAAGGAAGATGTATCATTTAAACCTACATATATCATTGCTTGTCAAAATAAAAATCCTTTAAATTATCGTGCTACTAAATCTTTGATAAGTTTTGTTTTGAAAATTTTAAGAGTCTCATGAGTATAGCATACTTTTTAACAGAGCTCATTCGGTAAATTTCATATATCATAAGTACTCGTACTTATTATTACTTGGCCTTGATTGTTATAGGAAGATTATTTAATTTGCCAAGAAATAAATAAGGAGCATATTAGCTCAGACTCCAGGTGCAGATTTTGCAGTAAATGTAATGAAACCTCACTTAACCTGATACATAAAATATTCAAATCTATACATATATAATACAACCCTCATTCCATCTGTCTACCTCTGTGTCTGTTCGCGATAAACTTAAAAACTACCAAACGGAGTTTCATGCTGTTTTCACCAATGAATGGAGTGATTCATGAGAAAGGTTTAGGAAAATTTGAAAATCCTTTGGAACAGTCGAAAAATCGAAAAACATTGAAAATACTGAGTTGTGCAAGTATGTCACTTATATAAAATTTAGAGATATATTTTAAAATCAATCTAATCGTGTTTGTAAAATATCTCTTCAGATTGACCAATCAGTATCCACTATTTTTTTAGATAGGAGAGGCAGGAGAACTTCTGCCCGAGTATCAAGTCTAGTATTGTACAAAAGAAATCTTCATAATATATTTAGTGCAAGTAGCTGGTTCGTTATATTGCATAAGCAAACAAAAACCCGGTACTCCACTTGCATGAAGAACGCCGACACATCAGACACAAGTCAACTCGACTTTGTTATGACTTTCGCCATCCTTATGATATGAAACGCGATCTTATGATCAGACACCTTTTTATTATTAAAAGCTCGGTTAGTGACAAAGTTCTCAGAAGAATATCATAAAAAGGTGAAAGAAAAACAGTGTCTTTTTCAAAAAATATTAGAAGTATAAGTGGTCGGTTAGGCTACTGACCCTTGGTAGAGACTGAATGGCTCATAAGGAAAGCAAGAGTGAAGAAAGGAAACACATAGAAGAGAAAGATCGGTAGCAGACTGAAGCGGTTTCCATTAAGTTACAGTGGGGCAGTTGGTCAGTTGTTTTTCTTAGTTTTTGTCTTACATTATATCGTACATATTAATGACTAAACTAATAAAACAAATATGTATGGCAATAGTAGAGTTTGCTTGTGAAAGGAATGGTTTAAAAGAAATTAAAATCTAAGCTTAACACACTTCTATTGATTAAATATCTTCATTGCTTATTAAATATATGACATACTTAAAATCTTATTAAGAGATGCTCTTAAACTATATGTATATTTCCCTCTTTAATCTCTAATCTCTCTCATCTAATAAATCTAAAGAAAAAAACTGTGAACCGAAAGGTTGCCTCTCTAACTTTATTTATATAAATATTATTCTTTGTTTCATATAAAATTGATTGTTTCTTGGAAAATTCTTGTTTCTTTTCTTGTTTGGAAATTTTCATGAAAAATAGTTTTAAATATTGTAGTTAAATTCTCACTTTTGCTTTCAAAAGAAGTATGCGTAGTACCATGTCTGACCCAAATAAAGGTGATGCTCATGCTCGATAACTTTTCAACAACAATAAAAACGACTAAAAAAATAAAATATTGTTAAGAAAAAAATTGCACAAAAAAATAGTAGTAATAATAACAACAACAGAATGTGAACAAAGGCAATAAAGTGCTATAATTTTACCAATACGAAATTCCAAGACCCAAGTGTATAACTTGTAGATGCTCGTTTATACAAGAAGATTTCTCCAGAATCACACTACTCCTGCTACTACTATTATTATTAGTAAGAGTCCTGGCACTGGCACTGGCACTGGCACTGGACTCAGTCTCAGTCTCAGTCTCAATGGCTGAGTCATTCAGATGCATTTGCTATTGTTTCTCGGGAAAAGTTTTTTGTTAAAGGAACACAAAGCAAGGAAGGCATTGTATAAAAGTTTCCCCTTTTTAGTTTCTTATGCGATTTTCTCAAAGTAGTTTCGAAAAGTTATTTATGGCCGCTATTAAGTTCTTCGTGTTGCCATTGAAAATACTTCTGGCTGCTATATAAATACATAGACTATGGGAAAGTAACACAAGATACAAAACTTAAGTAGGTGCTTAATACTATTATATGAGAAGAAAAACACAATCACAAACGATGAAAGAAGAAAAGTGAAAGGAAAGGAAGTGAATGTGAATGTGAATTATGTATTTTTTTATATATAAAATTTTACCTTTTGTCTTAATATATTTTATATATATTATTTTTCGATTGTATTTCTATTTTAGATGTTGGCCAAAGTCTCACAATGACTGAGATTCGCATACCAAAGCATATAAGAAAATATGAAGATGCCACACTTGGTTGCAAATTCGATTTGGATGGTGAATCGTTATATTCTGTAAAGTGGTATAAAGATGGCTTTGAATTTTATCGTTATGTGCCACGTGACATGCCACCGGGCCAAGTTTTTCCTTTACCAGGCGTAGATGTTGAAGTAAGTAGACTTGTTAGCTAAAATCAGTCAAATTTTCTTTTTATTTCAAAAAACAAAAAAAAAAAATATATATAAATTTAAAATCGAAATCAAAATTCATGATGAAAAAATCAATAATACTTCAGGCCATTGATGAAATTGTGCCTCCTTATGATAAGAATGAAGCTATCAAGCAATTTGCTGGGGCCATACGTAAACCGGAGGAAAATAGCGATGAGGTGGATCAACGTTTGGGTCAATTGCGCCAAGAGAATTTCAAATCAGATACCGAGACTGGCATGCGTCTAACTGAAGCATTAGGAGAATTAACCTCTCAGACCTTAATTGGTGGTATGTTGCAAGATCGTTTAGAAGAGTTGGAAGAAGACGATGATGATGATGATGATGATGAGGACGATGATGATGATGATGAGGATGATGACGATGATGATGATGCTAATGCTGCTGGCCATGAAGATAATATGAATGCCACAATGTTTTTTTAACTAAGAATTAATCATGAATTGTTGCAATTTGATTTTAAATTTATAAGTCCATAAAACATTTTTCGATTAAATTTCCAAATTGCACATAAGAAAAAAATAGTCTTTAAATTCTCACTACTTTGAAATATTTTCTAAAATGTTATAGTATTTACTCCCCATGACCTATGTACGTACGTATATATTTTTCATTTTTCTTGTGTTTCTTCTATTCTTTTGTAGTTGCTCAACTCCACGGACACGGTCGTTGTGTTGCGTCAAGTCAATCTAGACTCAACGGGTCGTTATCGCTGTGAGGTATCCGGCGAGGCGCCTTCATTTCAGACAGTTTCCGGTCACGAGGACATGCTGGTTGTTGGTAAGTGCAATGGCAATGTCACTGGGTGTCCAAAGATTAATTGCAGACAAAAACTGTCCATATGATGTCCTTAGATTGAGAGAAGCAAAGAGAATGAAAGAAACGATGAAAGAAACTTAACTAAAGAGAACAAAAGAACAAACTGAGACAATTTGTGTTGAATTAAAGTTGGCACGCAATGAGAAATATTTCGCATTTATTTCTTATTTGATTTTGGCCCGCACACACACACACACACACATACACACACACATACATATATGTATTTGTATATGTATATGTACAGACAAGTGATTTACAAATTCTCAGCATAGACAAGGCAAGAATACCAGTAGAAATAATCGGAGAAGTGGAGCAAACGTCTAAAGCATGGCATGTTAGTATGTAGGCGAGTCATGTGCTAACAACAATAACAAATACATATAAGGATAACCCATATAACTACAACAACAATTTACTATATAGTCAAACCGGAAGTAGAAGAGAAGGAAACCTTTGCCAGCAGCTGAGTCTCGTTGGCAACATTCATCGATGTCCGTCGTTGTTGTAGTCGAAAACATACTCATAAGCATGTGTTTCTGAATCGGTGTCTGTGTCTGTGTTTGGATGAACATATTTGTATATACATTCCTTCTTTCCTCTCTTCTCTTCTCCCTCCTATAACAACTATATTTTTGTCTAACTATGTGTGTGTGTGTATGTGTGTGTGTGTGCGTTTATATCTGTTTTGTATTATTTCGTTGGCAAATTGCCCATGTACGTGATGCAATTCTGTTGCAGCAACTTAATTTGAAATTTTTCCGCAATCCAACGTTAAAACCAAGTTGGGAAACTGGGGAATCCTGTAGAAAACATCAACCATGTTCACTACAATATAACAACAATCACACCAAGAAGAAGATAAGGATGACGAAGAAGAAAGCCACGAAACATCAACAAACAATATGAATGAAAAGAAAAATACTTTTGGGAGAACTTACTATAAAATATTGTCGGTATTCGTACTTGTCTGATACGAGAAATCGAGTATGTAGTAGTATAAGGAAAAAGCAAACAATAAACGTGTTTAATAACAAACAAGGGGCGCATGGGCATGGTAGGCAATGAAGGCAGCAACAAGAAAAATAATGGGGCACAGTCAAAAGGAGAAATACTTGAATAAAATATAAATCTGTTGCTGAAATCTAATATTGCGTTTTTAAAAGAAAGGATTGCAAAAGTGGGAAAAAGAGAGTAAAAGTTAAAGAAAAATATTTTTCCATACAACAAAATAATTTCGTTTCGAAACAGGAAATAAAAAATTATACTCAAATATATTAACATTGATAAGTGAATTGGATTCAATCATTCATCATACATGTAGCCTTGAGGCATTTCCTTAATGTATGAGTATAAAATTTCCCTGTTACGATAAAGGCGGATGTCATTAAAAAAGGCTCAATCTCAATCAAATTGAATGGAGTATCGCATAATTATGCTAACTAAAGATTTCCCTATTAAAATAGAATACAAAAACAAAAACAAAAAAAAAAAAAAATGTTATAACCAAGTTGGATATCCAAATGAAAGTTGATTTACTTGATGCGATTTAATTCAACGTGATCTGAACTGATTCGATTCGATTTGTTGCTTCAAATTGAGACAGTGAAAAAGAATTAAATCGATTCAGGTGAAATGACTTAATTACATTGAAGCAGCTTTGCCAATTGCTTCCTACTTACATTGATGAGAATGAAAATGAAAATGACAATAATCATAATGTTGATGATAATAATTATGATGATAATGATGATGGGTACGAGAATAATGTTATGAATAACGTTAGGCTTGATATTGAGCTGTGAAAAAATTACAACAACACAAAAAAACAACAACTTGAATGGAAAGAAAAAAAAAACTCAAATAAAAAGAAAAAATGATAGGAAAAAAAAAGCGAAATACACTTAAGCGGATTAAATCAAAAGCGGATAATGACTATTACTTTGTGGATCAATAAAGTTAATGAATTGCTAGAAAACAAATCAAACAGAGAAAGCGAAAGAAAGAAAAAATACCAACGATTTATTTACAATAATAAAAAAAAGAAAAAAAAAAAAAACAGAAAAGAAATGGGAGAATAAAAAAAGGCACATCACAATAAACAGGAAGAAGAATAAAGAATGAAAGTAATATAATTGCAAAAAATTGTTTTAGGAAAAAATGTCATTTGGCTTAAATTACATTGAGAATTAAAATTAATGCATGTCGATTTGTTTTTAGCTCATTTGTGGGTATCATCTCATCATTTTTTTGTTTTGTTTTTGTTTTTAACAACAATAAATCGGAACCATAAAAAATACCTTGATAAAATTCTCGGTGAATTATTAAGAAATGACAAAAATGAAGATATCCATTGTTAAGTACTCGTAGAAACGATGAAAAATTTATGAATGTCAGCTGGGGAATTAGATATAAAGATGAATACATGTTTAGGCAGCGTAAAGTAGAATTGTATCATGGATAGACATAGTTCAATGAACTTATGAGAAAATTTAAAGGACAATATGATAATAAAATGATTTATGTAAGAAATTGTGATTAAATATTAACAATTTTACAATTGAGGGCAAAAAGATTGGAAAAGGCAACAAAGTAAATGTTGGAAAGTTAGTTAGGCTATTGAATTTTTTAAATATTAGTTAGGTATAATGATAAACAATCGCTAGATAACTTGAAATATTAATAAAATAACTAATAATAGTAATAATAAAAAACTTTGTTGATGAACAAAGTTTCTCTGAAGAGATCGCTCATTTAACAAATATCTCTTTTTTTTTGAGCATTTCTTTGAGGTCTGAAAATAGGTAGTGGTTGCCGGGACTTTGATTTATTGAATATAGTGGATGAGGAAGAAGTTTCAATTTCAATTCTTGCAACTCTTCTGCAGTAGTCAACGACCTGGTACACTTTTTTTTTTTTTGCATTTTGGATGTGATTCCGAAGTCATAAATTAGTCAATGGCAAAACTTTACCATAAGATTTCTGGTAGAATAATCTTCAAACTATAAACCTGCCTATAATTTCATGACAACAATTAGTTTACAGGTTGCAGTGGGAATAGTTTTGTAATTTAAAAAAAAATTAATTAGATTAAATTTGATTTGGATTTTGATGGGGAGAAAACTGTTGAAGTCAAGAACTGATTTAATAAGCAGTAAGGAGACTCTACACCAGGGAAATCAATTAAGTATTATTGACTTGTATGCTGGATTTAAATGCGGTTACATAAACACAGATAATGCTGAATGCTTTGGTTGTTCAAAATCGGTATTTGTTTCGGAAACATAAAATTAAAAAAAATGTTAAGAAAGACAATAAAATGAAGTTGCATGAGATAATTGACACCTTTAAGATATCAGAATGAATTGTGTTTACAATTGTACATGAGAATTGGAGCATGCGTAAATTACTTTCGAAGTTGATTCTGCGTTTGCTCCCTTCGGACCAAAAATATCAATATGTCAACAATTCAGAGCGCTGTTTAGAACTTTTCAAGCGTGCCATCGGTATGTGACAATGGATGAAACATAATTCCATTAATACATACTTGAATCAAAAAGGTCATCGGCTGAGTGGACATCAGTCTGCTGGGAAGGTTTTGGAATCAGTATTTTTGGATACTCATGTTCATCGATTGTCTATGAGTAACCAATACTATTACACTCCTGGATCGTTTTCAAAGCCTTTGTCTTAATCATGGAAATAATGAAATCAGTGATGCCATCTATGAGTTATTTTTGTGACTTAATGTGTGGCGAATAATGGTTGGAATACTTTTTTTGATAATTTTCATACCCGCATCAATGATTGACATGATCTTTTCAGTGTAGATACTTTATCTGATTTTTTAATTTTTTTAACACTTTTTTTTAAGCATTTCGCACTTTTTTCAAAATAACTGATTATGTATAGAAAACCCAAACGCAAGGACCACAATCCTTTTTCAAAAACTCAAAGTAGATAAAAAATATAAAAAAAAGAAACAAACTTGAAGACCGAAATCAAGCAAATGGACATTCGTGATAAGTATGTTAAATTGCGTTTCGCACTTCATTTTAACAACAAAAATACCAAAAATAACAACAACAATAATATTGATAATAAGAATTACAACAACAATAACAACGACAAGGAGAAATACCCTTAAATAATTATTTTGACAAAGTAAACAATTATTTCTAATTGAACAAGCTTTAACCAAATCAAATTAAATAAATAAATAAAATGAAATGTAAAAAAAGGGAAATGAAACCCAACCAAACCGAAGTAAAGAAAAGGGTTAGAAAGAACTTTTGCATAATCGTAATTCAAGTGAAAATGTTATAAAATCTGCTATCATCATCATCAACTCAATCATTGTCATTTTGTTGAAAGAAAAAAAAAACATCCATGTAATCAAGAAGGCAAAGGCAAGACATATGGCAGATGGAGGAGATGAAGAAGGAACAAAAGAATTACCATCACACAAGAAAAGAAAAGAAAAGCGTATGAAATAATAATAATTTATACAATGACAAAAATAAAAAGGATAAAGTGAAAGGAAAAAAAACGGAGTAGAGAAGTACAAAGCTGCATAACAAAAGGAGCAAATTTTTTATAATAAAGACACTCATTTGTTAAAATATGAATGACAAAAAAAAAACCATAAAAAAAAAAAGAGAGAAAGAGAAACAGTATAAGAAAGAGGGGATATAGAAAGAAAAAGCGAGTTGAATATACAATAACAATAAGAATGAGATGAGGAGATGTGAGGTTGTGTTGATAGATGGATTGTGGCATAAATATTTTGTTTATGTGCGGCGTTATTCTTGTGATAGTCAAACCTTATCTTCATCACCATCACCATCCCCATCATCATCATCATTATTATTGTTATGTTGAACACTTGAAATGGAACGAAAAGAGAATAGAATAGAAGAAATGACCAAAATAAATTCAAAAGTAAAAACGTGGACGACGACGATTTCGATGACGGCTGTTCCGGAAAGAAAGCAGAAATGCTAAAAAAAAATTCAAAAATATTATTGTACTATATAGAATGAATAAAAAAAGGACAATGATGCCATTGAAGACCTTGAAAAGGTACCAGCAAAATCATCAAAAATGTTGAATACAAAAATATCATATTCAAATGAATGGTGAATAAAATGTAACAAACATTTTAAGCGCTTAAAATATCTTTTTTTTCCAATTAGATTTGTTTTGAGCATTTACGTAGTTTTAAACCTCTTAACGTTTTTAGAGAACTAAGTCAGAAATGAATAGAAAAATGAAAGGAAAATAAAAATTTCAAAAAATTTTTATTTATATTTTCTAGCACAGGCAACGTTAACTCGTTTATTGAAGTTCCATCAATGAATGCAAGCATTTTATCAAAAAAATATTATCTACATAGACATGCAATGGATTCATAGACTCAGCTGCTGTAGTAGTAAAGTTTGCTATATATATATATTTTTTTTCTACATTTCCTATATTGAACACTAGAGCCGCGTTTTCCATTCTTTACTTTTTTATACATCACTGTACCATTCTCCCTGCCTTAATCTCCCTTTACCAAACATTTTAAATGCTTTTCCTTTGTTGGTTGCCGCCTGCAAGCAGTTCTCCGCTGATTGCCTGCCAGACTCAGTCAGTGACTGACTCACTGACTCAATGGCTCACTGACTGAATGACCCAATTGGCAAACATCCAGGTCAGACATGATACTCTACAATGCTTATTTGCCATGACAGCGTGTGTCTATGGGTAACAGCAACAGCAAAAGCATTAAAAAAATATGCAACAATAAAACAAAACTAAACGATGCATGAAACAAACGACGATAGAAATGCATTTGCTTTCCATTGAGTGAGATAGAGAGTGTGAAGCGAGTATCTAAAGTGTTGCAGTGATTTTTTCAACATTTTTGATTTCACTTTATCTTTATCATTTGCTGCTGCTGATGCTTCTTCACAAAAAAAAAAAAAAAAAAAAATTAAAATAGAAAAGTTAGTTGATAAAACTAAAATAGATGGAAAGGGAATGTAAAGAATTGAAAAATTTTATACAAATTTATTTAAGCAATAAATTCTTACTAATAGAAACTATTCATCAATACCAAAGTTTGCCCAAACTTCTAATTGCTCAATATACCACAATGTCAGTAAGTTGAATCGAAACAATTCGATTCGATTTAAGTCATATTAACAAAAAGGTGTCCCAAACTGCAAACAAAATTTTAATTTCACTTCATCAAAACAACAATAGTTATGGGAGTAAATCGATAGCAATGCATTTTAAGTATTTTGCCTGTTACAATTCACAGTTTTCATATAATGATAACCAGCTGAGGAGAGATTAATTACAAAATTTAGGGAAATTGGATAAATAAGTGATTTAAGATACATTGGCGGTTTATCTTCTAATGAAATGCTAAAAGCAAAACTTTCCGCAAATGCTCTTTTTTTGGAACAAAAGTTGATATTTTCAAATCCGAAAAAAAATTGTATTGAAACGGTAATCCAATGACTTATATTGTGTTTAGCAGCTGACACATAGACGCTCTAAATAAACATGTGCAGCCAACTTCAAGTACTTGCACACAAAGACCTAATAAGTCAATTGGAATATTAGATCACTTCGAGAGAGTGTTGGTGGTGAGACCAGAAACATAAATTGGCCATTTCCAGAAGTTGTCTCGATATGATAGTAAAGTTTTATTATCTAAATTAGAACATATGGATGAGGACAGCATAAGGTTATAAGAAACACGGTGCCACACGCCAAAAAGGCAAAGAAACTGTTCAAATACTTTATTGGTAATTTTATTGTCGCATAATTTCCCATTTTGGTGATCAGATTTAGGTACAAAGACCAGACAATTTAATACCACAGATCAACGAGTCAACGAAGTTTTCCCACATTAATGCAAAACAAGGATGGAAATTTACGAAAAAAGATTACCCAAAAAAACCATATACTCAATGAATCATTATAAATTTAAAATCTATAAATATTAAAATCGTAGACATTGTGTGTCTGCTTGTTTGTTTGTGCGCGCATCACATAAAAGCCACTTAATAAATTCAACATCGAATTACTGAAAGATAAGAAGATTTATTATTATTGACATACGAGTATAGCGTTTATTTTATCAAATCACACTTATAGAATCGGTCGAAAATGGTTGATCAAAATTTGCAAACAAAGCTTAAAGAAATATTTCAAAATCAATCAACTGGTTTTTATCAAACATCTATTTTTGAATTGTGAGTCATCAACAAAATAAAATAAATATCATTTTTCTATTCGTTCTATTTCATGTTTGTTACATAATATTTTGGACACCCTTTATCAATAGACTCAAAGCCAATTTACAATCCACCATTATTAGCATTTTCCCCAAATGTTTTACTATATAATTTGATTTTGTTGATATTCCCTATTTGTCGATCCCCATTTTATTCATTCTCTTGTTCTTTCATTTTGATTGCAGTGACACCGAAACATGGTCCACAAATAACTGGCGGCCAGCCACGCTATCAACTTGGCCAAATGGTGCGCGTCAATTGTACATCGGCGCCATCGAAACCCATTTGCCATCTCAGCTGGTTGATTAACGGTATGCATGCGAATTCGTCCTACTTGGTTCCCTATAAGCCATTGATACGTGGTGACATGGAGGTGGCACGTCTCGGACTTGAATTTCGCGTACGTGCATGACATTTCAAGCATGGCGACATGAAATTAAAGGTACGAATAAGGCACATGGAAATTGATACACATACTACTATGTTGTATGTAAGCAACAATACGCACTTATTCAGTGATACACACACACACACACATACATGAGCTTTAATTTTAATCAATTTACGTTGAAATGATGCACAGGACACCAAGATCACAATCACTCACTCACTCACTCACTCACTCAGTCAGTGAATAAGTGCGAATATGTGTTGGACAAGCCACAAAAATGAGATACTTGAACGAAAATGAACATAAGTGAACACAGCACTGCACAGCACATCACATCACAACACAGCATACAACAATAACCAAATTATAGTGGCCAAGGCAACGTAGCCAATAAATGTCCTTTTGGGTCTTCTGACATTGTCAATGGAGCTAAGTAGTACAGAGAGAAGTGGAGTGGAGTGGAGTGAAGGCTGGTCATCACAAATGTTCACAGAGAGAGAGAGTTAATGAAAGCATAAAACTTTTAGTAGGACATTGTAGTAAAGAGAAGCAAAATGTTTGGTTGTCTTTATGTACATACATAGAAATGTGAGTGTGACACAACCACCCACCCACACCCACACACACACACAGAAACATTGGCATTGTTGTCATTCATCCTGTTTCATTTTGACCAAGCTCGCGTTTGATTTTCATATGCAACGCTGTGATTTTATGATTTGCCCCAGTAGCACATAGGATGCTACTTGAATGACATGAGTTTATGACGTTATCGTTGTAATTGTTGTCATTCTTGTATCGTAAAATAAATCCAGTTTATGTTAAAAGGGATGGAGATGGGGGCAGAAAAGAAAAACCAAATCTACACATGCTTAAAAGGCCAAGCAAATTGCCTCATAAATTTTATCATGAACTCCAACTCACTCTCTTTGATTTTGCCTCCTGTTTGCTTACTTCTACATGTGGCTAATTGAATTTTTTGCTTAAGAAAGAGGGAGAGGGAGAGGGAGAGGGAGAGGGAGGGTTATATTAATGCGTATTTAATAGTCATATAGCTTAAATAAATTTCAACTTTTTCCTTTCTGTAGTCCATCTTCATGTTGTGTGTGTGGAAGGATTATTTATTTAGTTTATCAATTTGGATTTAAAATTCAATAAAATCATTCATGCTATTAAATTTTAATTAATCCTAATAAAATCTACATAATTTATTTAGTAATTAATTATATTGTATTTATTCAAACTCATAGTGTATCGCCAAAATCTCTTCTGTCTATTGGCAAAGTAATGAAGAAAGTGTCGAAAGTGACAAACATCAACGTATTCCAGTACTCGAGTCTCGTGAAACGGTGATGCCCAAAAGTCATCTATTGGAGAAGACAAGAGAACGTAAGTAAAATCCAATTCTATTACATATCTAAGTAGTATGGTATAATAAATGCCAATATAACTTAATATGCTCATCAATCATCATGCCACAAACTGTTGCACAACTAACTATATCACACAAACAGAATAGAACCTTTACACATTATTATTGTAACTTAATTCAATATAATGATGACTTCTTTATGGTTTCTTCAACAACTACAATATAATATTATTATTTTATATTCTCTCTTTGATTTTCATTCATCTGTAGATAAGAAACTAAAGCATAACAGCCCCTCGACATCAGCAGCTTCTTCATCCTCGGCATCAGCATCCGCTGCTGCTGCGGCTGCTGCAGCTGCTGCTGCTTCGTCAGCTTCGTCTGGTCCCATGCCAAGTTTGTTATCCTTGTGGTACAGGATATTAGCGTCACAATCAATTGAACGCATTTCACTTTACGCTTTGCCCGTCTTAATAGCATTTCTATGTCGTGACATGTGTCAATTGGATTCACCATCACCATCACCATCATCAACATCGTTATCACCATTATCGTTAAACCACTCCAAGTCCACCACGCCAATACGCAGCTGTCAACACGATTTAATGGCAAAGAATCAGCAACAAGATGAGTCCAGGTTGAGTCCATTGAATATTGCTAAATCGAAAGGGACAACATTACGGACTTCACACAGATAACAATTAACGATGATATATCGCTTCGATGATAATGACAGCTTTCAGAGATATAGAAAAATTAAATAAATTACAATGAATATTATTTACAATATTTTATTTATATATAATTTCTTTTTTTTTCTCGCTCAAATCAATTGAATTTCTATAATATGAAAAAGCAAAAAAAAATATCTGTAAATATTTTTATGTTTAAACTATTGATTTTAAATTTACAAAAAAAAAAAAAAAAACAAAAATAAATCAAATAATATTAGTTTTTATTGATAAATTGATAATTGTTATTGATGGATATTTGGCAAATTGTTATAAATTGAGTGGTCAACTATATATATGAATATCTAAACAAAAAAACAAAAAAAAAAAAAAAACCATAAAAGAAAATAAAATTATTAATAAAAATAATAATTAAAATTAGATTTATTACATTCCAATTCTATAGAATGCGCTTTGTTGTAAAAATAAAATAAAAAAAATAAAAAACAAAAACATTATGTAATATTTATAATTATTTCAATATTCAATTTAATTATTTCTATAACTTGATTTCTGTTTTCTCATTTAAATGTATTTAATTTTTAAAATGTAAATAAAATAAATCACAAGATGAGAATTTATCTAATTTAGAATAATTTTTTATTATTATAAATATTAATTTCTAGAAACAGATCACAATGCTTTAAACAATAGTCACACAAAAAGAATAAAAACAAGCAAAACTAAATAAACAAAGACTCAAGCAAATGACAACCAAATTGACTTAACTTCGGTTATAGTTAAGTAAGAAGTACCCTTCACTCAACAAAGATTTCAAGTATACAATAAGGGTCATCACTCAAACGTGTAAACAATAGCAACGTGTATTGTATACACAATTCCGTGAACGACTTGTTTTGTTTTGATGTTTAACTGTATTAATCGTCTATTCAATGTGAATCAGCTGTTTTCGTATTCACAAATGAAAACAAACAATTCAAAATGACTATGGTTGCACAGACTTGCCAATTCATAATAAATACAAGAAGTTGTCATTATAAGAGGAAAAGTAAAGTACAAATGAGATGGTTGGCATGGAAGCTTCTAGAACTGTAAGTTGAATCATTATTACCAGAAATTAATTTTTTAACAAATATCAATTCAAAGATGCATTTCAAATTTGAGTAACCATGAAGTTATTTTATTGTTTAAATTAAATCATATTTTAAATTGTGGAAGTCTATTTTTTAGGTTGTCTCATTGCCTTTGATTTCTGGCAGTTTTGCTCTTATCCTTTTTCTTCAATATAATTCCAATTTACTTTGAGTAAAAAAAAGAATTTAATTTGCCATTAGTTTTTTACATTTTTTACAATATAATGAATCCTAAAAAAAAAAAAAAAATCCATTTAATAATTCACTCCTAAATTTTCCAATACAATACTTACACCATTAGTTTTAAAGATAAACTCATCGCAAAGGCAACAAGAGTTGGTCATTCCACAAATATATTGAAATGATTTACATGAGACACACCAACCTTCTTCATTAAAACTGAATGCCTTTCTGATTCCACATTTCTTGCATACTTTTGGTAAGCCATAAACTTCCATTTTTATGTTACATGCAGCGCATATATTCTGGAAGTTGCTAAAAGACAAATACAAATATGTTTAATTGATTAGCTCATTTATAAATGTAAATTCGTTATTATTTACTTTTCTGCTTCAGGAGTCATATGAGTTTGACAAAAACGGCAATTAAGGAACACAAGAGCGGAGTTTCCCTGCAATGAACAAATGCAAATATTTTGTCAAAACTACAATAAAATATTTATACGTATTTTTATACTCTTCACGCAGTGAATAGTATTATAAGATTTTATTTTTATAGGAACTAACTTCTTGAGCCATGATGATAAATTGGTTTATATATCCGTCGTACTTTGTTCAAATATTTTTAATTTGAGAAAAAAGCACGAATGTGTTGCTTTGATGGCGAAATGACGATACAAGAAAGGAAAGTGTTATTAAGCGTTAAGAAAACTTAGAGTTGCTGATTTTACTTTGGAGTAGTTGCCAGATTTTGTATATTTTATTTTTTTAATAAGTTTTCACAAAGGTAGTTTTATGCTATGATTATTTGTTCTATTTTGTAAATCTGCTTTTAAATTATAGAACAAAAAAAAAATCAAATAAAATATTCATATTTCTTACAAGAATATTGCCATACTTATTATTTCCATATATTCGAAGTCAACTCATACTTATAGTGAAGGGTATAAATATAAATTGTACTATAATTAAAAATAATAAAATTAAAATTTCATTTAAATTTACAATACTTATGTATTGTGTATAATTAACAACATCATACGGAAGTTGTTCGACCTTGCCAGACCTTCGTTCTTTTCTCCCCCGGAAACAAATTTTCTTTATTTATGCTTAAAATATTTTTGAATTGTTATGCATAAAATAACATATTTGATCGTGTAAATAATTCAATAAGTTTATTAAGTTTACTTGAATATATAAATGAATTTCTAATTAACATAAAATGTCATGACACATGTCAGCCATGAATAGGTTCCATATCTGTGTGTGTGTGTGCAAGACATCTGCTCAAGAAATTCAATTTGTAAATATTTAATGTGATGCATTTTATTGATAGAAATAAAAGCATCACGCACATTTCATAAGCGATACATACATGAATACCATTCTTTTCATATTTAAGGGGAAAGGTGCATTAAAATTTTATTAAATATAAATTAAAATAGGATACAAACAATTATATGTAATTTATAAAATAATTTTCTTGATTTATGTTCTTGTTTCAATGTAAATCAAGTTTATTATAATATAATTTTTGGCATCATTCAACATTCATATAAATTGTACGTAATTTCAGATTCATCAATAACAAATGGGGAAAAATATGAGAAGTTTTTAAATAGAAATATTTTAATATTCTAATTAAGTAAATTACATTCTTAATATGTTTTTAATATATTATTACTATTACTATTATTATGGAAAAAGTATATATAAAGTGTTTAAATGTAAATTATGTATGATTAAATGTTATGTAAGGATTAAGAAATTGTTGTTACTCGTAGTATTCCGGAAATAGTGTAAATTTTCGATGAGTTTTGATGAACAAATTCATCTATATTTGGTGGTGAATGTGCTTAGTAATTTGTTATCATTATTATTATTTTTTATATATTAAAAATACATTAGATCCATCAGTTAGCAATTATCTAGTTGGTATTTAACTTAAATATTTCAGTTGTGCAATTTGAGAACATTTGATTTGCTACCTTTAACTCAAGTTTATTTATATCAATTATCCAATCTTCAGAAATCTTAGCCCAGCGATTTCTTCTTTAATTTATATAACTTTTCGTTCCAAGGTAATATTGGTCAATTATTTTAAAGTTTCAGTATAATTGTAACGAATACTTGTGTTTTTGTTTTTAATTTATAATTGTGTTGTTGTTGATATTTTTAAACTGTATTTGTTCATGGCTTCTCTTGTCGGCGTTCAGCAAACATACAAATTCATTTATCGAGCAGTGTTGCTTTCCAATACTAAAGACCTACGATGACAAGTGTCTTCCCTTTTGATACTCGATAGCAAATGCCATATCACCAATGATGTTGAGAATATTTTTGCATATTCTTATTGCAAGCTTCGCCGAATTCATCTACTTCTACAAATTCCTCAACCTCTTCATACATTTAATTGATGTTTTATGCCTTCTTGGATATATGTAAATATCTTTGGATTACAGAGTGACCTTAATAAGCAACAAGGTTATAAATTAGCAGGAATTTGTTTCAGCAATATAATATCGGCATGCACTGTGTGCAATTGCATTATTCGCGAATTAGTTGGATATATTAATGGAAATAGAATTGAATTGACAAAAGGCATATAAGCAAATGACTGTTAGAAATCATATATCAATCCAATGTTAATTAGAACTTCACACCACATCATCACACTGAAATTATTGGGTTAAATTGTATGCAGCTGAAGTCGAAATACAATCTGAAGATATGAAATACAATCTTTTTTACCTCGACTTAGTTCTGTAAAATAAATTAAGAAAAACTCTGTTATTTAAATGAAAAATATTATAAATTATAATAAGAATATCAAAATGATTTAAGTTTCCATTATATTCTTAAGAATGTTATTGTAATATTGTATATTTCATCATAATAAATAATATTTAATATGCATTAAAAAATCTGTTGATTTTTACTTATTTTTTGCCTTTAAATGAATTGAATACTTATGTACGAGTATAAGTATATGAGTACTGAATTGTTTACTTTATTCAATTCATTCGTCCTTTAAATCCCTGTTCAGGTAACAGGCACAATAACCTTCTGCATATGTTCATATTTTTCGCATTACTGCATTGCGAGCAATAAACAATCAAGAGCAAACTTAGCGGTGACCTCAATAAGCAACAATCTTGCATGGCAAATCATATAGCGTAAACTAAGTTGAACTGAACTGAACCACAATCAAACTGCGAAGCGAACTGAAACAGAACCGATTCGATTCAAAAGGAATCGACTCAAGTTGAACCCGCTTGCCATACACATGTGGCACAATGAACTTCTTCTCCTACATGGTTTCCCAACACATTCACTCACTCACTCACTCACTTTTTGTTCCTTTCCATTCTTTAAATAGAAATTGTGGGAGGAAAATGCACATTTATTCTTTTGTTCATACATTTTATTTTGTCCATATATGTACATATGCACACTTATATAACAATATCTTCATGTATATATGTACATTCATATAGTAGTATGTAGATGACGATAAGCAGCAGCGCCCAGAAGTTGGGGTTATGTTCCTTCTTTCCTGCATTGCCTTGCTTATGTGCTTCCTTGCTTCCATGCTTCCATGTCTTACATAAAACGCATTCGACTGCAATGTCTTTATGCGCTCTTGACCTGAATAAGTAAGCAAAAATAACCCTTCGTCTCTATCTTTAATCTCCAGCTGCTGTTCCTTGTTAGTGCTGGTAGGGTGCTCCAAGCTTCATGCTGGTTACATTGTCATTATTTTACTTGTATTGGCTGTTTCCATACCATCCAAGTCCAACCAAGACTATGATGATAGTGGTTACGTATATGTATGTATCCTGACAATGTGGCTCCAACCGCTCCGTTCTTTCTATTCATTTATACGCTTCATTTTATTGTTATTATATTTACTTGTCGGATTTGCTGTCATTCTTTGCTCGTTTTGTTGTTATTGTTGCTACTGTTTCTATTGCTGCCTCAGCATATAAAAATCGTTTGACGTATTTTAATGCGAAATATTTATTTTATTTGGTCTTACCACTCATCATGGACTCCTCTCAGTCAGTCTTCCTGCCTGCCTGAATGCGACATATTTGATTACGTCTAATATTTTATATGCCAATGTATTTGAAGGCTAACACAAACACACTTCTACTCACACTTCCAGATACATTAACATGTATGTTTGTATGTTTGTATGTATAGAATATAGAATAATCTTATATGCGCATTGCATGCGATCAGCATTTGCTATAGAAAAGAAATCAGTTGACATTTTATGACGCACTCAAAGTAAGTATACGTATATATACGAGTATATATATGTATTAGTTCGTTTATAGATTGTTTATTTTACGATTGTTCACGATTGACTCTTGTCTAAGCTAAGCTAAGCTTAGCTAAAAGTCTATACTCGTAGTACTTACTAAGTATTCTACTTACAATATATTCAATATTGAGCTTATTATAATGACTGAAGGATGGTTTAACGTTTCGACGTATTAAGATATTACGTAATTTTATATTTGTTATCTATAAAATCTATTTTGTTACGTCGTTAGGCAATGTTATGCACATGCATTTGCATTGTCAATTTGTAACCTTTTACAAAATGAAATTATGTAAGAGTTTTGAGTTTCATCACATCATACTTATTCCATTGTGTGAGCATTGTAAATCCTTAGATAATAAGATTAGTATGACGATGTAAATCTAAGATAATATAAGTTTTACATAAACTATCAGAGATATTTCTGGGAAAACTAAATGGCATGATTAACCTTAACTTGATTGTAATTTTATGGCAATCAAAATAATTCCACTATTATCCATTAGTCTATATTACTAATTGTTTCAATCGATGACTTATTTACCTTCAGAGCATCATATCAATTATTTGTAGCCTTTATAAAATGGATATCTTGTCGTATCATGCCTTTTGTCTTTAAGATAGTTAAAAATCATAAGTTTGATATGATTGATTGTTTGTCCTTAATGAAGATGTGATTCAATTTGAGACTTACAGTGCAATATCTCACCATATTTTCTAATGTGGTCCACACATCATGCAACCAAGTTGTGCAACTTCACGGAATGGAACACTTCTTGTTGGTTGGGCCAACGAGTTCGGAGAAGAGTATTTGTTTTTGTGATTGTATAAAATTGAATATTTTGTTTTTTGCTTGTACTATCGTTTCGCATAATGTGTTAGCACCTTTATTCGTTTGTCTAAAATATAACATCAAGGAATTGTAAGACTTAAAAAATTAATATTGAAACATATGATTTTGAACACTCGACTAAAATGCAATTTGTGGGTTTGATATTTAATTATGAAAATTAATCAAAATACAATAGAAGTTTTGGGGAAAGAGTAGAAAAGATGGAAGCAACACTGGACACATGGAAATTAAACAACAGAAATTGTACATATTATAATTGTAGATTAGTAAAATTTCAGGAAGTATAAAATTTGATCACTCACATTTAGAAAGCCTTATGGATAAGTAACAAAAGTAATTTAAGTTAGTGACGATTATCCGCCTGCAGCCTCCCCTTCTCTAAAACCAACTAGCCCTCAGTAGATGAAGATGTGGAATATAGGCGTTAAAGCTGAGAAGTCACATTTATAGTAAACTAAATAACATGTTCTCCAGTTGTTATAAATGGGGATATCATTCGAACAGTGTTCCTTGACAGGCGTCCCACCTGGAAACCTCACATAAAAATAAAAAGCAAGTAATGGAATCTCAAGCTTCTAAGAAATCAAAGCTGAATTTACATAATAAACTGTTACTGCATAATACCATTCTGAGGGCAGTATGGACCCATGGTATATAGTTTTGGGGATTCGCTGCCAACTAAAATCTTGAAATTCTTCAGAGGTTCCAAATCAAACTGCTGCGAATGTTTGCCGGTGCGTCGTGGTACATCAGAAACTCAGTCATTCACCCAGACTTGAATATTCCAACAAATAAAGAGGAGATTATTAGGCATAGCAACACAGGCACATCTTACGATTGAAAGACCATGATAGTCAATTGTTAATCAACCAGCTGGAGAACAGCAGAAACACGCGATAAAAATTAAAATATAAATATTTTTTTATGTATATATTTTTCAGTTTTCATTGAAATTCGCTGAAATTCGTCATCAGTGATCAATGTAGAAGGAATATAATATAATAATAGAAAGAAAAAGAAAAATTATTTTAAGCATCATAAGCTTTACATATGAAAAGGTATGATAAAGAATTCTCTCTTTAAATACTTATAAACTTTGAAATGATGTAAGGGTTTTTTTTTTTTTGTATTATTTGGTTTTTAATTAAAATCCATTTGAGTTGAACAAGTTTGTTCTTTTAACTCATTCAAGTTCTCTTTTTTTTTTCTGAAATATATTAAAGGTCAAATCAACTCTATGCTTTTTGTTCTCTGACATAGTTTTTGGGGACAACCTTGGTGAATGCAATTAAAAAGACAAATAAAACATAAAAAAAATCAGGCGGAAAACTTTACACAAAAGCGTGCACTTGACTCAAAGAAGAGAATGTTATTCTTTCTTTTTTTTTATAATTTTTTATAATTTTTTGTTGTATTATTTTTGTTTTTTTATGAATTCTTTGTAAATTTTTGTATACTTTTTCCACATTTTCAGATTTTTGTGTGTGTTGCATAAAAAATCACAGTCACAAAGTTATGAAAATGAGATCACAAACAAAAATTAAAAAAATTGAATAAAAAGAAAGGTTAATAAAAAAAAAAAAAAAAAAAAAAATTGAATGAAAGAAAACAATAAAAAAGAAAATGAAAATAAATAAAAAAAAAGTTAAAAGAGAGAAACATTCTTTATGTTCTGTAAGGAAAATATTTTATAATAAATATTCTGGATGATGCAGGCACCTAGTAGCAGGTCATCAAGGCACATATCATCAGGACTCTAGGAGGCGTAATGTGATAAAAGCGGAAGAGTTTGATCCTATATGCACACATACATAAACATATTTATGCATACATATGTGTGAGTATCAATGTAAATGTGCATATGTAAGTAATACAAGCCTTGTGTGTGGTGCAGTCAAGTGTGTCAAGCATTGAAGCAAAGAAGCAAAGAAGAAGGCAAGTATGCAAGTTGTCATTGAGTCAGTCAGTCAGTCAGTCAACAAGGCAAGAGTAAAAGCAAAATGATAGGATGATAGGCAGAAGGCGCTGAAGGCAGACCATAGATACAATGAATGCACAGTAAAACGTTAACTTCCTGACCGTCTGCCACTTTGTCTTTGCCTCATGGACATGAGCATGTTTCATAGAAGGCACCCAGGCACAGAACCAAGAATAAGGAGTCTCTCGAACCGGTGTCTGTGTCCAATTTTTGTCGCAAACGCTTTATGCCATTCAACGAATACTTATTATAGCTTCTACTTCGCTCACATTCGCACCCATATTCACATTTTCATTCACTCATTCATTCATTCATTCATTCACTTATATAAGTATAGCATAGTCCTGTATGTAAACATTATTCTTTCTGTTCATATGTTTTAAATGCAATTAGCAGACTCATACTTGATGGCAAAGGCATTGGCAAAGGGTAGAAGAAAGAGAGTAGCAGGCGGCAAGCGGCAGACGAAGGCATCAAGGATGGTCACGATGATGAAATAAGTTAGTAAGCGAATGAAAGTGGCAGTCAACGTCTGCCAACCTGCCTTCGCTTCAATGACCTTACGCTTACCCTTTGAGCCCTTTGTACCACTTGTACCTTTGACTTATTTGCCTTTTTTTTTTTGTTCCTTTGTGTTATTATTGCTCCTTGCTGTCGTCCTTGTTGTTGTTGTTGTTGCCGTTGTCGTCGTTGTGTGTTGAGTGCATTTGTGTCACATTATTTATTATCCATTTTTTTTTCCCCCTTTTCATTATGTGCGCAATGTTGCATTATGGCGCATTCATTTTATGCTTTCTTTATGCTTTTTGGCCTTTTTCTCTTTGATTTATTCGCTTCTGTTTTTCGTTTTCATTTCCCTTTCCAGTTTTTTACATCGTTTGCTTAGTAAAATATCGTCATTTTCATTAGTCCTCAATAATGATGATGATGATGATGATGATGGTAGTGGTAATGATGAAGTCTCCCATTTGGTAAATTTCCTTCATTCATTCATTCATTCGTTTGTTTGTTTATTTTGCATTTAATGCACCTTTGTTCATTGATATGCTGTGCAAGTTAGCTAGCTAAGCCGAAGTACAGTAGAAACCCACTAAACGTCCACTTTACTTCCTTTTTGGTAATTTCATCTTAACTCCAATTATTTTTAATATTATTAGCCTCTCTAAAGAAAGTTAAACTTTTAGAATACATTTACCTTCTAAGTTTCTTCAATATTCTTCTTGCAGATTACTTTCATGCGACTAATGTTTGCCTCCGAATTGATGTCTTCAATTATTGTGCGTTAGATTACCATTTTCCATTTAAAATTGATATATTTTTCTTTTCATTTTTTTTTTTAATTACGCATTACGCTCAGCTGCATTCTTTAGTCTTTCGTTACATGATTTTTCCTTAAATGATTGCTTTTCTTTATCTTTTTTATTATTTTCTTATTCGCCTTTGTTTGTTCATTCATTTAGCTGCAAATACTTTCCTGATTAGACTTCAATCGAATGCGCAAGGCGAAAATATCAATCAGAAGTTTATTTCAATTGGAGAATGGGTAAGTAGCAGTAGAAGAAGGTACTAAAGTAATTGGCATTGGATATAAAAGAAATGAATAAAAGAACGAAAAGAAGGAATAAGCTAAATGAACAATGAGTGAACAAGAGAGGAGCTTAGAAGTGCCTACAGCATCTGTAAGAAATAAGAAAAGTAATCTGCAAGATTGCAACAGAAAGAATAATAAAGAAATGAATGATCCGATTGGTGTTTACAATTTAATAACTAAGAATCTTGGAAAGTTATTTCTACTATTGTATCTAAGAAGGAATACATAGCAAAGGTCAAAGGTAAGTGCAATGATGGGCAAAAAGTCAGGAAGATGTCTTAACAAAGCTTACATATAGTAAAATATAAGCTGCTTTTGACAGCTTTAGAAGAAAACTGATTTTCAAGTGAATTATGTATGGAAACTAATTCTTCTTGTAATAAGATAATTCAAAATGAATTTGATTTTGAAGCATATTTTGCATGGGATCTACTTCTTCAAGTAATCGGATAACCTATTATCTGACAATAAGAAGAAGTCCGTAACAAATTTTAGCTTTATATCTCAATAACTGAAAATGAATCTCCATGGAAAGACAATGGAACTATTCCCACTAGTGTGACTTATATAAAAATATTAACAATTGGCAGATTATTTTAAAATCTTCACAAATGTTTAAGGAGCATTATTTTTCTTTTTTTTTTATAGCGAAGCCGTGTAGAAAGAAGCGTAGCGCACGTGCGTGAAATGTGAGTGAGTGCGTGATTCACATCAATGGTAATGAATTTGCAACGTTAATTTTCTGTGGCGCAGATGTTAGTATTAGCATTTGTGTATCTCTGTATGTATCCGTGCATATGATTTAGTGTTAATCACATAGAAAAGAACATTTTTCCAACAATAAATTAAATTTTACAGCCAACTCAAGTCATAAGCCAAATGATGCTGTCTGCTATTAGGCTCAGCAAATGCTTTCGTAGGCCACTTACATACATATTTATATTGCATATAGGTCAGAGTAGGCAATATATCTTGATTTATACACTTCACAGAAAAAGATACACTCGTCATTTATATCTAAAAAAAAAAAAAAATTAGAGGTCTACATTTGGGAGGGCAATCTATTTAGCCTCGTAATATTAGTTCTTCTATTAGGTTTTCCTACAGCGACTATGTAAATTGTTCTTTCATTTTCAGGATGACATTTTGATCTCTTGTTAATAATGGAATGCAATGAGAAGCTATTGTCAACATAGTTACAAACAAAACCGTCAAAGGAGTTGAAATTTGGACTTCCTGCATACAAATCATTTGATTCATCCGACTTAATCTCAACTCTCGGCCGATCATATTAATTTATTAATAAAACCTTCATATAATTTCAGTAGTTGTTAGATTAGTTTAAGTTCATTACAATACAAAATTCAAACGATCGCATCAACATGAGCCATGAGCCTATTAAGATAGTGCAATATTTTGATATAAGAACACATGATTTCACTTAACATCTTTTCATTTTTCATTTCTTTTGTTTATCATTTTTTCTATGTTACTTTTCTTTATCGTTTTTGCAATCCCTCTACTCTACTCTACTCCACTTTAGCATTGCCAATCTTTTCCACAATCATTTTGTGTTAAGATTTAATTAAAATTCGCAACACGTAAATCCATTTGAGCCTCAACTGCAATCTTCACTAACCTAAAGGCTCGCCTTGGTATCCAAGTGCTTGACTTACTTCGAATTTTCCCAACAAGTACCAACGAGTATTGCTACTTTTCCTTCTTCTCTCCGTTCTAAATCAGCTTCGTTTATTTCGTTTCCATCTTCTCATTTTCTTCTGTTGTCTTCTTATTTTCTTCTTTTGTTTTTTGTTTTTTTTTTTGCTTACTTTCAATTGGAGCCATTGAGTGTTGAGTTGTGCCATGCTTACGGCCACGTTTGCAACTTACGGCTTACGTTAGATTGCTTAGATGGACTATATATTGTAGTCGTTGGTCCTTTTTGTTGTTTCATCACAGTTTATTTTTTTACTTGGTGTTGTTGTGGTAAATCCTATTTTTCTATTTTGTTGTGCCATAAAACCACTTTACACAATTTTCATCTTTTGTTTCGTTCGTTCATCAGTTCGTTTTTCATGCCAAATTTTCCTTCCTTAGCCTAAACTACATACTATCTCTCATGCAACATTCAATATTTTCCTTTTTTTTTTCTTAATTTTTTCTTCATTCTTCTTGCCTCCAATGGATTTATTTTGTGTGCTGTACTCATGTTTTACTGGATGCCCTTTTTACCAATTACTGCTATCATCAACGTTTTTCATTGGATTTTTATGTCTTTGGCTTTGAAGACTTGGCCTGCGCCTGTGTCTGGGTCTTGGTCGCTAACGGCATCAGCCTACTAACCATTATGGTACAAAAGGAATGATGAGGCTTTCTTAAGAAGTACCAATCATGATTGCGTTCTTTCTGTTCAGTTTTTTCTTTTTCTCTCTTTTTTTATATATAGTTTTTTTTTTGTATTTTTTCAAATTTTTTGTTTTAATTTTTTACATGAATAAATTTTTGCATTTTTGTAGGCAAACTCAATTGAGTTTAAACTCATTGAAAACTGTTGCATGTAAAACCAACGCGAAGATGGTGAAAAGAATATATTTTAATTCCCAAGATTTGTCAAATGGCCCCAATAAGTTGATCGTGTAATGTTTGTGTAATATTGTGTCTACAAACTATGATTCATTTAAATTTATATTTTATTTGCTTACCCGACTTTGTGAAACAATATCATGGCGACGTTGACACAAGGTCATTCCAGCTCAATACAATCTATGTGCGCATTGTATACAATACAATTTGTCACCGAATGCATTCTGCAACTTACATTTGTGACATTCTTGTGGGCAATCAATAATATTTAATAGAGATGAAATTTTATTTCTGAATTTACTTACTTTTGAATTTGCAAATATATTTAACTAAACTGACATGGCATAAATGTAGTTCCAGCATTTGCCTATAAAATACCCCACAATTTGTATTAATAACAAATCTAATCAATTAAAAATGTATATCAATTAGCACCAACCCCTTGAGACATGCCGACAATGCGTTTCATATACTGAGAATCCAAAAAGAGATTGGAATTCTTCAATTTTTTTTTTTCAAAAATATTCCATCGCTTTGAATGATGTATTATGGAGGAAAAGGCCAATCTTTTCTTCTTCTTTCATGAGGTTGCAAAATTATTATTATTATTTGCTATTTTTGTATCAACTAAAAATAGAATTCATTTAAAAATTATGTTTAATGTGTCAATTAACCTAATTAAAATAATTTCTTCCCTAGAACTGCACTATGTACATTTAGAAATTGGGAACTACAATTATGTTAATTAGTTTTTAAAGGTAACAGACCTGTATGCTTTAATGAGTCTCAAATCAAGACTAAATTATAATCCTCATTTCAGTCGAATACGCTTGATGTTTGCTGAACGGCATAAATAGTTGCGATCACTAATGACCCGCACTGCATTTTAAAACCTTAGCAAACAATAAAATATAATTAGGGAAATCAAAAAATTAGCATGAATTCTCCCAAGTATGTATTTATTTATTTAATGTATTTATCCACCTAATTAATAGATTCGCAGAAATGCATAAATTACTTTTTAATGAATTTTTAACATAATTTACCTGATCTTGAGTTAATCTTAAAAAAAAAAAAAAAAAAAAATAATTAAGAACTCATTAGTGAAATCCTTTGACAGTCTAGTTATCTTGTATTATAAAAGGTCAACCAGCTCTGCAAGATATCACATTTGTGAATCGTAAAGCATTTGAATAACATCTCCTTCAATCCTACAAAATAAGTACTTTAAATAATAGAATTTATTAAAAAAATATATATTCCATATACAACACCAAAAATAACACTACCAAAATGGATCTTGAAAGCACAAATAACTATAACCGTTCAAACGAACATATCGACGACGTTTTAGTTAATAGCTTAAGGAAGTTAACTTTGAAAGAAATGTGTAATCTTGCAATTTGTTCAGAACGGCTTGAGGCTATTTGTATTGATATCTGGAAATGCACCCCAAAGTACCAAAACAACATTGACAACAAGTTGATTTTATCTGACGAAGAGTATAGATATTTTATCTGCAAAAACGCTGAAAACTTCACTGCACTACAGATTTATAGTAACGATTTTGACGCGTTTAATGAAGCTACCAAAAATATGGATTTAAACAAAATCAAAACCATACGACTGGTGATGGACTACAATCATGGGGAACTGATTTTCACAAATTTCCTGAAACGCTGCCATTGTTTAGAGTATCTTCGCATTTGTCGACCGACACTATCTGTCTTAAAGAGCATCATGCTTGATTTGAACGCTCTTAACTGTTTAGAAATCAGTCATGAGCAATGTGATATTAACGACATTGTGATGACACTAATTGAATGGAAAGGACAATCTATAAAGCGTCTACAAACACATATGACGGAGTTCCCTCCACGTTGGTTCTCGGCAATGGACAAATGCAGAAACTTGGAAGATATGGCCTTAGAGTCCCGTCTTGATCTTAAAGTTAAAATAGAGTTCGATGCTGAGAAACTGCCCATATTAAAGAATCTAAAAAATTTATGGATCTCTGGTCTAGGAATTCCTGCCAATTATGTGATGGCATTTATAGAGAAATGTCCCAATCTGGTGAATTTCTTTGATGGGAATATCAATATCGATGCGCAAGATATTTTGAGGAAAAGGGAAATGAATGGAAATAATACTCCATTGTATGTAAACTATTGTGCAGGAAAAGCAGAAGACATGACATTTATAGAACTTGTGTAATTTTTTCCATTAATTATAATTCCTAATTATGCATTTGATTTTCTTGTAAAACTAATACTTATAAAATTTATATTTAAATACAATAAAAATAAATTTTATATTAAACTAAATTTTCAATTATTTTTATTTCTATATTTAAATAAAATGTTGTAGGAATGTTTGAGTATTTGTTAGGAAAGGATGTTTTCTAGAACTTTAAAGGCCAAATTACATAACCAAGACGTTTGGAGCATTGATTAGTTAATGATAAAGCAACGGCTACTTAAATTTACGGCTTGCTAATGACAATCATTCAAATATCTATGAACTACAAATTCTTTCTTCATTCACATATTTTTGTAACAGATTATATTTAGTGGTTATCTGTTGATTTGTTGTAGATGCCAAATTTAATTTTACAAAACTTATACTTTATACAATTGTTTTAACAATTTACAAAATTTACCAAAGTGTTTACTACTTAATTTATTTTGTTGTGCCATTTGGATTTTGAAGGTCAGGTTGTTTAGCATTCTCTGCATTTAACATTTCTGGGTGGTCTTGAACGTTTGAGGTACTACATATGGAAAGCTTAGATTCAGAGATTGAATTTGATTCAGCTTGCTGTGGATGGTCAGGTGAGTTGGTTTCCGGTTGGTCATTCTGGATTGAAGTTGGATTATATGTTGTCTCGTTATGAAGGTCAGATTGGTGAAGATTTGATGCCTCACATATGTCGAAATTGTCTTGAACACGGTTGTTTGGGTTTGGAACCATTTTGCGACGCATGCGTCTAGTTTTGGATTTAATATAATACTCGCTTCTGACATTGTAATTAGAATTTCGTCTCTGGTTGGCCTTGAATAATCCATTTGGTTTGAATGCCGTCCTGGATATTTTTGTATTTGGCCGCCGACTTTGTATACCAGCATTATTAGTGGATACTTTTAACTCATCGCTTGATGTTTTATCAGACAATTTTCGTCGCTTAGCAGTTTTAGCATCCTTAGAAGCCTTATAAAGCCTCACTGGACCGGGTTTCGATGCCGTTTTGCGCTTCAATATGACAGGACAAGTGGAACATTTATTATCACTTCTGCGTCTGCGTCCTTTTGCACCCCTAGTCCGCTCATTTGAATAGCAGACGCAAACGTCTACTGATTCCATCGTAGTAACGTCCAAATTCTCGTTTGAATTGTCTAATTCATTATGGTTCCCTTGCCTCTTTATATAAATCTTACCATATTTTGTTTTACCGAAATCATTCTCATAAATACCTGCCATTAATACCTCGATAACTTGCTTTCTTACCACAGATTTCGACTTACGTCCCTTTAATCGCTGCATCATATGGTTTACGATGTTTTCGGGATCCATGCAGATGCCATGCGTTGTTAAAATATCTGTGACTGCATTTTTAACTGCTCTTTTAGCCATAGTAAAGAAAAATATTGTCTATATAAATTTAGTTTTTATGAGAAAAAATGTTGTGTTCTCACAAAGAATTTGTATGATACTAATTTACGTAAATATGACAAAACTAAAAATAAATTTATTATAAAGCAAAGACTACTTGATTGATTTGTGTTTGTAAGTTTTATATGCAAAATTTGATGATGAAATTTTGATTTATCCGGTGAAATTTCCAAAAATATATGAACTTTTCGCGAAAAATTCTCCAAATATATTCATATAACATTAAGGGTCTTCACGAACACGCACAAACCTCACAAATGTATGAACTCACAAAATTATAAGGTTGCTTTCGTGAACGATTCGATTTTGTTTGCACCTCATAAATCACACCAAACAACTTAATTCCAACTTAATTCAAATTTCATCAAATAATAAATTATTTTTATTTTTTTTTTGGCATTTTCAATTGTTTGCTTAAAGCCAACTGTCAGTTCTTTACACGAGAGAAAAGCTCAGTTACCATTTACAAATAAACGCATAGTGTTGGCAATTGTAACTGTTATGCATATCAAGAGGCTCACAAAGTTATAAGAACGCACAATTTTTTATTTTTTTTTTGTTTTGTATGTAGCAACTGTCAATCACTTTATGAGCTTACAAAGTTGTGAGGATTGTGCGTTATCATGAAGACCCACATTAATACAATACAAATACTATCTTTTCATATTTCTTAATAATGACATTTTCTGTAACTGAAAACATTGGTTTTTGAATTTATGAATTTCCTGAACAATTCTAGTTTTAGCAAATATTGAAATGCCTCAGCAAAGATTGACGTAGAGCTTTCAATTTGCAATAAGTGTTTAATATTCTAACTGATTTCTTATAGGATTCTTTGGTAAATTTTGGTAGTGTTATAATCGTGGTGGTCATTATCATTACTCGTATATATACTTAGTATGGAAGCATAAAAAACTGATAACAAGACAATAATATTTGCACATGTGAGTTGTTTGCATTTCGTTTCATTACTTCTATTTTGCTCATTTTGAAGGCAACATTTCAGCGAAGAAAACCAACACTTAATTTACGCTAAAGCGCGCATAATTTTATCTACAAGTCTTAACTAATTTTCTTGCAGAACTCAGCAGATACTTTCGCATGAGAACGCATTGAAACTGGAAAGTTTTTTGTTCCGCCGATCTTTCTCTTACCTCTTGGTATTCGTGCGTTTCTTTAAATAATTTTGATGAGGGAAAGGAAAACATTTTCTCAAGCGCGAAATAATAATTTTTCAAACTATAAACATACGAACGAGTCCCGTATATATATATAAGTGTGTGTGTGTGTGGGTGTGTGTATTTTGTTAGAAAGTTTTTACTTTATAGTAGCAGAAAACTCTACTCAACTGAGAGCCTTGCGTCTTTCTTTGGATTGCTTCTTGTTGTCTTACTTACTATAACTCTGACAGTTTCTTCACTTTGCCTTTTGGCATTTCCTTTTGCTTTGAACTCCAAACTTTACACAGGTACGTAAGAGTATCTATGTGTATCTTCTATCTATATGATTGTAGGTGTGCGTATGGGGGAAAGTTTTTTCTGGCAACTTTTCTACGGGTTTTCTTTGTGAGCGCGCGTTGAACCGCAACGTGTAAGCAAAGCTTTCGTTTAGAAGCGTGCGAAAAAGGTTAACACCACCAACACTGCCTCCAGTTGGACTTTCATGCGTGCCTTTGACTTCACTTCCAATCTCTCCCCCTGTATCCAACCAAAATTGAATAGTACTTTCGTGCTGAGCACCACAGTCACACGTTGATTTTTGACTGATAGACTTGTTTTATATGCCGACAGTTTTACCTCTGCTTCAACTGTTGTCTGTCTTTGAGGAGAAAACGCAGGACAGATAGACAGACAAATATTGTATATACGTAGATATATAGAGAGACCGCCCGACCAGCCCATAAGGGCTGGGGCGAACTTAAACGCGTGCTGTCCGCATTCTTTCTTAGAAATATTTGTGTCTCAGTCAGTCTGACTGTCTGCCTGCTTAACTGTCTATTTTATACTCTTACTTAGTTATGTAAGGCAGCTCTTCATGGCATATGGAAAGGTATTTTGTTAGTTCAGTTTGTCCCCTTGTTGTTCCCTTGTTTGGTCTGAAAGTATAAATGCAGTTACTGTCAAAAGTTTTGACAGGAAACGACGATGACTACGACGACGGCGATGGCGATGAAGATGAGGAAAAGAATGGAAGGCGGTTCTGATGGGTGCGAAACCAGAGTGACTTATGATAGATAAGCAGTTGCGTTAGTTAGTCAGTTAGTTGACTACTTCGTTGCTTACCTGTTTACCAGTTGATTGCTTTACTTTTTTCATTCATTTCATTCTGCCTCCCTCCTTCTATCCAATGTTTTTGATATTACAGTTTATGTTGGGAATACTACGAGTATTGTATTTACTAAGTAAGTATGTTAACTCATATGACTGACAGCTTGGCTGGTGATATAATTTTCTCTTTAGATATTTTCATATGCACAATTACATGCTCAAGGGATTGGATATGGAAACACGATTTATTGTTAGTGCTGTCATGCAAGTTGGAAATAATACGATAATTAAAAGAAAGCAACTAAAGACGATCTTTAAATACAATTTTCAAGTATCTAAAGTTAAGATTATAAAGAAATTCATATAGTATTTAACTTGTAAAGAATTGTGCTTTCTTTTGAGTTCCCATTACTCTAAGATGTTTTCATCTTAAGGTCTTTTGTGAGACCTGCATCAGATGAATATTCGTATATACTAAACAAAACCAGATGAGTAGTTTCAACATGAGTGAAATATCTATTATAAATTACGGACTTACATTCTGCTCTCGGGTAAAATGACACCTGAGTCCGCAGGATCTACTCAATATGCCAGTAAGAATCCTAAGTTTATTTTTTGACATGACTTATTCTCTTTTTAATTCTTTCAGGATTGAAGTCACATAGTTATGAGAATTAGATTAGATATATCAAACGAAAGTATATTCTATTATCTCTGTTGCTAAAGAAGTGAATCCAATAAGAAAGTATGTTTGTTTATATTGTATGATCACTTAGAAATAAGAACTATAATCAAATAGAGATTCAAATCATCATAATAATAAACCTAAACATTTGGAAACTAAGTAGAAGGGATGATTTTATAAATAACAACAACAACAACAATAACAACAAGGAGAAATAACAAAATCTACTATAATAAAAGACAATGTGGCATTTATTTGTCTGATTGTCAGATTGAAATTGACATAGCCGCAATGGAACCAGCACTGGGAGTATGAACAAAGGCAAATAATGATTGCAGCACATTGGCAAGCAAATGCACACACACACACACACACACACACACAATATATATATTACATACACAGGTGCATCACTAATATCATCATCATCATCACCATCATCATCTGGTGGCACATTCATGGAAATGAAAGAAAAGCCTTTGCTGCATCGTTAAAAAGGAAGCTCAACTAAAACTGAATTGAATTGAACTGAACTGAACTCAAGTGAAAAAGCGCTTGTGAAGCGCTAAAATTTTCAGATTTTGCGAGAACATAACATTTTACGGTTTCACGGTTCATTGGCATTGTCGGAAAGGAAAAGTGCGCCAACAACGCCGATGATGATGATGATGATGATGCTGACGATGACGATGTTAATGGCGACGGAAATACTAAAAAGTGTAAAACACAAATGTAGCAGGTGAGCTTCATACGACTTGAAGTAGATTTGTGAATGTGGAAGTAGTACGGGAATAGTATAAAGCGTTAAAGAACAAAATGCTTACGCGAAAGTGATACGCGTAACTAAGTCGAAAATCGTTGAAAATCACTTTGAATCAAAAATACTTCCAACAAGATTTTCACATTTTCGATAAATTGTATCTCTATATTTTTATCTGATAACTGACTGACTGACTGAGTTTAAAAAACCCCCCCACTCTTTCATAGATTTCGAATACTCCTATCACATGTGCAAAGTTGTCTTTTTGGCATCGAATTGATGCAACTTTTCGTTGATACTTTCGATTTTTTATTTCAGAGTATTTTTTATTGGATTTTTTTTTTTATTTTATTTTTATGATGAAATCCTACACTAAACTTTGAGATTTTGTCTAATATTTTTTTCATTTGTTGCTCTCATGATTTAGATGGATTTCTCTAAATATAATTTGATAAAACTTTTTTGCGATATATCTATGACCATTTATTCCATTTTCCTATTTTAGTTGCATACAAAACTATTGCAAAGTGAAAGTATTTTCCATTTTATTGATATTCACAAGCAAAAGGGGAAACAAGAATTATGAGGAAGATAAAATAAATCGATGACAATAATCAAATGTGTAAATATTTTTAATTGATGTGATTTGTAAAATTCATAAATATTTTTTCAAAATGTGAATAAACTGCAAACTATTTATTGTTCTAAAATTAAAGAGAAAATAATTAAAATAAATTGTTATTTTTTTCAAGGAAATATGCTTAATCAGATATTTGGTATGAAATTTAATTACAAGTAAACTATTGATTAGCAAAGGATAACAAATACTTAGGACAATCGTAAACTTAGCCTAATTACCCATTTAATATATTTGTATACCTAGTTAATAGTTTAGCATTTTAACATAATTTATCTGATCTTATGTTAATCTTAAAAAATTAATTAAGAAGTCATTAGTAAAATCCTTTGACAGTCTACTTATCTTGTATTATAAAAGGTCAACCAGCTCTGCAAGATATCACATTTGTGAATCGTAAAGCATTTGAATAACATCTCCTTCAATTATACAAAATAAGTACTTTAAATAATAAAATTTATTAAAAAAATATAAATTCCATATACAACACCAAAAATAACACTACCAAAATGGGTCTTGAAAGCAGAAATAAAAATAAAAATAACCATAGACATTCAAACAAAAATATCGAAGACACTTTGGTTAATAGCTTAAGCAAGTTACCTTTGAAAGAAATGTGCAAGCTTGCAATTTCTTCAAAACGGCTTGAGGCTATTTGTATTGATATCTGGAGATGTACCCCAAGGTACCAAAACAACATTGACAACAAGTTCATTTTGTCTGACGAAGAGTATAGATATTTTATCTGCAAAAACGCTGAAAACTTTACTGCACTACAGATTTATAGTTACGATTTTGAGGCGTTTAATGAAGCTACCAAAAATATGGTGCTAAACAAAATCAAAACCATACGACTGGTGATGGACTACAATCATGGGGAACTGATTTTCGCAAATTTCCTGAAACGCTGCCGATATTTCGAGAATCTGCGCATTTGTCGACCGACACAGTCTTTCTTAAAGAGCATCATGTTTGATTTGAAAACTCTTAAGAGTTTAGAATTCTGTCATGAGCAATGTGATATTAACGACATTGTGATGACACTAATTGAATGGAAAGGAGAATCTATAAAGCGTCTACAAACACATATGACGGAGTTCCCTCCACGTTGGTTCCCGGCAATGGACAAATGCAGAAACTTGAAAGATCTGGCCTTAGAGTCCCGTCTATGCCATCTTGAACATAAATTTAAAATAAAGTTCGATGCTAAAAAGGTGCCCACATTAAGGCGTTTAAAAAATTTATGGATCACTGGTCTAGGAATTCCTGCCAATTATGTGATGGCATTTATAGAGAAATGTCCCAATCTGGAGGATTTCTTTGATGAGAGTATCAGAATCGATGCGCAAGATATTATGAGGAAAAGGCGAATGAATGGAAACAATACTCCATTGTACTTAAACTATTGTTTAGAAAAAGCAGAAGACACAACATTTATAGAATTTATGTAATTTTTTCCATTAATTATAATTCCCTAATTATGCATTTGATTTTCTTGTAAACTAATACTTATAATATTTATATTTAAATACAATAAAAATAAATTTTATATTAAACTAAATTATCAATTATTTTTATTTCTATATTTTAACAACAACACATATTTATTTATTCACCGATTATTATCAAAATGTTCACAGAGTGTTTGTGGATTTTTTTAGGAACTGATGTTCTCCGGAGCTGTAAAGGCCAAACTACATAACCACGATAAAGCAATGACTACTTAAGTCTTCGGTTTGGTTGTGACAATCATACACATATCTATGAACTACAAAATATAGACAAAGACTTCTTTATATGACTGTGTTCATTGGTATATTTATTTTTGTAACAGATTATATGTAGCGGTTATTTGTTGATTTGTTGTAGATGCCAAATTTTACAAAACTAATACTTTATAAGTTTTATTTACATTTTACCAAATTTACCAAAGTGTTTACTATTTATTTTTAATCTACCACACGGATTCTCAAGTTCAAGTTGCTGAGTATTGTGTGCATTGCACATTTTTGGTTTGTCATGAAACGAAGATTGGAGCTACTGCCTTAGCAGAGCTTAGGTTAGTTGAGGATTAAGTTAACGTCATCTTGCTGGAGATGGTCTGATCTGTTAGTTGGTTGCCTCGTCATCAGCCATAAGTTTGCTTAAAAAGACGAAGTCTGCAAGATCAGAAAAGTCTTGAGCCCGATTGCTCGGTTTTGGAATAATTTTACGACGTACGAGTATAGTTTTAGGTTCAATATGGTACTTGCTTCTGATTTTGGAACAATGTTTTTGTCGCTGATTGGCCTTATATATTCTATCTGGTTTGAATGCCGTCCTGGTTATTTTTGTACTTGGTCGTCGACTTTTTACTCTAGCAATACGATTGCCCGCTTTTAACTCAGTCACAATACTATCATCGCTTTCTGTTTTACTTGACAATTTTCGACCCTTAGCAGTTTTAGCAGCCTTAGGAGCCTTATAACGCTGCGCTGGGTCGGTTTTCTTTGCCTTTTTTCTCTTCAAGATGTTATTATATTTAGGACATTTATTATCACGTCTGCGTTTGTTTGCACCGCGAGGTCGCTCACTTGAATAGCAGACACTGATGTCTGTGTCTGTGTCGGTGTCCGTGTCCGTGTCCATCTCTGACTCCTCGTTTGAGTTATCGGATTCATTATGGTCCCATTCGCTTTTTATGTAAACCTTACCATTCTTTGTTTTACCGAAATCATTCTCATAAAGTCCTGTCGTTAATGCATCCAGAACTTTCTTTTTTACCACAGATTTCGACTGACGTCCTCGTGATCTTATAACCATGTGGTCTACTATACTTTCCACATTTAGTGGACCACCTTGTGTTTCCAAAATATTAGTTATTGCTGTTTTAACACCTTTTTTATTCATCTTTAAAAAATATATATACTTATTAATTTTTATGAAAAAACAAGCTGTGATCCCACAAAGAATTTTTATGATTCCGATTTACGTAAATATGACAAAACTAAAAATAAATTTATGATAAAGCAAAGACTACTTCATTGATTTGAAAATATGTTTGTAAGTTTTATATGAAAAAAATTTTAATTTTTAAGGAAATAAGCTAAATGAATATAAAATTCTAGACTTGTAATTGAATTCCAAGTTAACTATTGCTTAGCAAAAAAAAAAAAAAAATATGTCAATGGAAGTTTATTTCAACAATTGCTGACTTTGTCAGTTATTGACAAATGTATGAATTTTCAAACAGATTGATCTCAAAATGCTTTCACATGTCTCTGAAGGACAATTGTCTTTCACTTTACCTTTGAATAAATCACTGCAACACAACGCAATATGTCCAACAATAGGAGTTAATTTCCTTGAGTGCTCCATATTTCAACTAATGTCACTCAGTCAATGCTCCACTGATGTGTCGTCGTCGTTTTTCCCTAGGTTTTTTAACTTGGTCTATAAAATAAAAACAACATTTAATGTTCTGGGCAGAAAAATTGGGAGAGAGACAAAGCTGATGCTCTGATGTAAAAGGAGAAATTATGTAAAGTAGCAGGAAATACTTTCGCTTGATACAAATTTGTGTTGATGTTATCAGAATCATCATTGCTGTGCTGTGCGTATTGGTTAAAAAACATGAAAGATGAAGAAAAAGAATATAATAAATAAACCGCTAACAGTGAGGTGAGGAAAAGGCATAAGAAAAAGGATACAAGTAATTTGCTTAAGGGAACAACAATAGAGTCAACAAAAACATCCTTGTAGCAACTGAGAGTTCATCATTGAAAAGGATTACAATTTTTTTTGTTAGTTTTTTTTTTTTTGTTCAAATTTGAGTTGTCAACTAACTTCATCTTGATCTTTGTACATCAGATCCTTCTTTGTTTCTATTTTATTTATTCTATTTTTATTTAACTTTTTATACGAAAGTCTTGTGTTTCTTCATTTGTAATTTTTTTTTATTAATTCCTTTTTTGCTTTGTTTTATTTTTATGCTTTTTACGCAAATTGGAATTTGCATTTTCATTAAGTTTATCAAACCCATAATGGATTCTTACTAATAACTTTTTATGATATGGAAAATATACAGTTAATATTGATATAAATTGTGCAATAAAAGTCTCAAATGAATGAACAATAGAAATCCCATTTATTATAATCTTTTATATACCTTTTTTTCTTTTCTTCTTTTGTTGTATCGACAAATATTGTTTTTTTTTGTTTTTTTTTGTTTTTTTTTTATAATTTCATTTATCTATATAGTAATTATTATTATAATTATTAATCATCATTTATAGTATAAGACTAAATTTGTTGTATACAAATATTTTATAGATGATTTTATGTTGTATATATATATTTTTTTTTTTTTTTTTGTATTTTGAATTTCATTTTGGGTCTTGTTGCAGTGCATTCAGTGATTAGTCATTCAGTTTTTATTTTACGAATGCGTTCCAATTTGCTTAAATCCTTGGATTGAGTCAGTGTCAACTGATAGTTGGGGGAAGCTAATTTCAATAGTTCCTCGATAGTATAACGTTTGATGGCGCTTAGAGGTTTCTTTAATGTTTGGTCACGTTGCTGTTGGTAAAGGTATTTCGGCTTCAGAGCTGGAAAATCATTAGAATCATTAATAAGTGAAGTAGCATCAGATGGCTTCGAGACATCATCAGCCTTAGCATTGCCCAATTTGGGTCGATTGTTGGTGGTGACCTCATTACCATTACCATTATTGCCACCTCCAGCAACTTGGGCATATGTTTTGACAACTTCATCCTTGATTTCCATCATTTTCTTTATGTCATAAGTTCTTTTCGGACCGGTTCTAGCAAAAGGCATGTTGGGCTTGCAATCTTGGCCAGCGGCGGCCGCTGATTCAGCATTATTCTCAAGATATCGGTTATTATAAATTTGACGTCCATAATATTGATGCATGGCTTTCGATTTATTGTCGGTTTTAAAAAAGGCTGAAGTTGGACTGTTGCTACGCAATTGATGCTGATGCTTTGGATTGTGATGGACAGGGGTATTATTGGGGACACGCAGTCCAGCACCTCTGAACCTCATATTATTAAATGGAGATCGTGAATAAGGGAAGCCTGTTTCCCTCTTATAATAATTGGGAGTTGGTGGCAACATGCCCTCAGACATGTCATAGTTCTTAAACGAACGCATGTAGTTTCCTTGATCACCATAGTTGTTCTGTCTAAAAGCATTTGAAGCAAAATACTTTGAGTTTGGGTAACCAGAACCACGGCCGTACAAGTTGCGTCTGAATTCTTGATGGTTAGAGGGACCTGCGCCATATGCCGACTGATAGAAGTTCTCCTTTTCATCTTCAATGAAGGGTATGTCACTACGCAAAATGCTTTGCGATCCATATGGTTTCTTACGGTAGCCATCATTACTAACCTGCAATGCATGCATAGAATTCTGACCTAAATCCTGTTTGTTGCGCATATTGACGGATTTGGCAGAATAAGCCTTAAAGTGAGAGGCAATACCACTTTGCTTGAAACATTCCGGTTTCTTGTAGCTCGCGAAATCTTTCGAATCATTAGCTGCCTTCTTTTGCACATCATTACGATTTGACTCCTTCAGGATTGAGTCTTTATTCTCTTTAACCACTTTTGGTTTGATATTGGTGCCATCAGTCGACACCAAAGCACCTTTGTCGGTGGCCTTATCCTCCTTCTTAGTATCTTCCGATTTTTTCTTGGATGTCAAAGTATTAGCCTCTTTGTTTACCATTTCTTTAAGTACGCGTTCGATACGTTGCTTTTTGGCGTTGCGTAAACGTTGCACACGATCAGAATCTTCTGCACCCAATTTCAATGGTGAGTACGAAATGTGGCGTACTGGTGCCACATTGTTGCCATCACCACCAGCAACTACTTCCTGCTTTTTCTCTAAAGTGCGTGCCCGACGCTGCTCGACAAGCTTTAGAGCTTCAAGAGCAACTTTACGCTCATGCTCACGTCGTTTCTCATCAGACTCAAAACGTTTGCCGTACATGCTTTTAAGCTCCGGATCCCATGGTTTCTCACGGGCTGGTTCAGAGCGGTCACGTTTTGGACGCTTCAAGCGTGGAGTCACAAAATAATCGTTTTCATTCAGCATCACAATACGCGTACCTTTGGCTGCGAATGAAATCAAACCAAACCAAACCAAACCAAACTAAATCAGAATTGAATGCATAAAATGTAATGCATTTGACTTACTTGCATTGCTAGCATTTTCTGATAAACCAGATAGACCCTTTGGAAAATTCTTCCACTGAGCTTCAAGTTTACGCTTGTTTTCCGCTAATGTCTGCTCAATGAGTGCACGCTCCAATGCCTCTACAGATTTTATAATTGGCACTAAACATAAACAAAACATAAGGAAACACAATTGCGAAAGAACGCAAGAACTCACCTTGATTCTTTTCGATTGCATCCATCGATTCGAAATGACGTTGCAATTCGACCAGATTTAATTCGGGCTTGCCGTTTTTGTTGTGCTTCAAACGTGGCACGAACTCGGAAGCATTTATATTTAACTTACCAATGATTTCACTATTCGAAATATTATCCTCTTCTTCTTTTTTCTCTTTACCAACATCGACGTCAACCTTTTCATCAATTTTTTCCTTCGCTATGCCATCAACCGCATTTGGCATTTCATCAACGTTATTCTCAGAATTCTTGTTGTCGTTAACTATTCTCAAATCAACATGTTCCATTTTAGAGGTGCGGTGTGTATAATATTATCCTCTTCTTTTTGGTCTTGTATATTTTTTTACTTGTTAGTTCAGCTGAAAGCTGAATGTAGACTGATTAGTTTTAATAAAATCACTTAACAAGTTGACATTTCCAGTATAAAGCAAAGCCTACTTATTTCTTTAAATGAAAATATTTTAGAAATTTCTCGAACAATTCTATGAAATTTAAATTTTTCTCATTTAAAATAAAAATAAAATTGAATTAACAATAAAATGTCAATTAATTGGTTGGTGTCCATATTATTTCGTTTTTTTTTTCTCTTCTTTTTGTTAATGTAATTTAATAGTAATTAAACATGGTTTTAACTTTATATTCTTTCTGTTGTTACATCTATGTATGTGTGCACTTATGTGTATGTATTTTTGTTTTGTTGCCTTATTCTGCATTTAAACATATTAAATGTTTTTATTTATTTATTTTTACAACTCATTAAATTCATATACGCGATTCGACTTTTTACAATTACATATCTGCATAATTGAAACGCATGTTTGAAAATATCAATGGTATATTTTTTTTTTTTTTTTTTTTGTCACCATTCACACGTATAATGGCATCTAACCTTTGACCAATAGTTTGTAACTGAACTCATGATGCAGGCTTGCCAACTTAGGGAGATTTTCAAAATACAGAATTAGTAGAAAACGCAATTATAAGCTGAGTTGGCAAGCTTGTCATGGTGACTCTTTCCCTTGCCTTTGGTATAATATATGCAGCCCTAATGACAGAATTTATCTTACCTACGGCTGAATTAATTGATGAAGATGTCTACTCAGAGATTCCGTTGAGGGCTACTATGCATTTTACAAACCATTCTCATCAGTAGGCGATTTCTGGCTCTCAAATTTGAAATAGTTTCTGTGCATCTTGGCACTTTTTTAAAATCTTTCTCATTCGGAGTTCAGAGTATTTAAGAAGTAGTGTTTTCAATGACTACCATTACATCTACTAGTCACGAAACTATGCTAACTGTTTCCACTAATGGCAGTCATTGTTTGTGGTGAATGATTGTTGTTCGCTCGCTGTGGTCGTAGCTTGTCTATGTTTAATAAGTCGGTGTAAGAATACACAGCCAAAGGATGAAGGAAGACAAGCAACAAGTTACTTGAAATTCGAACGGAAGTCATCTTTCTTTCCCGTTACTCTATTACTGACTCTACAAGCTGAATCTACCTTCAAATATTTTCTAACGTATTGGTTTGCTCTTGTCAATTTGCTTGGAATAGTCAACCTAATCCATTCTTCCATAAGCGAATTAGTGTCTAAGCGTGTCAAGTAGTGACATACTTCTATTTATGATAAAAGGAGAGTCTAGTCGATTAGTCTAACCATTATTTGATACACAATATGTCAGTCATATCGACTTTCTCAAAAAGTGTTAAGTTTACCAATTCCACATCTAAGTGGTGAAAGGTGTGTGGGCTTCGGTGAAACCGAAATCAATTGTCTGTCAATTTTATTTTTTTTGTTTTTTTTTATTATCGCTAATGCGCATTGACATATGAATAACATTTCATTAATATTGAAAATTAGGAAAGCATAAAAAATAATTAATTAATTAATTAATAATGTACGAAGGAGAGAAGTTAATAAAATGAATAAATAAATAAATGAAAGGAATAAAAAAATTTCTGAACAAAGGATAGAATTGTATAAATAAACAATAATAATAAACAAATGTATAAATTCATTGGGCTTAAACAACTTTATGTTTATGTATGTGTTATTTGCATTGTAATGTTGATATCGATTATCATTTCTTGCTTTTGTGTTTTTTTATTAGAATTTTCCCTTTTTTTTTTTTGGAAATTTATAAATTCATTTATTAGTTTATTGTAATTTGCAAATCTTTTAAAATTATATACTCTGCTTTGAATACTTACATCTTGATGGGTTAACAATTGTTTAAACTGTATCCATGCAACGTTGCTAATGGGAGAATTTTTTCTTTACACACACTTAATTATTTTACTAATCAATTTTTAGTTGATTGAAAATTGAAATATATTTTGGTTGTCAGTTTTTGTGAATGTCAATTTAAAATTCACTTTGAATAGTATTCACCTTTTGTTGATATTTCATATTTTTAGATGTCTGGGAACACTGAAATGAGAACATGACCATTTCACAACCCTTAAATGAAAGTTCAAATTCTATTTAATGATACTGTTACACTGTCAAACCCGGTGCATCAAACCTCATCAAAGTATTAGTGAAATGAGTGTGTGTGTGTGTGTGTGTGTGTGTGTGCGTCTCATATACAAAGTTTAATGGAATTTCTAAAATGTTTGAATATTTCGTCCAACGCAAGTTCTCTTAATTCTTTCTTTGATGCTATTTCATTTACGCCTTCACAAGATAAGTACGTAGGAAAGAGAAAAATATAGCAGCGTACATGATCAAAGAAGAAATGAAGCAACGCACGCAGTAGCAAATATCAAAACAATTTGAATATTCCTTTAATCATCGTATAAGATACACACATATAAATATTTCACTGACACTATAATTACGATTGACTCTGCTTGCTTGATCGTGTCGGGGTACTTTTAAGTGCATTGAGTAATTGTCATTGACGTCTGCACAGTTCAAAAGCTAAGAAGAAATGAATGTTAGGCCAACTTCGTTGTACATTTGTTAGATTCAGCACATCTACACAGATGTTTTACACGCCGGGTTTGACAGTCTCTAGGCTGCTTTAAGTTATGAATGGTAATAAGCGATGTGACCGCTCGATGGGATGACCACTAGCTTCAGCCATCTCTTTAAAACAATTATATCTGGCAACCCTCAATTAAAAATATGAGCATTTGACAACTCTTAAATGAAAGTTCAAAATATATTCAAAGCCACTGTTTAGTATGAATTGTCATATTAGTTGTGACCATTGATTGGTGGATGATACTTATAAGATTTCTCATACCCAAATATACTTATTATTAAATTTATTTTTTAAGGCAGTACTCTGGATGATCTCTGTGTCTTTCTGCAGATCAAATCATAATCAGTTGCATTGGAAAGTGTTTGATGGTGGTATATTGAATTATCATAGAAACGAAGGGTTTGCCTGTCATTCATCACCTGTTGATGTGATTGAAATGAACCCCGATTGCAGTAATAGGAGATAAAGAAGAGAATGAATTGGTCTACCTGTGAACAATCGTTGTTGCTGTCCATAATGTGTTGGCTCTCAACATACACAACAGTATTCACATTTATACTGCCTTCTATTGACTATGCTTGGGCTTTGCTTCTGCTCTGCAACATTGACTAACACAATTGTCTTCTAAATCATTTAATCTTTGCGTTCCTCCCATTATTGTAATTGCATATATAAATATGCATGCAGTCCTTGTCCTTTTGTCTGTGACAACAAAATAAAGTTCGAATTGAATTCGTTTAGATTTGAATTATTTTTAATCGATTATAAAAGCCATACAATTAATTGTTCATTTAAATTGATAAGAATACAAATTATGTACAAAAAAAAAAAAAAAAAAAATTAAATCTGAAGAACTGTTGCTATTGTTAGGGCTATTTTCTATAAATCTAATTGTAGTCTTATCCAAAGATATTGAGTATTATTTCTGTTGTATTGTAGATGGTTAAATTTCATTGAGTTTGAGTCTTTGGAAAAGTATTTGTTTTTCTTTTCTTTAGAATTTGGCAAATTAAATTTTTGAAAAACAAAATTAAGTGCAAGCGTTTTTGACTCCTCATCATACAGAGAAACATACAAACATACTACTATACTAAGAATGTACAAACAAAGAACGATTTTCCCATAGTATAAATGACAACAAAATAAGGACTACAATGGCAAAGGAGACAATTTTTAATGTGAGTTGTGAGTGAGGGTGGAAGTGCGGGTGCGGGTGTGGGTTAAATAAAATTCATTAACGTGTTTCTAATTACAGCCGAAAGTGTTGGTGCCTTTGTGTATTTCGCATTTGGTGCTTTTTCTTTGCATTTGTTTGTATGCGTTTTGCATACAAATTGCCAAATTAATGAGCGAATAACAAGAGAAAGATACTATAGAAATAGGGAGATATGGTGCTGCTGCTGTGAATAATATTTATTCACTCAGTCACTCACACACACACTCACTCACAAACTTTATTCATTCAATTCCATTTGCATTTTCAATGTAAATAAAAGACGCACAAAGAAAAGTCAATGTGCGGAATAATGAAAAATTATAGAAAACATAAACGAATGAGAGAAAGTGAATAAATGAAGAAAAACTGACTGATGATGATGGTGGGCGGTGAGTGAGAAGATCATTTTATACATTTCAATTAAAAATTCTAATTAATAACTGAAAATAATGAAAGACATGTCTTTGTTATTATTTATGCACTTATATGTGATGAAGAAGATATGCATACCTAATTAATATGAATAAATGTTGTGGATATGGGGGGGACCATAGAAATATAAAACTAATCAATCAGAAATAATATAAAATTTTATTTTTATTGAAATGATGAGTACACACAAAATCATATACACACTTCAATGTAATTTATTATAAAGTTTTGCATTACGCATTATCCCTTGTTGTTATAATCTTGTGGGCCTTTGTTGTTGTAATAAGCCTGAGGACCCTTGTTGTTGTAATAGCCCTGTGGTCCCTTACTATTGTATTGCTGTTGAGCAGCAATGAGTGGATAAACATATTGAGACATTTGAGCAGAGCAATCAGGACAAACACCTGGTGCACCAGGTGGTCCACGCACACCTTGAGTGCCTTGTGGTCCAGTTTCTCCACGATCTCCTGGACGTCCGGTGGATCCTTCACGTCCTTGGCGACCTGGCTCACCTGGTAGTCCTGGTGGTCCAATAGGACCATCACGACCAATACCATCATCACCGCGATCACCTTTTTGACCTTCGGGTCCTCGGGCACCAGTCTCACCTGGTGGACCCTGCGAGCCAGGTAAACCAGGATAGCCACGTTCACCTTGGGCACCGCGTATTCCTGGTTCACCGGCTATACCCTGTACACCAGGATTGCCAGGACGACCACGTTGTCCAGGAGGACCAGGTGGACCAGTCAATGTGCTCGTATACTCGCTGATATATTCTGTATAACAAAGTAAATAGTTAGTACTTAAATATTATCCAACTTGTCACAGCTTACCGCGAACCACAGCCATACAAATATCACGAACTTCACGTTCATCCAAACCAGCCAAGGGTGAGTTCTCAGTTGTTATTGTTTTTGTAGTTGTCGCTTCCATACTATTTTCAGTGACAGTCGTTCCAGGTATTATGGATGCTGGTTGTCCTGGTCTACCGGGTTCTCCAGGTAGGCCATCTATGCCAGGCAGTCCACGTTGACCTTTTTCTCCTTGAACTGTCACACGTTCATACTGTGATGTAGTTACCTTACCTGGTGGTCCAATTGCTCCCTTAAAGTGTTTTTTTTTTAATGAAAAATATTGAAATAATAAAATCTACTTACAGGAGGACCTTCTAAGCCGGGTTTTCCAGCTTCGCCAATCGGTCCAGGTGGGCCCGGTGGACCTGGTGGCCCGGGTAAACCTGCTGGACATTGCACAGGGCAAGCATTTATTTCCTGGCCTACTAAAGCAGCTGGAGTTGATGAACTCAGCCATGGTCGTTCTGATGTTGTCACTTCAAAGTAGAGAGATGGTCTTCGTGTTGCCTCTGGACGTGGCTGTAATGTTGGTGTGGGTGGCAATATTGGCAATGGTCGCTGTGGCAGAGGTAAGAGAGGCTGTGGTCGTGGAGGTTGGAGTTGAGGCAGCTGTGGTAGGGGCAACAGATGCTGTGGTCGTGGAGGTTGGAGTTGAGGCAGCTGTGGTAGGGCCAACAGAGACTGTGGCCTCGTTGGCAAAGGTAGTAGGGGTTGTGGTCTCAGTGGTTCGGGTTTTAGTGGTACAGATTCTCTTTGCCATGATGCTAAGTCCATACAATTAGTGCGTTCTGGTTTTTCTGCATCACAACTGAATATCATCCATTGCAAATCGATGGGTATTGTGTGTTTAGTGCGACAATCACGTGCAATCGAAAATGTGCCTTGAGTCGCATCAATTGGCCCTCTCACATCTAGTGGCGCCCGATAGGTGCCCGTTAAATCCGGTACTGGTTTACAATCGACCCACAAGCGCACAGTATCTTGTGTAATGCCAAACATGACCTTATGCCATGAACGATCGAAAATTTCAGTCTCTTCGAACGAAACTGTTTGTACAGAGCCATCGTATTTCGGCAACGAGAAGTCAATGGTATTATAGATCGGATTGATAGTGACGCTCATCTGTGACTCGAAGCGATAGTCTGTGAGCTCAAAGAGATACCATTCATTAAGAGGCTGTTGCTGTGGTACCCGAAATGTACACTCAAATGAGAACTCATTTGGTATTCCTTTCGGGAAGGCCTGAGTTGATTCAATAGTCATGTTGGAATACTCCTCGAGATGGTAGGCTGTTTGATAGCCAGTCGAACCAATTATCTGTTGAACTCCTTCATTACGTGAATGGAGCTCATCAAAATGAAATGAGGAAATGATGTCGTAGGTCGTTAGATCTGGATCATTGGGACGATGCTCATTGCAGGGTTTCACTGGACTAAAATCATCCTGATCAAAGTAATCCGTTATTTGTGATTCGCTCAGGTCAAAATTTAAACACAAAATGCCAAGTACAAATGAAAATAGTAGTCTTAAACGTGGCATGGTGCCGCGTTATTTAGTTAATTTTTTTTGGTATAGAATATTAATTTATATGTACTTATATAGGTCAAGCGGTTCACCAACTACTCATTTGAACACTTCTTATAGTTTTAATATGTTTTAGTATGTTCTTTACCGTCTGAAATTCACCGACAAACTAAATTCAATAATGCTTTTTTTGTATAGTTTCGCAGAGTGCCGCATTGAGTTCGCATATGAAATCTTTCTTATCGATCGGAAACATTAATCTTCCTGTTTCGTCTCATTCCGTAATCTGTAATCTATTCTCACATCGCGTATTGTTCTCGTATTGTAGTTGTGAAGCTCTGCAATACTCATTAGCATTTTGTTGTTGTTGTCAGTGATGATAATGATGATGATGATTTTAATTACTATAACGCATAATCAATTATGCTCATGAATTGAATTAAGAATTAAAATATAAAACAAACAAAAATATTGAACTAAAAAAGTTGAATTGAAATAAATTGAAACAAAATTATCTCATGCAATAAATGCCGGCGACTTACAACTTGATAAGTCGTAATCGCGTAACCATAATTGTTTGGTAATTTTTCATTTGTAGATTATTTATTTTTGTCCATTAAATCAAAAAAGAAAAAAAAAAGAAAAAAAAAAGATTATTTATAAATTATTTTTATTGAATACATTTAGTATTGGGGTAAATGTCAATTGGAAATAATAATGATTTCCCGGTTGAAAAAAAAAAAAAACTGATATTAAATAATTTTAATTTTCTGCAAACGAAATTTAATGCATTTTTTAAATGAATGAATGTATGAAGACTTTGTATAAAATAAAGAAAACGAAGAATTCCTTCTCTAAAATTAATTTATGTTTAAGAGTTCAATCGTCGTAGAAATTGAATACTTTCAAGCTTAAAGCTTAAAGTTGTGTATGTTGTAACATTGAAAACTGAGAGCTATCAAATCGTGTGTTGTTGTTAAAATGATTTCACAGTTTTTTGTTTTTATTTTTTTTTTTAAATTATCTTTTTTTTTTGCTCAAAAATGCCCTTAGCCTTGTGACCATTGCATTTGGCGACTGCCTAGGAAATAAAAATGGATATGATAAATAGATAGAGCAACCTGTTGACTATTATTAATGACAACGCAATAACCTTTTCCAGGCCGAAATCGAAACCGTTGGCATCACTATCTTGGGCCAACGACTACTGAGCAATTGGCTTACATAGTATGACAAGGAAATGAGTAGGTATCATCTTCATAGATAAAGTTGCATGGTATATTTTTGCGTAGAATTTTCATGAATGTAAAACCTTCGACAGATGATGGATGCACTTTGTGCCTTTTCTAATTCCGCTAGCCATTCTAAAGTGGCAAAAGTGTAATAATAATTACTTCGGTATAAATCCCGGTCACTATTCACAAATTTTTGTGTCCTCAAGCTTTGAATAGTATCAAATCCAAATATAAGAACCATAGACATCAAGCATTAAGGCCTTAAGGTTAAATTGACAAATATGTATAAAAGGTCTTCACTTAAATGTGTAAAGATTATCAACGTGTATTTCATATACAATTACGTTAACGACCTGATTTTTGATTATGTTAATCGTATATTCAGTGTGAATCACAAATGTAAAAAAACAATGCAAAATGCCTATTATTCTGCAGACTTGCCAAATTCATTAACAGTTCACAAAATTTGCAGCCTTCAGTATAAGCAGTTTTGTTTAACCTACTCAATCGCTTAAACTTTTTTTTGGTATGGAGTTAAATATAATCAGTTTAATCAATACACACACCAAACACATGTTTGAATGAAGATCCCAATATAAATCTTAATATAAACATGTAGTAGTTTAAATAAAAAACTAAGATTTTAGAGTTTCCCTTAATGGAATCCAGAAAAAATCTTTACTACATTCGAAATCAATAAATCTTTGGTAGTCATAAATCAGCCTATTTTTTTTTATCTTTTATGGTAGCTTTAAAATTATTAAAAATGCATTGAGCACATAACGAAAAAAAAAAAAAAGAATAAATCTGAAAAACAGATTGTTGAAGAGGAAATCCCGAAACGAGGCGAATACTCAATCAAAGCAAAACTTTACTTACTATTCAGTTTTACATTCTTTTAAATTCTCATGATTCTTTTCACATTGTTGTTGTTGTTGTTAGTGTTGTTGTTGTTGTTGTTGTTGTTGTTGTTGTTAGTGTTGTTGTTGTTGTTGTTGAAATCGTTTTATTGTGTATCGCCAACAATTAACAGCATAAATTTAAATATGCAATTAATGCAACAGCTTGAGGCAACATCAGTAAGGCTCAAACTCGACTCGACGAAACTTCGGACTCATACTGAAATATATTTACGATGGTAGCGACAACAAAAGCTAAAGGTCATTTTACCAATACATAAACATGTACACAACACTCACATTCACTTATATATCAGAATGAAGAGAAGAGAGTCTGCTGCGTAGCTCATAAATTGATGCATGATGTGTGCATATCCAATTCATGTTGCTCAGTGCCTCTGTGCCTCTGTATGTGTATGTGCGTGTGTGTGTGTTGCAGATGTTGAAATGTATTTTGATTGTTTATATTTTCCATTTTTAATAAAGCAAAACAACGATGACGATGGTGATGGTGAAACACAATTTTCCGCTTTATTTGTTCGTGTGTGTTATAGGAGCAATGGCAACCCACTCTAAGTTATCCAACCAACCAGTCAACCAGACGAGACCAGCTAGGATCAAGCATGTCACTTGTATTGCTACTGGTGGCAACGTCTGGTTGGTCTACCACATGTCAATATGGTGTGCTGTGCTGTGCTGCTAGTCATTTTTGTTGCAATCGCGCTTTTATAAACTCCTCCACCATCATTACTTCCCATTGCTTTGGATCTTTCTTCCACCAAACACCCACAATGTTTGTCATTTTTCTGGTTTATTGGAAGTGCTTAACATACACACACTTCGCTTATTTCTACCCAACCTCTTTCTCATATTACTACTTGTATGCACCCGTCGCCTTGGGGCCAACAACACACTCGATTTGAGATTTCTTTTTTTATTTTTTCATTTTTTTATTTTCGTTTGTATTTTAATTTCAATTTTTGTTGTTATTTCGTTTGTTCATATGTTCGATGCTTTCATCATTTGGTTTGTTTTTTTTTTTGTTTTTTATTTTATTTTATTGTTTAATTTTGTATGTTTTTTAAGCCATTTTCGTAGAATTTATTCTCATGCGCAGCACAATTCTCTCTCAATTGTTGTTCATATATTGATGTGTAAAGTAGCTGTTATTTAATAAAATTAAAATAAAATGAATGATGAAATTTAATAAAGCTTTTTATGTCCTTTCTCTTCCATCAATATCTGTGTGCATGCATGTGTGAGTTTATGTCTGGTTCACTTACACATAAACAAGTTTATTTATTGATGCATTTGATATCGTTGTTCTGCTTTCGTTGTTATTTATTTTATTCTACTTGTATGTATCTGGTACCATTCGATGTTGTGCTTATAATTGTTAATAAAAAAGATAATAATTCATTCGAAATTCTGACAGTGATAATTGACTACAATGATATCTATTATTAAGAGAGATGGAGAGGTGAGAGTAAACGGCTAACAACAGATTGACTAGTTACAAAATCATTAGAGAAGTTCATCTAGAACATAATTGAATTAATTCTTACTACTCGTATTACATTAATAGTAATAAGTAGAATTCTATGTATTTGTATTTTAATAATTTATTTGAATTTATTGGATTATTTGAGAAATCATTGCGTTCTACCCAAGAGATGACATGGACAAACGTTTTAGTATATTAATATCAAATGTTTGTTATCATGCGAAAAAATTATCGGAGTAGGCAAAATATAGAACTGAAGAGGGGGACATCAAGAACAAGAGTGTGAAGGTGATGACGTTAATCTGACGAACTTAACTGCTTTCAAAGAATGAAACTATTGCTATAGAAAGCAATTAATGATTAAAAATGCAATGACCTTTCCAACAGCCCATTGAGTGGGGATAAATATCTCACTAATTGGCTTATTGACTCATCTTAAAGGTATCTTATTATTCAAACGAGGTAGAAAAAGAGATATTCACATATATCTATTTTTATACTATTAATTTTATTTGAGATATAATTTTAATGAAAATGCATCCACTCCATTCATATAATAACGAAATAAACGTTTTGATCTTATAAATCCCATATTCTCATATAAACGCAAAGCTGTTAAATTTGTCATTTCTGTTTCGAGTGTAATAAGATCAGCTCCATTGGCAGCCATGTTCTAGAAGATATAATCATAATCAGCATAACAATATTACAATTACAATCATCTCTTACATCGATAGCCTTTTCAACTAGACTTGTGCCAATGCGGTGTCTGCGATAAGACTTTTGGACGGCCAACATGGCGATATAACCACGCTGTAAGCCTGCATATTGATCTTGTTTACATACAATGACACCAATCAGATGATCATCATGTGTAGCCAGTAAACATAAGTGTGGCCAATTGTAGATGAAATAACGAAATGTGTAAATGGAATAAGGTTCAGAGAGTTCAGATGCAATCAATTCCATGATATCCTTTAAAAATTAATATTATTTATGTGATAATATAATCAAAAGTAAATACAAAACAAACTCACATGCATTTCTTCTTCCTTTTCAAATGTTGTGTACTTGATTTCTACTTTTGTCATGTCAGTGACTTCTTGCTGTAAAAGAAGTTTAATCGTTAAGTGATGATCAGTGAAAACTGTGAATTTATTCATTACATTGTGTGACTTCTCTGAGATTTCTGAAACATTTAGGACATTTTTCTCTTGTTCATTTGCACTTTGTTTCACTTCATTTGATTTATGCAAGTCATCACTGTTTTCATTTAGTTTTTCTCTCCTTTCATCCATTTCACCAGATGATAAATAAATTTGCTTTTAATACTTTACAATAAAGCAAAATAGTTGTTTATTTAGTTTCTTTTTCAAATCTTTTGTAAATAAATAATCATTTTATTTTATTACAAATATTTTTTTTTTGTTTTTAATTTTACTTTTACTTTTTCCAGATGGAAATGAAAATTTTCATAGTATTGGAAAACACTAAAGCTGGAAATACACAAACGACGTTGTGTAGCAAATCGACTTTTGCTGCGTTCGTGCAGCGAAACACAAAAATTGAAATTTATGAAATCGTATGGAGCGAGTTACATAGATAGCTTCGTCGCGAAAGCTACAACGTCAAAAGTTGAACAACTTCAATTTCAACAGAAAACAATATTCGTAAATGGAAAAAGAACTGGTTTGTGAACCAAAAAACAGCTGTTTGTGAACGAAAAGATCTGCTTGATCGCGTCGTGAATGACAAAAAACTGATTTGGTAAATGGCAATTTCTTTGCAGTTAAATTAAATGTCCGACCTTCCCATTTAAATAAAAAATTATTCCAATTCAATTTGTTACATGATAATAAAAATACATACTTCATTTTTATAATAATTCAACTTTTAATACGTTTTTCTTCAATAATTACTTACTTTAATTTTGAAAATCACAGCTGTTTTTTGTTTAATGAAGTCAATAACTCTGAAGTTCGTTTGTGTACCTCGACGTCGTTTGTGTAGTATGAAGCTGCTTTGTGCAATGAACGACAATGCAGCTTAGCGCTGAAGTCGTTTGCGTATCTCCAGCTTAACAAATACATAAACTTTGGGGATGTCAACGCGAGTTTAATTACATAACTTAAGGGGCCGTTTACATGGTCATTTTATTTTATATATTTTTTTTATTATTAATTCTATTTTTTATTTATTATTTTTCAAGGGCAAATGTCAATTTTCTTAGTATTGTAAGGGGCTCTTTACATGATCATTTTATTTTTATTTATTTTTTTAAATTTTTTTTTAGCAGTAAATGTCAATTTTCATAGTATTGGAAAACACTAAAAAATGCGTAAACTTTAAGGATGCGAATGCGAGCTTAATTACATAACTTAAGGGACCATTTATATGGTCAAAAAGCAGTATCAATCATAGAGTTATTGAAATATTTGTATAAAATAAAGTACTGTCGGTTTATGATGGCAACACCGCTGGTAACAAATATAAAGTGTTAAGATAAGAAGACAACAACGTTAGCAGAAGGGAATGCTGGAATAGAAAATAGAGAAGAAACAAGAGCAGAGACAGCAAGCAGATAGAAAAATGGTAACTTGAACAAGTAAAGTAGATGAAATGAAAGCTGTTAAAGTTGATGAATTGTAATCTTTGCTTTATTGTCATTATTATATTATATTTTATTTATTTTACTTATTATCAATAAACTAATTTTGCATAAACTTATTTCACACATAAAATGCTTGAAGGAATATCAGAATCGCTTTTATTTTTCTATCAGCATAAAGACGCTGCTGAGTACTGATGTCTATCTCAATCACGCCTTCACAAATTAAGTACATATAAAAGAGATAAATATAGAAACTTTGGCAAAAGTGCTAAGCATATCAAGCACATTTATACACTGATCAACTCTCTCTCAAATTTCTGTTACTCTCCCGATTGATTTTTCGCAACAACAATTGCACAACTATAATAATAGACTGGTCAATTCTCTCACTTATGTTATTCTTCCGATTAATTTTTTTTTTTAAGTTTCTTCCGTTGATAATAGCGTCTGTACAATTCACGTATACAAATGATTGCTACTGTTTTGCGACCATGTAAACGGGACTTCAAAGTTACTCTAATTGTTTGAAATTATGAAAAAAGGGGAACACCAATTTACATAGAAACGGATGTTCAAATTAGTTTTTAATTTCAATATAGCAAAAAAAAAAAAAAAACAAAAAACCTAAAAACAAACATAGTACAATTGGAAATAGTAAACACCTTCGGCAATTATATCTTTTGTAAACATTATCTGCAATAGCTTTTACTTTATGAATTTCATGTACGAAGAAGATGGCACGATTTTGTTTGCCTGTGAAAATGTCTTTTTATCCGTTTTCCTTATTTCTTTGTTATGTTTATTTGTTTTCCATTTGTTGTTGCTGTGCTTTGATTGAACAGAAATTGCATATTTTCATGCAATCGTTACTCTCTACTGATATTTCTTTGTTCTACTATGTACAAGCAACCAACTAACATTCCAGATGAAATCCTGCAGCTATTACTTTTACTGGTATATGAATTGTTTTATATTGAATATTTTCTTTCTTAAGGTACTAGTTCAATGCTTTTGATATTGCATCTTTTTTGTTTTCCATTTATGCTTCAAAGTAGAAAATAACATTGTAAAGGATCGAAAACCAAGGAAAATGTCAACAATGCAACTGTATGAGATTTCGTCCTACCATTCTTTGTGTACTTTATAGATGTTTGTGCAACTGACTGAGGTGACTATTGTTTACATTGTGAGTGGATTGAAAAAAGATTCCAAGATGGTTACAGAAGAAGAAGAAGAAGAAGAAGGAGAAGGGGAAGAGGCTATGAATGGTTTATTGTTGTTTGAAGAGAGTTTACAAAGAAAGAGTTAAAGATTCTATTGAACTTGTTTAAATTTTTGTTAGATAAACTATGTATGATGAAAATATTAATTTTTATTTAAATTGATATGTAAGAGTTTTTATTGTACTATATAAAACAAATATGGAAGATCAATGTTTCAAAGTATCATTGGATCAATTGTATTTGATTAGAAACTGTGCAAGCTTATGTTTTGACAGTCCATGGCTTTAATTCCTAAATTCCATGATTAAATCTCCTATTTAAAATAATTTCACAATGAAAAAGATCCCATTTTTTAAAATAGACAATGACCTGTCTCGTATTTTATCAGAATTTGAAGGTAAATGGTAAGTTTAATGACAGGAATCTTTTAAATATTCATCTTTTTAAAGCTCTAAGCCATATTCTTCGCCATTTTTGTTTGAGTCCCTAGAATGAATGAAGGCTAAGAACACTCGCATGTGGAGCCTTTTATATGTAGACTTGTACGTTGTCTTCATGTCCTTAATGTCGTGAAACCTAATGTAATTCTTTAGTATTCTAATCCCCAGTTTGTTAAAACTAGTTTGGGTGTGACAAGGACCACTTTTCGTTATGATGTTAGTACATTTCTTTGCCATTGACTTATGCTCAAGCTTGGCTTTGTCTTTTTGTGCATTTTCTCTGCTTTTATGCATTCATTGCATGCATTATATTTGCATGTAAGTATGTACGTGTGTGTGTTTGTGTGTGTGTGTGTGTGTGTATATTGGTGTGTCTATGCCTTTTTTGCCGTTCATAATCATAACATGGCAATTTTTATTCAATTTCCCGACTCCTTTATGTTTGTCGCCAAAGGAAAAACTTTAAATGCTTGAAAAGTCAAAGCGCAAAAACAAAATTAACGACTTTTGAAAATGCTACTCGTACTTAGTTTATTCCAACAGTTTGCAGCTTTTACTCTTTTTCAATTTTCTCTCTTTTATTTTTTTCTTTTTTTATATTTTGTTTGCCTTTTACACTTATACGCTTGCATGGTAAGCTTATCCTGTTGGCAAAGCAACATTTGTCCTTTTGTGAATGTTGCAAGTCGTGTTGAGGCCACCAGCAAAAGCAAAAGGAAACAAAGGCAATAGCAACATTGGCGGCGGCACCGACAATATTCACTCAGGCGCTACACAAAGCAGCAGCAGCAACAGCAGCAACAACATATTTTTGTAGCAACTTTTGCTTTTGTGTATATAGCCAACAAACAAGGATTTGCAAACTAAATTTCTCCTCAATGCAAACTCTATTCATCCTTCCATAAATGAATAGTCGGATGGATGGATGGTGGTTGGTCTTAGCCACAAACTAAAACATAGCAATAATCACAGTCTAATGGATAAAACAACAAAATAAAAAAAATCGACTTATATGTGTTAAAAATTATAATAACCACTGTTGAGGCTAACTAAGCCACTTAGATGGGTTCATTTTCCAGTTACACTTTAATTCATACTTTTTCTATCTACCATCCCCTCCCTATATTGCTACTCTTCCTGTGTCTCTTTATTTTCAGATGATTTTCAGTTGAGGGGATTATACATATAGTAATTATTATTGTCGTTGTTGTTGTTGTTGTGAATGGCAGACCAACTTTGCCCAAACTTAAGTTCATTGAAAACTATCAAAATTGAAAGCTTGCTAAGCGTTATCCTGTTAACAGATTGTTAGTTTGTTATCCTGTAAAGCCAATTGCCCACATCACTTTTTCGGGGGTGTTAATTAAGCCAATTATTGACAGTTTAAGCTTTCGTCTTTACAAAACTCAAGCAACAATTCCATTCAAACTATGCTTGCCTGCATTATAAATAGATGGCATATGCGTAATAAACTTATGAGTACTTCAAGTATTTTCCATAATACTTAAATATAATAGTATTTTACCTCATATACTTAATTCTACTTTTGTTCATACAATGAAGTTCCTTTACTAATGTTGCTAAACTTTTCTCTATGAATGCAGATAAGTTAGAAATTTATTAGAACGCAATAGTTTTGCTGCAAAATATTTCAAATGAATTGAGTTCAGTTGAATTCAGTTGAATTGAGTTGTGTCTACGCCCTTTGGCTAATTTGTAAGATGATGTCCTTTATTACTGTTACTATTTCAGTATATTGTAGCTCAGTTAGTTAGTAGTTCACTTTAGACACGTTAAGCCTGCGCGGCACGTTTTTTGCTTACGAAACTTGAAATGAAAATTGCACTGTACTGTACGCATGCATGCATAGTTCGTCTAAAATAAAATGGAAGGCATTCGTCCTTCTACTTACTTTTCTGGGGGTTTTCACAACACATTTTTGTTTTTTGTTTTTTTTTTTGTATCTACTACGATGGTTTTTTATTACTTATTATTGTATTTCGTATAGAAGAAGGACAAAGTTTTTTGCTAAGTGCTGCGCTTTAAATTAAGTATGACGTTTTTGTTTTTGGTTGCTTTTCTTTTCATTTTATACGTTGGCTTTGATACGTGCGCATTCCATAGAAAAAGTCATGAGTTAAATGCAAAATAAAAAGTGGCAATACAGTAAAGTGGGTACTCAATAAGTGGGATTACTAAATACATTGAGGAACATTTTACTTTGCTCTAAGGGTAGACACAGAAGGCGAATATAATGACAAAATTACTGAAGTTCAAAGACAGTTTTTTGTCTGTGTATTTTCCAAGCAGCCATTTGTCAAGCATTTGATTGTCTGTGGGGCTGTTGTCAAACATTTGGTTTATTTGTTTGTGAACATCATTTGGGGAGATCAGCAACTTCAAGTAAAGTGGTTTAAAAGGGTTTATTGAACCCCACATAAATACAAATAAAAGCAATAAATAAAAAAACAAAAATATAATTCCTGTAACATTGAGTTGAGAACAACAAACAAATGACATCAGTTTTTGCATAGCAAAGACTACATCCCATTCTTCATTGACAACATTGACAATGAAAGTCTTATTGAGTTTGATGAGGCTTCTTTAATGGTTCAAATAGATCTTGTAGTTGGTATGTATGACAAAATAGAGACAAAAGGTTGGGCTCGAGTGAGTTCCTTAGTAATGCAAGGAAAAATTGTACATCATGCCAAGTCAAATTTATATCGATGGATCCTGTCGATAACACAAGAGGCTTTGCAGATTGAGGACGGATAGTATAACCCTTCTTGGCTGAAAGTCGGTTCAGGGAACGTTGGGTTGACAACCCATTTACCGAAAATAGAATTGTTATGAAGCTTTGGATAGGAACCCGAAGCGTTGACGACCGGAGCTCACTAAGAGCTGTAGTGTCAATAATGGTGATGATGATGAGTTTGCTACTTAAGCCAAGCCCATCTCACACTACAACTTTACTCTGGCTGAAATTAAATTGGACAATCCTAATCCCAATCCTATCTCAGCGAAAGAATTGACAACATTTAAGATGAGTCAATGTTTAACAATTATTTGGATTTTAGGTGTATGGAAATGCCAGTGAAATCATATGTTTAATATGCAATGGATGCATTAGCATTAGTGATATGCACCAGATTTATGACGAGGTAACCGTTAAACTCAGTGAACAGGAACATCAACTGTTACAAAAATTCTCCTCAAGTAAACACATGACGATAATCCACAGTCAACTGCCTTAACAGAGTATTTTCTCTATGCAAATAAGATTTGTTGTTGATTTCGTTCAATGTGACATGTTTTTACTGTTAACATTTTAAAAATTTCAAGTTAAGTTCACATAAGTAAGCGTCGCATTTCTCCATTCTTTTTTCTTAAGAAATACTTTTGCCGAAAAGACCTAAATCTTTGGTAGGCAACCTCAATACGAAAAAACGAAATCTACGTGTCTTTCAAATCCTTTCAAAAGTAAAGCGTCAATTACATGGCCTCCCTTTATTGCAGTTGATTTTATTTAAAACTTTGAAGTGAATTTTCCAACTAAAATTATCACTCAAATTTACCATTTTTATTGTATTAAAGTATGTAAAGGTTTCCAAATTTTGTTTTCCAAATTTTTCATGTAATTTTTTAAAAATTATAAATGAGAAATAAAATCAATTTCCCCACGCTCTGCTTTCAATATTTTTTAAAGAGTTTAAGCAAATAATAATCAAATAATTTGGTGTTAATTTCTATTCCAATTTAATCAAATTCAAAAACATTCAACACATTTCTACACTTTTCACTTTGTATTGGTCACATTTACACCAAATTTCTCATGCCTTTAAGAAAACTTGTTTGTCTGTCTAACTGTGCCCATTAACGCTTCTGATGGCTTATTAAATTGCTTTCGTGTTCGTCTCCCATGTCATATTACAATATCATTTCCCTTTTGTTTTCTTTCCCTTTCGCAGCACTTAATATGCTTCGTGCTTCCTTTATCCTCCACATACAATATGTGTTCAAGTATCTGTGTGTGCGTGCTTATGAGTATATTATACCCCTATAGAGTTACAAATGAGTATGGGAGAGTGTATCTTCACACATTTAAAAGTATCATTAATGAAGTGATGTGATAACTGAGATTTTTGTCTTTGTTTGTTTTATTATTTTGGGACCAAGAGATGTGTAGTCAAACTTAAAGAAATCATAAAATTAAACTCAAAAGAATCTCACTCATGTTTTCAAATCTCTTAGATTCGAATTAGTAATTAGTTCTCATCCAAAATTAATTCGAAATCAGGGTAAAGTAAATCTCAATGTTTCACTCACTGATTCTAATAGCATACTTAAGTAGAAATCGCGCGCTCAATCCGCCACAGAAACGGTTACTTCCGTTTGTCTGTCAGACCTTCTGCTTTGGCATTTGCTCGACCATTCTACCATTTCACCTGACCGTGTTCATTCGTGCGTGCGTGAGTTAAGCACATACGTATATGTAATTTACGCTTACCACAAACTGTTTTACGCAAAACGCTAATGGCAACATCTTCAAACTAAATACATTTGGTTGGCCAAGGAGTGTAAATGGCTTGATGCGCGTAAATGAAGAGGTGGCGGCGACAATGGCAACGTTGATGAATTCGTTGATGGTTTAATGGTAAAACAAAACCACAGCAAAGGACAAGCAACGATAATAATGAAGATGATAATGATGATGATGATGATGAAAACCTGAGAGAAAGTAACTTAAAAAGCTGGACTCACAGGACACTGATCCTGAATCGTGACCTGTTTGATAAGTGGCCAACAGCAAATACTCAGGGATTGGAAGCATACAAAAGAGTAAGTATTACCATAAATGTAAAATTCGAGGTAAAAAAAAGAAAAGAAAAAAGTGTTGATGGATAAGCGAGGACAAAACGATTTTTGACTTAAATTAAAAAAATTGAGTGTCAAGGACTGCAGCATACCTGCAAACTACCACCACAGTTCATCTCCCAAAAAGAAAAAAAAGATAAAAATTCATTAGAGCACCAGTAACAAGAACAACAACAATGTGCAAATGTATGTAATGTTCAAAGACAGAAGGCGTCACATGGCTAAGTTGGTTGGTAGAACTTTCATCTAAGAATAGTAGTAATAGTAATAGAAAGTGTATTGCTTAACTGGGGTCCAACGTGTATCTAGTCAAAAGATACACCAAAATAACAACCAACACCACCACCATCACCACAAGTTTTTTGGTTCGTTTCGTTTACGTTAAGCGCTCTTAAGTGTTTACGTGTTTTAAATTAAAATGTGGACGACGACGAGGATGATGATGATGATGACAACAACAACAATAACAACAACGAAACCACAATGAATAAGTAAAAGGAAATGCGCAATGAAAAAAGAGTAAAGGAGAGGGAAGGTTGCACATAGGAGGAGGATGAGGTCAAAACCTTTAATAATAATTTGAACGTGTGTGGGTTGCCTCCTAAAATATTTTAGTTTCCCTTCTACTTACTTCACTTTAATGAGCTAATAAGAGAATGAGAATGCAAACCAACGGAAATGACTTTGTGTATATTAAAAAAATAAAAAATAAAAAGAAAATAGATAAAAAAATGCATTGCATAGTTTCAAGCAAATGATGAAGAATGCAATGAAATGTTGTAATTCATTTACAGCAGAAAAATAAAAGAGAAAAAAAAAACGAGAGAAAGTAATAAACCACTTCCATTTAATTTTATGTGGCAATTAATTTATGAAGTGAAATGACTTATACGTACACACATCTATTATACACATGTATTGTATAAATAATATATAATTTTATTTAATAAAGAAAGGAAGAACAAGAATCTGAATTGCATTGCATTGCGTTGCGTTGCGTTGATCTTTTATTGTCATTGCATTTATTAACCAAATGTGCGCTTACTCATGTCCCAGGACACTAACAATTGTGTGGTTTGGCATTTAATGACAACTTGCTGTTGTTGTTGTTGTTATTCCATTTAATGTTTATTGTTGCTGTCCTCTTGTTGTTGCTGGTGTTGTTATCCTGTCATGACATTTTTATTGTTCAATGCTCAATAATTGGCGTTAAAATTGAAAAATAATTAAAACAAAAGAAAGTATTAAAATAAAAAAATACTGCAAACTATTGTCCATCAACATTTGACTTTTATCATGTATAAATACTTCAAGTGGGTGGTTCGAAGAATTCCATATATCTTCATTCCAATACACAATATCAACAGAAATGATATCAATATACGTCAAAGCGATAGCTTGAGCTCGATCATCTTGAATGTCATTATGGAATCTATCATTTGGAGAGAACAAATTGGCAGCTCCTAACTTTCGCATGTCAACTGGCGAATTCAAAATCATATGCTACGCAGACAATGCAGTACTCATTGCTGAAAATGAGAATAACTTGCAGTGGTTGCTTTTAAATTTAAAAAAAAGAAAACAGCAACCATATCTGCTTATGAAACATAATCTGACATGAACATAGACAGCAAAATAAGAATATACAACACTTTCATAAGATCCTTCCTAACATATGCATCTGAGAACCGCGGAGAAACCAATACAATGCAATAACTCACCACCACCATTGAAATGAATAAGCTACGTATTAAATTCGGTTATACTCGTTTAAACAGACGATCCAATGAAGATATTAGAGAAATCAGCAAGGCCGAGAATGCTACAAAATGGACAAGAAAACAATAATAAAAAAATAAAGTAGAGAGATCAGTTAGCCAGACAAAAACCTAACAAAAAAGTCAATAGACGAGACAATAAACAACGCAAAAGGACCAAGAAGACTAGCGAAGACATGCCACAATTGCTGAACTACGGGATCGATTGACAACCCTCCCTAGAATAAGGCACCTGCCTAACACAAATTGTTTCAATATTCCAATTAACAAACTTTATGTAAACCATAACAATTACATCCAAATTTTCATGATAAATAAACAGGTTATGATCTCAATAATCATAGAAAGAAGAATACCAATACTTTTCTCTCAAACCTCTTTACGAACTGAAAATAATAATGAAAAAAAAAAAAAAAAATGAAAAAACAATAGACTTTTGCATAATAATTGCAAAGAAATTAAAATCTCGTAAAACAGAACGAAAAAAATATATAAAGAAAGACTAACTTTGACTATGCCGAAGTTGTAATACTCTTCACGCCCCTGCTAGTAGTTCGAGGGTCTTGAAATTTATAGTGTTGGTGGAAATTCGTCAGACACTTAGAGTGTCCAAATTTTAAGTCAATAGTATAAAAAATAAAACAATTTTTCTAATAAGAACTTTCATTTGGATCCCAGTTTACATAGGGGATATTCCCCCTAGTGGTCCGGATGATTCTTACAAATGTACTGCATCCGTACAAAATTTCAACTCTCAAGGCTCAATAACTGAGGGACTAGTTTTCATACATACAGACGGAAAGACAGTCAGACGGACAGACGGTCATGGCTAGATCAATTCGTCTCGTCTGATCAAGAATATATATACTTTATGGGGTCTTCGATGTCTCCTTCTGTGTGTTACAAACTTTATGACAAACTTATAACACTGCGTGAAGAGTATAATGAGTAAAATTTTATATGTAAAAGGGAGATTAAATGAGTTCGTGAGTGAGTGAATGAGTGAGATGGAGAGTTTGGATGAAAATGAGAAATCATTTAAGTTGCATTTAAATGCATATTTACTTGGCGTTAATGCATAATAATATTATTAATTGCTTATCGAATGATTGAAGAGGAGATTGCAAGAGGCTACCAACAGCAAAATATAAAAATATTTTTCATAAAATATTCGTTGAACACACGACTAATGTATTTGTCAATAAGTGGCCAAGGGATAAGGGTTGTCCGGGTAGCTAATTGAAAACCACTAAGCAATTCAAACACTTTCTACATATTTACTAAAATAAAAAAACAACAAGCCAATTGAAATAATAACAATGCCAACAGGAATATTAGAACATTAGAAACAACAACAACAACAACAACAACGACAAAGTGTTTTGTAACATTTTATGATTGGAATAGAATACAATATATAAAATAAAAGTAAAGTAGAATAAAATTGTTAACAGAATTGCTTTTACCATTTGCGAACCGCAGAAACATGTGTTGGCCTTGTTTTTAGCCAAAATGCACCCAAAATGTTGTCATTGTTTTTGGTTTTGTTTACTAAAATGTTAGAAAAACCCAAAAATGAAACAAAGAAAAATTCTCAAAACACAATATTTTCAAAATGCATTTCTACATATTGTAGAATACAGGGTGAGTCATATAGTACTTGAGATTAATTATTGGCACCTTGGAAACTTATATGTTTCCTCAATTGAAAGTCAATTTGACTTTTTTGATTTTGTTTTTTTTTTTTTTTTGACGACCATTTGCCAGATATTTTTTGGTGGTAGTGGCTTGTCAATAATTATATGGCACACCCTGTACGTACACACACACATATGCAAGTGATTACATACAAGTAAATGTCTCCATATATTAATGGATGTAAAACTTTTGCAATATTTAATGGTAAACGAAAGGGTTTTCAGGTTTTGTTTGAAAACGTAGGTGTGCATTCATAGTATGCATTCATAATACTCTTAATAGAGGAAAAGTAGAGTAAGAGAAGAAGAAGAAGAAGTATAGAAAAGAAAGAAGGGAAGGAAGAAAGTAAAGTAGTGGATAAATAAAAATGAACAAAGTGGTTAACAAAACAGAATGAACAAGGGAATTAGTGAGTGAAGTAGGTGTGTGAAGCACTTTAAGTTAAGCATAAAACTCTACTCTATATGACAGTGCTGGAATAAAGGATATTTGCTTATTATGTCCTTAAGAAAGATTAATTGTTTTGTAAATTTATTTGTTCAATAAGTCATCTCTATTCACAATATTCTCTCCTTCTGACTCCAATCAACTCAAACATATCCTAAATGAAAAAGAGATTCAGATCAAATGGTGAAGTCCTGACCAAAAAATTCTATACCAAAATACATCAAAGACTTCAAAATATTTAAGATATATTGGAATAAATATATCGAACTGATCGTCAAAGACTCAAAAACGCAGAAAAAAAAAAAACAGAGGCCTCCATTTACCAAAACTTATTGTTTGTTAATATCTTCTTCGAGTCTTTTTCACAATGCAAATTTAAGTTCGAAAGATTGTATTTAAGGACATGAAAAACAATATCAACTCCCTAATTTCTATGCTTCCATGATAAATAAAAGAAATCATTTTGTTAAGAATTTTGTTATTTATGTTTATGATCACTTTGTTTGCAATAATTTATGGGGTTGTTGTAAATGGCAGCTGATATTTTACATTCATATAAACAAGGAAAAAAAGATACAAGATCACAACAGCAATAATATGATAGCTTCAGATCTATCAGACGATTACCATCCTCTTTTATTTATCCTTCTATTATGGCCGGGGAACCTTTCTTATCACCATCACTCCATCTTATTTTCTCCTTGGATTTATCTTCTTATTCAGCGCATCATACCAAGGATAGGCTGCGCAGTACCAGTACCTTGGTAGCATTTACTGATCGCTTTGATTTGTCGTAACAATATTTTTATTTTTTTTTGAATTATCGATTTATATGCATATTAATACGGATTACACAGGCCTACAAAATTTTGTTTTTTCTCCCCCCTTTGAGTGTATTTATGTAGAATCTATAGATTATATTTGACTGTGAAAATGTCCTTTTTGACAAATTTTCATTTTTCAAATGTGAATTAAAAAAACTTGTGAAGTGATACAGCAAAACGAAGGTCATATTTGGTATCTGGAGCTTCTAATCTACATTTATAGGCCTTTCGTACCCAACGTGAATCGATTCTATGTTGAATCGACCATTGAACTTGACAACAACCACAAGAAAAAATGACAGTTGTTGTTGTAGAACGTGAATCGATTAAGGAAGATTCAACAATGGAATCGGCTGTGAATCAAAACAAGGCTTGCAAATCTCTGATAGTGTTAGAAAATTTTCTGTCATTTTCGGTTAGGAACTGTCACACTTGTCACAACTTGTCAAAGTGTACATAAGAAAAAGAATAATAAAGCTGTTCATGATGCAGAATCGGCGGGCTGAACGATTCTTTAAAAAAACTTTTAAAAGGGGTTTTCATTGTAAGCCTGTATTATTATTATTTATTATCAAAAGTTTATAGCCGGCGACGATACAAAATACTGAAAATACCCAAGATCACTAACAGAATCACTATTCTACAACACACCAATTTCCAGTCAACTATGTAGAGTGTCCTTCTTTCTTTTAGGTGTCCAAAGAATCAATTCCACTGAAATGGTTATCCAAAATCAAATCTACAGAGTTTGTTAAAAAAATCTTAGTTCCTGGTCTTTCTTTCTTTTTCTCTAGGCCTCATTTTTTCTCCTTCTACTTCTACTTCTTCTTCCTTGACTTTTTCTTTCACTTCATCTGTATGTTCCATGGGCATGGATCATGGCAATCAGCATCTTAACAGCTCTTGGCGATTGCTACGATTTGATTTGTTGTAATAATACCTTTATATTTTTAAATCACTTTTCTCTGATAGAGAATCGCTCCTGGTTTTTGCAAATTCAACTTCCAAATAAAGTTCCTTGCTTTTCTTTTTCCTTAATAGTAAACTTTGTGTATGTATTATTGCTAAAGTTTTTACTTCTCAGTGAATTTTGTACGTAATTTAGATTTGTTGTTGTTATTGCTACTTACCACATAGGTACTATTGTTGTTGTTGTTGTTATTGTTACAAAAAAAATCCATGGAATATAACATTAGACCCTCCTATGAATTCATTCCTTTATTTGCCCAATTCACTATTTTTTTTTTTTTGGTTATTCTCCTTTTTTGTTCGAAATTTTTCTATTATTATTGTTGTTATTGTTATTGCTAGGCATTGTTTTGGCATGTTTTACTGATTTTTCGACATTGGCGTTCATACTCCAACTCCAACTCCAAGACCAAGTCCACATCCTAATCCCACTTTTAGTCCTACTCCTATACCATTACAATATATTTTGTCCAGGTGCAGTCAGTGGCGGCTTAAACGTGTTGCTGCCGAGAAATGGAAACTTTTGTTCTGAACGAAAAAAAAGGGCAAAACGAGAAACTTTAAAATTTATGTTTGCGCAATTTATGGCAGTTTTCTATATATATTTCCCCCCCCCCCCCATTTAGAATTCATGTTTATGTGGGTGAGTGTGTGTGATTAAAAATTAAGGTCAAACTTGACTAAACAAATAAATGCCACAAATGTCCAAAAATATCCTTAGAACACATTTTAACAAAAGTAAAACAAAAACAAAAAACCAAAAAATAGGAAGAACCCACACACATGCTCACAAATCAAAAGATTTGTGTGAAAATTTATGTTGCATATGTTGAGGCGTTTGTTGAATGAGGGATTAAAAGGAAAACACAAAAATGAGCAAAGATAGAATAGACATACATACGTAGATGATGTTAATGATGATGATGTTGATGATAATGATGATGATGATAATGATAACAATATTAAGCATACGCAATGTTACCCACATAGTGAACGCAATAAATGCTGTTGCTATTATGAGTTGTGATTACGCGTTGTTAGACTTGGTTTTATTTGATGAAATGAGATGTTTTCCTTTTTTTTTTTATATATCATTTTTCAAGAAAATTACATTTATCAAAGTGGCATCTACGACGTCAATATTTTATGCCATCAGGCTTTTGTTGAAAATTTTTCATTCAATTTCTTTCTGTTGGATTTGTTTCATTTGTTCATTCGTTACGAACTAATCAAAAGTAATCACTTTGCAATTTTCAAATGCGACGCGAAAAGACAAACAGAAAGTGTTGTGCAACACCCACATTGTTGCCCCGTTTTGCGCAACCAAATACACACAACCAAGGGCACACATACGTGTATGAGTATGCGTATGCCATCAGTTTTTCTCATAAGGAAATATAATAAAGGCAGCAGGCACAAGAAGTTCGACAGGCTTCAGACGCACAATTCACAATCTATGAAAGTAAAGTAAAATAAAGTAAAGTAAAGTAAAATACAGCAAAGTAAAGTAAAATGAAGTGAAGTGAAGTGAAGTGAAGAAAGAATGAATAAAATAAGAGAAAATGTTACCAAGCAAACAACGAAACAAACAAATCATGATAAATGAACCAACAATAAACAAGTAAAGGAAACAAAAGGAGGAGTAGAGAAGAACAAGAACAAGAAGAAAAAGAAGCAATGCAAAATACAAATAGAGTAATGGGAACAGTAAGGAACTGAGTACAGTCAGTAGAGGGAAAATTACACAAAATACTTACTTCTTCTACTTGAAGTTGAAAAGTTTTTCTTCATTTTTAATTTGACAAAAGAGAAAAGAAATTAGCGTAAAAATGGCAAACACACAAACTCAAACACAACGCAACTCAAATGATGAATCGAAATGGTGAATAATGACAGGGAAGAGAAAAGAAGAATCACATTCTATCAATAGAATTTTATGGCAGGTAGATGGGTGGGTGAATTGTTGAGTTGGTGGCTTATGGTTTGGTTTGGTTCTGTTTGATTTGATTTGCTTTGCTATGCAAATGTGCGACAAATTAGACGCAACTTCGAATGAAGCAAAAGTATTGCAAAATAAAAAAAAAAGAAGCAAACAATTGGATGCTATCAGTGCTGCGGGTATCCTTAAAGAGACTACGTGATGTAGCCTGCCACCACATATTGTTTTGTTAATTATTTTTAAATTTTCATACATGTTTAAACGAATTCATGTGTAAACATTATCGCAATAAGCGTGAGTTATATACAATATACTGATACTCATAGTGTATGTAGTGAAGTGTGTGTGCATTTGTTTTTGTATAATTAATATTCAAGTTGCTGTTTGTGAAAATTTACATTATTTTAGGTATGTATTTTGCATAAGTGCAACATTACCAAAATATCTGAATCACCATTCACTATTTTTCATCCTTTTTTGTCTGTTTTTGTTCTCTAGGGTCCAAATACTCATGGATAGAATAGTCTAGTTAAGTATGGTAAATATTTGACAGCATTTGTTTAACCGACAAAATAATTATGAAATTATTACAATGCTAATTACTCATGCACACTTGCATACTTATGATTATGATTATGATTATGTGTGTGTGTGTGTGTGTATGTGTAACAACTAATTTTAATTCTCATATTGTGTGTGTTCTACACGTGTACTAGTAGAGGCGTGAAATAACAACCAACCAACCAATCAACTGACCAGCAACAACAACAACAACGACAGCATCAGTTGCCATTTCTATCTCTATAGTAGTGTAAGTAGTGTTGAATACACAAAAATATATAATAAAAATAAGAGCTACTAACTACTAACAATAGAATTCAACAATAAAAAGCGCAATTATGAATGCATTTCAATACTTGGGATCTTGTTTTACTATTATTGGGCTCATTATTGCATATTATGGAAAATTTATTTATGCAAAAATATGTAGTTGAAAAATGCTTTATTGCTTGTGAGTGAGTGAGTGAGGGAGGATAATTTCAGAGTATGAAATTTGAAATAGAAAATTGAAAAATGAATAAAAAAATTTAACAAAAAAAAAACTAACAACTTCAAAACTTATTTCATATAACTTTTATTCTACTATTCTTCACATATCTTATTACTAAATTGAAACTAAAAACTTATAAGGTAGTCAAAATAGGATATTCATTGATCATTGATGTGATGCTTATACATCAAGGTGCGTAGGAAATATTTATAAAATAAAGAACTTGATTTAAAAGAAGTTTTGCTCTATCAACCCACAATAAAATATAATACTTCTGTACTAGCAAATATTAAAATATATATGGACTTATGGGATGCAGTTATGCGGTTCATCATGTTCCAGCGATAGAATGCAGATCCAAGGATTTGAGAATGTAATACTGAAATGTAATATTAATGTAAAGCTGTAGCAGCGATTTTGAATTCGATTTTAGCATTGAATCAGTCGCCATTATAATACTGAGACAAAGAAGGTGTCACATGACAAGGGAAAGTTAGCATATAAATGGAGAAGCTTCAGTACTTAATGATCTAAGCGGTTGGATAATAAGGCGGACACTAGTTTTGATACCATTATTCCGGACACTATGATCTGGACAGATCACAGGCATTTATATGGGATATTGGTAATTATTTAGTGATATGTATTTTTTATGGATCTATGCGTAGGACTGAATGTACAGTGTACGTGTTTATGTCATTTTCATTGTGTGTTCAGGTAAATTAAGGTGAAAAAAAGGTAAAAATCCGTAAGTAAAAAATTTAAAAAAATCTATACAAAATTTTATGGATTGCACAGGGGTCTGGCAACACTATGATGTACAAAATTGAGATAACAAATTCAAAAATGCGCGTAATCCATACTTTTACTAATTTTGTATTTTTCCTTTCCACCAACCCACTCAAAAATAGTCCATTGAGGCTAATCTGGAATATCATGGATGTAGTTCAATTCATCCTACTTTTAAAATCAGCTCAATCTGGTCTGGTCAGACCATTTCATCATAACAGCCAAGTTGCTTCTGGGCAACGTAGGGGTGGAAAGGGTTAAAGCGACACTCTTTATTATAAGACAATTGATTATCTGTCGGCACAATGTTGTGTTTACACTGATGACCTTAACTTATAATTAAGTAGCATCGAGTATAAGGAGATCATTGTTGTCTGTCCACTGAAGCAGAGCTATGCACAGCGGAAGAAGACGAGCCTCTACTTATGTGGTGAACTTAGAAGTGAGCGCATATATTGTCCAGGGGAAAAGGAGGAGGAATGTTTAGTGGATACACTACACACATAGTGGCTATAGAACCAAAGGGATTCCTTTTGACCTAGCAAGAAAAAAAAAACAAACAAAAATGTATTAAGAAAGCAAGAAAAGGAGGTGGGTGATAATAAAATGTGGAAAAGAAGTACCAGGGAAGCTAAGCTAAGCTTTATGAACAACTCTTACTTTCCCCAGTTGCAGACTAATAGCTGAGTGCCTAGTTTATTTATTCAAGTCTCTTTATTGGCTTTGTTAAAATTCTACTCTTTATATAAAAATCTTTTGATTCTTGTCTGTTTTCATCATAATTTTCCTTCCTAGTTTCTTCTTGGGTCTTCGAAGTTATTGCCAAAGGTTTTCCTATTAAAAAATCAATAAGATTTCTTCCAGTGATATAATAAATGGAGTTGTACTCTATCAATTTGTCAGATTTCTAATCGGTGTATTTCTATTTTAAACACCTCCTAATATCTGAAATTGTGGAGTGAAATTCTTTAATCTGTCCATTTAGTTGATTATTTTAAATAAAGAAAAATTGGTATATTTATTTTGTTCTATCTACTTATTTTGTAAAATTTCTCTTTCTTGACGTTATACCCATTTTTTATTTTCTACCTAAGGTAAGCAGTGCTAGTTTTCTACAATCTTGAGGAATATAATGTTAACTTATATTGTAAAGGATAATAATAAAATAAATTTACAACATTTTACTTTAGTACTTTTGTTTACTTTATAACCACATCTCGTTCATATTAATGATGATATGTTCCATTACTTTCCTCATACCATGTTACTTGACAATATACAAATTTGTGAATAAATTTTGCTAGTAATTTTTGGTGAATATATTGTAATATCAAAAATTATTTATTTACATAAACAAATTGCATAAAATTTCACGTTAAGCTTGCAATGACAAAACTGTTTTACTGCTAAATTAATGAAATCAGAATATTTATGAATGCTGAGTCCTGTAGAATGGAAAATAGGAACATGGAACGAATTATTTCCATAGGCATAGAATTATTTGTTTATATTTATAAATTTATGCATTTCATGGGCAATCGCTTACCAATTTTAACTACAATAATAAATGAATGATTATTGAACTATTGAACTATTGATTTGTTAATTTCCATAGGATGTCCAATGCCTTTAAATATTTTAAGTTTGATTGTAATTCATTAAATGATTCGCTGATTCACTGATGGACGGAATGAATTGATAAATAAAACGTGTATTGTATAAGTTGGAATTGAATATTATTTGTCAAAATTAATATTAAGGGAAAATGCTTGATTAACATTGTTAATGATTGTAAAACGAAATGGAAAAATCGAAATGCATCAATGTACAATAAAGTGTATTAATAGAAAAGAAAAAACCAATAGAATATAAAAGAATGGAAGTAAGGAAATAGTGACTTAATTACAAAACAATACCACAAACAGCAACAGCCAAAAGAATGGGTGACAAACATGAGAACAACTGAAACTGAAACGAAATAGTGCAATGTGAATTTTAGTTGCTATTTGCCTTCACGATGAAATCGTGTTTCAGTCGGAATATAAAACTACTGTAGTAATAGAAGAAGACTCCAAAGGGATATGAGTGCAAGAAAGCAATGGTAGTGTTTGTTTGGGTTTTGGTTACGAATTGTATTTTTTGGTTAGACAGGCACAGTGCAGTCACTCAGTAAGTCTGATAGATAGAAAGATAGAAACTCACAGTCAGACAGACAGACAGAAAGACAGACAGACATTAGACCGATAGATAGACAAGTTGATCGACATAAGTTTTAGTTCACAGCTGTTGCTTTCACTATGACTGTGAGTGTGACTCGTATGTCCTTCAGAAGCTAACTAACCATCTGTCTGTCTGTCTGACTGTTTATATATCTTTATTTCTATCTATCCATCTATCCTATGTGTTGTTACGTTACTCCTACTGGTATATAACTGCTGGTGTTTCTGCTTTGCTGCCATTATCGTTTGTTTACATTCGACAACTTTGTTTCGTGCTCATGCATATTTTATAATGGAGTAACTCCTTACTCCAGCCAGAGAGGCATTTTGTTGTTAAGCCTTGGTCGTTCGGTTGGTCTAGGTTTCATTATTGTTCTGTCTATTTAATCAAGTCCTTGCACGGTATCTGATGTATTTGGTTAGTTTGTTTTAATTGTTGGTCCATGTCTGTCATTTTTGGTTCCATTCAGTTCAGTTTCAACTCAGTTTTAGCTCAGTTAAATTCAATTCGGTTTGAATGAGTTTTCTTCTTGTCTATAGTAAAGTATATCATTGTTATTGTTCTCTGTTATTTGGTTTATTTAGTTAAAGAGCAGAAACTTGCATTTCCATACCCATTCCCCTTCCAATTGCAATCCATTGTAGCCATCATCATTAAACAACAGGAAAGCAGGAATGAAGCTTTCAATGCATGCAATCGATATTGCTTACCATATTGTTAAGTTCCACAAAATGCATAGCGCTGTAAGTAATAAAAGCGTCCTGCAGACAGGACATCCGAACATATTTTACCTAAGCCTCTTGTCTCTTCCTTTGTACTTATATCAACTCATGCTGTTGTTTTTCTTATTGATGTTGATGGTACTGTTGTTGCTGTGGCCCAGTTAATGCGGGTTTATTGATGTGCGTGGCATCATTCATTCACTTAACTGGGTCAATTGCTGTAAACCTTAACTCTGGCAATAAACGATCAATGGAATTTGTATTGAGTAACATAGCATGACATAGCATAGCATTGCAGAGAAGATAATACGAGTACAATACAAATATCTCGATATTTTGCTATCAACATATACAGGGTTATATGTTTATATATACGTACGTATATCGATGAATGTGTAAGTTTACATGTGTAGCAACTGATTGAGTGAGTGAAGTAAGTTTTTGCCTTGAATAGTTTTAATGTCTCTTCATGCTATTGTTTGAATTTTAAGCAGTTTATAAAAATGGAAAATATTTTAAGAAAAAAAAAAATTGATTGAAAAATTTTCATAAATCGCAATCATTCAATTAACATAATTGTTCGTTTAATGATGATGATTGACAGTTGGGTGACAAGCAAAAAAAAAAAATGTAGAAGAGCACAGCGAGTAGCATAAATAGAAAACGACAACGACGACGATGACTCTAAATGTTAAAGTAATTGGTCAGTAATTGGCTCTGAATAGGCTCACCATAATCAAGTCAAAAGGAAAAGGGTTTATTGATTTAAAGTATGTATATGAGTATTATTGGCAGATTGAAAGAGTGGGTAAGTGATTAGAGTGTCCTTGTTGTGCATAGTTGGTAAATTGCATAAAACGAGTTTTTGTCTTTCCTTTGCTTTTTTCCTTTTTCAATTCAATTCAATTCATACCAATATGACAGTCATTAATCATTCAATCATGCAGAGTCAATCAAATGCTTTACTATGAGTCTATTGAAGGGAGGTAGAATGGAAGAATGAACTTAGTTGGAAAAGTTCGATTGAAAAAAAAAAACCTATGTGGTTGCTAGTACTCCTCATATATGTATAAGTTGGTTTGTATTGAGTAAGAAAAAAAAAGATTCTCTAATGAGAAAGCTAATTTCAGTCAGAGTAGAATGTACTCGTATGTAACTGATATAAAAAAGATGATGAAATCATCATTGTCACTTTTCTTGGAAAATATATACTTATCTCATAACACGCATAAGCAGTGAAAAGAAATTTCATTTAGTACTTCATTAGGTGATTGACGGTATTAAATAAATAAGTATGATGACTAGAAAGTAAAGTGATGAAATGAAATAGATTGCGCTGGTGTAGGATGGGCGACATTTGAAAATAAAAATAGAAAGATATGTTATGCAGTAACAGTTCATGGCAAATGGGTCTCAAAAAAAAAACATTGGGAGTAGGGGGCGAATAAGAAATATATCTCTAAGAGAATATATTATATACAAGTAGATAATTGAAAGAGTAGCTAAAGCTATAGTTTGCAACAAATAACATGAAAAAATTAGACGGGAGTGTTTAATTCAATGTTTTACAATGAACATTTTTGGCTTTGGAATATCGATATAGAAATATTATATGAGTATACAATTTTCTTTGTCAAGCTTTTCTATATAAAGAGAGAAATATTTTAATGAAAATAAAGCTTGTTGGTTGGTCCTATTCTCATAAATTTGGATAATATTCCAAGGTATTTGAAATTGTATTCAACATCTCAATACAAAAATATTCAATTCCAATAGAGAAAACAACTCACTGACTTACTGATTCTCAAACAAAGTCTAATTAAATCATCCAAGAAATCACATAAATTCATAAAATAAAGTAAAGGCAAACACGATAATCCCAAAGATCTTCACTTAAAGCGGTAACTGAAGAAACGACCAGGCGAACGACCGCAGTGAAGCCTATAAAATATAAGAAGGTGTACTTTGGCATTAATGTTCCGCGATTTATGACCGCATAAAGACGTCAAATTTTTGGTAATCTGTTGCGTCTTCAAAAGTAAAAAAGGTAAAGCATGAAAATTTCAAAAGAAAAAAAAAGAAAAAAATTGCTTTGACTTTGACTTGGTGAAACGAACAAAAATATTTTTGTTGAGAGAAACAAAGTAATGGCTTCGGAAAAGTGAAAAAATGCCAGAAAAACAACAATAACAATGAAAGGTGAAAATTTCAATAAAAACGCCATAATGCTTAATTTTAAAAGAGAAGGCAATGGAAATGAAGATTTTGATGTTGATGTAGATGTTGATGTAGAAGGAGATGTAGATGGCAATGGGTTTTGTTTGTTAGATGTTTCTATGGTGGTGGTGATGGTGAATTGATGTTGAATTGCTGCCTAGCAAAATTATTTTTAGTTCTCATAAAGAATATAATGATGATAATGTTGATAATGATGGCTGATGTTGATGATGATGATGATGATGAAAGCAGCAGCCGGAAAAACCAAACCTAATATTGCCTGTGCTGCTTGAGTTGGGAAATTCTAAAACCTTCTTCACAGAGTGTACTTATTGTATAGGCACAGCTGGAAAACCTTGCATACAACAATTGAACAAAAAAGGATAACATCAACAGAAGTTATTCATTGTTCAGAAGGCAAACATTACGGAAGTCATATGTTAAACGCACAGCAGGATGAACGACGATACCAAGGCGAATGCATACCGAAATTGCTTCACATATATAGGACACATAGACACACTAGAATGACAGAGTGCTGAGTACAGAGTTGGTCCAGAGAAGAATAGGTTGAGGAAGTTGTCTCTCTAGCTTTTTGTAATGTACTCGGCATGTCGTCTTAAGCAATGCTATCTCCTATGTTTCCTTGCAACTGTGTTGTCGTCCTACAACGAGTACGTAGTACATACTACATATGTATATCCTTTATTATGAAATATGGATTTTAAGTTCTTCTACTACTACTACTACTACTACTACTACTACTTCTAGAATTGAATGCCATACAAAGAGATGATGAAGTGGAAGAAGAATACAAGAATGAATGTAATCAAATATAGTAAAAGTAGGAAAGGTGAAAAACAAATAGTAGCAAAGAGAGAAAGAAATGAGAAATGAGAAATGTAGAAAAAGGTAAGACAGAAAGGCAGAAAAATAAGCATATTAAGATCATAAATAAAACAGAAGCTGGGAAATTAAATTTCTTTTGGCGCAGTGTTGCATACTTTTTGGCATTCAACGAAGGCAATGAAAATATATTTTCAAATTATTTTTTGCGTTTTTTTTTTTTTTGGTTCTATGTTTTTACTTGCTCTACTTTACTTTGATTTTGATTTGAAAAATAAATTACTTGTATTTTTGATTTCAAACTTATTTCACTTTTCTGCTGTTCACCACCATCAACTCCTCCAACAACATCTAAATAAACATTCATCTTTCTAGCTGATTGTTGTTTTTGTTTTTGTTGTTGTTGAGTTAAAACAAAAGTTTTATTTTGTAGCATACTTTCTGCTGTTATTGCTGTTTATATTGTTTGTTGCATACTCTTAGGCGTACGACAATGAAAACAAAAACAAAAACAATAACAACAATCATGATGAGGTAAAAAAGTCAAACATTATAAAAGTTTTCACAGTCTTTTCTCTGTTTCTGTTTCTGTTTCAGTTGCTGTTTGCGTTTGCGTTTGCATTTTTGTTATTATTATTTTCCCCATTTTTGATGATTTGATTCGTTTATTTTGCGTAACAATTAAATTATTCAAGCAAAAGTATTCCTGAGTTGGCCTTCAATGTTTCTTTTTTGGTTTGGTTTGGTTTGGTTTGGTTTGTTTTCTGTTTTTGTGTGTGTTTTTTTTTTCTCTTTTGACGTTCACTTTTTTGCACAAATCCGGCTTTGCCCTTTTGCTTGACAGGATACAGGAACCAAAAGGAGCGCCAAAGATTCAGTTTAGTTGACTGCCACGTTTAGTGTTGCACAGTCACAAACAAACAAATAAATAAACAAAAATAAAATAAAATAAAGTTTTGGGATGTTTTCTTGTTTTGTCTTTGTATTTTCCAAATGAAAGGACATTCAAGTGCATTTTTTCTAAAAAAAAAGAAAATAGAAAAAAAAAAAAATAAAAAAGAAATTAAATAAATAAATAAAAAGAAATCAGAATATAAGAATAAAAAACGAGTATAAAAATAAGTAAATAAAAAAATTTGTGCATTTTATTTTATTCAATTTTTTTTCTTTATTTTATTTTCCTTAAATCTTTTTTATTTTTGTAATTTTTTTTTTTTGTTTTATTATATAGTACTTCGTTTTATTTTATTTTTTTTAAATATTTTAATGGAAAAGTTTCTGAGTTGAACAACGTCGAGTGAGCTTCGCGTTGAGTTTCATTGCGTTACGTTGAGTTGCGTTGCGTTGTGTTGCGTTACGTTACGTTACGTTGAGTTGCGTTGAATGTTGAACATAGAGCTGAGGCGGCTGATGCTAAGTTCAGTTGAGTTGAGTTGAAGTCGCTGTTGCCAAATGATATTTTAAAAAGCTTTTTCAAAAAGTTGAAAACCAATTAAACAATTTGTGAGTTTTTATAGCTTGGAATGATGAAATGGTGGGGGTCTGTGGGTCGTTGGCGGCATAGCACAGCAAATGATTCAGTTTACATTTTTGCATTGCATATATTTGTGTCCTTCCCCCTCCCCCCTCCCCCTCCCCACTCTCTGTCTCTCACTATCTCTCTCTTATTCTCACTGTCTGTCTCTCACTGGGGTATTAATAAAATTGAATATTTCGTTTTGAATGAATGAATGAATGAATGAATGAATGATTTTAATTCATTTTTCCTTTAAATTTTCTTTTTGTTTTTCATCCATTTTTTATATATTCTGCAATAAATACTAAAGTCCTTTTTCTCGGATGCTTGCATTTATTATACAATATATTGTACTATACCATAGAATGAAGGCAGACAAGGATTGCTTTAGTGATATGATATCTTTTCATTTCCATTTTGTTACATATAGTAAAATAAGTAACTCAACTCAGTCAAACATCATAGTATAAGTATATGTATTATACTTATTACCACACTTATATTGCTCATACTCTTTATTCATCATCACATCATCATCATCATCAGCATCAGCAGTATGATCATCATTCTTATTCATCATCATAAGCATTAATGCTTGTCCTTTGCTACTCAGTCAGTTCACTCATGTGTCTATCAGTCTGTTAGCTTTATTTGGAGTGTTTCTTTTCATTTTTTATTTTTTTTTTTTGCTTGCTTTCGTCATTTTTTGCCACTTCCTTTATGTACCATCTTTTGTGAGTCCTTTTCTTTTGTGCCCTTTCTCTTTTTTCTTCATCTTTTTTTCTGTTTCTCTGTTGAATTGCGTTGACAGTTTCGCTTGTTCCGTTATCTCATACCTTAACTTCTTTCTTGTTACTTGTTTTTTTTTTGTATGTATAATGTTTGTGCATACTTCACTTTGCCAATTTAACACTTTTGGTATTTTGTCCTTGCACGTCCACGCTGTTGTGCATGTGACTTTATGCCTTGTCAGCGGTTAATGACTTGCATATGCGTATCATGTTAAAAATGACTGAATGACTGGCTGGGTGAATGAGTGAATGAATGAATAAGTGAATGACTGGCTGACTAACTAACTGAATGACTGACTGACTGAGTGTGAGTGAATGACTAAATGTGTGAATGAGTGAATAAGTTACTCAAAAGAGATTTAAAACATTCAACAACAAGAAGATGACGATGACGACATTAAAGGCAAAAGTATTTAAAGGTATTAAGTTTATTCAACTTAAGTTGTCTGTGTGAATATAATTAAGCTATTTTACTTTAATATTTGATATTCCCTCAACATTATGTGATATGATTTGTTAAAAATTTTTGGAAAAATTTATTCAATATTCCATTTTTATGATTGAGATGCGTTTCTATTTTTTCATTCTTAAATTAAACTAATTAAGAAAGTTTAAGGTAGATTCTTTGAATAAAAAAATTTATTACATTTAATTGAATGAAAGAAAATGAATGGTTTATTATATAATAAAAGAGATAAGTCACCTTCACATAAAATCTAAGAAGAATATTTCCCTTTAAGTAAATGAATCATAAAATGAAGAAAAAAAAAAAAACCCTGTAATTTTGTGCTTTATTCATTTTTCAAGTTTTCCCAGTTTCTTTACTATTGTATATTCTATTAATTTTGCTGTTATTTTTTGTGTCTCAGTGTAACACATTCCTTGACATAAACTCTTTCTTCTTCTGTAATCAGCTTTGCCCTTTTATTTTAGTCTCTTTTAGTTTTGAATGTTTTCCCCCTCTGTAACAATCTCTTATTCACATGCTCAGTGTTTTTTTTCCTTATCTCTAGCGGACTTTTTTTTCTTTTATTTCCTCACTTAAACTTCAAAAATTAATGAGCGCAATAAACATTTTAAGTGGAATTGTTTGTGAAGTTGTTAAGGATTCATTCATTTTCATTTTTGTTTGTTTTTGTTTGTTTTTCATTTATATTTTTTACAAGCGTAAATCATTTTATTTGCGTGAGTTCTTCATATTTAAATGGAGTGAGTTTCTTTAATTCGAATAGAATTATATTTAAGTTTAGGATCCTTTGGCAATGTCCTTTCATTTCGATTTTTAGTCAATGAACTGAATTTTCATTTCTATTTCCATTTCCATTTCAATATCAATTTTGTTTATGCAAAGCACGATTTTTCTATGTGAAAAACATGAGAATAAATAATTGTAATAACAATAATAAGAAAAGTCAACCAAAAGGAAAATGTATGAACGAATAATGGAATCAATGGAAAAACGGAAAATATGGAAAAATGAAAGTTTGACTTCGTGAGCAACTTAATTTCTTTTGTTACGCCTTTTAAACTAATTTCCCAAAGGATTTTTAACGCGTCGCTCATAGACCATCATCTTCCTGTGTGTGTATGTGTGTACTTATATCTTCAGTTCTGTTAGTTTATCATGTGATCCTTCCTTCCGTTCTTCATTTCATGCTCTTTGTTTGTCTATAATTGTTCCATTCCATTCCATGTATTGTATATATATTCCATATAAAGTTCTTCTAGGTGTTTATTTTGTTAATGTTATGAATGTAAATGTGTGTATTGTTCTACTTTAGTGTGTCTATTATTTGTCTGTGTGTCCCAAGCACGCAGAGAGCATCGTTGTTTGGTCTCAGGTCAGCCCAGTCACCTGCTGATTCATTTAGGTTTTGTCCCTTACTTATGTATATAGTAGTAAAGTGATGTCTGTTTGTCTGTCTCACCTCCCAACAAATTATTATTAATATTTTATGATCTCCCAACATGAAAAAAAAAACTCACACTCTTTTTGACTTTTTCTCTGTTTTTCAGTCTCTTATTTTTGTGATATTTGAAGTATTTGGGATTTTCGGTTTGAGTTTTCATCAAATTAAGTGCTTAAATTTTTGCTTTTATTTACTAAGTAAAAGAAAAAGAAAAAGATTTCTTAAAGTTTTTAAAGTTAACTTTTATTTAAGTTTGTTTATATTCATCAACCTTCTTTTAAATCCTTAAGAAATCCTTTATTCGACACCTGTTTTGTGCCTTTGTTGTCCTTTCTTTAACTTTTAGTTTGCTTTCTTAATGCTTTGTCGTGTTTGTTAAATGCTGCCTTCGTCCTTCGTCCTTCCTCATCTCTCTTTCTCTTTCTCTTCCTTGTCTCTCCTCCTTTCTTTCTTCGTGTTATTGTTGATGATGTTGGTTAGCGTGAGCATGCAATCCAATTAGTTTTTCATTTTTTTCCTTTTTTTTTTATTTCATCTATTTCTTCTTAACAAGAATACTTCCTTTGCTCTTTTGCACACGCATTTACACACATTTGCGAACTAAACCAGTTTAACGAACAATGCAAAAACAAAACATAGAAAACAAGAAAAGAAAAAAAAAGAAGAAGAAGGAAAAGGAAAAGTGAAGCTCAAAGCCAAAACGCAAATCTTTGCACAAAGGGAAAATTTATCGTAGCCTTTTTTTGTCGTTGCGTATTTACTTATCTTTAATTCGTTCATTTGCTTTTCGTTCCTTTTGTTATCCTTTGCATTTAGTTTAGTTTAGTTTAGTTTTAATTGTTCTTGTGATTTCTTTTTTTTTTTTGTGTTTTCTATAATTTAATTTATTGTTACTCAATCAAGGTGGATAAATCTACTAATACAACTTTCTATTCTTAACTTGAATTAATTGTAAAAGTAAGAAACATTTTTGAACACAAAAAACACTTTGACTAATTTAAGTAGAAATCACGCAAATTCACATTCACTTACACATTATACAATTCTAAGTCCTGCGGGTGTATGAATGAGTTTATACATTCATAGATGTGAGTGTGTACGATGTGGACACAATAAAACCATTCAAAGGTTATCCTCGGCATTATTTTATCAAAAGGCATTAACAAGCATAAACAAGTCAACGTATGTAAGCATGCATGAGTATATTTGAGTGTGTGTGTGTGATGGTATATTTGTATGGATAAGGAAAGGACGAAAAGTTAAAATAAAGAGACAAAGGCAAAGGGAAAGGGAAAGAGAAAAAGAAAAAGAAAAAAGGCCTTACTGGCTGCGTGGCTGCCTGACTGCCTGACTGCTTGCTTTTCTACCTTTCTGCCTGCCAGTTAGTTCTGTTAAGTTCTTATCAGCAGCTGCAGCATTTAAACGCACGCAAATTTCACGCTGCCATGAACAGTCGACAACAAAATTTTGAGCACAAGGCAAAGTAGAACGAACACCTGCCTTAAATAATGCCCAAGTCCAAAATGGAATGTCAGGACATTTAGCCATGCCAGCCCAGCTCAGCCAGGCTACCAGTCCGCCATCCATTCATCCATTCATTTATTCAGTCAGTTTGCCTTTTTCCCTTTATTTTTTATTTTTATTTTTTTCCTATTTTATCTCCACCTTCTTCTGTTCTTCTGTTGTTTTGTTGTTCTGTTGGCATTTGCTGTCGCCTGCTGCGTGCTGCCCGCAGATAGCTTAAATACACATGTTCGCGATAAGCAACAAAAAACAACAACAACAACAACAACAACAACAACCTATAGTAAGTAATACATAGCGACAACAACAATAACAACAATAAAGCACGCATATGTGAAATCAGATCCAATAAAATGGCAAATAAATATTTGTTGTCCTACAACCAACAATACAAATGTTTTTGTTTTCTTTTTTGCTACGTTGCTTCCTTTTCCCCCTCTAGTAAATATTCTCTATCTCTCAATAGCTTCACATTCATGAGTGTCAGTATGTGTGTGTGTGTGCATGTGTGCGTGTGTGTGTGTGTGTGTCTGTAAGCAATTGTCCACTGGCCTTTGCCATCAAAATGATTTCGTTTTTATTGTATTTTATTTTATATTTTTATTTTATTTATTTTTTTTTTTTTTTGCTTTTGTTATGTGCATCGTGTATTATTCTTTCTGGTTTTTTTTTTTATATTTATTGACTCTTTTGTATGGCGTGAAATTACGCATACGCAACATTTGACACGACATTATCGGCTGTGAATGCCTTCATGTCAGCTTTGCTACTAGTTATGGCGGCTTTGGATTCGAAAATATATTTACGTATGCTTCAAATTATTATAAACCAGGCCACCACGTTCATGTTCGTTTTGCTATTCGATTTTTAGATTTGTGATGAAATGAAAAACACATTTTATGTTTTTTTAAATGTTTAAATGGTAAACAAAGGTGAATGGGTTTTTAATTAAAAAGAAATATATACATAAAAATAAATGAAGTAATAAAAATAATAAAAGTAAAGAATGGGGTTTCAAAATTGTTTCGTTGGGATCTTTGGTTATTGAGTTTATGTTTTTTTTTTTTAGAGATTATTTGTGATTTTTCGTGAATATTTTAAGGTATTGGATACCATGGCATCAATCTATCTTAATTTTCTTAGCTATTGATGGGGCTATTAAAACCAGCAGGGTGGATATGTTTGTAATTGTTAAAGCCATTTTTGTCTAGGCAATGAAAATTAAGGGAATGGAGGTTTCTGATCACGCACCAGAGGAATTTGTGTTTTGCAGTACTGTACTTTGTAATGTCTCCTTGTCTCATAGTCTCAGTCCGTTAGGTGTTTTGTATGCTTTTTTTTAAATCTGGGTGAAAGCATCGAAAGCCTGATTTTAACCACCTTAAGACCTTTCGGTCCATGTCCTAGTCAAGATATTACGTCGGGAGGAAAGCAGAAACATACATGCTTAAAAGTTAGTCAGTCCCAGATCAGTGGGTCACCTATTATGGTGTCATTGTATGTAGGTAGTGACTAAACGTCAACATTCCACGATCCCCTATCTCCTATCCAGCTTTACCAGTTCTCCTACATTCAGTAGTTCTGATTGCGGCTGTAGCTGTCTTCAAAGCTTCTCAATTTGCTGTTGATTCGCAATTGTGTCATCCATTTCACAATTTCCGTGTTACAGAGGGTGTTTGTTTTAGAAGTTCACAACTTTAAATTAAAATAAAACAAAGAAAAATATTTTTAATATCAATTAAACTGGAATTATTGAATAAATAATTTTATGATATTAATGTTTAAATATTTAATCTTTAATTATTTCAGTTGGCGCATACAAGGCGCAATCTGGAAGTCCAATTTTCACACACTTTTCACAGCATTTGCGGCCGCATTTCGTCAATGACTCTTCAATGTTGATTTCCAGGTATTAAATTGTATCTGGATTATCGGCGTAGGCAAGTGATTTTACATAAAATAATCCAATGGAGTTAAATTATACGATCTTGGTGGCCAATTCACGTCTGTTCTTCGAGAAATTACTCCATTATTAAGTTTTTTATAATGAAAACACATTGTTCTCTCATGTAGAGATCCATTTTAACTAACAAGAAGGTATCGGATGAAATGCCAAACCAAACTAAACAAAAAGCAACTATTAGCTATTAAATCGGTTGTCAAATAAAGCAGTGTTGCCAACTCAAACTCGCGAACAACCTTTATCAGGCTTCGAATTAGGAAAACGGTCTAGCGCACTTTGTTTGACCTTTCCCAACTTATTTGCCATTCTCAGATGCTGCATCTTCGTTCTTTTTCTTTGGATGCTCCAGCACCTGGTGTTCTGTATGTTTCCGTTAATCGTTGAGTTTATTGAAAGCTGCGCTTACAAAAGGTTCATACTGAAATAGAAGTTGCTTCTGATTAAAACAACAGTTGACTTCTAGATTTGATGTCAACACATATCGAATTTGACACCACTTATTCACTTATTCTTCCAATATAAATTAAAAGATTTGAAACCGGACAATAAACTATATATGCAACAGAATAAGAACTTCAATTATCACAAATAATAAAAGATATTTCCTTTCATTTATTTTATTTTATTTTATTTTAAAAATTTATCTTCACTATAATTTTCAAGCTTTTGTCAAGTGTAGGCATCAACTACAAATTTTGCATATAGTTTGCCCGATTAGCAGATTAAATGAAAAATTGTGTTCATGAAATTAAAGACTGAAATTTGCAATAGAAGTTTTGAAAAGATAGAAAACCACTAAGTAAAACATCATTGAAAATATTTGTATGCAACCAACAGTGAAGTATAGGGTTAATTATAAATAAATTCAACGTACAATAAGAATTTTGTATTACCTTTTTTTTAGAGGTTGAACAACCAGTTAGTTTTTAAAAACTTGTATCATCATAGGATATTAACGGGAAGAAGTCTTTTCAACCGGCTGTGGGTTGAAAACTTTTTTAAAAATAGTTATTTGGTAATTAATTAGAGTCATTATTAGATTCTTCTTAGTGGGAGATCTTGAGAGTGGAGAAAAGGCTCCTAACCTATGCCTTATTGTTGGGGTTTGGAACAAGACAGAAACCAATGGATTAGGGTGAGTCTGGTGTTTTGCAAAGTGGCGGCTGCTATAGAGCTGCATTGTCTCTAACACCGTTGGTATTTTTAGATCATTGCGTAGCGTGGTGTTTCTGACAAACCACGGGGCATTCGTAATTCTTCTGAGAGCTTTGTTCTCACATGCTTGCAGTCTGGAGATATTGGAGGTAGCCGTGGTGCCCCAATATGAAAGATGAAAATTAAAATACTTACATAACTTATTACACCAAATGATAAGGAGGTGACTGCAAATCAACATACTTGAGTGAGGTTTATTGCCATTATTAAATTAATGTATTGAAAATCAAATTGACACTACAATTTTTGAACTTTAAGACAATCATATTTGTTTTTTATTTAATACTTCATTTATTTCAAATTCATTTTCTCTAAACCAAAAAGAACCTTCGAAATTGTTTGTTCCTTTTTTTCTTTTTTTTTTTTTTTTATTGCAAACTGATGTTTTTTGTGTCTGTTGAATGAGACCAAAAATTTCCAATAATAAATTATAAGGCAAGAGACGAGTTTTTTGTCCTTTAGAGACTCTACTTGTCATATGCAGACTGCTCAATTTTTTTCATTATTTTTAGGATTCAGTATTTTTTTTTTTTTTAGTTGCACTTAGTCTGCGTCAAGCTTTCGTTTTTGGTTTTTTGTTACTTCTCCTCATTGTACTGAGTGTGTTAAATAAATACTTGGAAAAAAGGCGCGATTCAAGTCCGGACTACTACAAATTGATCATAATCTGTGCACAATTTATCTTTGAGAAAGGCAAGTGAAAGACAACAAACAACGAATGACCAAATTGAATGAGTCAATGGAAAGGAATGGAATGGAAGCGTAGCGAAGAGAAGGGGAATTGTAGTAGGCAAACCAGAGTAGGACATCTGATAGATAGATAAATGAATGGTTGACACTTTGTGAATGAATGGCATTGAGTATGGTAGGTTAGATGGTTACATAGATAGATGGATGGATGGATAGATAGATGGATAGATGGATGGATAGAGAGACAGTCAGACAGATGACTCGTTAGAAGATGAACTAACAATGATGGAACAGTCTTATAGTGTGCACTCTTTATGCCTCTTTGTTTTTTCAAATTATAAGACAATTTCAAGACATGAATTCCTTTTTCCTTGAGTGTTTCTGTTTTTTGGGGGGATGTTGTTGGGATAGGAACTTTGTTCTGTGATGAAGATGTGCTAATTTGGCAATTTGTTTATCGATTTTATAACACGACATTGACAATCACCATGATGATGTTGATGATGATGATGGTGTTGGCGTTATCAACGCATCTCATTGAGTCTTCAAGTTAAGTGACCAATAAAAATCACTTAAGATTAAGTGAAGCAACAACTCTCGGGAATGAATGAATAAAAAAAAAAAAGTATGAATAAGAAAAGAAAAACTCAATGGGAGTCATATCAAGTAAGAAATGGTAAGTTAAGCTCAAAATTGTTCGATTGTGATTTATTATAGATTATCTACAGCAGTCAAATTTAATCAAAAAAACACACATACAACAAACCTCCACCCACAAGTTTGATCTTCTTGTGTGGCATTGACTGCTCCATTTCCCTTTTTTTTTTTATTTAAGTGAAAATGTTTCCAATTGGCATGTGTGGCTTTGAAAAATTGCTTACAAAGCAGAAAAATAATAAAAAAAAAGTGAGAAGGGACAATTGCAAGAAAGACATGTAGGAAAAACATATAATAAAGCCATTATTTCGGCTCATTTGGCGCGCATACAAAAAATTGGCAAAGTTGTAGGCCTCAATTGTTGACGCTATGGGGTTAAGTCATTTTACTTGACTATGATGGCTGTTATGGTTCAACAAAAAGGCTGCTTATGCATAATATTGTATAAGAAATATGAAAAATCAGTATGGTGATCATGTAAACAGTTTTCTTTTTCATTATTGTTAAGTCATGATAAATTTATTTTTATTTTTAAGTTTCACAATTCATTTTGGATAAAAATATATTTTTGTTGGTCAGCGATGTAATCATTCCGGTGCTGCTCTGACATTTCGATACCTTTCTTGAAGAAAGATTTGTCTTTCGTCTCAAAATAGGTGTTTGTTTTGGCAATCACCTCCTTATTCGATCCAAAACGGGATAACCTTGCTAGGACATTGCTACACTTTCAGACACTTTGGGTGAGGTTCACCAGCAGCTGTCTACTCAGCTGACTACCGATGTGACTCCTCCGTGAAATGATGGATTCAAGTTTCGTCCATTGTTACGTATCGACGCAAAAAGTGATTTTTATTTTTCCAAACTGATCTTGGAATCATCAAATCGTTACTTTTGGTCTACTGTTAACACATGTGGTACCCACTTCGAAAATATCTTTCTCACTGTCAAATTTCTTACAAAATGAAGTCTACACGTTCCTTTGATATATTTAGAGTGTTGGTTATTTCCTGTAACTTTACTTTACGGTTTGTTAAAATAATGGACTTTGATATTCTTTGGTATAGCCACCTCTTTGGCGACCAGAGCTTGGCGCATCTCGGTGTTCGTACGACTATGACGTTTAAATTTAGCAAACCAGTCAATATTGATTGATTTTCTTTTCTATTTTTCTTTTCCAGCTTCTCTGACGATTGTCGCTTAATTTGTAAATTCATACAAGAAAATAATAAAATGGAGAACGATGCCGGTGAGAATGTTGATTTGTACGTCCCAAGGAAGTGCTCTGCTTCGAACAGAATTATCTACGCTAAGGATCACGTCGTTCCGTTCAATTTAATATCATTGATGTTGATCCCGAAACCGGCCCCATGACCAAAGGCTCAAAGGTGAAATCTGTGGGTGAATCCGATGACTACATTGTGGTTTTATTAGCAGCCGTGTTTTCTAATATGATGTATGCTGATTAAAAAAAATCTTGGTGCAGAGTCCGTCTAACACTTATGTAGCTATGCTTTCATTTTAGATTAGCCTAAATTACACTTGAAAAGATCTTTATCGATATTAGATAGAGTCTTTCGTTTCCTTAAATTGGTTAATTAATAATTTTGATTGTCAAACTTGCTAGAATGATTGCTAGAATCAGTAGATATGTTTCAAACACTTTCTCTTATATACTTCGAGTAGGTCCATTCCATTTAATCTGATCTTCTGCTAGCTTACTTCTATTTTCGCCCATTTTATTGACTTAGTCTCGCTTGTTTGTACACCTTTATTGCTTGGTACTCAATGTGAGCATAGCTGGCATCTTAGCTACTACTTTGCACTAAAGTACATTATTGAAAGATAAATAAAACGTTGCAATTGCTTAAGTTCTTTCTATGACTTATGCAGGTAATAATCCTTTTGCCAAACACTTCCGATTGCAATATGCTGCATTAATCTGAAAGTCGAAATTACTACTCAATACTCAACTCCAAGCAATAGACAAGAGACTCAACTCTTTCGTTTATGTAAGTCAATATTCTGCATTAGAACTAACAAAATTTGGGTCAATGGTTTGTCATCATTCTCTATTTATTTCCATTTGGAAAAACAACATGAGCAGCTCGACGACGACATATGCCTGACATAATTCAAATTGTAGTACTACACCATGTACGACTAAAATTGCTAGGATATTGTTGACAATAAGGACACCAATAAGAACATAAACTGAAAGTGATATGACTACGCGGTATATAAATTCATATATTTATATGCATTTATGAGGTTGGCTCACATGCAAATATTTACCCGTGTCTTGCTCAAATTGTGTCTTGTTATGCAAGAAAACACACAAAAAATATATGATGAAATGCCATAAGTCCACAAATATGAAAAGCGTCACAAAAAACAAAGGAAAAATATATATAGTGAAGAGAAGAGAACAGAAGAGATGTGATGAGGGGAAGAGTGTGAGAAGACAAAAATATTGAAATCGTTTTAGCCTCTTTGGTTTTGTGTCTTTTACTTTTGGTCGCGAAACGAAACGAAACTCAACAAAACTCTACTGAATTCAATTCAAATGCGAGTTGACACGATTGAGGACACTTTTTCTTATTTCATTTCAGTTCATTTTTTGTTGTTCATTTGATGTTGGCAAAATTTACGCCTGATTGTGAGCTTATAAATTGTTTTCATTCATTTTTTATTTACAAAACAAAAAAAAAAAAAAACAAAAAAAACAAACAAGGAAGCAAACAAAACGGCAAACAATTTTATGAACAAAACAAGTCTACCTAGTGTATACATAATAACATTTCCTTGTGTGTCTCTCGGCTGCGCAAATATATGCAAATATGCACATTTTGTAAATAATTTTCTAATATCTTTGGTTTTTTTTCTTGTATTTGAAACAAGAAATGGGTAAGAAACAGGTAAACTCTGCCTTGACGAAGGTAAATTTACAAATTTTCTAACTTTCATTTTCATGAAGACTTTACTTCCTCGTCATTTTGTATCTTGAGGAAGTTCCAGCCTACCTGGTGCCTGCCAGCCTTTGTTAAACTTATAGGCGAAAAGTCTTAAAGAAAACAGGAGAAAAAGGACTTTCTAAAGAAGAACTCAACTTGACTTGACTTGTCTTGAGTTTGTTCCTTCAGTTCGATTCAAATTCAAATTCAGTTAAGTTCAGTTGAGTTCAGTTTAGTTGGCAAAGACACCAGGCAGACAAACACCTGAGTGCGTGTAAAAATCTCAGTAAAAACTAATTCGTTTCTGTTGGTGTAAGTAGTAGTAGTAGTAGAATGTAGGCTTATGACCAACCCACTGACTGAAGGAAGCCACCTTTGAATATTTAATGAACTTCATAAGAAAACAATATCAGCAAAAAACCAAAACCAAAACCAAACTTCACACAATTGTCCGCGGGGAAATGTTCTAAGAAAATGTTAACAAAAAAATGAACTGCCACACATAGAGAAAAACAAAGAAATCTTATATAAGAAAAGTTCATTGTTTTTGTCTTTCTGTGGTTTTTCATGACCATAAAGGGACTTCAGTGTTCTGTTCTCTTCTGTTTTGATAATCTTTTTTCTTTTCCTCTATTTAAATTTTTTTATTTTTAATATAATTTTATGTGAATGAAATTAGAGATTATTTTATGTTTTGGCTTAAATTTCCTAAAAACTTTGTTAATTTTTTAGTTTATTATTTATTAATAAACTTTTCTGTTTTTATTTCTCTAAAATAACTTTTTTTTTAATAATTTGTTTTCATAAAAAAAATGTATGTCAACTGAAAAGTGAAACATGCAACAATTTATTGTATTTTTCTTGTCAACATTGCCACACCCATGTATTTGCCATTGCCATTGCAAAATTTTAACTTAATGACAAAACAATCATAAAATGTCATAAAACATTTATTTTGTATATATTTGCAAGTTTGTGGGTGAAACTATTTTTATGAGTTTCCCTAGTTTCCCAGTTTTAGTGTGTAAAATTCTCTCTTCTATTTGTTAGAAATTTTTGGTTTCTGTGTCCACGTTTAAAATATTTGACTCGTTGAAATACTTTCGTTTGGTTTTTGTTATATTTGTTGTTTCGGTTGTTACGAGTATTTACAATATTTGTTGCTACCTTTTTAGATTCTAATGGTAAAAGTAAAGAAATAACCTGCGTTTTGTATAAAACTTTTTCTATTATATTCAAATTAAACTTTCCTCGCTCGTTGCTTTTGCTCTTTAGCATTTCTGTGTGTGCATTTGATTCCTTGTTTATTTTGTATATTTTATATATTTTGCTTTTGGCAATTGACTTCTCTTTTTTTTAATAATATTTCTTGTGTTTTTTTTATAAAAGAAAAAAATACTGTATTTTCTTATGTGGAAAAAATTGCGTAGGTTGTCCAATTTTGTTAGTTTATTTTTCCATTTTTACCGTGATTTATTTTGTGAAGTCCCATACAAAATGCTTAGAGGTATATTGACTCTTTACTATACTGGCATAATGATGTCTGTTTCCATGGAAATGCGCTTACAAGTGAAGCCAGCCACATTTCAATCACTAAAAACACATCAATTTGTGATCATTCCATATAAATTTGAATTCTTTATTTATCACTTAAAAATAAGTGGTTTGTTGTGCTGATTGCTTTCGCTAGCCACTTACCTCTTACTACACTACTACTTACACCTGATCAGATTTTCTTATACTTGTTTATTTGCTGTTGGCATTTTTAAAACCATTTAAGTATCATTTATTCTAAAGAGACACTAGAAGTAATAAATTTTTTTGAAAGGCCAATCAGACAACAAGTTTTTTTGATACTGAATGATAGAAAAAATTATAGATAGGAAGTATTTAAAGTGGATTGTATAGAAGTCTGTATAAATAAATTAAATATTTCTACAACTTGTAGTAAATTTGAATAGTTGAATAGTATCATCAATGCCTGACATTAGTGAACAGTTAGAAATTCTATTCTTCATATAATACAAGATATAATATGATTTTGGAGATTGAGAAGAAGTTCATAGTTTAAGGAAGATTTATAGATCGATTTAATGTTCGAAGTCAAAAGGGACTCTATATTAATAGTCAGAGCACTGAAACAATTCAATCATAATGTTGAAATGAAAATGCACATTGGTTTGGATTTCTCTATTTCTTCAAAGCATAGACAGATTGCACACCTTGTATATTAGTGGAAAATAAATAATAGATGAATTTTTATATAAAGTCGGATACCTTGAAAGTGCTGAAGACGTGAGATTCATACGATTACAAATTTATTTTATTACTGATGACAAGTTTCCTATCCTTTTATTGAAACTGATTTCCATTGGGCTAGTTTACAATCTGCAAAGTAACGAGTTTAGAAACGAGCAAGTTGGTGTATGCGCTAGTAACTATGACAAACAAAACTCTTCACTCGTTCAGCAGTCCCGAAGTTATGTAAGCAACTGAGATACTCGCAGTTGTTTCCATGCTGACTTACTTTGAAAAGAAGACAGACTTTGTGTTTTTAAGTGCACTAATGGGCAGCGAATAGCGGGTTAAGTAGGGCAGCTCTCAACTTTTCTAGGTAGAGTGTTTACAGTCTGCTTGTTACTAGTTCCACTTCTAATATTGTTTTATTAATATTGTTCACCAAGTCTTGTTCAAATTTTAAATAAAGAATATATTTAATTGTCCATCTTCTAGTTGTTATTATTTAATAATCATTGAGTTCTTATACGATTGTATTAAAACGAAATCAGCATCCAGAATACTACAGCTGTATTTGTATGCCTTGATACCGTGGCTCAAATTTCCATAGACACTGAAAAATCGTTTCATGTCACATTCACTCTTAGGACCCAAAACTCCTGCCCAACTTCAAACTAAAGTGTCTGTACTGGTTATTCAGTCATAGATCGCAGCAATAAGCTGCTGCTCTACAAGTGGATTCTAAGACCAATTTGAACCTATGTCATTCAGCTATGAGGGTCCACAGCGGCCATCAACATCATACAAAGGTTTCAGTCTCAAGATCTTCTCACTACAGTAGGTTCCCCCTTCTATAATCATTGAGACCTCAAGATCTCTACGGTTGCAGAGACCATCACTGATTATAATCACCTCACGAAATTCAGCTAATTTTGTCTACATTGACAGATTCTAAATAAATAAAAATAAATAAAAAAAAAATAAAAAAAATTTAAGAACTTTTTTTGCTGCTATTTCTTAAATATAGAAGTTCAAATGTTTAACATTTTTTAGATCCTTTGATTAAGTTTTCTTTAAACTAAGGAAATCTTAAAATAGAATTTATATTTTGACTAGTTTATTTCTAATTCTCATGTTTGTTCTAAATTTTTTATTTGGTTTAGTATTAGTAATATAAAAATGTACACTACTTACTTTATTTTAAGACTCATTCATTATACACCATTTATCTCTTCTTTATTTGTAGTATTCTTCTTCATTTATCCTTACCTTTTAGTACTTTCAATATTAAATTTTTTTTCGTATTCCTTTACTACCCAAACACATAGTAAGTACAAAAAGCATTTACTTAGTTTTACATTTTCCTGAAGCCAAACTCCGATTATGTGGTTTTCTGTAGAACTCAGGGTGATAGCGGAGAGAGTGTGAGAAATTGTAAGAGTTATAATAACTAAGTAAGTGAGTAAGTAAGTAAGTAAGTAAAGTGAGAAATGGTAACAATTGAGAGCAAGAAACCATTATCCAGGCGCCTGCTGCTGATGCAACTACTGTTGCTGCATATAACTTTATATAATAGATATATAAATATCTTTTATACTCAAACACACATACAAATACATTTATATAAGTGTATAGTATACAAATACACACAAAAGTATAAATATACATTCACTTACAACGATAGAAATGCTGACAGGCCGTCGTCCATATTTCTTATTGATTTATCTGTTAATTAAAATTCTTAGCACGTACATTGAACGCTATAAAGAGCGCATTGCATAATGTACAACTTCAACTATTTTAACTACAACAACAAGAACAACTATGTTGCAGCATTTTCCCTGCAAAACACAACAAACATATGCAACCGAAATGCAACAGCAAAAGAATCTTCTCAAAAGTAACTTTTACCACAAGTTGAACCAAAAGTTACAAGGGGAGTGGTCAATATTAGGGGGAGTAGAATTACTTGTTTACTCACTGTTTTAGCAACAGTTTGAATATGCTTCCTAAATAGAAATAGTAGTGAGTAAAAATTTAAATTTGAGTTCCCAGCATAAATAGCAGCATAGCAGCATAGTAAGTAGTAGGAAAATAATAAATAAAATTCTTGAAAATATTTTCATTTTACTATTAGCTAACTAAGCAAATTTGTTCATTCAAATGCAAGAAATTATGTGCATTTTAAAGAGAAATATTGTTGACGAATATAAATATATAAATAAAAATATATAATATTTTTCTTTGCATACAAACAGGGACAGTAAAGACAAATCAAAGTGTTTTGTTGATAGTGATGGTGATAGAGGAGCTTTAAATGTTGCATAAAAATAAAGACATTAGGATGGACAGACACATGCACACACTCACATTCACACATTCACACACTCTGACATTTATACAGATATAGAGATATGGCGATACAGACAAACAGATAAAGACATTGAGAAAGACACATAAGCATATTACAATATTAAATAGATTCAGTCACCCAAAGCAGGCGACCAACCAACCAACCAACCAACCAACCAACCAACCAACAAACCAACAAAGCAACAAAAGAAGGCAAATAGCAAAACGAACAAAACTTAATCTGAAACTCCAAAATGAAAGCGAAATGTAGCAGATTGTATGCGACAAATGACAGATAATATTTAGTCAGGGGTAGCGGGTGTCTGAATATTTGGTTAGATCAAATTCCCCACATATGCCTGGCTGAGTAAGTTGCCTAAGGAAAGTTTGTTTGATGTGTGCCCCCCTTTGAACATGCAGCAAGCAAGTGTTGCTGCCTTTTCTCTTCATACACATTAAATGTTGTGTCGCTAAACACTAAAATGTTAGATATATAAGTGGTGCGTATGTTTACAAGAGTATCTTTGTATATGAGTGTGTGTGTGTGTGTGTGTGTGTGTGTATGTGTGTGTGTGTTGAAAGTTGAGTTGTCTCTACTATGCATATAGTATAGTACTATATATGGTTGAGTGTTGAAAACTTCTCGGTTACACACATTATTTTAACATTTTATGTCGCAGGCGCAAATCTGACAGTTGACTAGCACAAGAAATATGCTGATATCTACGACCAGAGGAAAAAGGAAAAAATAAAAATACAAGCAGAAATGAGAAAATATTATTACTCAGCAAGGATATCAAAAAATATGCCAGAGAAAGTTACTTGGCAAAAAAAGTTGTGCACCGACATTGATATGGGATGATTCTATTTTTCTGCTCTTTTGGTTTGGTGTTTTTGGTGAAAAGCGATTAGGATTTAAGTCAACATGAAACTGTCAGTGGCAGTGGCAGTGGAAGTGGAAGTGGCAGTGAAACCGATAACCTTATGATAATAAATTTTTGTTTTTTTTTTCAATCGACTCTATTCAGTAAAAACATTACTAGCATAACAGGATTGAGGGAGTGTTAACAGGAGAAGAGGATATTTGCATATCATGCACACCATCATTCAATTATTCAATCATTCACTCATCAGTCAAATCTGTTTAAGCCTCTTTGATGCTGCATTGTTGTCATATTATGTTCATGTTGATCATCATCATCATCATCAACTTAGTCATGATGATGACGATTATTAACAAACAACGCACGTACATAAATCAGTGATGAATGTTTTTATGTCGTTTATTGTCTCACATCACATATGAATATGTTTTTTCTAACATCTCATTTTTCTTTATTTATGCATGCATTACAAATTTCTGCACGTGGTAATGTATAAACTGATTTATATGCCAGACTCATTGACACACGATATTGTCTATATAAGTGAAGTCAGAAGCTATATTCAAAATTAAAAGAATTTCTTTTGGTTTTCTTCTGTAGATTGAACCTTAAAGTATGCAATACAATTTTTAATTGTCTAACGATGCGAGGAGCTCATTAGCAACACACACAATTTGCGACCACAAATCACTGAAAACTAATTGGAGAAACATTTTCGCAAAACATTTCAATTGTTAATTTGCAAATGGCTACCATTGAAGACCATCGACCACTATTCGGTATTGACCAAATTCCCACCGCCCCACCAAAATGTTAAAGGTGAGCAAATAGTTCATTTATTTAGAAGCATCCACAGTAGTCTGCTTCCATCCAATAACATCGAAAGGTGTGGGTGTCGGAGTGAGTAAGTTGGTCGGTCAGTTTGGTCAGTCGATTGCTACTAGATGTCAGTCAACATCATCATGAAAACATTATAATTTTTGGTTTTCAGTTGAAATGTTCACATTAGTGATAAGGTCCCATAGCTATTCATTCATACATAAACAACAATGCAACAAAACATGCAATGGTTGGACAATCATTGGTTAAGCATACTAGTGAGAATGAAAGAGATTGAATAGAGAGGGTGGCAGATATACATAGAAAGACAGGTAGAACTATTACATATAATGGATCCCATCTCGATAGGTTTTTGCCATGCATACATTTGTTTCATTTGCATTTCTATTTTTTTTAGTGATTGTGATTGTGAGTTTTGATTTTGTTTCTGTTTCTGTTTTTTCTAGAATATCGAGAGAAATTGTCAAATGAACTCGTCGCCATATCGTTGCACGCATAACAAATTAGGTTGATTGCTGCGGGACTTTTGGGAGTAAAATAGTCGGTGAACTGACTGAGAGATAGGAATATACAATAAGATAGATACAAAGTTAGTTAGATGGCAACCAAACCGGTTTTGGTTACTTACTAGAGTTTAATGAACTGTGCAGTTAAATCGTTATAACTGATTGTGAATGAGAAGAAAATTTCGATTTCCTGCTATCGAATTCACTTTAATGAAGTCAAAAAGGTTGAGAGGAATCTTGTGCCAAAGAACTTACTCATCATTGAACTTTAACATTCTGCCAAATTTGCTAAGAAACCTGCAAATAATTTATGTACATATAATATTATGATTTAATTGATTAACTACAATTATAATTCTCTGTGATTGACATAGGTTAAGTCAATTGAAAATATTTATAAAAGAAATAAGAATGACTATAAAATATTTAACTCATTTAATATTTGAGTGATTACATCTACATACTAAATATTTAAGAAATAAATCAAGCAAGTGAAATAATTTCAATTGAGCAAGTAAATCAAGTAGTAAAAGAAGACTTTTGCTATTCTTTTATCCATTCTTCCATTCATTCAGTCATTCATTTATTCATCTAGTCATTGATTCAATTATTCATTGTGACCTTTTCATTGGCTTCAATTATTTATGCGCATTGACATCGTTAACGCTGCCATTATTAACAACAGCAACAATGATAACAACAGTAGTGATAATGGCGACAAGTAGTAGAAATAAAAGTAGAATTCAAGCGACGACTACAATGAGAATTGCAATAATTAGCGCATGATTTAAAACCGTCAGTAATCATCATTACCACTTTTGCCGCTCTCTCTGATGCCATCATCGTCGTCGTCAGTGTTCCGTGGACTGTGTTGCTCATCATGCGCAACTGTATGTCATCTTCACCGTCATCGTTGCAGCGGTTACTGTTAAAAGCAAAATGGCGGCTATGATGATAGCGACAAATGCTTACAGCTACAACTGTAATAGTATATATCATTATCACAACCGCCATTGTTCCGAATGTTACCGCTAAGGACGACATTGGTGGTAATGAAAGAGATGATATCGGTGGCAGTGGCAGTGGCGGTGATGACGACGACATCATTATCGCCACAGGCATTCCATTACATTTGAAGCGTACAACGCTTAAATGTGGTGATATCATTGACGGCAGACGGTGGACGATGGCGAATGACGACGAATGATGACGATGGGAACAGTGAACACTAATGACGATAAATTGCAAACGGACAACTATAAATAACAACTGCAGCTGGAAGTGGTAACAAGTAGAAGAAGAGTGTCAGACACCAATGGATAACTGGGACAATGTTTTGTTTCGTTTCGTTTCATTTTCATATCAAGTGCACTTTGCCATGGCACGGAAATTTGATTCTAAAATTGTTAAGCTTTGGTGCTTCAATTAAAATTAAGAAAGGAACAAAAATAATATATAAAAAAATGGAAAGTAATTCTTCTTGACATAAACTTAATTGATGAATAAAATTAAGTTATTAAATGAGAGAATATTTTAAATTAAATCATAAAATGATATTAAATATTACGAAAATTTATTTAAAATATATTTTACTACAAAAATTATTTATTATTATAATTAATTAATCAATTATTTAATAAATACAATATAAAATTCATTAGGATTAGGAATAGTTCCAGTCTCCATAAAGTTTATATAAATAAATCAAATTCACATTTTAAAATGTGACATATTTCTCATCATCTGTTTGTTCAAGTTTTTATTAACCCTTTAAAGTTTTCTTCTGTTTTGTGTATCGTTCTAATGAATATAAAGCTTTGCAACTCTACACTACCCAACGCTATATTTGTGTCAGCTCTAGTCAGCATCCTTTAGAGTATTAAAGGCCGTTGAAGTCACTGTATAGGGCGCTTGCGAATAAATTGATGACCAAGTCACGTGCAAGTCAACTCGACTGTCTTACTTACAATTTTTTTCATTCGCTTTTCTATTTCCTCACTCGCGTGCTAATTTGACAAATATTTTGTATCTTTCTTTGCTGCTGTTTGTTTATGACTTGAAATAATAATCATTATTTTGTATTTGTTCCCATTGATTATTATTTTAGAATATCGAACATCTGGGGAATTTTAAAGAACCTTGCTTGGTTTACCTTTTAAAGTATCAAAGATTATCAGAGTGAAAAAAGTGGCTTGTGTCCATGTAACAGAAGTTATGGGAACAGCTCATCAGCTGCTCTTGAAACAAAACTAAATCTACCACCAATCCGATTGTTTATAAAGATGTAGGCAATGTTACTTATGACGAAGTTTGTTCTATACAATCCCTGCTCAGGAATGACCACAACCTCAGCAAAATTGAGGGACGGATGGTGCAAAAAGGGACACTGGTGTTGGAGCATAAGGTGCTTATTTAGTAGTATGGGCTAGTTTTTTAGTCAGAAATGCATGTGATAGAGTTATGCCTAAAAAGAAATATTAAAGTGTCAATAGGCAGTCATTCTAACAGGACTACAAGCACTGAATGCCTTCGAGATAAAATCGAAGCTTGTTTGGGACTGCTTAAAATTAATAAAAAGACTAGCAGCAAATAACTATGTACTCGTAAATCTTATTAGAATAAGATAAGGACAAAATGAGAATCTTAGTAATGAAGACGCAGAAGAAATTGCCAGAAAGGAGCTGCCAACGTCCTAATTGGATAAGAATCATTCTGCGGATTTCTTTAGAATTCCACAAAAATAAAACTAAACTTACTTGAAGCATCAATATTGGTTGGAAATAGTAAAACATTAGAGGAGCGAAAACCTTCATGCATTCTAGTAAATTTCGCAAAAGAACACAAGAATTACTAAGAATAACTCGGAAAGGTAGAATCAGGTTTCGTAGCAGGTCATTGTAGAGTTCTAAATTGAAACGACCAATGAAGATTATAGAATGTACTATAAGAGGAATCAGTAGAGCATTTCGAAGAAAATTATGGAATTCTTAATGATTTCTAGAATCTTGGAGGTTCTGTAGTTATGAAGTTTGTCACAATAAACCCATTTACCTTTGCCCTTATCTATTTCAAGGGGAAACCGATATCTGTTTAATACTTTTGTCCATCAACAATTGAAATGAAAAAATGTTTAAGATTGCATAATAAATTATAAAATTTTAATTAATTTTTCATTGGAATATTCAAAAATATTTTATATATATGAAATGCAGTCAAAATTTATGTCATTTTAAAATAAATTCAAAGCATTAAGAAGACAAACTCACTTTTATTAGTTTTATGTATGAAAACTCTCAGCAATACTGAATTCTTTTTCTTTCATAAAATATTTTGTAACCTTTTCCTCTATTGGCCATATATTTAAATTTATAATCCATGAAAATATTAAGAAAAATTTTAGGCCAATTCATTTCTAACTTTATAAATCCTTAGATTGATAAGTGTTTTATTAACACAATTTATTGCTATTGTTGTTTGTATTTTCTGTTGTTCTTGTTTATTATTTTGAACTATAATAATTTTACATAGAAGTGCTTAAGAGATGACCATCTGACGACATTCCTTTATCAAGTTAGTTTAGATTCCAGTTCAGTTCAGTTAGTCAATTTGTTTCGTTCGTCAGTGTATCTGTCAGTTTGTCTGTCCATTTAACAATGACACTTTAACGCACACTCAAGTGTCACTGATTTAAGGATAAGCACAACACAAGGGATAAGCAAATGAAAATGAAAACAAAGAAAAAAATATAGTGGACTGACTGACTGACTGACTGACTAACTGAAAAAGGCCAAGGCATTTGTCCTTATTGACAATTTTAAAGTCCTTTTCACTCACTTCTTATTGCTTGCGAGTCCTTTGCTTGACTGTTCGACGCTTCAATGAATTTTATGCAATGACAACATTTTCTATTGAAGTTTATTCGTGCAAAACGAACTAATTTGAATAGAAAATAATAAAATAAAATAGAAAAGAATAGAATGGAATAAAATATGCAAAAGATAAACAAAAGATATAAATAAACAACAATAAAACAAAAGTAACAAAAAATATTTAAATGAAATTTTATACTCTACTCAATCTTAGATGTAGAACAACAAGGACCATGACACGTTCTAAATTTGAAGTTTAATTGCATGAAATATTCTTGAATTTTGAATTTTATTTAAATTTTTACACTTCCAATACAAAATAGTAGAAAGCAACAAGTTTTTAACAACTTATTTTTAGGGAAAACATGTTGTACGTATAATTTTTATAGAATTTCTAGTGTATGAAAACATTGTTGATGTTGTTCTTTTATGTAGCCATTAGAGTGCATGGAGGCGTATGAGTGTTTTGTGCATTGAATTGCACTTGGGAGTAATAAGTTCCAATTATTGGAATTATCTATAAATTTTGAAACACACACACACACACATGATTATGTATACAAATGAAAACATGCTCGATGTGCGAAAATTTTGTTGAATTGTCTGAAAAGTATTTGAAGAGTTGGAAAATAGCGAACGAACGTGAAACTAATTTATGCAGAACCAAAATAAACATGCGCATACACATAAACACAAACACAAATTGACAAACAAAATGTTCAAATACCAAAATGCAAAACCCAAAATAGACAAACACTAACACACTCACACATATTATACATACAATAACAGAATTACTTAAATATATTATTATTAACTCCACTCCACTCCATTCCACACCACACCACACTAAGGAACTGAGGTAAGTAGTTTGATGCAAGTCCCCTGACTCTGATGCCTCTGATCAGGCAATTTGAGCTGCTGGCGTCAGCTGCTTCGCTAAATTGAAATCAATAAATTTAGCGAAAATCAATTAAAATATACGAAATTTTGTAATTTTAAGTAGAAAGGATATCCTTTCACATATGAGTATATTCACAACATACTATACTTACTACATACCATAAATAAGTAGCAGGTATATAAATATATAAGTATCTGATTGTACTATTATGTTGGGTGGCTTGGTTTATTTATCTAAACTAAAATATTTGTCAATTTGCGGTTTATGGTAAAATTAAATTTATCCCTAAAATACTTGAATAATTCAATGAATGTGTGCGTGTGCGTGTGTGTGTGTGTCTATCTATACTCATATCACACGATTATTTATTTGAATTTATTCATCCAGCTTATTAAAATTGTTGCAAGTGCATTATTTAATTAAATTTTTATCACATTTTCTGTTATTTAGTTTTATTCAATTCAATTCTATACTATTCCTTTCTATTCTATTCCATTCCATTCCATTCTAATTTATTTTATTATATTTTATTTGATTTTATTTCTCTTTTTTTGTTGTCATCCATCACAGCTAATATTGTGATATGTATTTAGTTTTAGAAGGTAATAATAAGTGATAAGTGATTAGTAAGCATCATTGTGAATTGCATAACAATTTGGTAAATACAATATAAATTTAATATTGTAGCAATAAATAAAAGTGAAAAGAAATAAATTAATAGAGAAATATATTTAAATTCAATTTAGATTATTTTTGATGATGTTTAATGAAAGACTAAAAAGTCTATTAAGGTATTTTGTAATAAGTCAAGACATACAGTGTATGAGGAAATAATAAAACTGTATTTTAATAGTCACTGAAGTATTGAAGAGTTATAACATAAGTTGGCAAAAGAACATGGCAGAAGGTGTGTGTATATACTGGATATGGAATTAGACAGGACTTCCTATCAAGTGTTTTTGAAATCTGCTCAAATATCCATGGAGATCTTTATGTGAAACAAATGATTCATTTCATTCCAGCATAAAGTCAAGTGGTTTAACATGAACAGCAGATCATGGTGTCAAGCACTAGAATTGATTAGCATCAATCAACTACTTATTGGAACGTATGACTTAATCATTGGTATGCAGTTGGATCACAGCAACCAGTGTATAATGCAATGCCTGCATCTGGGTGACAGTCAACAACCATCATAATGCTCCCATGAAGGGATAGTCGTCTGCGCATCATCCGTGATAGCCTTAGGTCACACTTTGTAGCAGAAGTTACTACTTGTTGGGTTAGTTGCTCAAAAACTTCACAAATTTATGGTTTGAAAATTTAAAATTAAATAAAAATATAATCTATAACTTTCAATAACTTTGGTTTTCTTAACTAAGTGCAGATTGATTTGAACAGTAAGATAAAATGGAAAGAAGCCAGAGCACTGCAGTGGTCGCGTATCGTGGGTTGAGCATCCCAAAATAAAACCACAAATCAAATAATAAATATGTTTACGTGACTTTATTTTGCTAAAATATTTGATTACATATTATCAAAAATTACTTTCCTGGCCTTTTCAATGGACAATATGGAAAGATCTGTAAGTTGCGCTAGCTTATTGTGGATCTTAAGAAAATTATCATTTTAAATTTTGAGAAACTTCTTTTAGAAGAAGCCGACGAAACAGATTCAGTATAGTCCCATTAGTCCCATTGTACAAAGGATTGCAGAAGCTCCAAGGAAGACTATTCGACCTCTTCTTGCAAAGTAATGCTATCGAGAAATTTTATTATAGCTCTCTGCAGCTTTTCTTCTGCTAATGTTGGTCCAGTGTTTTGGTTCATTTCTTCTGGTATACGTTTCTCTTGCCCCATCCGCCTGCGCAGTCCTTATCGGGCAGTGACTGACAACTAAGCTGCGCGAGTGAGCTTTTACTACGTTGTCATCCCTTGGTGCCCTTTCTTTTATGCCGCCACTAGAAGGAGCCAACATTTTTCCTAGTGAGTTATAATGACTTACTTGAGATCTAACGAGTGTTAATTATTGTAGTTAAATTACCAAATGCTACCCAGCGAATTGAGTTGTAAGTGTCAATAAAATTGAATGAAAATAAAAAGTAGCTGCCATTGAGGATAAATCAATGACTCATAATAATTTAATTAAATTGATTAATTTGGCAAAAACTGTCAACGATTTTTGTAAATTAAAAAAAAAAAAAAAAAATAGTATTCTAGTACATTGAAACGGAAGTATTTTTATTTAATTTCCCTGTCAGACTTCAGGTGAAAATCAGTAAAAATTACTTCGAGAAATCTCTTTAACGAGCACAAAACATTACAAAAATATATTTTCATTATCTCAAATTTTCCCAGCAAATAGTTTTAGTGGGGCTGTAGTAAAGATTGCCCCAGAAAATGTGCATTCCGAGTTTTTCTGCACGGTTACACAGCCATCAGTCTGAATAAATGACATGTTAATTCCTCTAAATCGCTTATCCATAGTGTAGTCCTCACTTTTCACATTTTCCATAAAGAAAGGTCGACCGCTCATGGGATTTATGAAGTCTGCCCAAAATAGATTGTGAACACTTACACTGATCTCACGAGCCATAAGTATAAAGTGTTGTATCGTATCTTGTATATCACTACCCTTAGGATCATTATATTTAATGTTGACGATGTTTATCGGATGAGAGTCGAAATCCAGTCTGGCCGTAAAGGGGAACAACTCCTGGACATATTTTTCCATAAGCAAAGGACATTTGAGTGCTTCTATTTCGACGCATTGCTGGCCTTTCTTCGATTTACATATAAACTCGCGAACAGTGGAATAGGGACAGAATGTAGTGTGTTTACAGCTGTAAGCGAGAGCCACTTCATTCGGAAAAAAGAATGGATCGTTGCGATTATCACGTAATAGGCTTACTTCACAATGTTTGTCCAAGTCATCATTTCCCTCTGATAGTTCATCAAATGTCTGACCAAACTTACGATTGATTTTTGCATAGGGACGGCGATTTTGTGTTAACACACTTTCCGTGATCGGCTTGCCATTTAGAATCCACCTATTTCCAAATTGACGAGGCTTCAATAAACCGAGTCTGATTGTCTTGAACATCGTAAAAGGGACAATTTGTTTTCTTTTGTGAAAGTAAACAAAATGCCGTAAATTTAGAAGAATGTAAAAATAGAATTTTGAATTTTTACAACTGAAAACAAATCTGATATGATAAGACTTAACAAAGGAAAAATGTTTGAAAAATGTAAAAGCCTACTATGATTACCAAAAATTGTATAAGAAAGTAGAAATATCTAGAAATTTATAGAAGAGTTCGAAATAAAATTGCTTACTTTTGTATGAAAGTAAAATTAAATCCCTTCACACGATCTCAAGCAAACCAAACCAAATAAGGATGAGTATAATTCAATAAGATTCAAGAACTTACTACTTAAGAGAGAAAAAAGAAATGTAAACCAAAGATTCATAAATATTCATTTATGCATAAAATAACAACAGAACTGAGAAGAAAATGGCAAAAAAAAAACAACTTTTACTTTCGCCAGCACTTAGAGAAAGTTTTATAGTCTAATGCAGTCAGAAGAGAAAGAAAAGATCTAAGGACACAAAAGAAACAAACTAGAAATTAAGACACAAAATACCAAAAGCAACAAAATTCTATGAGAAATATCGCATTATACTTACTACTAAGATATCAGGCAGGAGAAAGAGAAAGTCAGAAAAAGAATAATAGCATAAAATAGCAAAATTTGTTAATAAAAAGTTGAGTGCGCTACGAGTGAGTCTATATGTATAGCATAGTATGTAACATAGTAGTTGGGAGGAATGAGTACGTTGTCCATTATAATTAAAACACCAAACAATAAATTCTTTTTCAATTTTCCAAATGATGCCGCTGGCAGGTGTTAAAATGAATGAAATGAAATAAAAAACATTGAAGCATTGAAGGTGATCTGAGCTAAAGGACACACATTTTATGTAGAGGATGTTCATTGGCCTCAGAATGATGTCGAGGAGCAGAATTTCTAATAATAATAATAATAATAAAATATTGTAAGCTAGCAATGGCAGTCAGCAGTCATATAATTTCTACTTAAATGTTTCTTGCTTGGATTGTGTGGCATCGAGTCACTCACTTAGTCTATGACCGACTGACTGACTTACTTAGGTACTGACTGACTGACTAACTAACTCACTGACTGACTAACTGACTTACTCAGAGACTGACTGTGAACAAGTAGAGGAGTGAAAATCATAACAAGATTTCAAATCTCAGAATATTCAACTTTACGTTGAATAACCTCATTTTTGTTTTTTTTTACATTTTTAAATTTATCTCCATTTTTTTCTATTTTTCATTTAAGAATATTCACAGCTGCTGCTGCTGCTGATGTTGCTGTTGCTTAATTTATTGTATTTATACTGCATAAGATTTAATGAATAAAACATAATATTTTTTTTTTTTTATAGAATTTAATAAAATTTGCCTTTGATTTTTTATTCTATTATATTCTAGTTTACTCGTACTATTGCAGTACTTTCCTTTCCTTTCGTTTCATTTTAATTATTTTTATATATAATTTTCTCTAATTCTTTTTGCTTCACTTGATTGCAATTTGCATATGTATGTATTTTATTTGTGTGTATTTGAGTGAGTGAGTGTGTATTGCACTCACTAATAAAATCTGAGTTTACCAAGTCACAACTAATAAAAGAAACTACAACTTGTTGTATACTAATTAACCCATGCATGTTTACTTAGCAGAACCATTGAAACTGCTGCTGCTACAGACCTGACTCCTGCTGACCTGACAGACAATCTTCATCACTCCACACTCATACAGATTGTTGATAGCTTACCACAACCTTCCTTTTTCCATCCTTACCTCCGGCTATCCTTCCATGTATCCGTCAATGCTCGGTTACTCTGCCTTCCTGTTCATTTCATCTTTAGTTAGTTCAGTTCAACCAGTTGACCCCATCTAATTGAAACACCATTAAAAAGCTTTCAACTGCTCATTATACATTTAAATATTTGCTGTTTTTCCCTTATCCATTTATTTTGTATACTTTTTTATTTCTTCTTTCTTTATTTTATATTTTAATTTTAATCGTTTCGTTGAGTTTGTTCTTTTTATCCACAATTCATTTATTCATTTTTTATGTATTCTTTCGATTTTGTTTCTGTTTTTTCTTTGATTTCATTGGCTAAAAAAAAAAAAAAAGAAAAAAATTCAGTAATAAGTTTTGCAAAATATAATAATTAGTTATTCATGAGGTTTTCTTATATTTACTAACGCAAAAATCCAAAAGTGAACAGAAATAAATTTGCTTAATCATAAATACTCGTAACAACAATTATTTGCATTGGAAAATAATGAAAAATTTATTTAACTTTTGTCTTCCAAATTTGTATGCACATTAATGTGTGTTGACAGTGTTGCAAATGTTACGAAAAATTTAATATTTGGCAACATTAGGTTGGAACATGTTTTGTGTATTCTTACTTAATTTTCTCTGTCATTAAATTTTTGGATGCGCCAAGGATGTGTCTTCTTCTAAAGATTCTAGTAAACCGAACTACTACAATGCACAATTCACCGGAAAAGCAGCCTCATGTGGTGCCCAAAACCATCCCCGGACTACACTGGATCTTTTTTTCGGTACCACCAATCGAAGTATTGCTTCGCCAGGGAGAGCCATTTATACCACACTTTTGTGTAATTCCTCATCTCTGCCGACCTGTTGCATTATTGCAACGATTATCCCACACACTTTGTCCCAGGAGTCTTTATCCTTAGGCATATATTACCATTATCACGCCATTTAGTGTAAGGTTTCCACCTACCTCAGCCGTGATTAACTCTCTGAGGTGTACAAACCGGAAGCAACCCGGGAATCTGTCATTAGATATATTGGTATCTAACTGTGATAAATAGCTAAATATTTTAAGAAAGTATTAAGTAGTTGTATGATGACAATGACATCAAGGGAAAAAAATTACATATTTAATATGAACCTACACGACACATTTGAACATGAAATGTGAGTTAGACTTTAGCTTACGGTTTAGTTAAGAGGGAAACGAAATGAAAGGGAAGGTCAAGCAGATGCTCTAGTCATAGTCTTTTGGGTTGAAATCTGTTGTAGAGCAAAGCATGCAAAGTGGAATGATTCTCCAGTCTGGTGGTATAACACTGTGGCCAAGTATTTCTTCTTAAACCAGTGGCACCCCAAGGTCTCTGTACATCCATTACTCTTCTCAAAAACTTCGATTGAGAAAGTTGGATGATTTTTATGTTAGAGGTAACCCATAGTTGTACTCCATAATTTGATGACGTAAGTCCATATTGGTTTAATTATTTTCTTGTAAAATTGGACTTTGTTACTCAAGCTGAGCTGAGATACATGACTTAACTGCCAATTCATTTCCCAGATTTTTATGACGACTTGCCTTTTGTCAGTTAAGCCTTCTTCTATTCAGGATAAGACCCCAATACTTAGTCTTGAGCCCAATGGGGACATATTCGCCGTTTAAGGCAACTGGAGACAATGTTACCCATAAATCATGAAATTTGCATGGAAAGCATAAAATACAAGTATAATATAATTGAGTCGATGTAGATGTAATCCTAGCGTGGCTGTGATGAGATTAATGAGGGAGGTAACATTCTAATCAGAGGTCGTTTTTTTAAATAAGTCCAATTAATTTAATGTTAAATTTATGTATTATACTTTTTACTTAAAATTTATTGTCAATTTTTTTTTTAAGTTTGTCATAAATAAATAAATAAATTTAAAATAAAAGAAAATAAATTAATAAATAAATACATAAGTAAATAAATAAATAAATTAACAAAATAAATTAACAAAATAAATAAATATTAAGCGATTTCAGCTGAGGCTCACGGACTGAAAAGTTAATTCGATAAATATTGGAATTTTTAATACTCATTGAAGATTCAACTAGTCTACACTAGAAGTTCGATTGAATCTTGTTACAATGATTATAGAAAAAAAAACCCATTTATGATGAGATGACTTCTAATCTTTGTCAGACTGAGAAACAGAATCACCCATCAGTAAAAAAAAGTTTATAGGCAGGGAAAGATTTGATTTTGACATCATTTCCAAGTCTGCACATTCTTTAGGTTAGATATTGAATTGCTGACGCTTCAGTTCAGTCTCTTGTTAAGCGTTAGCTCCGCGTATCTGGTGGTGATTCCTAGTTTCTCGCTATTCAAAGAGGAACAATGTTTGCACAAGCATTTTAGCGTGCATTCTGTGCTAGTTGTAATGAGATCATGAAGTCTTTACTAACTGAAAAAAACTAGTGCTTTTTACTAATAGAAAGTTTTTACGTTGCCCTCTCTTCCACTTTTGTACATATCTATATATACTAAATTATTTATTATACATATAATAAATTATTATTTATGTATGTACATATGTATTGAAAGGTAGAAAGGTAGAAGGTGTTGTCATGGCAAATGTTTGTAAAAAACCTCAGCGCTGAGTTCTTTTTTTTTAAATTTTTTTTTGGTAAAATTTAATAAATAAACATGATAACATTACATTTTTACATTTGCACATATGCATATACATATTATGTATGTGTGTCCCTGATGTTGAAGCATGAAATTAATGCATGCGGAACTAGTGACAAAAGAACAAGGACTTGAGGTATGTGGACATGGGGAAAAGGTCACTCCTTTGACTTTTTATATGTTAATAATTGGTTGGATCATTTCAAATTACAAAAGTGAATGAATGAATGAATGAATGAGTGAAATTCTCATAAAATTATTCAAATATACAATATTAAAATGTCCTTGCTGAGAAGTTCGTTATAAACTATGTAGTTTGTTTTTACAATGAAATATTTTAGGTTCGGGTTTGTTTATAATTTTGTGGTACCTATTTTTTTTAAAGTAAAAGTGGTTGTGGCATGGCACATGGCATTTACATTGGTTTCGCTTTTAAGCTTATGTCAGGACATCAAAAATGCATGCAGAAGTGAATTTAAATACCCTGCTTGCTATTGTACTTAGTACTAAGTATTAGAAGTTGTGATCCTTTTGCTTTTGTATTGTACGTTTATGTATGAAGTAAATCCCCAACATTATTTGCACATGAACATTAATATTTTTGTTTCCTTGCTGCCGTTTTATTTTGTATTTCTATGTGTAAAACATAAAAAATACTTAAATTCGAATTATTGCACTCATTGTTTGCTCGTTTTCTTTAGCATATAATTCTTTGTGTGTGTATACACACAAAGACTCAACACAATCTTCTTACAACATACAATACTTCGTCTGATCTCACATCACTTCTCTTCTCTTTACTCCACTCCACTTCAATTTAGTTTGCTTTGGCTCGCTTTCGTTTGGGTTTGTGTTTGGTTTTGTGGTTGCCGACTCGTAATTCCAAGCAATTTGCGTTAAATGCGAAAGAGATTAAAACAATGTTGCATTTCTAATTGTTTTAAGCAGTCGACGGCAAATGCATTCAGCACCATCCACATAACCCTCAACATCACCATCACCATCACTAGAAGAAACCATCCTATGAGGTAGTTAGTCGCCTTATAGGAAATGTGCCATCCAGCCAAGTGTGTGTGACTTTGAATTTATTCAAATTGCATACGAGTACGCAAAGACTTGAATAGCAAAAACAATAGAATGAGTTGTAGTAAATGAATGAGTGGAAGAGGATGAGGATTAGGATGAGTATGAGAAGTAAGAGGAGTAGTCTAAGGATGTTAACAATATGTGTGTGTATAGCTTAAGATATTTTCCGCTACCATAAGTCCAATAAGCTGCTGATTCCTTTTGCATCCCTCATGACTGTGTTTGCCTTCAATGTATGTATTTCAATGGAAACAACCAAACTCCTCCGATTTGAAACTAAATTTGTGCGCAGCTTAAGTTTCATGATTGCAATTATGAGATTATTAAGCGCCATTCCCCAGCTGCCAGCTGCATGCATCGACTAACTATAATAATATTGGCTTTAACTGGAGTACAGTAGAGCTCAGCATTGTACAGATGCAGTACAGTACAGTACAGTACAGTATAGTACAGTTCAGTGCAGTTGATGTGCAACAATTTGGTGTTGTATGTATTTACTTTACCCTCATCATTGCAACAAATTGGTATTTGATGTTACAAGAGAGAAAAGTTTTCAACGCTTTAAAAGCATGTTAGATACAATACTTTGATATTTACTTATATTTCTTGTTTATTTTCATTCTTGTTATTTTACTTTCAACTTATTCTATTACATTTTTTTTTATTCTGCTATTCTTTTCCACAGTATCTCTTTAGAATTTAATTTAGTTAGCGTACAAAAGTATGCAATCAGCTGCGTAATAAAGATTTAAGGGTTGATTTGACGACGAAGCAAATAATTGGCAAATGGCGACTAAAGTAATTTGTGTGTAATTGAAGTCATTTTTATGTTAATTAAAGCGCTTTTGTTTAACTTGAACTCTAATGGAAAGTCTCAATGGATTCGACGTAGAATAGAAGAAGTAGAAGAAAAGAAGAAGAGGATAGGACAAGAACAAGACAAATAGACTGCAGACTAAGTTTCATCGAAGATTTAATAACCTTTTCATCAATTATGATATGATGAGCTTAAATACCTTTAAATTTCAGTTCATCATTCACATGTCTAATACTTTAATTGAAAGAAAAGTGTTAGTTGATGCAACCGTTTTTATTGGGTGTACAGATAAGTTTGAGTCATTTAAATAAATTGGCATAACTAGCAATAAATCGTATTGGATAATCTGACAATTGTATTCATGTTAAGGCATCATCATTTCCCTCTAATATTAATAAATTTGTGTCATTTTGAAATAAAGTGTCGATAAGATATTTTCAAACGTTGTACCAACAATTTGCTGGAAGCATTGAAATTTTATTTCAATTTAAAGAAATGTGCGGCTGATGGACTTCGAGTTATAGGTGAAGCATAAGAGGTTGATATGCTCCTTACAAAAAACATCAGTCAGTACTGGTTACTCCGTTTTTAAGGTGTCGATGTGGACACCAGTGACAATGAATGCGATGGGAGAGGCGAATACAGATTGAAGATTCTGAGTTGGAAGTTGGAGTTATTGGAGCTAAACTCATCCAAAACTCAAGAGGAGTTTTCTGAAGCCTTGGGAATTGCTCATCAAATGATTTCAACCCATCTCGTGGCCATTAGTTGGTGTACAAACAAGGAAATTTGGTTCTGTATAAACTCAACGCCTTTTTTAACTGCTACAAAGGTAAAACTGGAAGGTTTTTTTTCCTTTGAATCATGATGGGAGACGAAAAGTGAATCCCTTACGACAATTCAAAGTGGAGAAAATCGTTGGTTAAGCCCAGCCATGCATCAACATCATGGAATATTCATGGGAAGAATCGAATGCTGTACATCTGTTTTACTATGAGCTAATAATCTCTAAAAAAACCATTACTGGGGAGCGTTACCAACAATAGTTAATCGAGTCGAGATTTAAAACTCAAGCACTCCATGTTGCAAAAGTCGTCAAGAAAAGTTTGCAGGCGTTTCAATGTAATTTTCTACCCCATTGGCCACCACCACCACTTTGTGCCGGTCGAGACTCTTGGCTGGACTGAGCAGCACTTCCCTTCTTTTGAAGATGCCAAAAATGTGTTGATGTTTGGATCGCCTCAAAATACAATGAATTTTTCCAAAGAGGAATCCGTATGCTCCAAAGAGTCACAGCAAACGATGGACAAAACTTTGAATAAAATACATTAGTATACCAATTTCTCTGAATAAATCTTTAAAATTACTTAAAAATATTCAAACAAGGAAATTCCAAATAAATTAAGTACACGTATATTGAAATATTGTGCATTATATTTATCATTTCTATCAAAGTCAGTGCTTCATTGAAATCAATGAGAAGTTAAAATCAATGATATGAAAACAAAGTCAAACTATAATAAAATATATAAGATTTAATTAATTATTAATTATTTCTTTCTATCCGATTTTGTCTAAATACTAACCAAATTTGATTTCTCTCTCTGTATTTCTCTTTCTCACACATATTAAATAAACATTGAAGACATTTATTTATATCAATTTTGATAATTCATGCTAAGTATCCTCACACAAAATAATCATAATCATAGTAGTAATAATAATAATAATAATAATAATAATAATAATAATAATTAATTTTAATTAACCAAATTATACGCACCTGCCAATTATGCAACTGGCAAATCACTTAACCACAGACAGACAGACAGACAGACAGCTCCTTGAAAACTCCTTGCATTCTCAAAGTGTTGTTCTCTTTCGTTGTTGGCTTGTATGCTTATTTTGTCAATTGCAGGATTCCAGGCTTTTGAAATTATATTATCATCTTGTTACTTGTGGTTGATATTATTATTGTTGGTGTTGCCACAAATACCTCAGGACATTTATTAATAAATTGGCACGTCTTGATGCGCCTTTTGATGCAGTCCACAAAGTTCTTGGAATAAATAATTGAAATTAATTTTCGGCAATTTATAAATGGATTTGTCAAAGGAAATCGACATGAGAGCGCTAATTACAAACACAAGCACACAATATAACATACATATAGTATGTATGTATATAGATATATTAGATGCCCATCTGTGAGTGTTAGAATGCCAGTGCATGTACATCAAAGTATGGAACAAATTGTCGTTGTCGAGTTGTTTCTATGAATGATGAAAACAACCATTGTGTTATGTTTTCAATTGTAGTTTACTTGGCATCCATTCACTTGAGTTCTACAAAAAGCAATTCCATATAGAAAGGCTAAACAACACTCAGATATACGCATACACATATATACGTGACACATACTTATGTATATAGATACTTACTTGCATAGATGCATAGATACATCACATGACATTATTTGCATTTAAGGCTTGTATTGGTGACACTTCTATGCAAAAGGCTGCAGTTTCTGATCCTTTGAATGTTGCGACTTAAGATTATTAGAGAGAAATGTAGTAAAATACAGAAAGACAGAGAAGAAGAGAAATTTAGAAAGAGACGAAAGTGAGAGTGAGTGAATAAATGATTAAGTGTCTTATTCACTGATGAACTGATAAACATGCAAAATTAAATTGAATTGTTTGGCGACATTTTAATTAAGCATAGAATTACAATGACAATACAGATACATTTTCACATACACGCACACATACACATACACACACATATATATGCACTTGTCAAAGTCAAAGTGCATTTTGCATGTAATTAAATGTATTGGCAACTTAAGTCAGTCAGCCATCGTCAGCCAGGCCAAGGACAATGTTGCCATTTGACTTGACTTCCATTACCATAGTTGGATTTGGTTCTCTGGTTCTGGTTGTAAGGCTTTTCATATGCTTTAATTTTAAGCCATTTAATTTAGTAAGTTTCCATTATTCACCTTATATGAGATTTTGAAAGGATTTGAAATGGTTTTCATTGATGAGCTCAGAAGAGCTATGCAATTTTTAGAGTAAATGAGTTTTAAATATTTTGTAAATGCACTTTAAAATTATGCAAAATTTGTAATACAATATAAATGGAAAAGTTTTATTATAGATTGAACTGATATTAAGATTTTTTTAATATTATTTCTTCAGTCAATCTGACTTAGGCTAGAAGCATCGAAAAGAATTAATAATATAAGAAGATATAAGCTTTACTTCATTAATATTGAGATACTACAAAGATTCTAATCGACAATAAGTGTCTGTAATTAATGTTCTGTGGTATATAAAATATACTAATAATTACCAAGATCTTCAGATTCCGATGATACAAGATGACTTGAGGTTTCTCTGTTTTCTTTAAGAAAATCATTTCAAATAAAGCAAAGAACTATTTGAGGTCTAATGATTGTTGAAATGAATTTGATTAGCATTAAATACAATACATATTTTATATAGAAATATTATAAAATTAAATGAAATCAAATGGAAATAATCATCATCAATTAAAGCAACCAAAGACACCAATGGACGAGTTGAGCCGTTGGCAATATTCAACAATCACAACTGGAAATTTGGTTTTTCAAAGCAAAACATTTTAGTTTGCGGCAAAAAATCAAAGTAAACTCAACTCAACTCAATTCAATTCAACTTAATGATTAAGTAAGAGTGAGAGAAAGAATGACACTAAGATATGAAGATAGATAGAGAATTTGATGAAGTGGCATAAAGTGTTGTGAAAGCAAAGGTAATTAATATGCATATGAAGATAAAATGAAAAAGAAAAAGAAAAAGAAGAAACGAGAAAGGAAAACTAAACCAATCAAAACAAAATGAAACTAAAATGGAGATATACGAGTATGCAAAACATTTAAGCATAAACATGTTTACCTTACGTTTTGCATTTTCATTTTTATTTTCATTTTCCAGCTGCTCAAAATACTCATAGTCTCATAGTTTTACATAAAACTGCATTGTGTGGCAAAACACAAACTTACCAAAGTATTTCTGCAGTTAAGTTATTAGTTTGGGTTTTGCCTTAGACGAGATAAAGACTTGATGAAGAGGTCGACAAAGTGAAAACAGAAAATGCAAGGAACTGCGAATGGATGGAAGAATGGTGGAAGGAAGGAAGCTCAATGACGAACACGAATACACAAAGTTTCGTGGTTATGGTGATGGTGGTTTATGACTTGAAGAAGAACAACTTCACTCGATGAACGAAAGCGGAACCAAATTAAATTGCGGTCTGGGCCAGCAAAAATATAAAAAGAGAAATTCTTTGCCATTTTCCGTTCATTCATTCATTCAGTCATTCAGTTACTAAAGCTGATTCATTCAAGCTAAGTAAAGTAACGTAAAGGCAAAGAAAGAAATACTTAATTTAAGTGAAAGCAGCTAGCAGCGCCTTGAAAAGTTCGCAGGCCAAGAAGCTATGCTTTCTTTCTGGTTTCCATTCCTTTGCAAGGATCAAGAAACCAAAAAAAAAAAAAAAAAAAATAAAAATAAACCAATAAAATGAAAAAAGCAGGAAAATGTTTACAAACTTTTGGATTAAGAGATCCAAATGGAGAGAGGAGAAAATAAGTAGGAAATTTGCTAACTAAATAAAACATATTACAAAATGGTGGCCCAAAAGAGAATTCAACATAAAAGTTGTTAATAAATTCTATTACTGCAACAATAATAACAACAACAACAACAAAAATAGCAGCGATAAATATGATGAGGAAATACTGAAAGTGAAACTTTCTCGCATAAAATGTTTGTTTTGGAACAAAATTTAAGCACGAAAAAAATGGCAAACAAAATCTCCGGAAGCATTCCATAAGAAAAAATAAAAAACGAAAAAAAAAATGTGTTTGAATATCTAACATTAAAATGGAGCGGAAGTAATTTACTAAAAAGAGAGAATAATGGCGAAATAGTTGTGTGTTGTATGAGCAAAATGGTGACTGTTTAAAAAGCAGTTTTACATGCACATACACTTTGGTATAAGGATTTCATATACATATACATGTATTTGAGCTTGTGTAATGTCCTTTGTAATATTTGTTTTGCCTTCAACATCATCGTCATCGTCATTGTGGTCGTCAAGGTTGCCTGCAAATGCGGGTGGACAGACACAGTCAATGCAAAGAAAAATCTCTGCTGACCTTTGCCAATAAGAAAATTTACATAAAAATAATTGCCTTTCACATACACACACACACACACACACACACACACACACACACACACACACACACACACACACACACACACACCACACACACACACAAAGAGAGATATACACACACACAAAGAGAGATACCCACACATACATAAAGAGACAGAGAATAAAGAAAAATCTATAGAAGAAGTTAAAGAGTAAAATATACGATGAGTAAAATGACAGCATAATTGCCTTGGAAACTACACAAAATAATGATATGATGATGAAAGGAGAGTAGAGTACAATTAAGTGGAGCATAGCAGTACAGCAGAGTGAAAGAGCTACTGGCTTCGCTTATATCAACAAGCTGCGACTAAGGATAATATTCGGACAAAGGCCATGCTTGTAGACGGACGGTGCCATTGATTGCCACACTGGGACTTGGTTCTCCTTCACTTTAATGTATTTTTATTGCATTGAAAGATGCTTGCTTGCTTTCATCTGCATACCAAAGGAATGAAATGGAAAACAGAAGAAATGAAAAATAAGAATATGCGTGTAGGACAAAAGGACGCGATTATTATTTGTCTGTTGGCCCAAGAATAATAATAATGGAAAATGACATAAATGCATTTTTAATGATTTATTAATTTGAAAAAGAGAAAATATACTTACAAAGCGAAAAAGAGAATATCAACCAATATCATTGCATTAAGGAAAAGAATTGTTATTTGAATAAAAGAATATGCACTGTGAGTTAAGATGAAATGAAAAGCGAATTCAAAGCGAACAGAGATTTTTCAAATGTTTTCAAATTGTTCACATTTTTCATTGAGTGGCAAAAACAAACTTATTAAGCTTAAGACAAGAAAGCATCATCATCATCATCAAATTTCGAAAAGAAAAACCATTGAACAAGGATTTACAAACTTAAATGCAAGAGATTTCATTTCTAAAACTTCCTATAGTTTTTTTTTATTTTATTTTGTTGAGACGTTTTCCACCTTCCCATTTTGGGTAGAAAGAAAATTGTGTTCTAGTATGTTATGTGCAAAAAAAACAACTAAGTCTAAGCATGGGAGGATGATCTTGTGTTGGAGAAGTTCATTGTGATACTTTGTTTTTGTTTTAATATTTGTTTCCTTTCCTTCAATTCTCTGATGGCAGAAATGCCGCCTTATGGTATGTCAAATGCAACTTCATTCAGACTGAGTCAGGACCAAATCAGAAACAGAAAAAATTATCCAAAAGCAAATAGGAAAATTCTGTACTTATTTCACTAGTAGTGGACATACCTTTTCATTTAAGCTCATTTCATCTTATTTCAGTTTCTCTTTCTTCTACTAGAGTTTTGGTTCCTGAGCAGGAAGTGATTTAATTGGTCCTGTTCTTAAGAGTTTCAGTTGTCCATTTCGAAAGCTTGAAATCATTCAATGTGTTTATTTTTGTTTCAATATTATGGAGGTTGAATATATTTACAATTTTGTCATAGACAAACTATGAACATATTGAAGTAATACTATTAATTGCATTTTATTTATGCTCTCTTTTTAACTAAGTATATTATTTGATTAAATATTTTATTATTTTTATTTATTACATTTTTTTTCGTTAATTTTTCCACTTGTTTTAATAATTTTTAGGGAAATTGTAAAAGCTTCAATTAATTGATTGATTACAGTCATTTTAATTATTAAATATATGCTGTTGTAATGGAAGTTTGCATGTTTGCCTGTACCCTACTTATTGATATTTTCATGATGGTATTGATGACATTGATCTAATGTTTTTTAAGTCTTTTTATTAGAGATTTTAAATTTCAATTAAAAATGGCAACTCATTTACTAAGAATGATGTGAAGAAAAGTCTTATGGATACTTATTCTACCTAAGGATCTTAGGAGCTTTTGAGAGAAAAGTCTGTACTTGAACTATTTACTTTCAGAAGTCGTTTTAATTGTGAAGGAAAGGGAAATAGGAAATTGTTATGAATTTTTTCATTGTTCAAATCTTTTTGATTTTTCTTTGTTTTTGATGTTTTGCATTAACATAGAAATAAGAACACACAAGATCACTTAAAAACTAATTTATCGACCTAACACGTTTCACACGAGTTTGTTCATTTTACAAAATTATATTCCATTTCGTTGACTTCATTGACGGGATTCCTTTCTTTAACCATGCATCAGTACGAATCTCTTTTTCCACTTCATATTTCTTTTCTTCATCTACTTTTTCCAAAGACAATGCACAGCGATCAATCGCAACGATTTGTCATAAAAACAATTTTATTTTCAGTCAGTTTCTCCTGAGATTTCGCTCACTAATTCTCCAACATCTACGCCTGTCCATCTCACCAAGACTGAACATGAACCGAACATCCGTCTATGTCCACATGTTGGCTTACGGAAATAATAGTCTCCTAACGGAGTAATATCTATAATGCTTTATAGTAGTAAAGTTAGTATTTATTTGTTAACTATAATTTAAAAATAAATAAAGTAACTAAAAATAAATAAAAAAAAAAAAACATAAATATCACATGATCTCTTTGCATAAATGCAAGTCACATCTAAATGTCGTCATAGCCTTATTGAGTTTTCTAAATAAAAATTTATATATATTTTTTGTATAGTGTTTATATTTATTTTATTAATAAAACTACAATTTTTTTTTTTGTAAATATTTTTCATAATTTTGTAATACTTCAGTACAATAAAACCTGCTGCATAATCTACTTATTTACACATCAACTATGGTGATGGAAAATTTGCTTAAATTTTTTTCATATCATTTTTTTTTCTTTTTTATGAATTTTTGGTTGTGTGTTTGTGCATACGAGTATTTCAATAGTGCATTCATTGAGCAATTTCGTCTGCACTTGAATGCATTACTTTTTTCGTAGTTTACTTTTGGGGGCAACGTAATTTTCTGGTGACTTGTGTACAACAAATTGAGTTATTTGGGAAATGGTGCATGACTTCATATACAAAAGCTTCCATTTGTAATCAATATCCTGCGGCAAACACATATTGCCAATGGTGTTGATTGGATCACAAGGCAACCCTTAAGGCAAACCAATTTGTGTGGAATATTAAAGGAAATTTAAAAAAAAAATTGAAATGAAAAAAGGGAACAACCGCCACTATTAATGAGGGTAAATATAAATCATGTCAAATCAAGAGATATAAATTGATTGATACATAATTTGATGTTTTAATTTTATTTTTGATTTAAAAATTCTCTTCATCATAATCATAATCATAATCATCATCATCATTATTATTATTATTTAATGTTTTCTTTTTGTTTCTGTCCAACTACTCACATTGAAACAAATAACTTTATACATTTTGAAATACTTCATTTGAGTCCTAAGTATGAGAATGAGGAAAGAAGAAGAAACTTAATTTTATTTTTTGTAAAAATAAAGAGGGAAATAAACTTTTCAGTGTCCTTTTAATTTTTTTTTTTTTTTTTTTGCCAGTATCATGATTTCTTTTATTTTCTCCCTCAGAACTTTTAACCACTTCAGTGCGATACATGAGGATTTTCGTATTTCGACATTCGCCCTTTTTTGTATTTTTTTACACAGGAAATCGCTGCTGGAAAGTTTTATCAAGTGTGAAGTCGAATTGAGTCGATTTTGGTTGAGTGTATGAGTGAGCTGAGCTGAGACGAGTCGAGTCGAGTCGACTTGAGTTGAGTTAAGTTGAGTTAAGTTGTTTCAAGTCAATTCGAGTGTCTTGAATTGAAGCTTTGAGCTATTTTCTCTTCGCACAATACTTTGGTTGCTAAAGTGCGAAAAAGTAAAAGTTACTTATTTGGTGGTGATGGTGATGGTGTTGGTGGTGCCAAAGTAACAAATACCCAATATAAATGTTGATTCAGTGGATAAGTTAACTTCCTTTAACAACAACAACAACAACAATAACAACAAGAAAAACATGAATATAGCAGCATCATTGCCTTTCATTGAAGGAAGTTGATGCTTATGTTATTGAAGAAGGAAGCCGGAAATAAGGCAACAAAGTTTGTATCGCATTTATACACATATCCATCTGTATGACTATGTATCTGTGTGTGATAGTGTGTGAGTATGTATCTGTGTATGTGTATGTGCGTGTGTGTGTGTGTGTGTGTGAAACCAGATCAGAAAGTTCTAATTCACTTATAAAGCCTTAGAACAACATCGTTGGTTTATTGGGAATCAAATGCGCTAAAGTATTTTACAAAGTAACAAAAGGCGTTGCTGTTTCTCTTGTTGTTGTTGTTTTTTTATCAGCAAAATATATTTGGGGTTCTTTTAATCATTTTTCAATGGAAAGATTGTAAGAAGTCATACATTAATTTGTTGTAAAAGAAAGAAAATTCTCTAAACACTTTTAGTTAGAGAATAAATAAATAAGGATTTTCGTCAGTTGTTACAACTTAGTAAGTAGAAGTTTAATTAAAAACTTAAAAGATTAACTTTTTTGTAATAAATTAACTTTAAATTTATATCAAATGCAATAAGGAATTAATAAGCATCTCACGCAAAAGACTAAAAAGCTTAAATATTTTTAAAGTTTATTCAAGGAGTTTGCCAGGAGGAACTATTAGTTTCACTTGAATTCATAGGATATGAAAAAATACTAATCTCATCATATACAAAGCATAGCCTTCGATCCATTGATATTCGTCTTCGAAATGAATTTTACTGGTGAACTAGGCTTCATATATCATAATAAATCTATTAATACTACTACCGAAGAATTCTCTTTACAAATTTAAAATAGTAAAACAATTTCGCATATTTTGAAATAAATTCAGCAGGCATCTCATGAGTTTGAAATTGATTCTGGTCAAAAAAAGTAGCTTAATCAGTATATTCAAACTTGCTGCTCTTTCTCTCAAACCAGAACATACAAGATAAATAGATCTCTCTATCTATCTGTCGTAGCTGTGCTCAATCAATTTCAACTTGTGTGTTCGGGTTGAGACAATAATAGATAGATAGAGAAATATGTAGATCTACAGCTAGATATATAAATTTTTACTAATATGTCTCATAGGTTCATATGTTAAGACAGACAGGGGCAAGTTTGAACACTTTCTAGCTCTTCAGCCAGTTTCTAGAGCCATTACACTGAGCTCCTGTTTGCAGAGTCTATTGTGAAATATGAATCTTGAACAACGCATTAGGATTAAGATTTGTTTCAGGTTGAAAGAAAGAAGCCAAAGAATCTCATGAACTGTTAAAACCTGTACAATGAGGTAACTTTGAAGATTGTTTATAAGTGGTTTGAGCGTTTTAAAAGTGGAAATGAGTCGGAAAAGATCATGCGAGTAATAATCGGGATATTCTTTTACCTCAAAAACAAATGAATATATGCAAAAAATATCCAAACTTGTTCTTTCAAAGAAACAAATGACTTTATGAGAGCTTAATGAAGAAGTTAACATGTTGTACGGGTCCGAGGAAACCATTTTAACTGAAAATGTATGAAGAAAAAGATCTAAAAAATGGGCCAACGGCTTCTTCTTCACTATGACATCGCCCCGTGTCCCAAGTTGCTTTTGATTTGAGAGTTTTTCGCTGCTAAAAGTCTTCTTGTCCATCCACATCCTCCTTACTAACCAGATTTAACACCATGTGACTTCTGATTCTTCCCAAAAATAAGAGAGGAAAACTTTTTGACACCATTTCTGTCATTGAGATGATCATGACAGATCAACTCATAATAGTCAACTTTTGAAAACTCTACTTCTATTTCACATAATTGAAACTGGTTTGATTTCCTTAGAAGATGAATGAATGCTTAGTACGTGTATAATAATCATTACTTTCTGGAAATCAATACTTCAATTGCATTTGTACATATATTCTAAGATTCTTATGACTTTCAGTGTCTATTTTGCCCAAGTTCAAGTTGATTATTGAAGAAAGCTTTTAAAGAATCCATAAGTTAAAGTGAATTGAAAGCTAAATACAATTTCATTTTGATCTAATTAAAAATATTCTGTCGAATACAATTTGGTAATTAAAAGTTTCAAAAGGCAAAAAGGCCAAAAAGTGAAAAACGAAAATGATGGCGCCAATAAAGGTTGGTTTTTGTTCTTGTAGTTTTCTCTGTTTTCATATTCATGCTCTCGTCCATTCTTTCGTTCATTCATTCTGTTGTTATACTGCATATAAATAGCTCACGTGTCACACTCATAAAAGTCACACATAAAACAATAAAACAACATCAACAAACAAACATACAAAGACACACAGATACATTTACAGTGTGGGTAAAAGTAAAAGCAACAATATAAGAACAGTAACAATAAATACAACGCAAAATTTAATTACAAAAAGAGAACATTAAAAATTTGTAATTTGAAACATAAAAAGCTGAAACGCAGAAGGCAAAAGTCACCAGCCGCCAACACTCATACAAAAGCAAGCACAAAAAGAAATTTAAGACTATGGAAAAACAAAACAAAACTCAACAAAAGAAAATGAAAGGGGGCGACCCAACAGTTTCTGTAATCAACAATGGATAAACTCATTCAGGATTAGCTAATTTAGCTGTAAGTCGATATACATAACTTCATCAAAACAGTCACACTGAGTCCAACAAAGGTCCAGTGAGTGAGTAGCTGTGAGTGGATGAAATATCCTGGCTTAGCTGTTGCTTTATCCCGGGTGTGTGGAGCAAGTGAATGTCCATGCGGTTTTTAATTACTTTATTTTATTACATAATTTGCTTAGACGACGAATGGCATCGCCACTAAAGAACTCGAGGATACAACAAATTTCAGAATTAGTAAACTTTTACAGGAAAAAAAAAAACAAAAAAATTAATCTTAAAATAAGAATGCGCAAGATGAAGAACTCTTAGATAAATTAAGCTTACTTATATGGAAAAATGTTATAAATTAAATTATCCTGTTCTTTTTTTCTTTAATCTAAATCATTAAAAACTTCAAATCTTTTGATGGTTTCCACTAAAATTTTATTACACAAAGAATTTTGTTTGTAGACACAACAGAGCTGGGTAACGAATAGACGGGATCAAGACACAATTGACATAAGATTGGCAATTAATAATAATGATGTATGTAACAGTGGAGGGCAGAGTGCAATACAAAACATACTACAAATTAACATTAAAAAAATATATACCCATGGCACAGGATTTGAACAAATCAGAACAGAACAAAACAGAACAGAACCAACAAAATATACTTGGTGAAAGTGGTAAAAATTGTATAAAATAAATATAATAAACTATCATCTTAAAGAAGCCGCCGCCGATGCCTCCTCCATTGCATCCAGACATCGATTTCGATTCTTAAGCAAGAACGACGCTAAGAATGTAATGGGATCAGAGGGTCTTTCGTCTGCCAAAGCCTGCAAACCACTTAGCAGTATGGGCGCCACAGTTTGATCCAGATATTGTCTCGTTGGCAAAGAATTCGTATCTGGTCGGGGTTTTCGGCAATGTGGCACTGGTTGCGGTCCATTTAACACATTCGCAGCACTTGTATTACTTAATAGTGTGCCTGCCCTTGATAGATCCTTATTATCATCAGCATCTACCATCGATTTGATTTTTGACGCGATGTCGGCTTTATCATTCATTATGGCTTTAGATAAAATTAAGAAAATAATACAGAATAAAATAAAAATGGCAAAATAAAACAAAACTTACACATTATGTATGATATTCGTTTTAAGCGTAAGAGTGACTTTTCAATATGTAGTGCTTGGGTCGAATTTCTCTGGAAAATATATAGAATTTTTTATTTATTTCCAGTATCGAACTTCACTCTTCGAATGTTTCTTTCAGAATGAAAATTTTACTTGACTTCTTCAAAGCTTGTCAACATTTATTTGTAAGAAAAATACCTACTTTGCTTAAAATTTAATTTGATGACAAATTAAAAAAAAAAAATAATGTTTACACACAAAAATTAATATGCTACTTTCACTGAAGCTGCATCAAGAGGAAGAGAGTCAGGAATGACCAAAATGATGAACGTGACCAAATAAATGGTAACACCCATGTAGAGTGACCAATCACAAGATGCAACATTTCGGTGAAATTTGCAACAACAACCTATTTTTTCTGTGCTTGTTGTAAAATGAATGCGGCATTTCATCTCCATTTCAGCAAATGGAGCAAATAGCCTATAAATTCAAATGGTTCAATGTGCTTATATTCTAAAAAAACAGTAATCTATTTCGCAAAAGTATTTAATTGAATAAACAGAAGACTTAAGTTCAGCACTCCAAATGAAAAGGAAAATATTTAGCAGATAAATGACCTTCAACGGTTAGAAGATAGAAAATTCGTTAATCTGTTTTTGTGATAAAGAAAACATTCTCATTTAAGAAAGAATTATTGAATATGTACAAGTAATTTTCACTTAAAAACGATCTATAAATAATATGGTCAATATTCGAAGACTGCTGGTGATAAGGGACTCCAGATGAAAACTGCTTAGAAAGCTGAATGGTTATTGCTTTTCCAAGAGAATATTCTTCTTTTTTTTGGGTCCCCTTTACATAATATCTCCTCAAACATGGTGGATGTGGAAGGTTCTATTTATAAAATCCCTCCATGCTACTTGTGCCTGTTGTTTCCAGTAATCGGGGATTTTCACAGAAACTTTATAGAAGATGATTTCAACAAAATCTTCTTACATTCTTCATTTTCCATTTACTAATTAGCTGCCCAAGCTGTCTAACTGCGGCGGGATTGCTATTCGTGACTTCTCACCTCCTCCCTGCTGCAAGCCTAATACAAAATGCAATACTAAAAATGCCGCATTGCTAAAGCTTCTCTCATTCTTGGATAGGCAATATATAAATGGGACCTTACAGAAGTGATTAGGTTAAAAAATAATATACTTAATTTGTAATGCAATTGTTGATCAAATATTGAACAGAATTTAATGCAATATATGACAATAGAATTAAATGTATTTTGGGTAGTTGAAAATTTTAAAAATTAGAGAGAAGAACTTACCAAATATGAAGGTGAAGGTTGAATGAATAGGAAATATATTTTGTTAAAACTTTCTTTGGAAAAAAATATAAGTAGTAATGTATTGTAGCTTTTTCTCTTATCGAACTGCACAGTTTGAATATTCTTCAGAGACTAAATTTTTTAGTTTTCTTCTCTATGAATTGTCAATTTTTGTTCTCACAGCCTATTTCGGTATTAAAAATATGAGAATATATTTCTCCCTAGTGATGAGCTAAACTAAGATAAGTGAAATCACAGAGTTCATCATTTTAAGATATTTTGTATGTGGAAATGTTATTGCAAGTACTATGAGACAATCTTTTAAAGTTTTAGTTTCAATCGAACAGTCAGTTTTCCTACGAATAAAAAGTTTACACTGAAAGGATAACTGAAACTGAGACTGAGAACTGAAGGGATGGAAAGACCTTTTTGTTTTATTATACTCTATTCATGGCTGAAGAAATAATTGAAATAACTGAAACAACATTTAGAACAATGAAAACTGAACAGATCGTTTAAAAATACTTTTCCTTCGAACTGAAATGCAACGAAAAATTGAACTGACGGCTGATATGACCATCACAGAAGCCATTTAAGGACATTGAGATAAATAAAAACATTTGAATATCAACAGAAAAATTTGTCATTCCCAAATGATGATGTTTTGACAACCCCATGATATCACAAATTTCGATTATCACTAATTTTTATATGTCACATACATAATCTATTGCTTTGCAACAAATTACACAAAAATATTGAATTTTTAAAATTTGATTTCTTATATAAAATGGAGTTTTATTTAGTCGTCGTTCGTCGTCGTCGCCGTCGTGGACGGTTTATTCTAAAAATCAGTAAGGTTTGTATATTGATTTATATTGTTTATAATAACTTCATAAAATATCCCGGTAGGTGTGGATTCCTATTCCATTTGAACGTCGCATCCAAAAGATTTGGATAGTTTTCCGTTAAATGTCAGGGCAAAAATACTATATTCTTATTGATATTAGTTTGTATTGTAGATGATTTGAAATAATTTACGAAAGAGAATTGTACAAAATAGCCTATCTGAGAAAGTGCCGTTGATGCCATAACGCCAAGAGATTCAATACTGAACAAAACCGTATTCAGAAAAACATTTAGCTTTTATAAAGAAAGTAATACTTCTTTGTCTATAAATAAAGGGGTAAGTTATATGTTTATGTTTAAGTTTAATTAAAATCATATTTTTATTTAGGGACGCTTCGTTATTATTTGGTACAAGTGACGACATGACGACATTCGATTCGATGCAGACACGTGGAATCAAACTATACTGATGAAATTATTTTAATATCATATTTTATAAATTTTTTATGCGCTTACATTTAAACTCAACAATAAAAAACGTTATGTTTAGGTTTAAATGTTCATTTCAATTTTTATTTACTAGAAATAAACAAAAATAAGCAGAGATTAATGTAAATTTTGCTGTAGTGAAGTTCTCAGATGCATAATGCGACCAATGAACGATGGTGAGTGGGAGTGAGGATAATTGTTAGGTTAGTTTTAAAGTTAAATAAATCCTAAGCTAAGATAATAAAAATACATAAGCATAGGCAGGAGCAGTATCCAGTATCTCAAAGCAAGGACACTATTTATTCCTGGAGTGCTGATTAGCGCACTTGAAATCCATCAACTTGACATAATCAAAAATATAGAGAAATAATTTACTACCAGTAAAATATACATATAATGAAAGCATCATTGGGGTGCATTACCAACAACGATTGATGCAATTGAGTCGAGCTCGAACATGGCATATGGATTTTTCAGCATGACAACGCTCAGCCACATGTTGCAAAAGTCTTCAAGGAATTATTGGAAGCGCTTCAAAGGGATGTCCTAGCCCACCTTTCATATTCACCAGACTTTGTTCCTTCCGATTAATACTTCTTCCGGTCGATGACTTATGGCCTGATTGAGCAGCACTTTACTTCTTTTGAAGATACCAAAAATTGAGTTGATAATTTGATTGCCTCAAAAGGCGATTTCAATGAAGAATCTGTATTCTGCCTGAAAGATGGGGAAAAGTCGTAGCAAACGATGGAAAATATACGCACAATATATTCGTATACGATGTTTGATGGATTTTCCAGTGTTTGGTCATTTCGTTCAACGTGAGTGAAATGAATGTATAAATTCGTTGTATGTTGGATCCAACACAAGTACTACTTAGACGTTGGCCAAACCCATTTAAAAAATGCCTCATGTATGACGACAACTTTGCTTTCCATGTTGTTTTATCATTCACAAGTTCCTGGCTAAACAGAATATGGCAACGATGTTCTGATTGCCATCAGTTCCGATTTGGTACCATCAGGTATTAATACGAAGTTTGATGCTGTGATGCATTCCAGGAAAATACCGAAACTATCACAAATGTAGGCAGTGCCTTTCTGATATACAAGGAACCTGACGTAAAGAATTTTAATCATCTGTAAATTTTTATTGCTTAATTTTTTCGTATTTTCAACTGACACGCACTCTGTCAGACACATACACACATATGCATACACAAATACAAATGCATTGACATTCAATTCGTACATATTCGTACATTTCTATACGCATCTTTTTTCATTATTTTGTATTGTTGTTCATTCATTCATGTTCTGCTGTTCTGTTGTTCTGCTGTTCTGCTGTGACGCCATTGTAGTACAATACTATGCATGAAGGAAGGACGCCATGCTTCGGTTGTGGTGAAACAAGTGTAACATGACACTTGTCTAACTTTGATAGAAAAAAAAAAAAAAAAAATGCAGAAATGGGAATCCTTTGTATAAGATGAATTTTGTTTCTCTGTCTTGTATGCGAGTTTTTCTAGAACTCAGCCGCGTGTATTGTGAAATTGGCAGTTACATGTGCCATGAAGATAGAATACACACAAAAAACAACAGCAACAACAACAACAACAACAATAACACGAAAAGAAATACAACAATAATAAAGCTACGCATTCTTATAAAATTTTGCCAATTAGTGTCTATTGTGAGGCTGTCTAAACTACAATACAACACAATACAATAACTGCCCGCCTTAATACCCAACCACTTCCTATCATTCTTTCTGTTACTTTCAGTTTGTTTGTTTGTTTGTTTATATCATTCATTCTTTATTGACATTGTTACATATTTGCAAGCAAAACGAATGAATATCAGTTACTTTGGTGTATTCTAGTACTTCGTACTAGTTACTTTTTTCATTGATTGTTCTTAATTTTTTTTTTTTTTTTATTCGTATTTTTTGTATTTGTTTTTGTTATTTTGAGTTCAGTTTTTGTGGTGGCATAAAATGCAATTTCGCGTTTTTCACTTTTTTGGCGTCAGAATTGCATTTTTAAATTTCAATTTACTGACATTGTTTGTCGAATCGCCACAACTTGGCTCCCATGGACTCAACTCAACTCGGCTCGAATCGAATCGAATCGATTCAAATCGTATCGTATCGAATTGAATCTACTACTTCATACCACTTCAATCGACGACTTAGTTCAATTCGCTATGAATTGAATTGAAAGTTGAATCGTTACAAAAGCTTTGTTTGGTTTTGATTTATTTACTGTGGTTTTACAGATATACAATATATATTTATTGTATCTTTTTCTGTTTGTTTGTTTCAATGTATTTTGTATTTTTTTTCTTCGTTTTGAAAACAAAATAAATTTGGTTTGTGTAAATAGTTGAAATCAATAAAAGTTTATAAAAACCATGGATATTACTTTGGATAACATGGTAAACGGTTTGAAGTTGATTTACAATATCGAGGTAGGTGAGTGTTCACTTATCTCTTCTTTTTATTTTATATTTTGTTACAAGTTATCAAATGAATTCACTTGAAAAGGATTTCAAGGTAGAAAAACAATTGTATTGTAATTGAATCTTTTGATTTTTACAATAAATTTTTTTAAACTGAGTTTCCATTTCAAAAAACATTCATATTTTTATAATTTTTTTTTCACGATACTTTGAATTTTATATCATTTTGCAAAGAGAAAAAAACTTTTATAGAAAAAAAGGAAATAATTAATCAACAGATTATTGTGTTGAAAAGAAAGATATGTGGTATCATGTCTAGCGAGAAATTGAATGATCTTGGAAAGGAAGTAAGCTCCGAGGATATCGAAAGTGAAACTGATGCGAACACCGAGATAGAAGTCGAGCCAAAAAATGAAGTTGAGGCCACAAATAAGGTGGAGACCGTAAATGAGGTGAATACCGTAACTGAAGTCGAGATCACAAATGAAGTCGAAGTCATAAATAAAGTGGAAACCATAAACGAAGTCGAAGTCGAAATCATAAATGATATCGAAAACGCTTCTAATAAAAGTGGCAGCAGCAGCATTGGTAGCCACAGCAGCAGGAGTACCAAAAGCAAAAATGCAACACAGGAATACGATAGGCGACTGAATCCAGATGCACCAGTGTTTGTGCCACGAACATCAACATATTCGCCAGCATCTTCCAGCTTGGCGCAGAAAAATTTCCCTGCTGGTAAGTAAGCAATTCATTAACACATATCAAAGCATCCTTGTTTCTACAATTAACCAAACAGTTTTACCTTATATAATTTGGAATACAGGCGAAGAAGAGAAGAACGCTTCATGCGGAGCTGTGTACGATTCGATTTGGAGTGAAAATTCTATTGCACCACCAATGCCACCGGTACAATCATTTCTGTCCAGACCAAAGTTGCCATCATCACACTTGATGATGTCGTCTCAAATGTCACGCCACTTTCATCCTTTTGGCGCCACTAATTCCGTTGCCACTCCTGGATTTCGAGGCTATCTAACACCGCAAGGTTATTATGAGTTGCGTCGCTCACCATCCAATTTATTGGCACTGCAACCATTGAATGTGTACGCTAATGCATCTCAATCTCTCAACTATTCCAATTTAAATGTTGAACAGAAAAAATTATCTCCTTCATTGCCCATGAAGTCAATGCCAACTATGGCATTTATGACTAACAATCCTGCAGATGGTGGAAAAATGGAAGGTATTGATAGTATTGAAAGCAGTAATAATAATGGTCCTGAAGGTTCGAAGACTCAAGCATTGGAGGAATCCAAAGAAACGTCACCAATCAAATCGAAAATGCGTGGCGTCTTAGTTCACAAAAGTCGTGACAATAATTTTGATGCTTGTGATATCAAATATGGACGAGGTTGTTGCTGTTCATTGATGTAACTCATAATCATACAACAAATTAGATTTTATAAAGTATAAGTATTCATATTAATCTGTGTTTTCTAATGATATTTTTTAAAATCTTAATAAAAACCAACAAAATATTGTTCAGAGAAAAGATTTGATTCATTCAAATTTACAATGCAATCAGAGCACAAAAATAAAACAAATTTCCTATTGCACATAATGATATTAGTAATGATAAACTTGATGGAGATGATGGATAGATACACAACATTATAAACTCTCAATATTCTTGCATTAGTATTTTGCCTACTTTCTCTTCTTTTTCTTGTCATCTAATGTGAAAATTTTGAATTGTTTGTTGATGTTTAGATATTTCTGTTTCATTTCACTGTTTCCCTCTACCCTCCTTCGAATGCATGAATGCATTATCATCTTCATTATATTGAAATCAAGTATTTTGACAAAATCTTGTTGAATTAGATGTTCACATATGGCATCATGTTGCCATTATTACTACTTACTAGATGATGTTCAGATGTCCTTTTAATGAAAACAAGTGACTGTTATTCTATTATTGTTTCTCAGAAAAGCATCTGTCCGATTGGTCAAAGGATGACAGATTTGTCACTCAATTGTATCCAGTCGCAGCTGTTCAGTTGCATTTTCATTAAGACAAATCAAAATTGCAATGCCAAAATATCAAAAGGCATACAAAGTACACAAATTGGATCATGCCACAAAGTTCAATTGTCATTATGTCTTTTGAAGTGAATTATAGAGTGAACTGAATGACTGAATGAGTGAGTGAGTGAGTGAGTGAGTGAGTGAGTGAGTGAGTGAATGAATGAGTTTCACCCTTTGTTAGAAATCAATTTTGTTGCTTGTCCTTCTTTTGATTTCATAGTAGACTCCAATTCTGTTCGTACCTTGTACCAACAAGAATTGTCGCTTAAAGTATTTGACTTGGTGGCATTTGTGTCACCAATTTGTTGCTGCCATTTATTTCTTGGCATGATTGTTGTTATTACTTTAGTTTTTATTGTTTCAGAAAACAAGTCACGTAAAGTATATTTAGTATGGTGGTATTTTTTTTATGTATTTTGTGTCTTTACTTTGATGTTATTCATTGACAAGTAAAAGCAATTGACAAATGGTGGTGACAATAGCTTTTTCAATGAATATCACAATAGTTTATAAGTTTTTAAATATTGTTTATTTTTTGATAAATATTCTTCCTTTATTATTTACTTGAGGTATAAGAGAAATGTGTAGTGTGGCTTATGTTATCAATTCCATCGATGATAAAAGAAGTGTGATTTATTTGTTATACTCTTCACACAGTGAATGAAGTTTTTAACAAACAGAAGGAGACATCGGAGACCCCATAAAGACGAGACGAGTTGAAATAGCCTTGTCCGACTGTCTGTCTGTCAATCCGTCTGTCTGTAAACAAGTCCCTCAGTTTTTGAGCTATAGATCTGAATTTCTGCACGGAGTTTCCTTTTTATCATACATATTATATATGTCGGAATCGGACCACTAGGGGATCTACCCCCCATACAAACCGGGATCCAAATAAAAGTTCTTATTAGAAATGGTATAGTATATGGTAACCTTTTGTTAAGAAGGTCATGAGAGTGAATTATCTTCAGTCGCCGTCGGTTCATACCATGGATGAGGGCCGTTGCCAGACTGTTTGAGTGAGATTGCTGCCTCTGTTGATGACGGATGCATTTTTGGCTGATTTCATCATGCACTGTGGGTATTTTCAGATCAATATTGTGATGCGCACAAACCAAGGAACCCCAGTTATGCTGCTTAGTGAGAGAAGAATAATAGTAAATATATATTTTTTATTATATTAATCAAGATTTTAAGGGAAAACTGTAAATATTTTGCTTAGTTCAACTCAACTCTTATTTGCCAATTATACGTTAATCGCCTGAAGCCTCTAATTGATTATTAAGCTATATATTTTCCTAGGTTCTTTGAAGGCAAAGTCAATGATCATTGTATCGAAGTTACTGATTTCAGGTTGATTTATAAGTGATATTGATTTGCTTCTCAAACCTAATGTATTAGATGGTATTCAGGCGCGAATAACTAAGTTGCTTATCGCACTGTTGCTGCCGTCCCGTAATTGCTATGTACAGAAAGAGAAAGAGAGCTGTTGCCGCTAGCATTGACTTCAGATCGATGACTTTCCTTGTGAACAGAACTTATTTTTTATCATACTTAACGATCATGAACCCTCATTCACCATACAGTGCTTCATGTCTTACTTGATTACATTACTCATTGATTCTAATACTTGATCACCTCAGTCCTTACATACTTTTTTTTTTGAAACTTAAAGAATTTGCTCAGGATCACTCTTAATAAATCTTTATAGGTTTTTGCTTGTAGTCATTCTTTTATTATATTTCTAACGTGTTAAAGTGGCCAAAGTTTCTTTTTTTCTTGATAGAACAGAATCATTGCTTAATTACTTAAAATGTTAGAAAAATAAAATCAGAAATGATCTTTGAGATTTTAATTCATAGCATTAGTTGTATCATTTAATATGTTTATTAGAAGGCAGTGGAAATATTTAATAGAATATTAGCATCTATGGAATAGGTGGCTTTAGACTTCTGAGGAGGTCTCTCCAAAATGGGTGTAAATAACCAATTCAGTCATGGTGTGACAGAAAATTCATACAAATTTAATATATCACGAAATCAAAAAAAAACAAGTTTTCAAAATTCTTCATTTGAATTGTCACATTCTAATGCAATAAATAGGAGAAATTTTTAAATTCTCTTTATCTCTCAGATCATTAAATACTCTTCAAATATTGATAAATCAACAAATGTTTATATAAACAAAAGGTTGAGAGCAATGAACTATAAAAGCGTAAGTCTGATTGAAATTATTAACTCAAAGTTATTAATATAAATAAATTAATTCGATGGGTTCAAGAAATATTTAGTGGAATGCAGTAGATGTTTCTTTTCAAATCTTTGAATTCAATAGTAATTTGCCAAGTTTTCATATAAGAAACTTTCTTCCAAATTTATATTTATTATAAAATTTAAAGTACAATGATATTTGAAATATCTTATATTTGTTACTGACTTAGAAAAAAACTATGTGAGTAGATAGGTCTACCATTCAGTTGAGATGTTAGTGTGCACATATGTATTTCTTAAATAATAATATTTCCTTGGATGGGTGTTAGTGTTTCTTATATGTTCAACTTTAAATTTACATTTCTTGTTGAAACATTATGAATATTTAAAAGCTCATCACACTATATAAACACATAAATACATATAAATACTGGCACTTGCTAATACATAAATACACACTACTACTTGCAGGCTTTGTTTGTTGTAAGTTGTCTATCTGTGTGCCTTGACTGTCAACGTTTTGAGTGAAAGCCATGACTGTATGTAATTGACATTTTGACAGTAAGAAATTGACAACTTACATGACTAAATCAAGGCTGCTGACATAAAACGCTCCACGTTTAGTTTAAACAAAAAGGATCGTTTCCTTCCAAGTTCTTGTGTAGTTGAAGAGCATCAGCATTTAATTTCATGTAATTTTAAGTAAAAAACTAGAGTTGGTTGTGCTGTTCTGACTTTGGAATGAAGTAGGGTTGTTTGCTTGCGTTAGTCAGTTGATTTAAATGATGTCAGGGTAGCAGCAGGTGGATGGAGGTTGAAAGTTGTGTTGAGTTGTGTTCAGTTGAATTTCTTGAGAATAAGGTTAAGTAAAATGTAAATTATTTGCTTAGCACTTTTGTCTTACTCACATGTTCAGTTAATGTAAAGCAAACAGGTAAACAAACTTACTCACACACAAACACAACACACACACACACACACATACACACATATTGTGTACCAATACATAGGCAAACATTAATTTTAACTTTGCTTGTGTTGTTTTTTAAGTTAAAGACAACATTGCGTATGCGTAACATAAAGAGTGGAACGACGCTTTGTGCTGCGTATGAGTAATTTTCAATGAGTCTCGCTTGCATCCGGTTCTTCTGCCAACATCTTTGCTGCGGTCTTTGTATGTCTTGTATTTTGACAGTTCTTTTGACTAATGTTCGCTCATAAATTCATCCACCATCTTCATCTTCATCATCATCATCAACTTCACCCTCATCATAATCATCACCATTACCACCATTCATCGCTTATACGCTCGTTAGTCTGATTGGCTGCTTTTTATTGTACGTTTTTAAATTGAAAAAGTTCAACATGTTAAGGCTTTTCTTCATTACATAATTCACACAAAAATACTCACAAATCTCTAGATCTGAGTTAATTCATTGTGTTCTTTTATTTTTTCAGTTTATTCTTTTGTTAAATATTGTTGCTGATTTTCACTCAGTTCTTTGTTTATTTTGTAAATTTTTTCCACCATTTTTTTTTTTTGTTATTGTAATTTATGTGTGATGTTTTACAAGGATTATTTTAAGTGTGGAAAACCACAGTAACTACAAAAACAACATTAACAATATACCAATAAAATGGTAAAAAAAGAAAAAAATTGGTATTCATGCATTGATTTCAATGAAATACCAACAACAACAACAACACAAACAACAAACTAAACAAATATCAAACCAACAATACAATAAAACCGAAACTGTGATTGCAAGTTAAAAACACAAAAAGAATAGAACAATAAACAATAAAAGTTTAAAATAAAAAAAAAAAACGAAAAATTAATATGGATAAAATAGATAAAAAATTATAGCAAAATCAAAACAAAAGCGCCTACAGACAAAAAGAAAAAAAACCAAAATTTTTATGTGTATTTTTGATTTTTGATGTTTTGTTTCAAATAAATTTTGCGATTATTACAATAGTTTTTGATTATTTTACATATTTTTTTGTATTACAAATTTTAGTTTTTATATCTATAAAACAAATCTGATGTTTAATTCTTATATAATATTTGATACTATGTTGGGTACTTGATCGGTTGCTTCTCATTGCTCGATTGTTTTAAATTAACTGCCTAAAGCAAAAAATACATAATGAGTTTCCAGCCTTGAATCTATTTGAAATGAACGACATTCAGATGAATGCAATTGAGTGGTATATTTTATTTCTTTTTATTGTTTGTCCATTTTAAAACTATAAGCTTAAGTAGTGTACACAAAATCACTTGCTTGCATAAATTGTATTTGATTTCAGGTGTTGTTTTTTTCCCATCACCCGTCTTTATAAAAGAAACCTGCTTATGAAGTGCGTATTTAGTTGATTAGAAGTTTTATTGTTCGTCTGTTTTATATTGACTAGCTTAACCACCAGTTTTGTTATCCGTATTCCCGAGACAATGTTCTGGGCAGACCACCGACATTTTTATGGGATATAGTGTATATGTTTCTGTCATTGTGTGTTCAGGTAAATTAGTGTGGAAAAAAGGCAAAAATCCGTAAGTAAAAAATTGAAAATATTCCATACAAAATTCAAAGAATTGCGTATTGGTCTGACAACATATTGATGTAGAAGATTGAAATAACAAATTCAAATCTCATGGATGCAGTTTAATTATTTATACTTTTAAGAAAAGCTCAAAGTCTACGTAGTCTGGCTAAACCATATTGTACGGAATCGGCTATATGCTTATAGGCTTGGTTTTATTCTATTTTTTTTTTCACTAACACAATCAAAATTAGTTGGAATCTCATGGATGTAGTTTAATTCTTTCTACTTTTAAAATCAGCTCAAAGTAAAAAAAAAAAAAAAAGATCTGTCCAGACCATGGTATCCGTTTAAGGGTAAAGCAATAAATATTAAATGCTGTCCTCACAATGCACTATCAGATTATTATTTCTTTCGATCTCTACAACACACACTTGCACGCATAAAATTGTCTTCAGGAGAGGCATATGACAATGCATAATTTAATAAAATTAAATTTAAGTATATGAAAAAATTATCTGATTTTATACTAATAAACACCCGCGTGTATTTTCTTTAATCTAATAATAATAAATAATTTAAAAAACAGTGTGCGTACATTCAATCAATTTGAAGTGTTGATGCTCATTGCTCATCTGTTTTAAAGGAACATGCTTAAGAGTGCGTATATGTAGTCAATTATAAGTCTTGCTTACTCTTCCTCATGTGTTTGAGATGAAGGACCATTTTTAAGAAGCACTTGACATATTTGATTTGATGGATTCTTTTATTTAACTGATTCAGACGAACATACTTGAGAAGTGCGTTCTTCAAATGTTTGTAGCGTTGCTTTTCATTGCTCACCTATTTCCAATGAATAGCATTGACCAATGCATATTTAATCAGTATGAAGTATGGAATCTTGATGCACATCGGTCATCCATTTTAGACAAATACTTATTTCTATATATATTTAATCAAAAATAGATTCAAGTCTTTCTTAAATATATAAAACTATTGTTGTTTTTCTATTTAAGTTGATTCATTTTAATTCTCTAAAAGACAATTTTATTTCTATAAAATCTTCCTTTTAAAATATCTTTCATTTTATATATTTATTATCCTTTTGTTGTATTCCTATGTTTTTTCAAATTTTTATTCATGATTTGAACAAAGTTGAATTGAAAAAAAAAAGAAGAAAAATGGAGAAACATAGGCAAAATCAAAAAAGCGAATGCGTTAAAAATAACAATCACAAAAACGAAAGCATAAGCATAAGCAAAAACATAAAAGAAACTCTAACAAATAAAGTAAAAGAAGAGACAATAACAACAACTAAAAATAAAAGAAAGAAAAAATCAAAATCAAAAAAATATACAAAAACAACAGAAAGTTTTTATTACATTTTTATGCCAACCTACGATGACACCCACTTTTGCTGGTATATTGTAACTCACATGAGTAAAACTACAAACATCATCAACATCAACAACAAAAACAACAATCATCATTGCAATAGCAAATAGCAACAAGGAAAAATCACTAAAAGGATGCATGCGGATGTGAATGTGGTGTGTGTGCCCATTGTAACGTTTTAGTTAAATTGAGCTACAAACACGTTGGCAATAAAAATGATTTTCCAAACGCTTTTTTCACGCCCCTGCTATCCCCCCTTGTAACTTCTTTTCCCCTGCTAACAACAATCTAAAGAGAACTAGGCAACTCAAATCTTTCCACTTCTTCTTCTTCTTCTTCTTCTGTGTATGTATGTATGTAGTATTCATTTGTGTGTTCAACTCACAATGTTTCTCTTCTTCACATTCAAACAGATTTATTTCACTCAAAATAGTTTCGTTTTAGTTGCATTATTGTTATTGTTGTTGTTCTGCCATAGCTTTGTTACAACAACAATGAAAAACTTCAACTTCTACTCTACTTTACTACTGTTGATACTTTACTCACAATAACAACAATAACAACAACAACGGGTAGCAGAAGAAGGAGGAAGGAATGAACAAATATTTGTTAGCATAGTACAGTAACTTCTTTACTCATTCACCATCATCAGCATCAGCATCAGCATCATCAGCATCACAATCAACATTACCATCACTTATACTAATGCCATCATCTGTTTTCAATTCTCATTGTCATATATTCTTTTCGCTTTTGCCATTCGCTCTTTTACTTAAATTTATTTTACTTTATAAAATTCACTGTTTCTTTGTATTTAGATACAAATATATATAAGTACATGCATGCATGCATGGAACTGTGTGTGTGTGTGTGTCTGTATATATTTCTCAATGTTTGTGTTAAGGCGAGGGAATGTAAGAAACAAAACTTTTTCTATTATTTTCAAATTTAACTTTTTGCATATCGTTTGAATTTTTTATTTTATATCTCATTTCTATACCCTTCAACTAGTAGTATCCTTTGGTAAACATACTCCATGCTTATCATTTACCTTCTACGAGTATATTCCCTTCTATCAATGAACCACATATTTATGCTTGCATTTCTTGCATTTGTTTTTTGATATTATTATTATTTGTTGTTGTTGTCGTTGTTGTTGTTATTTTATGTGTCAGTTTTGTACACAAAAACACACACACACACACACACACAGATATACTCGTATATATTCTCATACCACTCTTATATATACTTACATATATCAATGTGAAACAATTTAAATAAAATATTTCAAATATTTATTTATATTGAAGAATATTTTACACATGAAACCACAACACAACATAGGAGTGAAGAGCAAAGCACAGCGTGGCATACATACAAATGCTCACATATTTACATATATGCACAGTATACACATCGATATACGAGGGTGGGTAAGGAAGTTTTCAACTTGAAATAATCTGCTATGTGAAGAACAAATTAACTTTGTAATATTCAAATAAATAAAAAGAAAAGAAACAAAGAAAAAAAAAAAAAAAAAATTAGAAAAATTAGCAAATGAGGATCAATGGAATTTTGTGGGAATCTATACCTTCGGTATCAATCAAAATATGTATAATAGTTTAGCTTTTTAAATATATTTTATTTGATTAAGATTGTCATTCAAATGAGGTTGACATTGCAGAAATTATTGGAAGAAACCAAGATATCGTCGTCGTATGCAATCTGAAAATGAAAGTCATTGGATATTTTGAGGTTATTTAAAAGAAAGATGCTCACTGTAGATCGTAATGATCGTCATGAAACAATAAATTAATTGAGTTTCAATAATTTCAGATTGGGCATGGTTCATAGTAAAATTTATAACGATAACATAGCGTTGAAGTAATCCATTAATAATGATCATCTCAACAATAAAAATTCAATAAAAATGTTGCCATTTATGAAAGAACAAGAATTCAGCCAAAGATTTTGTTTCTTCATTCGCTAAATTTCAAGTCCTGCGACTATATTCTATTTCATATTAGAAGAATATACTTAGTTGTTATCAGCAGAGAATTTAATATTTAAGTATATGTTATTTTGAAGACCTTGATGATTCTTATTAATTTGTAAGTCATCAATCAATTTTTTAGCGCTGAAAAGCTTTTTATTGATAAATTTATTCTCTTATTGATGTTTCTCGTCAATTTATATAGTTTTTTTATTAATCTGGAATTATCTTAGTATATCAGCCTCTTGAAAAGATATTCTTCGTTCTCTTATAATGAATTTGAATTGAATTTTCTTTTGAATTTATATTGTCAATTATCTTAGTTATCTTGTTATCTTTAATTTTAAGTTTCATACGAAATAAATGGTTAAGTATGTTAGGAAGAAATGAAAATCAAATGCAACTTTTCTGCGAAGGAAGCGTCGTGCAATTGGAACTAGGCCAAGTTAAAAATTAGTTGTAAATATACAATTTGTCATATTACTTATGCAAACTACAGCGAAAGTTTTTCAATCCACCCTCGTCATTTAGATCACAACTAACACTTGTTTAGCAATATGAGTGTACAATTCATAAACAAGTTTCATGTTTTAACAGCTAAAAAATAAATGAAAAACATTAAACGAAAAATTAAAAATCATAAAAAAAAAAACACAAATCGATTTGATTGATTTTCAATTAATTTTTATATTTTACTTGAAATTTTTAATATTCTTTTTGTTACTGTAACAGTATTGTATTTCATGATATTATATCTTTTTTTTTATATATTTATTAATTTCTAATTTTTTTTTACGATTTCTTCATTTATTGTATTTTTTTTTTTTTAATAATCGCGATCAATTTTTTTAAGTTTTAATTCAATTAAATTTTATTTATTTTAACTTTTGACATTTTGATTGACACTTTGAAGGCCAATTTAATTGAGTTATGCTGTCACTGACAAAAACTGCTTCCAAGATAATTCAAGCGCAAAACTTTACTTAAAATTTTATAAAGAAAATTTGTTGGATTGAGTTTGATGATATAATAATAAGTACAATATTATTTATTTAATTATCACTTAAGTCATGGCAAATTAAACTGAAATAAGATAATTTAACGGGTAATACTTACTACAGTGAAAGTGTCAAAGTTTAAATATTGTAAAGGTCAAGTATAAAGTAAAGAAGGATTTTTTGCTATGAAATTATAGATTATTTCTTTAATTATTTATTTTTTTTTGGGTTGCTTGATAACTTTGAAGAGTGACAAAGTTAATGTAGAACTTTTGGATTGTTGCCTTTACAAAGTCGTTTTATATATCATTAAATAAATTTTTGGCAATGAAATTAATGAAAAGAGTTTGCAAATTGTTTAACAAAATAATGAAATGGTAATAAGAGAAATCAGCAAAATAACTTTTCTTTAAATATTTCATGAAAAGTTCATTGAACTCTTTAATCTTCTGTACCAACTCTACTCATCAGTTCAATGCTCGGTTTACTTTTGTTTTTGTTATACTTTATCAACAATCTGAATAGAAACAGCAAAGTAAATATCAGTAAAACTTTATGTAGTAGATGTGGATGTGTTGCATATGTTCAGGTCTGATTGCATTGGAAGGCCAAAAGTTACGCCTCTGGTTGAGTCAGCCGCCATAACAGTCACAGTCAGAGTCCTTTATTAGTGCAGCAGGCTAACAAAAGGTAACAGAATATATGAGTATGTGTAAGAGTGCAATAAAATGTTGTAGCAAGTGACAAATTGCAAAGGAAAACTAGTGCGAAATTGAAAACAAAGCAAAAAAGAAAGTAAATCTCTAAACATAGAAAACAGACGAATGACAAAACAAATACAAAAAAAATAAAAAAAAAATAGTGTAGCACAACAAAATGAATGAGCGAATGGAATGAAAACAACTACAAAAAAGAACAACCGTCATTCATTGTGTTCATTTTGTACTATGTTAGATTAAGGGGAAGTGGACAGAGGAGAGAATAGATGTTGCAAGGTAAATGACCGGCAAACCTGGCATGGCAATGGCATCGTGTTATTTGCCAAAAAAAAAAAAAAAAAAAAAAAAAAAAAAAAAAATTGAGAAAATGACAGTGTCCGAAAATTACAACACAACATAGATGATTGCATGAAAGCATAGATTGGTCAAAGAGTATAGGAAAACAGTTGGAGAAGGAGATGAAGAGAGCAACGAAATAGAAGGTGCGAAATGTAAAAAGAAGCAAAATGAAAAAATTACTGAATGATAGGAGGAATGGATGAGTGAATGAGTAAATGGGATGAATGAATGTGTATTTTGCAAGGTGAGAAACACAAACATACTTCATGACACATGAAAACGGATGTGAAAACTGTGTGTCTAAAAGGAAAAGAGGCAACAAAAATATTAGGAAAAAAAAAAATAAAATAAAGAAGAGAACCACAGAATTGAAGCAAAGCAAAGCTACGAGTATGCAAAGCAATTCTAATCTAAGCGGACATTAAAGCTATGCGGTCCATGGTTAGTCATAGCAGCAACTGAGTCACAACGGGAAGAGAAGATCATGATGCAACTAAATTGCAGGAAACTGCTGCAGACAAGCAAGCAAACACTTTCCCTCATTCACATTTATTCGTTTCAACATTCATTCATTTGTTCATTCGTTCGTTCGTTAGCTGGTTAATCGTTACTTAGTTCGTTCGCATCCAGTTGCAGCAAATGTTGCATACAACATGCTCAAATGCCTCACATAAGCCACTAACACAGGTGACAAACAACAGCAGTAGCAGCAGCATCGTCGGTGACAAACATCAGTAGAATGGTTGTGTACAGGACACAGCTGCTGCTGCTATTGTATTTGTAATTTGCATTAGTTGTAGTTAATGTTGTTGTTGTTGTCATGGCATAGTTCATTCCGTTTTTCACAACAGTTTGCAATTATAGCTTTTATGCATGCCTGCGAAAGGATAACACGAACAAGGATATCAGTCAAAAAAAAAAAAAAAAAAGGAAAAAATGGGAAAACGTGAAATGAAAAACATGTAAAATCAACAACAACATAGAAGTAGAGAGAGAAGCATACACAGAAGGCAAAAACATCATCAGAACATGCATCAGTCATCAGAGTCAAGCCAAGCCAAGCCAAACCAAGCCAAACTACTAATAAACCAATGTAGAGAAGAAGCTGTAAAGGAAACAGGAATAAACACATGCAAACAACTATGAGACAAGAGAAAAAAAGAGAGAAAGAGTATTGAAGTTGTTGTATAGGAGTTCGCATTTTAAAGTAAAAATCATATAAAAAAATTAAAAAAACAAACAAAAAAATACACTTATAACAACTACGAATATGTGTGAAATAGAATAACAAAAAGATATACACATAAGCATAGAAGAAACAAAAGTAAAGACACAAGAAAACTAGAAAAAATTACTCTGTATGAATGAAGCATGATGGAAATTGTTGGAAAACAAGAACATGCAATGTTATTGTAGATAAAACTTAACATTAGAAGCAAGGCGATGCAATATGATCTGATGAGATGTGAAGGTTGTCATTGTTGCCAACTATGATTTGACTTATGACAGATCATCTTCATGCACTCATTCATTAACTAACTTCTTTTTCTATATACATAAATATATTTCTCCCTTTCTTTATATTTCTAAATCTTTCTTCATCTTTGTCACTTACCCATATTAATTGGATGTGACTTTATCTATGATTTTCCTGACTTCTTCTCTATCATTGCCATAACTTTGGTATCCATTTAATTGTAATAATTTCATAAAATAATCGCATAGCCTACTTTCTTATAAATCATAGCCATACTTGTGAATCGATAATCATTTGTCAACTTTAAAATATTTTCATCAAAATGTATTCAGTCTATTATTTGCTGTCGAAGGGAGCAGTCAAAAAAAAAAAAAAAAAAAACCTAAAAAAAAACAAACAAAAAAAAAAACAAGGAAATAGAATTAATTTTTATTTTTTGCTTTAAGAATTTCTTATAAAAAGTTTATTCAATCTGTTATTTTCTGCCAAAGGCAAAAACCGTTATAAAAATAATTATTTTATCATTAAAAAACAACAAAAACAAACAAACAAGGTAAGAATATATTTTTTTTTTTTTTACTAACAATTTCTTTTTTTATTCTTTTATATTTTGACTGCAGGAAATACGCAAATATATATACGAGCATATTACATTTTAGTAATTCTTTATTTATATTTTTTATAACAAAAATGGGACGATATCGAAATCAAACAAAATCATTACTTAGAGGAGATAAATCAGCAACTGGTGATTCACGTGTCGGAGCAACAACAGAAATCATGGTAAGTTCCTACATATAAAAGGTAAAAATCAATCATAAATTTATAGAACTCGATTAAGAATGTGGCGCCCACATGTGGTACTGGAACAATTCAGCCAGTGGACGTTAATAATTTGATTTTGGATCTCTCCAAGTTGACTGTGAATGAGGCTACAATTTCAGATGATGATATCCGCAAGAGAGAAGAAGTCAGCCTTCGAAATCAAAGACAAGTTCTTTCGGTAAGCATTCGCTCGCTTAGGAGGAAATTAAAGAGAGTTAAAAATAAGTTGAAGAAGGCAAATAAATTTAAAAGTGGTTTTTTACCAAAACACCCACCTTCTCGGGTAAAATTCTCTCATTGCTCATGTAAGCCGAAATTAAGGAAGATTAAACAAAAATTAATGGAGCTACGAAGAGAACGACGTCTGGCACAAAAACTACCTCAGATACAAAAAAGAGAATGAGCTATAACATTCAGTATCCATCAGTACTCGCACTGTATTGTTAAAATTATTAGTTTTTGATTATAAGTTCATAATTTTAGGAATCCAAATTTTCGATAAATTGTACATAACTCAACGCAAAATTATTTCCAAATTTTTGTATTAAAAAATTTTATAGCATTAAAAATCTCCCTTTTTTGTATATCAAATTTATATTGAATAATAGGAATAATCATATAAAATATATTCCTTCGCTGGTTATATAATTTGAGCATCTGTCAGAGAAAGGTAAGATTCCTTGGGCCAAAGAATTGTCATTTTGAAAGCAAATCTATTCTGGCACCCATGGCGCAGGCCCCTAGAAATATATCGATTTATTTTGAGAGCCAGGCTGCTGTCATCTCAGAGAACCAAAATCAAAAGAATCCGTGGCCTTTACATGAATACGATATCAATTGATTGCGCTGATCTGAGTACCTAGATAATCTAATGTTTTAGGAAACGAGATTATGGAATAGTGCAATAACTTATATTTTTAGATCTCTAGAAGATATACTTTTTAGTTCTAGAAATATGCGTACAGTGGGTAAGCCCGGGTATTTTGGTATTGCTACCAATCGAATTGGAATGGTATGATGTTGGACTTAATCAAATTATGAATGCTCCCCATCTCCCCAATACTTTTGCAGTTGTGTATGTCAACAACTTATACCAACTAAGTGAACATGTGAACTCGTCTTTGCTGCGAACAACCTGATTCAACTTCAAGTGAATCTTTGTTCAATGGTTACAAATATTAAAGTAAAGTTATAATGCATTCAATAGACCAATATTGTTTAGTGTAGACTAGATTAGATTAAACTAAATGCACCTCGTCATTGCGTTCACCAGTGGGGCTATTGTGACAACCCTTGTAATTACAGTCCTTCTGATATTCTGGCATTCATCAATAATTCCTGAACCTTCTTCGGAGACAAACCTGAAATTTCATTAGGTTCAAAGTACTGGAAACCTAGATAGCGGAGTTTGGCACACAGTGGCATAACAAATGGTCTGCAATGACCGACAACCACAACCACCGTATATCATTCTTTCCGTCTTAGTCTTAATGAAGGCATGAATGTTTTTCCTACTCTAATATTTTCTGTATCAACCCACTTTTCGAGTTTAGCCCTTGTAGAAACCCGAGTTCATCTGCCTCTTCGTTTCCAAGATGCCCACTATGTGGAGATATGCAAATAAACAATCCTCCATTTGAACTGAAAGGAGTTGAGAGCATATAGTGCAGCCTTGCAATTTGAGTGAATGAGTATGTGATTATTAGCAGTAGCACATTCAAAATCTTCTCTAATATATAATTTAATTGCATGTACTTCTGCCTGGAAAATTGAGTTCTCTTAGCCATGCTACTGAATATGTGTTTCCTATGGTTTTCTCCGAGGACTTCAGCTCCCACGTCAGTGTAAGTTTTAAGACCATTTTGTTATACAACTCATGGAAATGTTGTGAGGGTTTAGGCCTTGACCGATCTCAGTCTACTAAATTTTGTTGAAAATTGAATTTAGTAGGACAAAGTTCACTGATGGTTAGATTGGTTCTGCTATGATTGATATTTATATTGTTAATTTGTATATGCGAATGTATATTTCCAGTTGTGGATATATCTCTTTGGTAACTATAAGTGATTGTTGTTTATTAATGAAATTATTATCATACAAAAAAATAAATAAAAATTAAGTTTTACAACAAATTACGAAATTTATAAAATATGCATTTTTGTGTTTTTGTATTTTTAAATTTATTTTTTCATTTTCTTTCATTATTTTTATTTATACCAAAACCATCCGAACTTCATACTAAATCAGATACAATCCAATCATCTTCATCATCATCATCATCGTCACAACATTTCCTTTGTTTAGATGAGTAAGAGAGATTGAGTCAGTGGGTGATTTAATAAGTTTGTGTATTTGTCCTTTTAGTGTCTAATTAATTTATATCAACATTTGAATACCAAAAATCAAACAAACTCAAGAAGCTTAAAGTATATGGAAGTTTGAAATCAAGAGGGTGCATCATTTGGTCTAATTCTTCTTACCCTCTTTCTACTATCTGAATGTTTTTGTGTATCTTTTGGGACTCGTTGATGTATTCAAAGGATTAACAGCAACAATGTTGCGGTTTTAACTTTTAACACACACACACACACACACACACACACACACACGCAAACACATTCGACAATGACAACAACAGCAGAAACATCATCATCAACACCAATAGAACTAAAAACAAAACCAAAATCAAATCAAATAAAATAAAATGTATTTATATAGTTTACCATCATTTGTGTTCCTTTGTTCTTCATAAACTTTTATTGTTTCGTTTATCTTGGGAAAACTGTCATTTTCCTTTGGCTTAAGGTTTACTATTTTCTCTTCGTTAGCAGAAGTAGTAGTAGTAGTCAAAAATACATAAATTCCGTTACAAATTAAATGATTTTATGGCAATTTCCAACACAAATCTATCATAAACTAATAATTACATGTAACTAAAGTGCGTTCGAATTAAGACTTAAACAAAGGCGTTAACAGGACAATTAAATAGTGCAAATTATCCCATTGCGTCATGAGTTTATTAGTGGTGGCTAATGGAATTCATTTGGATTCAGTTGGATATTTAGTATTCTCTATGAATTTGGCATGAATTTATTCTATTTCTATGGCTTTGGTTTCCTGTTCCAAGCCAAACATTGTGTTGTTGTCTCTTAATTTGTTCAAGGAATTTTGCAGTCTTACTTCAATTGACATCATGACTTTGGACAATATTTTCTTATTTTGTGTTGTTTCACAAATAATTCAAGCGTATTTCCTTCCTCCTCCATTTCCATTTCCATTAACAATTAAATTGAAATTAAATTTATTTCGATTTTTCTTTTATTCTTTTCTCTATATATTCTTTCTACAAATAACTTAAAATTATTGTTGCTAATGGAACTTTCCGTTTCGCAAGTCACTGATTGATGCCATCAGCCATCGACCGACCATCAGTTCACCTTATAGAACAATTCCTTAATATAAAGTTGATTTCATTTTCAATTGGCTCGATTCTTGTCTGGTCACAAGAAAAAAAAAGCAACAACAAAATAAAAACATTGAATTAAATTAGGTGAAAAAAAAAAAAATGAAAATAAAATGTAAAGAAATAGAAAGAAAATCTATTCAACAAAATAAAGTCAAAATATAACAATGAAAAGACCAACAAAAAAGAAAAAAACTGGAAAAAAAGACCAATAAGAATAATAATAATAATATTAGCTAAAGAATAGAAGAATACACCCACAACACACAACTGGCCAATATCATCATCATCATCATACAATAGAAGCATCATAATTGGCGTTGTTTTACTTTATATTCGAAGAAAAGGAAATAAAGAAAGAGGAAAGAATTAAAATGAATAGAAGAAAATCACCTTAAGTGACTCTTATTGCTGCACGTCGGCAAAAGACTCATTGCTGCCACGTTCACCATCACGTTCAGAGTCCTTAGCTCAGCTCACAAAGTGAGTCCAAGGAGTGAGTAGTCTACAGATTGAGTCCACAGAGTCTCGTCCTTCAGATTTGTGGTTCATGGAGTCAATTAGGCATTTCTATGCCATTTCGACTCATTTGATATTCTATAAAGCCTGCAATAATCGCACCACTGAAATCTGTTGCATAAATTATGGCTTCGCTCAGAGTTGAGTTCAGTTCAGTTAAGTTGAGTTGAGTTGAGTTGACTAGAGTAGAGTAAAGTAGAGTAGAGTAGAGTGGAACAGTTAGTATAGTGAAACAAACCACACAGCTCAACTTATCGTAGTATGGCACTTTCAGTCACCTTTGCATTGAACCTGCATATAAATCATGAGCAACATCGAAATCGTGCCGAAAATCATGGCGTTAGTTTCCACTAAAAGTTCCACGTTCTCCAACAACGTGTCTGATGTAGTTGGTGGTTAGTTGTAAGTTGCATGGCCGCACTTAAAAATACACACAAACGAACGAACGAACAAACATACATACATCGATCGATGTAAGCAAAGTTAAGGTTTTCGATGTTGGCCACTACTCATGTGATAAGGTAGCAGGTAGTAAAGAAGAGAACCTATTCTAAATGCAACCAGGTGATGGTAGTAAGACTGGAAATTTATTAGTTTTTTAGTTATACATAAAATAAAAGCAAACTAAGATAAAGTTAAAATCTGTAGGGTATAAAGTTTCGGCATTTCAATTAAATTATTCAGTAAGTTTTTCTCTTAGTTGTCATGATCTTAAATTTATCATATGAAATCAAAGTATTGACTTGTTGTCGTAATTCATTGTAGACATAAATTATAGATATGTGAAACAAGGTATTCACTGCAATGGGTCTTCTATATTTGTCTAATCAAATTATTGTCACGCTTAATTTTATAGTTAAAAATATAATTTTCTTATTATAAATATTTTTTATTAAATTTAATTTGTCACATTTGCTTTTAAAAATTCAATATGCTACAATTGTGACATTACATACATTATGATGACCTCTAATCCAGAAAGAGAGTTAAGCACGAATTGCGAATCCCAACTTGTATCAGTCATTATGCGTTTTGGTCAACTCGTGACTAAGGTGGAATACACTTACATTCGATGTATTGTAATGATATGCATCAATTCGTTTAAGAATTATAACGTTGTTCAAAGTGTTGCTTTACATTATTTTCCCAATTTCCCAATAACCAAACTGCTACCCAACCTCTTATCTACATACACAGTGATAAAAAACCAACAACATACAAAACTTAAACCATGACAACGAGAATCAGTGCTCTGGGATTTTGATGATATCCTATGAGTAAATGAATGAGTGAATGAGTTTAGTAAGTGAGCGGGTGAGTTTTTGTTGGGCAAAAACTTATGCGTTTTTTGAATTAATGTGCATTATGGCAAATGCCAAATGCTGATTCAGTCTACACTTAAACCATATCACAGTCATGGTCGAGAGTTCACGTCCATGACCACATTCACTGGCTTGTGTTTGTGTTTCTGTTGGAGTTCATGTTCGTGTTTGTGTGTCTACTGTGTGCTCTGGTCTTTTTTCGGTTGCATTTGAATATGTGATTAAATATAAAATCCCATTGCAGGAATTCTCTCATGCGAAATGAGTCATTATATTGTAGATATGCAATCGTTGAGGCATGCTAAATTCACAAGAGTAGCATGACATGGTATGAGAGCATTGGTTTGGTTGTTGCCCAGCCTCCCCCTCCGAAAGTCATTCAACCGCCAACTATGGACATTGCCACCATTGCTGCTGCCGCCAACATTACCGCCGAGTCATTTGTTAACAACCAACGTGTGTGGTTTGTTCTGCCAAATGCGCGGAAGTAGTCGTCGGATGCGGTTAAGTATACGCCATACTGGCCATCAAAACAAACCAAACTAATTTCTCACAAAAGGATGCACTGCAATAATCTGAAATTTATTGCATAGAAACGAAACGAAGCGAAGCGAACGAAATGAAAACGAAAACGTGGAAGTTCACTTGATGCCTTTTAATTGTTTTACAACACACACACAAACAAATCGAATATGTTAAATCTTTCCAAAAAAAAAAAAAAAAAAACAAACAAACAAAATATAAAGAAGAATTTGCATAATTTTTATGCAAAGATTTTCCTCAATTTTTTTATTTCAGTTTATTTTTGTAGTTTGCTTAAAAAAACTGACATATTTGTCGAGTTTCGCTCTTAATTTAATTACGAAAAATAACAAAAACTACCAATAGTTTTATATGTTTTTTAAATGTTTTTATTTATTCAATGTTGCAATGATGAAAAAGGGACAAAGGACAAACTATCCGGAGGGCTTTTTGATTTTTGAATATAGTAATTTTATTTTGGCGCGCGCAAGAGTATGCAATATAAATTGTTCACTGCCAAAAAATCTCTGAAAAAGCTCAATTGACATTAGTCGAAGCAAATGGGCGTAAATGGGAGTTGAACTCTTGCATGTTATTGCATTTGCTTTTTTATAAATCTTTTTTTCTTTTAACTTTTTTTTTTTTATTTATTTGTTTGGCTTTCATTCAATCCTGCATACCCTCAGCAAAGTATCACACTGCATATTTGTGTGATTTCAATTTATCTTAGTACATAGTAGATTTTAGTTTTTATTTTTACCAAACAAACAAACATCGAAAAAAAAAACAACAAAATTTAAGAAAGAAAAGTAATAAAACATCACGATGTGTGAAAATTTTCAACTTTGATTTATTGTTGCGGTTGATTTTATGCGGTTCCAAGCGAAACACAACTGAAATGCATAAAAATTTATTTATTAGAAATATTTGTAACAAAAAACGAATAGAAAATAAAGAAAATATCACAGAAATAAGGTAATAGATTAAAATGAGTTAAAAAAAAATATTTGTCAATTGAAAAAGTTGCATTGCATGAATGATGATGTCCTTTAGTACTACCGTACTTTGATTGCTGTTGTTTCTGCAGCTTAACAAAGTGGCAACAAGTCCTTGTTTCTAAAACAAGCAAAGCACTATAAAATGCAAATAGAAAGGACTTGAAGCATTTTCTAGTGCAACTAGCAACTTTTCTAATGAAGTGTGAATTGAGAGCGAAAGCAACAAGTCAAACTTAATAATGAAATTATCTTTAGAGGCGACACCAGAAAGTTCATCACCAACATTATCAACATCAGTAATGACAACAAAATAAACTTAGTTTGACTTAACTTAAAGTGTTTACAAAAGTATGTCAATCTCATTGAGGTGGAAACTTTTATAATGTTGTTTTTTTTTTTTTTTTTTCAAAACAATAATTTAAAATAAAATAATAAGTATGATTAAATATTGAAATTGTTTTATTATAAAATTTATATTTATATAAGTAAATAGGATAACAGGAAATTAAACAGATTAACGTGACAAGAACTCAATTAAAAATTAAGAAAATTATCAAATTAGCAAAGAAAAATGTTTAGCTTTGACTTAACCAAATATGAAATAAATTTTATTTTAATAAAACACGGAAACAATGAGAAAAATTACACTTTTATTGGTTTTTAAAAAAATGTGGCATAAGTTACAAAGAAATAAAATGTAGATACTTTAAATAAAAGAAGAAATAAAATGTAGTTAAATGATTACTTTATGTTCATTAGATAAAAATAGATCTAAGTTTTAGCGATAAGGTATTGTTAAAGGTGAAAGCGAAGTCATGAGTTATAGTCGATAAAGAAAATAATGTTACAACACATCGTAGGGACTGATTGATGCTGCCAAAGTTCTGATCAAGGAGCAATATACTACTAGAATAATCATCTAAGTAAAAAGAGAATGACAAGATTATTGGAATGAGCAAAAAGAATGAGAAAATTCCGATGATAGAAAAGAGTGAAACATTTTATAAGTTAAGTATTGTTTGAAATAATGTAAATAAAAATGTACATCCATCAAAGGGATTTCTAAAATGCTTCAAATTCCATACAACTTGCTACAATAAAGATGCATTAAATAGTATCGAGTTGACTCCAACAGTTTCGTTAAAAATTAGGTATGTGATGGGTTGAGTTGCACATTTAAACAGAAAACTTCGAGATCAGATTTGTGTATGACTCATCATTCAATTATCATATTCGTTTAGTTGATTTTATTGTTATGTTTACGACCTAATAATAATTCGAACTATCAGGTATGGAAGTGTTTATGATTGAAAGAAAACGTTTTTATCGAATGAATTTGCTTGTCCATGTGATCCACTCGAGTTATACGAGTTGCAAATCACAGGGGGAACTTCTTTGACAATGCTTTGCTTGAATCAAAGTAACCAAAAATCACAAATGAACATACTTATTAGATTTTGTCCTAAGTGATGCTATCAACATGATTTTTTTTTTAGCTAATGAGCAAACGATCATTACTGTACCTAAATTGACTCTTGCAAAATCAAATGATTGAGTGTGCACGAAAAATTAGGTACTCATTCAAGTTCCCTTGCTGCTTCAATTGTAGGTATATTGAATTGATTTTGATGAACGAAATTAATCATTTCAAATCAAAAACGTTTAAATATGAATGCTTTCAATTATATAAATGATAAGTTTATATAACATTTCTAAGAATGTCTGTTTAGTTTAAGGAACATATTTGTTGATTTTAAGTTTCAATTATCATTATTAGAATTTAAAAAAATTCTCATTACGACGTGAACTCTTTATTCTATTTATATTTTCCTACCATAGGGAAGCTACTCATTTGCTGGATTTCCTTGAAGCATTCAAAAATAAATGAATCTAAAAGGAAGTCGTTTTGAATCTATCGAGTCCAAGAACTGAAGCTAAAGCCTATTGGTGAAAGTGCCTGAATAAAAGATGATTTAATGAAATGGAGCTGACATATATAAACTCTATTAGAGTAGGCAAAGTGAATACTATTACAACTAATTAAGTATTTTTATACTCTTCACGTAGTGAATAGTACAATATAATAAGTTTGTCAAGATATTTATAACATACATCGGAGACCCCATAAAGTATATATATATTCTTGATAGCGCGACGAGACGAGTTGATCTAACCATGTCCGTTTGTCCGTCTGTATGTCTGTCTGTCCGTCTGCATGTCTGTATGAGCTGAAATTTTGCAGCGATCTTTCTTTTCCACCATACGCAGTACATTTATCAGAATCAGCCAAATCGGTCCTCTAGGGGCGTACCCGCCATACAAACCAGGATCCAAATTCATGTGCTTATTAGAAAAACTTTTTTGGTTTTTATACTATCGGCTTGAACTATGGCCGATATCCACCAACCATATAAATATCGAACCACTAGGAGAGTATAACAACTTTGGCAATGCCAAAGTTTGTCTTTTTTTCTGGTTTTGTTTACAATTTCCGTATACTTTTGTTAATTGTTTATGTTACGTGTACTTCGATTAAGATGACTTAGATCAAACTTATTAGATTCACAAAGATTTACTCAAAGTACATTACAATTACCATGGACTAAGTGATGTTATTATTCACAACCCATCAGTGTGTGTGTGTGTGTGTAGGGTATGGAAAAAATTATTACCAAAGATACTTAGTACATAAATAAATGAATGAATAATTATATCAAATAAATCATGTTCTTAAAGCCACCAAATTCACTGCTTTTGCTTCTCATGTTGATGTTGATACTTTTTGTATCTGCTATTGCTGTTGTTGTTGTTGTTGCTGTTGCTGTTGTTATTATTCTTGAGTTGCTTTAGTTGAAAGTTAATTAAAAAAATGTTTGTTGGATCGGCTGGAATCGCTGGCTGAGTTTTGGTCCTTTGACGGTCATTTTGAAGTGCTTTCGACTTACAAAATGCCCAATTGGGAGAAGTTTACGATGTTTCATGCTTTTGAAAATAAACTGCAATTCAATTAAGTATGCGGTCATAAATAAAATGTCCTGGGTAGGGGTTGGAGTCATGAGTGGGATCGCGATTGGGGTTGGGTTTTGGGTTGTTTTGTTCATTTCTTTAGGCAAATATTTGTTGGATGATATCTGGTCATGAGGCAAATCAGGAAGTATGCAAGTAAGTAAATATGCGAGTAAAGAATACCAAATTCTTTGTTGAGCGTTACTTTTGTTATAATTTTTTGTTTTTTTTTTGTTTTTGTTTTTTGTGGTCGTTTTTCTCTTTGTCTGTCTGTGGGTGTTTCTTTGACTTTGGCCTTTTATCTGTCGCCATTATGTTTGTGGTCATGTTAGTGAGTGAGTGTGTGTGTGTGTGTGTGTGTGATGGTGTGAGTGACTTTGTAACTTGGATTTTTATTTTTCTTTCATTTTTACTTTGTTAAATTTTTTTTTTTTATTTTTGTTTCTGTTGGTTTTGTTGGAATTTTTGAATTTTCTGTAAGCAAAACTTGACTAAAGTAATTATTTTTAATAATTGACTTGGTTTGTTTCCTTTTACTTTTGACTGCAAACAAAAAATTTTAAAATATGAACAAACCCAGTAAAGAGGACAGAGGACAAAAAAAGGAAGACACAAGAAAAGAAAAACAAAATTTTTATTTTTTTTTTATTTTTGCTTTCATTTGAACTTTGAACTAATTTGTTTATATAAATTTCATTTATTTTTTTTTTTTTTGTAACTTTTCTTTTGAATAGAATTTTATAAATATTTTCTTTGGAGCGACAATTAAAATGAAAAATTAAATTTATTTTTGCTCATTCTTTTTCCTAAAAGGATTTTTAAATAAAGTTCAAGTCATGCTCAGCAATTGAATTTCTTTCTCAACTTAAGAAAAGATATTTTAAATTTATAAATGAATATTTGAAAACTTAAGTTAAACTTTAATCTTATGAAGGGTGCAGAATAGAATCATTAATGATCTACATATTAAGAATTATTTTCAAATTACTTGACGAAAAATCAAGTCAACTACACAGTATAGTAAAGAGTTTCATTTGATGAGCTAATTTGTTTTTATGTGAATAATTAGTGTTTTCATAGAGATTTATTATATAATAATAATACTTATGCGTAGTTCGGCCGAGTTTCTGCAAGAGTTCACACTATTAATCTACATTGTTTGTAAAATAATATCATTTCTTTACACCAAACATCTTAAGAACATCTTAATAGATTTCAACTATTTGATACAAAATAATCGCTTAACAACTCTGTCAAACTGTTCATCATTATAATCATGGAAATCTTTTGATAGTTTTTTTTTTTAAATAAGACAACATCTCAACATGTTTCACTGACTGCTATGTAACAAAATGTATTGTTGCTCATTTTAATTGTTGGTGATAATTTAATTATTTTATTTAAAGTATGTCATCATAAATACTTTACATTATAAATAAAACAAAATACACGGGATCCCTGTTAGTTGTATTATATCAGTTTCACGTACCAATTCCACAGTCTAATTTGCTCGTGATTCTTCAAAGTCTCATTCAATTTCCACAGTTCGTCTCATCCAATAATCAATCTTTGTCAATAATTTTAGTAAATCCTCTTTATTCATCAAAAATTGGTTTTCTTTACTTTGCAATTTCGTTCTTCTTCGCAGTCTTCTTCATTGTATGATCTGTTCATTCAAGGAACACGCATCATATTAATCAACATCTTGGTAGTACTTGCTGATCGCAACAATTTATTTTTCGAAACAGTATCTTAAATGTACGAGGGTATGTAACTCATATTTTCATCAACTCAATTCTATAAATGTTGGAGTTTTTTATAATCCACGGGACATTAGCAAGGTGATTCGAATTACAAGTTACACTTACACATTCAAGTAAGTGTGTGAAGTATAGTCACAAGCTCACATAGAACTCAGTATTATTATTGCAAAGTAAAAGTTCTTCGACCACAATAATTTATAAAAAATTCTTCAACATTTTTGTCATATTTTCAATGCACAAAGTTTGCATTTTTCACACATGAAATCTTTATAGAAATGAATACTAACTTTAAATGCACTTTAATTAAATTTATTTGACTGTTTTTATTTCAACTGTATAAGTATATAAATATTATTTATGGTAGTGTGAGGAAAGGATTATTTAATGTCATTACTATGTACATATTTAACATTTTAAAATATAAATTCATTTTCATTTTATTTTATTGCATTTTATTTTTGTTAATTTTTTTTAATTTTAAATTTTTTGTATAAATAAATATTTATTAATTCCCAATTTACCCAACTATTTAATTCAATTAACTTTTGCTAAATATTTAAATGAACTTTTATTTATTTTTGAAGTGCAAATTAAAAATTCAGACGCACACACATGCACCTACACAGATTCAAATGGTGAGCGTAAATATTAACTCAACGAATAAATGCTATCACAATTTTTTATGTCATTGAATGCAGCACGAAAAAATATTAAAAATATTTAAATAATATAAAATGAACCAACCGACTGACTGTTGGAGACTCTCATTTAGGATTTGTTTTATTTTTTATTATTTTTTTTTTTTTTTATTACATTTTGAGGCAAATTTAACCATCCAATGGAAAAATAAAATATGTACACCAAAGTATCACAAATTTTATGAACAATAAAGATAGATTCACATTGTTGTTTAAAAACAAAGGAAATATTAACAATAATATGAATAGTAAAATGACAAATAATTTGTTGCCACACTGTTAATATGGTCCAATACACGGCACGTATACGTGTTAGGAAAATCAATTGAAAAACGCATTATGCATAACATGGACAATGAATAGGTTAACACGCATACATTTATGTGTGTGCGATCTGATAAATAGACTGAGGAAGGGAATGGCTGAGCTTTGAGGAAGGCAATTGATTTTTCATTGTGTGTTGATGTTTTGCTTATTTTCAGAATAATTAATAATTAAATTTATTTACAAAAACACACTAATCCATGAACGCTCAAACTGTTTTTAACCTCATTCACATCATCACTATATTCATATATAAATCTATGTTGTTTTTGCGTATTGATTTAACCAACTGGGAATTATTTTATGTGTATTCATTCTCCTCTCTCTCTCTCTCTCTCTCTATCTCGCTCTCTCTCTCTCTTTATCTGTGAGTTACTTGTGTTGCATGCGTATGCGTAAATCATGATTTCATTTACCTATTCAATCAAATTGTACTTTAGGGTCATATGACAATCAACATGGAAAATTTATGATGATTGAAAAGTTTTCATATATTTTGTACGATTTGTGGTCTCAAAACTTGGGGGATATGCACATAGATATCAACATCATCTCCCTAATCATCAACAAAGAAAAGGTTCATCGTTTAATGTGAGTTATGAATGTTGGGAAAATAAAATATGTTAAGGAAATTGACAAGAGAGAAAGTGAGAGAAAGAGAGATTTTTTTTTCTAAAGATGAAGTTCATGAAGGAAATTAGTAAAAGAAAATTTATGTTTTCAAACAAGAAAAAAAAAACCAAATTATTCTTTACCTTAGATATTAAAAGATATAAATCATATTTTTTTTTGAAGTTCATTTGATTTCTTCAAACAAGAGAAAATTTTTAGGAAATGGTAAACAAACTCTCCCCATGGATCAAGAATATTACTTGGAACTTGTTAAAAACATTCACAATGAAAGGTTTCTTAATACATAATGATTAATGTTGATTAAACCTCAAATGAAATCATAGAATTTAATTGATAAATTCATAGAATTAAGAGCAAGTATTCTTTGAACTTTTTGGTGGAAAATCTTCTATCACTTGGTTCTCAAGAGTAAATTATATTTACTATTTTGCTCACTTAAGATTTAAACTGAAGCCCACTCGATGAATTTAGTTGCTTTTAGTTAATTTCCTATAAATTTTCCTTATTCCAATTGTAGATTTAGATGAAGATGAAGATAATGTTATAGTTAAGTGCGTGACTCAAGGGCGCATATGGTAAACCTCAAGGGGAATGTGTCTATGCATACTTGACTTCTTAAAAGCTTTTAGTTGTAATTATATTAGATACACCACACACACACACACACATACACAATGAATTTAGAAATGGAAATAAACATGTTGAAAATTTAAATTTTCTCATCATATCTTCACCCAGTGTATGACAAGAAGTAACAGAAGGAAGTCACAGCCAGCTAAAGAAAACTTTTATTCAAAAAAAACCCTGACAATCAACATTTGTAAAACTTTGCCAAAATACAAGTGCACAGATACACACACACATACTCACATACACTTCGATACTCAAACTCATGAAGAGAAAGAGAGTGAATGCATCATATGCATACTATCAGTGAATATTATGTATACGACATTGCATTTGTTTGTAGCAACTACACGAATGAACGAACGATGAATGAACAAATAAACAAATGGGTAGACAAACGAATGAGCGATAGAAAGAAAGAAAGAAAGAATGAAAGAACGTACAACGAATAAAGAACAACGTACAATGAACAACAAACAAAACAATTGTTGGCAACGAGTGAATGCTTCAGAGACTCAGATGAGGCAACAAAAACTTGCATAAGAAGCAAAGGAATTGAACGAACGAAGGCAGGAAGGAAGTAAGGAAGTAAGAAAGCAAGTTGAAAACTTAAAGATCACATAAAGTGTCGGCATCTGTAGAAGTATGAGTGTGCATGTGAATGTATTTGTGTGTGTGTGTGTGTGTGTGTGTGTGTGTGTGTGTGTATGTGTGTGTGTGTGTGTTTTGTGAGAATAAGTGTCTCGGCATCGCATCAAGTGTGACTGTCATAGAAGTTATTTTTCGTTTCGTTTCTGTTTTTTTTTTTTGCTTTTTGCTGTTTTCTTTGGTTAAAAGTCAAACTCAAAAACTCAACTCGAAAAGTCGTGGAATGTGGCAAGAATTTTCCTTGTTATTTTTTTCATTTTTTACCAATTTTTAAGTCAAAACAAACAAAACTTTACCAGTGGAAAATAGGAAGAAGGCATGGAAAGAATATGAATGGTTGGTAGCATGCAATGAAAATGAACTTGTGCGTTTATCTTTGACAGAACTATGGGTAAGTTGCTTTGTTGCTGCTATTGTTGTTGATGATGATGGGGACAAGTGCTGGGGGGGAATGGGATCCAAGAGAACATGCATATATGCATTTCTTGTCTCAGTCTCAGTAGTCGTCGGCGTCGTCGTCGTCGTCGGTGTCTTGCAATATTCGCTGTGACATTTATATCTTTTAAGTCAGTTTTTCAGGCGCACCAGAAATTTATGCGATCTGACATTATGAAGGAGCAAGAAAGTAAGCAACCAAAACCAAGATGTCCTTATGATGAAGAAAGTGTTGTATTTGTGTGTCTGTGTGTGTGTGTGTGTGTGTGTGTGTGTGTGTGTCTGTGTGAGGGTGACAGATCACTATCAAAATGAATTGTAGTATGTGTGTGTGTGTTTGTGTGATGGCATTTTTTTATCTTAATATCTTGTTGTTAGTCATGGTGTTGTGTTGGTGGTCCAAATTGAGTTTGTTTGAGAAATCATATGGAAAATACTCTTTAAGAAATTCTTGATTTCATTAAAGTCTTACTAGTGATGATGATGACAATGATGATGACGGTGATGGTAGAGTGGTGCACATTTATTTAAATTTAATTTTTTTATTATTTCTGGTTGGCAGTTCGAAATAAATCAACAACACTTGACAGACGACGCACTGAGTTACTTATTTAATTTACATTTTTAATTTATTTTTCACTTCTTCCACTTTCTCAGCTCTCAAACTCTTAAGACGCAACTAGCAGCTCGGAGTTTTCAGTTTCCATTCAGTTTTTAGTATTTTCAGTGTTCAGAAATTTCCTAGGCTTGTAGTATTCCGGTGTGACGCTTTTGAGTTTGAGTCTTCGAATATTCGACTAAGACTTAAGTTGGCTTGCTGAAGATGACTGTCCTTCTTAGCTGGGCTTGGCTTGACTGGATGGCTGACTGGCTGGCACACGTTTTCACGTCAAGTGAATAAGTAATGAATTTGAAACTTTGCAAGAATTTCAAATTAAAAGCAACAACAAGAAGAAGGCGTTGCAAAGAAAGACAAAAAACAAAAGAACAAAAATAACTTAAGCAGGGAATGCGAAAAAGTTAAGATGAGGAAAATGTTAGAGGGAAATCTTTTTTCTTTCATTTGTTCATTTTCTTGGGAAAGAAATCAAAAAACATGAAACAGGTGTTTGCATTTTTCGCGCACTGATGAATGCTAAATACGCAAATGACTAATTAAAGAAAAAAAAATAAACAAATTTTTCCATTTTTCCCCAACAAATAAACACCAATTGGGCGGCAAACATAACATAGATTTTCTATACATATTGTAGAATACTTTTAGGTGTTTTTCAATGAATTTTACTTTCTCTCATTTGTGAACGGTGAACGCATAAGTTATGCTGAACGCATTTCGCATATCATCGTCTTTCAAATGTAATTTATGTTCACACTATGAAATTCAACTTAGCAACAGTGACTAAAAGTATGCTACACTCTTAGAAATGTCTAAAAGAAAGAAATGAGTGCGAGGAAGGGAATAGGGAGTAGAAATGAATTTCAACTTTCCACCTTTAATGACAGTCGACCAGTGAGTGTCATTTGCAACACAAAGGAGCTTTGCGTGATGCTTCGAATACGGAATATTTTTGGTAACACTCGCTCTCTTATGCATATGCAAACAAGTCAACAGGGCAGTGACTACCTGCCTGCCTAGGCCAACAACTACAACAACAGCAACAACAACAGTTGTAAAGTATAGTATAGAATAATAACAACATTTTGTTTAACTTTAGATCCTTGTAAGTTCCTACGACTATTTGTATGTATGATTATGAATATGAGCATGAGAGTGTTGTGTTGTTGCAATGTCATATGCCATAATTTCTTGCTTGCATGCTTAACATGCAGGCTTACAACATTCAAAATGCAGTGGAATAGAGTTCACAAAAGGCTTACAGAGAAGGCTACAAAAGCAACTGCAACTAGAATAGTGAGGACAACACTTTTCTCTCGAACTCATTCACCCACACACTCACTCACATTGTTGTGAAAGTTTGGGTTTGGGATTGCATAGATTTAGTAATTTTTTGTATAGAGAAATCATACAGTATTTGCAAATATGAATTATTTTGGAGGTACCATTAAATAAGTGGCTGACTTAAGTCTACTTTGAGAAAAAAGAACTTAAATATTTTAAAGAGATTTACTTTTGATAAGTTTGTATTTTCGAAAAAAGTTAAAGTTTTTGTGATTCATTGATCAACAGACTTTTCATTCATTAATTCATTCATTGCAGAATTTGGAACTAACTAAGTATTCAGGGACCATTCAGAAAGCCATCAGCGGGTTTCTTGCATGACTACTAAGATCTTCTGAGCCTTTCAATATGCAATGCTTCGAGCTTGTGTCAGCAGACAGAGCACATTGAGGACCATTAAGGGGTAATGTAGCTTGGACTTTTTTTTTAATCGGAAGGAAAGCATCCAAATGAAACTGATCTACTACCGAGAGCGGGGCTTGAAGTAAGCTAAAACCTACTGTCCTATGTTGCTAGATATTTCGTCGGGAGTCTATCTGTCATAAGTAAATGGGTCTCCTAAAGTTGTGTTCTGCTCGAAGGTCCTGTCGTGTTGTGTGTATTCTCCATGCAACAGAAACCAGTAGAACAGCTGAAAGATTACGAGCGCATGCTGAGTAACTGCTTCACATGGAAATCCACTTCTAGATGTCTTTGCGATATGCATGCATTCAGGAAAGGGATTAGAGAAAATGTCCATCGTCCTTTTCCAGACGTTTCCCATTTTTTGTATTCAACTCTTGGATGCTGCATCGTCGCTCATCTTCTGCAGATGGCTCCAGCTAGGACTTAATGCCTATTCCTATGTGACATAGTTCTCACAGAGGAGATAATTTACTATACTCGCTCGCATCTTTTGTCTTAAGAATTTGTTTAAAAAACATCTTTTCCTCTCATTTAATAACTGAATATAGAGCATTTATAATAATTCAATGGCAAGGGCACTTGGTTCAATGTTGAGCCACAAAGGTCAAAGAACTTGAACTCAAAAATTAAACAAAGTATGTAAGTACATAGTAAGTAAGTAAGTAAAGTCTCGGCGCAAAAGTTCTTTAGAAGAGATTTTCTTCAAATTTTGTTAAAAAATCCTAAACTAACATAACCCTTGGGTTTGTTTCTCTTTTCTTTTCTTTTCTTTTCTTTTCTTTTCTTTTCTTTTCTTTTCTTTTCTTTTCTTTTCTTTTCTTTTCTTTTCTTTTCTTTTCTTTTCTTTTCTTTTCTTCTATTCTGTTCTGTTCTTTTCTTTGCATTCCACTTGCACTGTTTTTCTCTTCAAAGAATTTTCTTTGAGATTTCCTTTTCCTTTTTTTTATAGTAAAAAAAATAACACAGAAAATCAACTTTTTCTCTTTTCACTTAGCCGACGAAAAATGTTTAAAAAGTCATAAACGAGAGAGAAAAATTACAAAAAGGTTTTTCTTTTTTTGGTAAAAAAATAAAGTGGAAAAACAATAATAAATTAAACGATGCTTAAAATTATATTTGCCACGCGCTTTTCTTGCCGAGTTTGGGTGGCGTCAAACAAAAAATAAAAACAAAGAAAACAAAAAAAGGCAAATCATTTTCCAAGAAATTGACCAAGAGTCTTGTGAGTTTGTGTGAGGAATGAGACAAGTCATAAGTCGAAAGTCAATGACACTCATCTTCTTCTGAGTTTATGGGTTTGCATAGATTTGAATTCAATGTTTTTTAAAAGTGAATTGCATAAAAAATTAAATAAAATAAATTATTTAATAAATGAATTTCCATTCTCCTTTAATTTTTTCATTAAAACCTTGTGACTTTTGTTTTATATCTCTATCAACGACAGATCCTTGCGCTTACTGGATGTCATTAAAAAAAAGAAAAACTTAATGAAGTCGCATTAACATACGAATGATGGTCATAAAATGGTATTAGCCACACACACACACACACAGACACATACATTTATAGCATTTATAGTATCTATGTGATGTGTGTGTTGAAATGCTGGAGGTATAAAATGTGTTAACTTTGACCTTTGGAACGAAATGAAATTAAAGGACAGCGAATGACCACAAACTTATGTGTGGTGTGTATGACCAAATAGACGCATTAGCTTTACTTTATATTGCATAATCCTTAAAACAGAAACACACATCCTTAGAGAAATATATACCATTGACAATGAGAATTAGTAAAGTAAATGAGTGGGTGGCAAAATGTGTGGATGTGATGAAATAAAGAAAAACAAAAAAAAAAACATCTATTCTGTTTTGTTGGATCTCTACCTTTGTTAATGGAATTAACATAAATGTTGTTGGCATTAGCTTTAGTTTAGTTGTTGGCCACGTTGACAATTTCATCGTCATCGTCATCGTTGTTCCCATTGCTTTCCGCTCTATATAACTGACCTTCTCGTAATGCTTCCGTAAAGCCTGCAAAGCAGTTAAGATCTGAGCTGCGCTGCGCTACGATGAAGGGTGCAACAACCTAATTCCATTCTCATTCTGGTCACTCTTCCACCACTGAAAGACTGTCAACGTTTGGCTTAAACTTGGTAAATACTCACAATGTACTAAGTAAGTGCACATCATGCAGCTCAACTTAATTTCTATTTTAGTTTTTCAATTTTTTTTAGTTTCTCAGTTATGGGATTCTTAATATTATAATGAAAAAATCTACAAAGCTGCTGCTGCTACTCACCATATTTTGTTCATGAATCTACAATAAATATGCAGCATAGAAAGTAGTAGTATAAAAAAGAATATAAAGAATATTTCATTTGCTCATTTTTATTTTCCTATTTAGTATGTACTACATTTTCCTTTACTATTTTCATTTTCATTTACATTTACATTTTTATGCATTGAAAATGGCATGAAAAAACTTTTGTTTTGCTAATAAGTTACGCGCCTTTTTGTATGCAACATGAATTTGGTTTCGCTTTATGCGCGACTCAGCAACACAAATATTATACACAATGTGAATATGTGAATATGTGAGTAAATTTGAGTAAATGTGAATGTGAATGAATGTGAATGTTTGTGTTTATGTGTATTTAATATAAACAACAAAAGGAAGTTCATATGATGGAAAGTGTAGTATGTGGTGGTAGTTGTACTCGTACTCTTTTGTACTCTTAGCTGAATTGAGTTCAGTTAGTTCGAGTCGAAGGTATTCATTGTATTCAAGAAAAGTTTCCTTGGTTTTTCTTTTTCTTTTTATAATAAAACTGCATAAAAAATTGAAATTTTTTTGCACATTTGAAACAAAGTAGCAATTTAACAAAAAGCAACTAGCAACTAGCAACTAAACTAAAAAGGCAAATATTATAATAATAACATTGTAGTACAATAGTTTGAGCAAGTGGAAAGGCAAGGATGCAGTTGCAGAATACGATATTAGTGCGGGTGATGGAATCACAAAGCAAGAAGAATGAAAAAAAAAAAACAACAAAAAGGTACACCAATGCATTGTAATGTGTATCTTATGTATATTTAAATTAAAAAAACAAAATTGTATGAATCCTAGTACATACGAGTATATGAATATCTTTAGTGAATTATAAATATATGAGGTTTTTATCTTGATAATATCAGATCAGGTGAGTAAAGAGAGAAATAACCTTTGTGTTAGATATAGAAGAAGTTTTAGTAGAAATAGATGAGCTCCTTATCTTCATTATATAGTAGGAGATCATGTGAGTAAGGAGAAAAATAACTTTTGTCTTAGATGAATTTTAGTATAGATAAATCATATCATACTTCATAAATTCTGTATTTCTCTCAAATTGATGTTCAATCTTCTTTTTACCACATCAAATGTAAAATGTTAGTACTATTACTATGAAATACTATGCTTTTGACTTGAGTAAACATATTGCACCTTAACTTGGTTGAGCTATTAGATTTAATATTTTACAATAAAAATTATTCAAAATAATTTCTCAATTCAAGCAATAAAAAAACTTCTTTAGGAATTAATAATATAATAAGGTAATAGTTAGAAAAATGTCACTTGCATGAGTCGATTTAAAGAAAACCTCTTTCAAAACTTATCATATGCTATAGTAGAGGCGAGTAAAAATCATATTCTATTAAAAAAAAATATGTAAGAAAATATTTTAATGCTTGAGAAGCGAAAATCCAATAACTTGCTAAGGTATTTTATGTGATCATTAATTAACCCTAGAATCTTTACCTGCGACCGCCTCATATTAACCATAACTATTTTAATCTCTTCCTATATATGTTCGTTTTGTCTTTTGCACACATATGTGGATCAGCTATTATTCCATAGAATAATGCAATTAATTTATATTTTATTATATTTTTAATATCAATTAAACTGGTTTTATTGGATAGATACGATTTCGGCCATGTGGCCACAGTTGGCGAGTACAAGGCGCAATCTGGAAGTCTAATTTTCACTCACTTTTCGCAGCATTTGCGCCAATAACTCTTCGAATGTTGACTTCTAGGTGTTCAATGGTCTCTGGTTTATCGGCGTAGGCAAATGACTTTACATAATCCCAAAGAAAATAATGCAATGGGGTTAAATCGCACGATATTGGTGGCCAATTCGCGTACGTTTTTCGAGAAATTATTCGATTATTAAACTTCATTAGCGATCCATTAAACTAACTGGTTTCCAACTCAAAATTCTGAACCTCTGAAAAAAAAACATCCTTTATATCTGATGTATTTCTATGACATATTTTATAATAGTGTGAAATCTTCATCATGATCATCATCCAGATGTTTTAAAGAATTTTTTGCGGACACTTTGTATGAAAGAAAAATTTTTCTAAAATCTACTTAAAAAAAATTGGAAATTGGTGGATCAAATTTTGCATATAAAACTAAGAACCAATCATATTTTCAAATCAATCAAGTAGTCTTTGCTTTATCATAAATTTATTTTTAGTTTTGTCATATTTTCATATATCAGTCTCACATAAATTGTTTGTAGGAGCACAACTTTTTTTTTCCTAAAAACATATTTAATATATATTTCTTTACAATGACTACGAAAGCTGTTACAAGTGCTATTAAAAATCTTTTAACAACACATGAAGTTCCAATGGACCAAGAAAACATCATAAACCATATGTTGAAACGATCAAAGGGTCGTAAGTCAGAGTCTGTGGTAAGAGAGCAAGTTTTCGAAGCATTGATGACAGGTGATTTCGGTAAAAATGAGAATGGTAAGATTTATATTATGGGGCAACAGGATCATAATGAATCTGACGAGGAGTGCGACTTTACTGATAAGATATCAATTGACGTCTACGTCTGCTATTCAAGTGAGCGACTTCTGGGTGCAAAAAGACGCAAATGTCCTAATTGTCCCATCATGTTGAAGCAAAGGAAGGTAATGAAACCCGGACCAGTGCAGCGATATAAGGCTCCTAAGGTTGCTAAAACTGCTAAGGGACGAAAATTGTCAGAAAATGCGAACAAACGTATTGCTGGTTTAAAATATCAACGACCCAATCAAACAGTAGCCAGGGCGGCATTCAAGCCAGATGGAAGATATAAAGCCAATCAGGAACGAAACCCTGGTTGCAATGTCAAGAGCGAGTCCCATGCTCAATCTAAAACTAGACTCATGCGTCGTAAAATTGTTCCAAAACCAAGCAACCGGTTAAAAGAAAATTTTGTCTTTTGTGAGCCATCACATCTTCACCAATTTAACTTTCGTGACCAGACTATGTACAACCTAACTTCAGTCCGTAATTTCCAGCCGGAAATCAACACAATTCATCAAATTGATTCAAACTCAACTCTTGACGAACATAAATTCAATACTTTCAACTTTTTTAACAAACCAGAAATGTTAAATGCACGAAATACTCAGCAATCTGAACTTCAGAATCCAAATGGTTCGACACAATAAATTAAAATGTAAATTCTTTGATAAATTTGGTAAAATTTAAACAAAATTTAAAATTTATATTTGTTTTGACATCTACAAAAAGTCAATAGAAACCACTAACTATAATCTGTTACAAAAATATATCAATGAACAAACAAAGTCAAAGTCTTTTTCTATATTTACTATTTCATAGATATAATTTGCATGCTGGTTAAGAATTTATGGAGGTTTGTTATAAGAAGTTTATACAACAAGACAAAATATATATAAGCAAATCAAACCCGCAACTATAGCTTTATATTTTACTTAGATTTTAAATTGAACTAACTTAAGGTTCCGGAGATCATGCGTTCCTAAAAAATACACAAAAGTTCTTTGAAAGCAAAACAACGTTTATTCTCTTATCTAAAAAAAAAAAAATAGTTTCACAAAAATTTTGAAAATGTAAAAAAAAATAATTAATACAGATCAATTGAATTTTAATAAAATTTTCTAATATTTTCCATGACTACTGTTTATATTTTTTTCTTTTTAACATGTTTAGCTTAACTCAAAATATAAAAATGCATTTTGTATGCAGTACAGGAATAATTTTATTTGTTTTCCATGTACATTTCCATCATACTCATCATTTTCAACATTATTATCATCATCATCATCATCAGTCGTCGTCATCACCATTATTATGGAGTTTTCCTCACTTGCATATCAACTATTTAACGGCATTGCAGGATATCCATGTTGCATGCATATTTTCATCCTTCAAAGGCATGCAAAGTCAGTCAGTCACTCAGTCAGTCAGTCACTCAAGCAGTTAGTCATCGGCAATAACAAAAACAACAACATTATTCGATGCCATTTCTATACACAAAGTAATGATATCTATAAAATTTTGATCTAAACTCATCAATTGCCAACAGAGGCACGTAGCACATTTCTCATATAAAATAAAATATTCTGTAAAATAGACCAAAAACGAATATACCAAATACAAGATTTTCACAATATTTTCGTTGACTATTAAGCCTTGAAATTTTATGAAAAAAAGCATAAATATTTACCTATAATCTTTTCATTCATTCATGTATTCATTTTGTACTCTTGTACTTTGATCAATTCGGAGAAAAATTGAATGTGACTCACTCACTCGAACTCACTTACCCATGCAAATTCTCTTCTTACAAAGGCAAATAATACATTTTTTTATTATAAACATGTATATATACTATGTGTATTAATATGTATGAATATGTGTATTTGTGTTTGTAAAAATGCTAAAAATTAAATTAAAATTTTTTATGCACATAAAAGTCAAAAAATCAAAACCGAAAAAAATAACAAGAAAAATGCACATGTTAAACTCATATTTATTTATGTATGTATGTATGTAATGGGAGTGTATCTATGTGAGTGTGAGTGTTGGTGTGATTCTGTTTGGTTTATATGATCTACATACAAAGATGCTTAAAAAATAAATAAATATAAATATGGCAATCTATCGTAGTAGTATAACAACGATGAACCAAAGGAAGGGAGCACATCATCATCATCATCATCATCATCATCAACATCATGAGCACAGACATGCATCAAAGCGAGCAACAGAAGCCAATTTTTTTGTTTATTTTTTGTATCTCGATAACAGGATATAGGCATGAGGCTGTCATGGTTATGATATCAGAAGGGAGAAATACACAAATGAATGAATGGGAACAAGGGAACGAAGTTTTGGTAGCCAACGATTGACAGCAAGCAGCCGCAGCTGTCAATAAGTACGCGATAGACATTAAAGCAGCAACAAAATAAAAAATTAAATAAAATTAATAAAGAATATAAAACAAAAAACCAAAAAGAAAATAAAGAAATTTAAGTAAAAATGCTGTATATCCTGTTATGAAAAATATATACCAAACTTACATACAAACATAAATGTACTCGTACACAGACATGCATACATATGTTTGTGAACATTTGAACACTCATGGTGAAAATAATAAGTAAACCATCAAGTATAATGTTAATGGTTTTTTTTTTAATGAATTGATATTGTTAAGAATTGGTAGGATGTTCTTTAAAATGCCACAGATTGAAAATGTTAGAAGAGCAGAAGGAGAAGGAGGAGCGCTTGCTTTGTTAGCATTCCCTCTGCAATAATAAAAAGGAAAACGTATATAATAAAAAATATCAATTCATATTCTAGTAGTATACTACCTTTTAATGCAAGTTATACTATGTATTGTGTCTGTTAAGAATTGTCAATGGTTTTTTTTATATTTATTTAGGCATGACACTTGTCCAATTGCACCGCACGTCGACCAAATCTGTTAACTTGGACTGATCCTGAACAAAAGCCTCACATGGCGACCCACATCAAAAACACCACTGCATGATGCTGTGCAAAACTGCGTAGGCTTGACTGGTTACTATGGCAGTCCAGTAAATTGTCGCTCACATAATAAGTGACCCCTGGGTGAGCGGAGTTATGCAGTACAAATATGGGAAACCGCTGTGCCAGCTACATACACAAAATGACGCCAGCGTAGTGACTTTCTGAGCGGAAAAGCCTTTGTTATTCCATTGCAATGGAATGCATAGCTAAAACTATGGATTGGTATTTGCTTTGCTCTGGGTAAACTATTAGCCAAAGGAATCCTTTTGTATCTTTAAGAGTAAATGTGTTCTTCACCATAATGATTCGACGAAGTCCTTAACTTATCAGTTTGTCAGGATGCATAGCAGAATATGTTTATTTCCGGTTTAAGTCTACTCGACATTGTATTATACTTATGATTTTCACTATAAGTGTAAGTGTGTTGTTTTTATTATACAATATTTTATATTTATTTTTGAAACATTTCTCTGTTTTTTCTGTGCATAAAAATTGATATATGAACACGAAGGCACACACATCTGCTGCTGTTGTTGCTGTCACTGACACTGTGTTGCATATCTTACTTGTAACTTTATTTTTTATTCTCATTTCTTTTTCAATATTTTTTTTTTTTACTTTAAGAGCTTAAATAAATCGCATATATTTGAAACAATTCAAAAGGTTAGTTGCCATTTTTAAATGAACAATTGATTGATTAATTGATGAACCAAGCAGGTTGCTATTAAGATCATGGTTGCTTAAATTCTTGTTTTATTTTTGTTAAATAATTTTATATTTTTTCGATTATAAAATTTGTATACTTTGTATTCGTAATCGTATTTAAATAATTTGCAATTATTAGCCTAACTTTCTTTTCTTAAACTTCTATTTTGGGAAAAGCAACAAAAAGTCTGCCAAAGTTATTTAAATAAAATACTTTCTTTCTTTCTAACAAAAACTTTTCACTTCTATTTTTGCATAAATTTATATAGAAAACTTTATGAAATGATCCAAGGTCTCTTACAAATGTCTTACAAATTCAATAATCATGATTTTGCTTGGTCACGCCTAAAAGTTTACTTTCTATTTTAAAGTTTACATTATTATAAGCTTAAAGAGCTTCAATAAATAAATAGTCAAAAATATTGGATGAATAATAAATCCATTGTTAATTTCTTTTCGAGTAATTCAATTATTCTGTAATTTCTATTTTTATAAAATTTTTCTTCAATTTTGATTTTTTTTTTTACTTTTGTCTTCCACTAAAAACTTCTAATTGAAAAACTTCTTAGGTAAATAATTATTAAACAACAATTAGAGAAAGTTTTCAAGCTGTGAAGAAACTAAAATCTTTAATTGAACCCAAGTGTGCAATTCTAATAAAATTCTTAAATCTCATAAGACGATTTTCATTAAATGAAAATTGAATAGAATAAAACTAATAAATAAAATAGTAAAATAATAATTAAAGATGTGAAAGTTTTCAAAAAAGTAATTTATTTCAATTATTTGTTTATAGTATAGACAAGTAAAAGATAAGAAAAGAGAAAGTTACAAAGCAACTCAAGTTGAATCGAAATAAGAAAAAGAACTAATATATATTTTATTTTTTTTTTGTTTAAAATCCATCAGATATGTTTAGCTCTCTTGACATATTTTGATGATTATTAATAATATTAATTTGTTTCAGCTATTAAATTATTAAATTCTTTTTAGTGTGAGGTCATGGTTTCGGAACAGGAAAGACACCCTGGAACTTTGTTAGGTGCCGAATGCTATAAAGCAGCATTGTCTATATAATTGTTGATATATTTAATCTTTCTGCAGCGTGGTGTTTCTGACAAACCACGAAAAGAAAATTGTATTATTATTATTATTATTTAGAATCTCAATACTTTTCTATAGTTTTGGGTATTTTCTAAAAATATATTCTGTTGTGTTCTTAATTATTTAGTTTATTTTATTTTATTGTATTCTTACAGAAGAACAAATGATGCTCAAAATGTGTTTAATTTCAGTTTTATTCATAACAATTAAATTATTTAATATGATGAGTTTCAGTTAACCAATCAAATTGATCAAATTAAAAAAAAAAAACAAATTTAATCAAAAATATTAAGTTATTTCGCATTCAAGTCTCCAAACATTTGAATCGGGAGAAATTGTCAAATATTTTATATTGGTTGCATCAAAATGAAACGAAGGCGACAAAATATCGAAAAACATAAAAAACACTTGTGTTGGCTGAAGGGCAACCAATAAACTCAATATTATAGAGTTTTCTTTCTGGTTTTCTGGTTGCTAAAATAAAGTCACAAACATTAAAGCCAAGTTTGCACGTGCTGAATATTTTAAACTATTTTCGTTTCTTCTAAAATTTATTAGAAATGTTAGTAAGAATGTGGTAGAGTAACAAGAAGAGAAAACACAACAAATATACAGTTACATTTAGTACAGAGAAGATGATAAGGAGTATGTGAAGATAAGCCAAACCAAACAAAACCAAAACCAAAACAAAGACATATAGACAAAGATACAGATATACTTATTTAGTTACAGACAGGTAACAAGGTTTAAAGGGAGACAGGAAGACATAAGGAAAGGAAAAGCATGCACGCACTCAGAGACTCGTACACGAAATGAAGTGGCGGCAAATGAGTTTAATCACCTTGTGAAAATGTGCAAAGAAATGTGTTTCAAATGGCACGAAACAGATGTAGAAAAGATATGAATGTATAGATGTGTGTATTTGTGAGTGTGTGTGTGTGTGTTTGTAATTTAAAAACAGTTGACATAGTTTCAGGAGACGCATGCTTATATAACTGTAAATTTAAGTGTTGTTTAAACAAAGCCAAACTGAAGTTGTTTGCTGCTACTGCAAAATTGTGTAGCATACTTCTTGGCATGACACTTCAAAATCCCCCTACAAGACAGAGCGCTCCACTCTCCTAAGAGAGAGAGAGGGAGGAAGATAGTAAAAAATACCACTATGTTGGATAAGATTCCAAATTTAGTATGCATTTAACTTAAATTTTTAGAACAAAGAATTTCCCTTGGAGTGAAGTGTTGAAGCGAATAAAAAATGTTGCAACTTCCGGAATTGCGTTCCAAACATAGAAAGTGATAATATTTATGATAATAATAACAATGATTATGATGATGATGATGATGACAGTGAAGAGAGTACAAGATTGTAGATGATGTCGTGTTGGAGATCACTTGAATAAGGCGCCTTTAAGTGCCTTTAAAGAAAATTGCTACTGCTGCTGTTGCTTCTGCTGGTGTTGCTTCTGTTGATGCTGCAGTTGCAGTAGAGCTGCTCAGCTTCTCTTTTCAGCCGCTCTTCAAGTGTTCGGTTAGTGTGGTTATATTTTGGTTTTTTTAGATGCTTCTTTTTTTTCTATTTGTTTCTTGTTCTTTTCTTTACTTGTGTGAATTTTCTTCTTTCATTTTGCTTTAGATGAAAGTCAAGCCTTGAGTGTGTAAAATGATGCTTATAAAGACTCTTTGATGGGCAACAACAACAATAATAGCAGCAGCAGCAAACTGACAGTAGACAACAATTTTTGCTGTTGCATACTTCAAAGCGTTGCTAAGCGTTCCTTTTTCAGTTTCAAACAATGTTGAAAATTAAATTTCCACTATGGATTATGGAAAAAGTAAGCAAATGAAGGGAAATGAAAACAAAATAGAACAGAGATGAAGAATAGATCGATTACAATGTTGGAGCAATGAGCTTTGAAGATGATTTTGATGGGTTTGGTTTTAGGAACCGACTATACCATATAAAGAAAAAGTAGGAGCATAAAACAGAAAAAAAAAAACAAAAAAAAGAAACTTTGGTAATACAATAATAAAAAGTTACGTTTATTGTTGTAAAAGTTATAAGAGAAGTAGATAGAGAAGGAGTAAAGGAAACCAAGAGAAGTAGAAGTACAGAATATAAAAGAGAAAACGTAAAGGAGGACAAAAAAACTTTCATCAGTCGCTGCTGACAACTTTCAGCTTAGCTTTACTTGACTTTTCTTTACGTTGCTTATTGTCTTCTTTTCTTTTACTTTAACAAAACTTTCATAAAAAAACAAAACAAAATAGAAAATACGAAATTAAAACCTTTAAAGGTATTTCTAAGCTTCTTAAGTATTGAGTTCAGAAGAAGTGTTGGTGTTTAAGAAACTCAGTCAGTCAGTTAGCCAGTCAGTCAGTTGGTGCAATCCAAGAGTTGGGCATCACAAAAGTTGCCATTGCCGCATGTTGCACCTTTTGTGTTTTACGCAAACTTAAGTTTTTGAGTGGTTTAAAGTTGCAGTTTTATGTCAAGGTTGTAGCTGCTGCTTACCTCGATGCCTGCCTAAATTTGATTTTGCCTTCGCATAAGTTTTCATTTCAGTTTTCCCTTTAGTTTTCATGTTGTTGCAAGAATTGCAACTGATGATAAGAGTGTCAAGTGTTGAACGCATAACATTTTTAAGCCATGACATTGATTAGATTTATCAAACATCAACTTAATTTACATTGTTTTTGAAATAAATAGATTTTGATGCAAATATGACATTTGCTACAATTAATTAAAATCCAATTGGATTTTCCACTTTTCGATGGCAGCCAACGTTGTTCATATTTTATGGTATAAAGAAAATTTCATTTGCTCATACTACAATTTATGCAAATTGTTTATCAATTTGAGTTACTCAAATGAGAAATGACAACAAAAGCAACAACAAAAACAATATTAATAACAACAGCAAGGATATCAATTGAAAATGTCAGTTGGTTGCATTTGTCAACAGTCTTATTAGCATCAGTTGTTGAAATTGATATATTTATTATTATTCCACAGATGAACACAGTCTCTGATGTTGTTGTTATTATTATTATTATTATTGTCTGTGGTTGCATTTCACGCAAAATTTATTGAGTAAAAAATGATACATAAAATGAACCAAAATGGCATCACATGACAGTGACTAAGTGAAGGGAAGAAGAGACCGAACAACAGGGAACATGATAAAAATGAGGAAAACCAGGAGTAGCTATTTGCCAAATGATGCATTCAAAGGAGACAAATACAAGGAAATGTGTTCGTTATCACTCTTTGACAGCATACGAGGACTGTTTAATAAGTAATAAGACTAATAGATAGATTTTTTAAAAGAAATTTTACTAGAAATTTCTCCAACTCCCATCTCTAGTTAATTTGTCTAAGTCCTATCTCTATTCAGCATCTGTAGCTCCCATCACTAGTTCAAATCTCTAGCTCCCATCCGTACCTACCATCTCTAGCTCCCATCTCTAGCTATCTTCTCTAACTGCCATCTCTAGCTCCCATCTCTAACTCTTATCTTTAGCTCCCATTACTAGTGCACATCAATAGTTCACATCTCTAGCTCACATCTCTAGCTCCCATCTATAGCCCCCATCTCTAACTTCCATATCTAACTCCTATCTCTAGCTCCTATTTCTATCTTCCATCTGTAATTCCAATATATAGTTTCCATCTGTAACTTCTATTTCTAATCAACATTTCTAGCCCCATCTTTTGTTCCCATCACTAGCCCCTATATCTAGCTCCCATATTCAGCTCCCATCTCTACCTCCCATCTCTAACTAACTTCTCTAGTTCCCATCTCTATCTCCCATCTCTAACTTCCATATCTAACTCCCATCACTAACTCCCATGTCTATCTTCCATCTGTAATTCCAATATCTAGTTGCCATCTGTTGCTTCCATCACTTCCATCTTCTCAATTCGTTCAACGAATTATTATTGAAAGAGTTCTGAAATGCTTTATACATAAGCTTCGATATGACGCGTGTCCTCTTGTTTTTCTGTTGTAAAGATTTGTAATCTGGATTCTTTTAATTCAAATTTGACAATGGATAACATATCAACGAGTAACTGTGATATTTTTACACTGATCTATTACATAAAATATGTCATAGCAACTTTTGTAAGCAGACAAATTTGTATATGGTTACTAAGTAAGCATATACGATATAAATATTGTTATGCAAATATTTGATTTATATCATCAGACGTATTTCAATGCAATATTCGTTCGTCGTCATCATCGTTTGTCTCATTATGCGTTTAATGTTTGCAGTAGATTAATATATTTTTATTTTCCTTATTGTTGACTTTGGTAACTTTATGTCTCGGCGTTGTCATTTTCATTATCATTGACATTGAGAATAATAAATATTGTAAATAAATGAATGACTGAATGAATAAATCATTTTCAATAAATTTTCTGTTACTTATTCATTTGATGAAAAATTGCATTATCTAATGCGAAAAATATACCATAAGATTCAGTTAGCAACGTAACAATTTTTGTACAATGACAATGACAACGATAAAGATGAAGATGAAGGAATAAAACATTGTCGATAAAGAATGTCATTTAGAATGACAGATGAACTGGGATATACTTCTTTCCTAGATCACTAACATTTTCTTTCTTAATATGTACTATCTTCTTCTTCTTGTTTGAGGTTTTAAATCTTGGTCTGTGTGAATGCAAGCGTAAAGTCGTATGGCATTAAGACAGCAAGTTGACTAACAACATTGAGTTGATGTTGAGATGTTGGTGTCAATGGTGATGTGGTAGGTGGATGACATTAAGGATAATACTAAGGATAAAGCTGATTATTTTACATTGATGGTGATGATGGTGTTGTTCCTTTTGAGATATTATACAATATACTCGTACAATATATAAAATATCAGTATCTATGTTTGTGTGTGTGTGTGTGTTTGTGTGTGGGATGTGAATGTTTTACAATTTTCCAATGGTGAATATCACGTGTCCAAATCATAAATGAGCAATAAATAACACATTGGCTCGTAAAGCTATAAGCGGGCGTTACGTGGTTATGTCTTTGCAAGGCATCCTTATACGTATATGTATAGTATATGTCCTATTACGATGTGTATTTATTGTAAGTAAGAAGGGTATGAGTTTTGGGTTTCATTTGAAAATGTTGCTTGTTTGTTCATGTTGATGTTGTGTATGTTGATGGTGATGTTGTTGTTGTTGTTGATGTTGATGTTGTATTGCTTGTTTGATAAAATTTAATCATATTATTATTCTGGGCCTTTATGGTCTGTTACCCATACGCCATGTTGGGCCACGTACTGACGTACTGAACTGAACGACCAAGTCAGCTAGCGAAATGGCCAAAAATATCCAATTTGAAAATTAATGCCTTCAGGATATTATTCATAAAGCTCGTAAAATGTTGTTTAAAAATGTATGTTACACACACTCTCATACCATATACAATTTCACATAAATACATACAAATATGTGTAAAGTATGTGTATATACTCGTATGGTAAGGAAGTCCAGCTGATGCACGCTAACCAAGTGGAGACCAGATTGGAAGTACGTATGTAATTATATGAAGGACGAAGGGACTTAGTCAGTCAAAGGTTGTTGCATGAATGGCCATTTCATGCTTAAAATAGAAGACGACTTACAAGCACTCATACACATATAATACTCGTACACATGTCTGCATGAGTGGCAAATGTATCTGTGTATCTGTGTGCGTGTGTATGTTGGCTCCTATAAGGTAATTACCTTGCGGTATTTTTCATAGTTGCGCCACCTATTTTTCTATTCTTGTGCCATGATATTTTACTTTATTCTTCTTCTTCAAATTTCTCTACCCATTTCCATCTAATACCCTTCAGTCAATACCCTACAATATATTTAAATTATATGTTTAAATGAAATAAGTGAAATATGCCGGAAATGCCATAATTCAATTTGAATGAGGCGCCATTTTTTTCACATTCTTCAACAAGAAAATAAAAGAGATAAGAATGGAAAAGAAGAAAAGAGAAGAAACTAAGTGAAAGTAAAAGTTGTGGTTAAAGTTAAACTATGCAAGGCGAACGCGCAAAAGTATGCCATGGAAAATGTGAGATGTGTCTATGTGATTTTATATGCCACAAACCCAACCAAACCCAAACCCAAACCCAAAGCAAACACCAAACATCAAACCAAACAAATTGAGACACTAAAAAGCATTCATATGCATTAAACATATGTGAGATTGTGTGTATCTTAGTATGTCTCAGCTTGTATGATTGTATGTACGTCTAAGTGAGAGAGTGTTTGTGAAAGTTGTGTCCTCTAAACCGCCTTTAGGCTCGCAAAACTATGCAGCAAGTTTTCGCTTGGGCATTTTTTCCATTTCCATTTCAATTTTTTTTTTTTTTTTTTTTTTTTGAGAAGTCGGAAAATAAATGAACGAATGAATGAGTGAATGAGTGAATGAATGAATGCACGAATGAATGTCTGAGGCAATGGAAAAAAAAAGACAAATCAATATATAAATACTTGTGTGTGTGTGTGTGTGGTTGTCTATGTTTCTGTATTTGTTTGAATAGGAAATATTTGCGGAAATAAAACTAAAAGCAAACGAAGCAACAACCCTCATCTTCATAACAGCCACTAGAAATCGTATGAGTAATGGGACAAAATTCCAAAATCACAGTCGAGTTGAGAATATGCAGAATGCCGCAGCACATTCTGGTTTCATCACAATGACTATAAGAATAATGATGATGTTGATGATGATGTTGATGATGATGATGATGATGATGATGATGATGATGATGATGATGACGGCAATGATGACCTTGCGGTCAGCACAAATGTTATTTAAAATAAATGTGTGAAAAAGGTCATAAAGGTTTTGTTATTGTTGACTAAGTTTCAGGTTGTTGACTAACATTGACCCATTACCTAAGTATTATAGTAGCAACCCTTGGAGTCCACTAAACTCAAATCTTAAATAATTTAAATTAATGAGTAGAACTAAGCCTTTTGCTTTACTGCGACTATGACAAAATCTACTTGTTTTATTTCAATCCTTAGATGACAACATTTGTAAATTGAACAATCATTTTCTTCTATTGTATTTCTTTATTTTCATCCTTTGTCCTTTGCTTTAAATTCTTGTGACGAATCGTTTTAATGAGCGCTTTGCCACCTACTAAGTAAATGTCATTTATTCCGAACCATCAATTTAGTAGCTAAAAATGGCAAAGGCAATAGCAACAGCAACAGCAACAACAACAACGTCTCTACCAGCAGTGCCAGGAATGTTAGAAGTGTTGGATGTTTGGACTCAAGACTCAAGGAGTGCAGGACCATGACGTTGCTTAGCTGCTAAGCGATTTGCTGTGCCGCTATCGTTGTCGCACTTAAATCCTTCGAGACACGAATAATTTATTTTGGTCGCGTGTTGTGCCAGGCGTATTGACAACATGTCGCCTCACTTCTTTACTTAAGATACTGTATTCATGTATGTGAGTGGGGTATGGGTATATCTGTGTGTTTGTATTTGTATATATGTACTTATATGTGTGTATGGAAGCGTGGGAATTCATTGTAGTTGTGAACTTAGAGTAGGCGGCATATGAATGAACGACCCACATAAGCAGTTAATGTTTTGTATGAACGCTTTGACTTGAAAGGATTCTTTGAACTTTAATTGTTGTTTTCGTTATTGTTGTTTTTGTTGTGTTTGTTGTATTTGTATTTGACAGATACAAATAGATTGGTCATTAAAATAACTTATAATTTTTTCAGTCAATTGAAACTAGGAACATTTTTTAAATTTTATGTATTAATTAAAGGGAATTAAGGAAATAAGTAGTCAGGTGTTTTACAATTTTATGAAAGGTTAGAAATTTAATAAATTAAATATTAATATTGAAGATTTATGAAAATTTTTTTCGTACACAAATATCAAAGATTAACGTAAGATTTTCTTAAAATAGTTTTTTTTTCAGTTTTTATTAGAATTTCACCTCTTAGTTATAAGATTTTTGAAAAACAAATAAGAAAACTCTCCATCTGAGCTTAAGGCTTTTGTTATATTAATAATTAAATAAATTATAATTTGTTATTATAATCTCAGTTCTATATAGATACATACATTGACAGAAACAAGGAAGGATTACAGGTGGATACTGTTGCACATACAATTTATTATCATTTGTCTGTGGTGGATCTATAGTAACACGGCATTTGTCATCTGTATGTCTATTTGCAGTGTCACTTGTTCTCATGTCTTTTAGAGAAAAAAAAAACTAAAAAAAGTCTTTTCATGTACAGTGACAATTGCTTAAGAGATTTTCCGCATAAATTCAAAATACTTAGTCCAGCAACTGTGCCAAGAATATTGAGCAATGAAACCCAAGTTCGTCAAACGGTCAATGTCATTCAAAAGAGCGAGCTATAGTCAGCAATGTGATTTGTTATAGTTAGCAAAGTCATGTATTTTACTTAACAATGCAAATTTATTGTCGTAAAATTTAGAAATATCTTTTTACAAAATAATTGTGAAAAAATCCGATTATAATTATGAATTGATGGGCAGAAGAAGTGGCACGGTTACGCGAGCTCTGCTAAGTGATCACCGTAATCTGGAAGCAACACAGTAATAAACGATCCAATATTACCAAAAAAGGCAAAAAGCAGCTAAGAGTCAACGTTGGGATCAACAGCGGTACAAGCTACTAGTCATGTGTAATAAAAGCTCTATGAATGGACCACTATTGTTTCTCAAAAATAAAATCGCTGCAATATAGAAATTTTATTCACATGATTATATTTTCAACGCTTTTAAAACGGGACAAAGAAACAAAACAGGAAAAAATTGCCGCTGAGTGGGAAACTCAGAAATGGTAATTGACAATTTTGCTCATATGCAATAAACAAACGAGGCATCATTTATGGCGCATTTAAAGTCACCAACAAAGCAAAACAAACAGATGCCCTTGAAAGAAATGTGTGTAAAGAATTGCTTTAAAAATGAAATTATGACTATTATTAATAAATTGACATTAAACAATTGGTTATGACTGTAGAAGATTGGTTCTGAGAATGTAATAAACAAATGTAGTGACCAAAGATCTTCATGTGGCATCAAAGTACAATAGGAGTGATGATAATCTCGAGTGCATTGAAATAGAAATTGTTGTTGAAATATTGTCGGCTGAAGCCAACCTTACCGAGGACACATAAGAAATATTTCTCTTCAGTATCTAAGCAAAATCCAACAACTTCAATAATTTTTGTTTTCTCTATTGCAAAATAGCATATAATATTCTTATGATTATATTGAATATTGGCTATGGGACAATTATAGCCTTGTGTACGTTTATTATTTTATTAACCTTCTGCTTAGAAAGAGTCCCTTCAGTCGACGTCGCCTCACACCTTAGATGATTGACATTGCCAGACAGTTTGGGTGTTGGTGACGAATGCAGCTTTCGATGATTTCTTCACGCAAAGTCAGGTCTTTGTGCAAGAAGGAGTTGTGTACAAACCAGGGGACATCACTTATGTGGCGTATTGTTTTCTTTTGAATTCTTTGTATGTTGCTGGCAGCAGCGGTCTCCCAAACAGGGGCCACTACTTCTTTGCAGATTGAACAGCAGCATGCGGTGGTGATTTTTGTGAAGCACATTGATCAATTTCCGGGAGTCAAAGTTGAAAACTACAATAGATAAGTTCTCACATTCATTGCGGTTATTGAAGCTTACTGTCATGCTCATGTGACTTATAGTATTTATTAAGAGATATAAATTTAATGGAAATTATATTAAAATCAAATGTTTTAGTGCAATTATTATTTATAAAAAATAAAAAAATTAAAATAAATTAATTAAATAATAAAATAATTTTAAGTCGCTAAAAATACATTCATAATTTTGTATGTCATTTGTCATATTAACACAAAATTGTTGTTAATTAGAAAAATATTTCACAGGTTAAACATAAAGCAATTTGTTAAATATTTGTTAAACATTTTTAAACCGAAAACAAATTTGCTTAAAAATTTTTAATTTATTTGATAAACAATCTACACACACACTTACATACGAATACACTGAAAGTATATAGAATTTTATAAAACAAACAAATAAATAAGCAAACAAATTAATTTACAATGAAAAACTAATTATGTGAATTATTAATAAAATAATAATAAATAATAATGTATGCAATTACACATTGGCAAATAATTGTTTAGTGAACCTTTTTGTTTTGTTTGGTTCTACATTAAAATATTTATAATGAAAACATTGTCACGCATCACGGATACATGCCACTTCACCAACTATTTATACCACTTTCACTATTTTTTATATTACTACATTCTTCTGATTTTTTGTTTTTCTGTTTTTTCTTTTTTTTTTCTTTTTGTTTTTGTCTAGTATCACGCCCCAAAGCCATCAAAGCCATCAATGCCATTCATTGCCTTATCAGCAATGCACTCTGGTGCAATCAATATTGTACACTTGTGTGCAACACGCCTTAAATTGGTGGCATTCAATCTTCTATAAAACGAAATCTATTGAGATCTATGGAAGTTTGGGTGCGGCAGCAGCTACAGTGAAGTGTAAGTGTAGCTTGTGAAGCAACATGAACAACATGACAGACTTCAATTGAACAAAGAAATGCCAGACAAGAAACAAGTGAATGAGCGAATGAACGAAGGAACGTGCAACGAAACTATAACCAAAAACCAAGTAACAAATAACAAATAAACAAACAAACAAACAAACAATTTTTTATAATAAACAATAAACAAGTAAAATCAATTTTCGTTACTCGAAAAGCTTGGTGCCTTGTACATGCCTCCTTCAATACTTTCAATGCCGTTCGTCGTCTGTCGCAATATTTTCCATTGGTTTAACTCACAATTTGACGCACGTAAAACAAGTGAAAGACAGGCAACAATGGAGTAATAGAATCTCTGGAGAAGGACAAAAGGGAAAGTGAAAGTAAAAGTAAAAGGATGAAGAAGTGAGCTGAACGCTGCTGAAACATTAAATGAATTGTTCAATCGTCATCTTCATCGTCTTTGTTGTTTTGTTGTTCATACGCCACGTAAACTGCAAAACAAGAAACTAAGTAACTGCAATGTATCTTCTTTATCATCTTCACCACTTCTTGTCTCTACTTTCTTTCTTCCTTAACTTACTATTATGTTGGTGTGGTTCATTTTATATTTTGTTATGGTCGTCGCTATTGCATGGAATTGTCCTTTTATGTTGGGTCTACCAAATTTCAAGTCTTTCGCCCAGTCTCACTCTTTTCAAATCTAGTTTTTCGCCTCTTACTATACATTACTTATACTTGGGTATTGGGATTTGTGAAATCCGGTCACGTTGCAGCTGAACTAAAATGGCGTTCAACTGTTTACCACACACAAATAAAATGGCATCAATTGAACTCAATTCAGACAATTCGTGCAGACGCTACCTCATGTCTTTGTTTGCTTTTTAAGGGACAACAAAATCTCGAAATAAAACGAAAATCAGAAAAATCAAATAAAAAACAAAAATTAACTAATTTTTTAATCAAAATTTGATTAAAGTAAATGCAAACATTTTACAACAACGACAATGTCAACAAAAAAACGGAAAATGAAACGAAGCAAATTTTGTCTAAAAGGTCGACAAGGTAAAATTAATAAAAGTTGAACGCGGCAGCATTGTCATTTGTTTAAATATACAAAGGAAGGACAGAGGAATGAAGAGAAGGAGATGTAGAAATTGTTTTGGTTAAGGAAATGAAATAAATGAGCAACGCAGAAAGAATGAAAAAATAATAATAAAATAATATAATGACGTGTGTCATGAAGTCAAGTCAAGTCAACACAACTCAGCTCAGCTCAGCTCAGCTCAACTCCAAGTTAGCAAACCCTAACAAGGGTTGGGCAGTGCTAGGCCTAGTCATAGTCATATTTGTGTTGTTTACCTGAGACCCCCCGTTCACTCGTTAACTCACTCACTCAGTTACTCACCCACTGACTCATTTCATTTGAAAACAAAGTTTTTCAATTTCTGTCGCATAATGAACATACAAAAAAGACAAAAAAGAAATTGTGGAGATACACTTGGGAAATGAAATTATGAATGTGCTGTGCTGTGCTGTACTGAGCTCAGTGAACGCAGTCAGTTTTCCACGCATTTTTTGTGGTGAATATTTTTGTTATTTTTTGTGTTTCTGTTTTTTTTTTTCATTTGCGTTTCATGTTTCTCTATTTATTTCCAAAAGGTGTCAGAAATGACGCGTACTGAGAAAACAACGCGACACCACGATTTCGCATTCAATGGTTTACAATTCTACTTGTGAGTGCCTGCTCCTGGTGACTTTACTGCCTACACATACTTACATTCAAGGAAATAGATATATGGGTATGTGGGTGTGTGTGAGTGTGTATGTGGGTGTGTGTGTGTGTGTGTATGGGGGTAAGTAAAATAAATGAGTCTCAAAACAATAGAAAACGCTGTCATGGCATCGTGTAAAATAAATGAATGCATGACATACACCAACACACGCACATCATGCACCATTCATCGCCCCAAAAACAATGACAAAAAGTTCTGCCAAAAATGTTTTCACTAAAAGTATGCAATGCCAAATAAGCGGAAAAGGTCGCCTGACGCCGCTTATTAACCACGTCAACTTACTGAGCGTTTGTCAAGCGTCGCTCACATTCATCATACGCCATGCGCATACATTTGCCTATCATATTCTCACACTCACACACAGAGACATATTTACACATAAAATATCAAAAAAATTGTATACAATATTCAACTGATTTAATTAAATTTCATCCATTTTCAAGTGTCTGCCAACTGAAAAAATTAAGAAGTCCTTCGACGGCGATTCATCGGTGATGCTCTTTAAATTGTGACACCATTAAACGAATGACTGCAAACAATTTCAACTAATTTTCAAGTGACGCCCAATAAATCTTAACTAAAGCGAAATAAACAAAAAAAAAAAAAAAATGTGTGTGAAATACTCCGAAAATACAAAATGAAGACAGTAGAGAAGAAATTAAATCGAAACGAAAGAAATGAAATGAAATGCAGAGACGAAGACTATGACGACGGCACCACTAATAACATTTCAACTTGGCTTTGGATTGTGCAAGGACAAAAAGCATACACAAAGTATCTGAAGGAACAAATGAAACAACCAACCAACCAACCAACACTAGTAAATCAGTAAGTGAGTAAGTAAGTGAATGAGTGAATGACTGAGTAAATGAAGGTGGTGGTGGCACACTTCGATGAAGGCAAAGTCATTGAAGTAGGTACATTCTGGTCGCACTGAAGAACAACAAAGGCAAACAAAAAGCAGCACATAATGATCATGATGATGATGATCACTATGATGAAGATGTGGATGATGATGAAGTAGAGGAAAAGAATGTAATTTTCTGTAATTGAAACCATTTTCGTGTTAATTAAACTCTTTTCTTTTTCCTTTATATTTTTTTTTTTTTTTTTTGTTAGCTTAAAGTATTTTACACTTGCCATTAACGTGTTCTTGTGTTCGTTCTTTCTCTCATTCCTTCCTTTTGAGAGCCAAGTGTCAGCAATGAAAGGAAAGTCAACCAGAATGTAGGCGAATTACTTGATTTATCTCATTTCCTTTTTTCTTTCCTTTTGGTTAGCCCAATCGACTTCTTTGAACTGAACTTTGTTCTCACCATTCTCACTACTTTTTTTGTTGATTGTGGTACTTTCATTAAGGAAAAGTATTTTCTTTAAAGAAGAAGTATGTTTGCAAATCAAAATAGGCAAAAGAATGTACATGATGCGATAATTAAGAATCAGTACTGATGTTATGTATATCTCAGCAACCAGTTTTGCCATCTATTTAGGAGCGTCATGATTTCAAAGGTTTAACATTCCTGGAACTAACTAATCCACTTACCACGATCAGCAGACATTTATTAATTTTAGGCGCAAGTGTATGGCGACGATTTTTTAAGCACTACAAATATTTTTTTTATGTCATAAGCATTTTTTGGATAGGAAAGTATCGCTTGAGGATGACAAACGTGGCGGGAGTCTAATTTTTGTGTGCAATCGCAAAATAATCAACAAAGTTCATCAACAAAGATCATTGAGATTAGAGCAAATGATCGCATTGTTGGAGTAATAATGATGAATATTTGTAGGCAGACAATTCGACTACTTCTTCATAAAGATTTAGTTAAAAGAAGGGTTTGCTTAAAGTTTCCACACTCTTTACTGATGACCAGAAATCACTTTGTCAACCATTCCAGAGAGGTCAGAAATGATCATAACCTCATAAAACCAATTGTTAGGGGGGATGAAATATGGTGCTTTTAATATGATTCAGAAACTCAGCGTCAATGTGTGGAATGAAAGTCAATTTTACCAGGCTTTGCAAACACATTCCGTACACTATGGTGTGACCAGACCACTAGTAGTTATATGGGATTTATATGGGATATTGGTTGTAATTATTCAGTGTTATATGTCTGTGCGTATTTATATGTGTTTACATCATTTTCATTGTGTAAGTTTGTGGAAAAAAGGCAGAAATCAGCAGATAAAAAATTTAAAAAATACCATAAACAAATTTAAAGGATTCCATTGGGGTTTGGCAATGACATGCCATTCAAAATATTAAAGTTAACCATGGTGTCTACCTAAGGGTTAAAGACATTGAGAACACCCAAAAACCTTAAGGCTATTTCACATGACGGGAAGCGGACCACGCATATAAATCACAAGTGAAACGTTGTAATAATTATATTGAATCGAAAGAAGAATAATTTGAATAACAAACTAATAAATAAATAAATAAAATAAATAACACCCGAGTAAAGCGAAGCTGTGTCTTTGGATAAAGGATGAAACTTATTTAAACATACTTAAGTTAGGTTAGGTAATACTGGTTGGCCAAGGCCACGCATAGACCCAAGGTCCCTTGTGATACCAGATATGATTCGTTTACTCGAAGGTATGCATCATTTAAAATGCTCGCGTCTTTGGAAACATACTTAAAATCATATGAAATACAAAAAAAAAAGACTACTTTGAACTGGGGTTGAAGCTTTTATGTATCCATTTTGAGCCTTTGCTCAACGCGATGAATCAATTACTAACGATTTTTGGCACATTTTTGCCTGCATAAAAGATCTTTGTTCTAAAAATCCCGATATTTATGTTTTGTTGGAATCACTTTAGACTCGTTTCTGGATATCAAATTGATTTCAGTTTTGTATAGGGATAAAATATTTATAACATTACAAAAATTTTTATAAAAACAACAAAAGATTGTTACACTGTTTGGATGATTTTCATTGATTATACAAAAATAATAAATATTGAATTTATGTGAAATTTTTCTATCTTATAATTTAATTTATTAATTTTCTTGCATTGCATTGTTGTGATATGCAACAAAAGATTAAATATTTAAATTTCAATAAACCCGCAGAAATCATAAGTACTATTTGATAAATTTTATCTATTTTCATTAGAGGTTAACAAAAAATGTGCACTGTAAATTATCACTGATGCTTCATTGGTCAAATCTAATGAATATTGAATTTTAATGTGGAAATTGAGAGATAAAAAAAGGAAATAGGCAAAATGAATTGCATAACAAGTAAAACCACTGTTAGCCAGACTAATTTATTTTAATCTATTCAAAGTGCTGACATTATAAATAATACCAATGATGCCTGGTATGTACTATCACGACTATCATCACAACGACAATAACAACAATTATAATGATAATCAGAAAAATAAAAAAAAAGAAATGAATGAAAACCTGTGCATAATAATTAACAGTTAAGTGAAACTTTTCAAATTCAATTTCATTTGCTTTGCATTCAGCATTCGGATGAATTCAACAAGAGAAGACTGAGAAGGAAAGAGTTCAGTAAAAATGTATAGTATAATTGTATAAAAAAGAATTTGGAATGATTTCACCAAAGTGTAAAATAATGTTGGGTGATATGCCTAATTAGAATTTCAGTTGACTTCGTGGCCCGGTTAACCGCCAGACAGTTAAAGTGGGAGCAAACACAAAATGACAGACATTTGGTGTTAAAATGATTTAGTGATGGATTCACAAAAAAATAAACAAGCACAGAATGTTGACTTCTGAATTTAAATTTATATAATTTATGTAGATATTAGGTAACAACAAATGTAAAGATATTCAGTGAATGGCACCAGAAAAAGTATGTACACACTAGAATTATTGTTGAGAAAGTTGTAATGTCTTCCTGAAAATGTTGACTTCGGTAGCTTCTAGAATATCCCCTTCGCATAAGAATTTCTCTTCCATTCATATAGAATAAAAATTTTGATTGATTTTTAAATTGTTCTATTTTTCTGAGTTCCACCTCCAAGTAAATCCCACAAATGGTAAAAAGAGTTAAATAGTTTTACAAAAATATCACAATGGAAATAATGAAAGTCATAATGAAATGGATTCAAAGATAACGAACGATGAAACAAATAGATAAGTAAATTATAAAGGTTATACTGCAATTTATTGTAAATATTTTTGTTTTTTAATTAGAGTTGCGGTTATTTTGCTCACAGCGAGAATTCTCAAAAACAAGTTTTTGTATTCGATCCAAGTTCATTTTAGCAACCATCAAGCTATGTGAATGACGCAAGCCAAGTAACGCACCAAATCAAACCAAGTCATGCACCTCTACCAACCTGGCAAAAATCAGGCTGCCCGCATTGTCAGACTGACTTTCTGGATCTCGTGTTCCTCTTCTCAGATTAGGGAACCACCAAGGAGTTTACTAAGGATATCCTCACCCAATAAAAATATCAAATACCATGTGATATTCTATTTTACCATTCAAAATCGTCTACTGTCGTCTCTTGACAGAATGCAAATGAAAAGCAGAGAGAAAGACAAACATGATCACTTGTACTTACAATTTTCTATATACAATCTTTAATGACTTCAAAGTATATCATCAACTGAATTACTTAAAATATTTTATATACAACAAATTCAAGCGTACGAGTATGTCAGCTGACATTCATAATTACATTACACGTTTGCATGACATTGTATCAAATTAGATTATACACATCATGCTTAATCTATAAATATGTATAGATACATTACATTTACATCTAAACTACAATTGATTGAAAGTGGTTTTATGAATCTCAAATGATTCTATTACCATCCTGATATATTGACAGAGAAAACCATGAACAACTTTGTCTTGAATGACAAAAAACTGATTTGGTAAATGGCAATTTATTTGCAGTATTTATCTTAAATTTGATGGCAAAGAGGTATTCCAATTCAATTTATTATAACATAATAAAAATAAATATTTCCTTTTTTAAAATAATTCAACTTTTAATAACCTTTTCTTCAATAATCACTTCCTTAAATTTTCAAAATCACAGCTGTGATTTGCCTTTCATATTTAACTCATAAAAAAGAAACAAATAAATATGGCAGACTTATATCGAAATTGGGATAATTGTCGTGTTTGTTTGAGGAGCGAAAGTAATATGCGATCACTTTTCACCAGAGACAATGGTGAAGATTTAGTTACCATGATTGAAAAATGTATTGGCATAACGGTAAGTTAATAAACGAGAATAAGAAAACAATTTTTACATTTTCTCTATTAATATTACTCTGGAGGTGTCAAGACATGATGGTTTTCCTGATAAAATATGTCAAGATTGTTTGGAGCGTTTGCGTGAATTCCATGTATTCCGCAAAATGTGCTTCCTTGCTCAAATTTATTTTTGCTTATGTTTGGATGTGGGAAATCATGATAATGAATTCCTGGAATAATCTCAAGCATAAATATAAGTGACATCTTATGTTTGTAGAAAGTAAAACAGCCTTTCTCATCTTTGAACAATTGATTTTAGAATATTTTATTTAAAATTTATTTCTAGGTTTTATGCAGTTTAAGACATATAACATATCTTAAATCTCTTACTGACTCCACTTATTCATCTAGAAATATCCCAAAAAGAGTTCTTATATTATATTGAATTGATTCCATTGATTTGTCGTCCTTAGTAAAATGCCCAACAAATATGTATAAATTCCACATAACATTTAGTTGTGGGATGCCACACAAAATCACATCAAATCATTGAAAAAAAAAACAAACAAAAAAAAAAAACGAAAACATTTTATAAAAGAAATGATTAAAATATGCGAATGCAAAAATTTAGAATGCAAAATTCATTTGAAATGAGTAAGAAAAATTGCAAATGAATTGCCAGAGTGAAGAGGAGGAGGAAGAAGATTGTGAGAATGAGGATGATAACTATGAGTATGGAATACAAATAATGAGGTCAAAAATAGTTCACACGAAAGAATTTCCCCCTCAAAACAACATAGCACAGGATAGGATGAACTAGCAGGACGACAACAGTAAGAAATACTAAGCCAACATATACAAAGATACAAACGACAAGGAAGCAGGACATACAAAACACCATACTAAGTAAACAAAAGTAAGTCAGGAGGAATAACAAAGTAAAATAAAAGGAAAAGAACAAAATCAGGATGCATGAAAGAAAGGAAAAAATTAAAATGTGGCAGAAGCAAGGAAAAAAAGATGGCGCAAAGAAAATTTATGACTATTAAGAAAACTATGTGCTTGCTTGCTTGCTTGCTTTTCTTTTGCTTCCACTTCCAGTTGCAATGCGCTTCCTTGCATTTTCTTCCATAATTTTTTTTTTTTGTTATTTTTGGTAAGTCCTCTGTTGTTGTTTTATTTGTGTAGTGGTTGTTGTTGTTGTTGTTCAGTGTTGATATGCATAAAACGTTAAAATATGCAGAGCGCAATTGTAATTTTATGCTTGGCTTAGTTTTCACTACTTTTCTTATGACTTTCACCAACATGAAGAAATCCTTCTACTACAAACAACAAATTTTTTCATTATTTCACATTTCTTTATGACAATTGTTCTTTTTTCTTGTTCATTTTGTTTGTTTGTTATTTGTTGTGTGATTTTATTATGGTAAATAAAATTTTCATGGATAATTTTGTCTTCTTTTCTTTTGTTTAAAATAAAATAAAGTTTATTATTAGACATTTAATTGGAAGAAAGTCCTTCCTAGCCACCACTGTCAGGTGAGTGATCTTTGAATGGTTACTTTGTCTACTTGTCTGTCTACTATTTGCCATGGTACTTACTTACATACTTACTTGCTGAGTTAGTCCCAAAGCAATCAAGCTAATTTATCATATTCATAAATGCGACAATGTTTGTTTATCCTGCAATTCAACATGATAGCGCATCATCATCAACAAATGGCAGACAACGGAAGTCACTTAACTCGCGTTGCGTAGGCAAAAGCAGATGATAGCATAGAGTCCTTCATTAAGCAGTTGACTAGGATCAATATTTATAACTAAACACCGGACCGAGACAGGAGAAAAGTGATTGAAATACAGATATAGAAAGAGAGAGAGAGAGAGAGAGAGAGAGATTATAGATGAGAGATGAACTGAACTGTTGGGTCTTTGAACCGGAAGTTCGTGCCATTAAGCGTGACAGAGCACAAAGTAAATGACAATTGGCTGCTTGAAAAATATATATTTATTATTATTTAAATACAAATTTATTCAAATTTCTGTAGTTTAATAGTTTAGTTGACATATATTTTATTCTCTCAATTCGCATTCATTACTTTTTACTCACCATTCTTAAGAGTGGACATAAAATCAGCATGACAGGAGAGTCTAGCAATAATTTAAGTTTACACCAATAAAAAACAAATTTAAGCGATTTGTGTTACGTTCTCTTAGGAATTTAGTGCCTTTTTTCTTGACATATCAGATCGTATCGTATCGCCTTTGCCTCACTCACATCGTAACGCAACACAACGCATCGCATCGCATCGCATCGTTGTTACCTCACATTTTCCCAGATGTGAAACCTGATGGCAATGGTGAGAGTTATGAAGATGGAGATAGAGATGGGGATGGTGATGGCGATGGTGATGGCGATGGTGATGTCCTGCCAATTGGCGTGCCTGACCTCATGGGCATTTAAATTTTTAACAAGCCATAAATTATGCTTTATCAACGATAAAAAGCAAATACAGTTGTAGTAGTTAAGAGTGAACCATAAAAAAAGCAAATGAAACTCCACAAACAAACGAGCAACAGAGCGAAAAATAAATGCGCCGTGTAAATGAATAATGCAAAATGTCCTGCGTATATTCTTTCAGTTAGTCAGTCAACGAGTGAGTGAGTGAGTGAGTGAGCGTGTGAGTTAGTGTAAGCCTACCGAGCTGCGTAGCACACGCAAAAGATTACACATAGATGAAGTGTAGAATAAATATGCTTCCGTCGTCGTTCAAAGTTGTGTTGCCTCACAGGACATGTACAAATATTTAGCATTGGCATATTTTCCAGAAAAAACAACCAAACAGCAACAGCTAAAGCAACAGCAACAGAAACAGAAACAACAACCTGAACCTGAGGCTTATGCATGTTTTATCTCAGCCCACGTGGAATTTTTGCGTGTCAGCTTGCGTTTGTTGTATGTTTACTCCTTGTTTAAATGTTAAACTGATAAGAATTCCAGCTTGAGTTCCCCACTTGCTTCAGTCATGTTTCTACTACTCCTTTTCCTATTTTATTGTGTTATGTGTTCTGCTTCGATTTGGATCGCGGTTTACTTAATCGGGGCTAAGTGTCCTTTACTTTCATGCGTTTACCTTAAATTTCCGCATTTTATTTCATTTAAATATTTCACATTTTTATGGCTCCCTGTATCACTCTGTGTGTGCGTGTGTGTGCGTGTGTGTGTGTGCAAGGACAAATGCCAATAAGAAAATTAAAGCTGCGCTTGCATCGTCACTTGCCAGTTGCCAGTTGCTTCCAGAAGTTACTGCTACAGCCACCATCATAACCATTGCCTCCAGAGTCTGCATTCTCATTGATTAAAGTGGGCGTATATCATAAATTTTATGTTGTGCAATTTCCATAAGTTGGCTTTTTATGCAGTCAACTCATGCCAGTGGCTGCCACCAACTGGCAACTGACTGACTCTCTGTTCGAGAGGAGTCATCTACATACAAAGTTCCAATATAGTACATACAGTATTATGAAAATCCACACACATGAGCATAAAATTTAGTCTTAACAAACAGACTCTCCCCTTTCCATACACCCCCACACACTTTATATACTTATAATATACAAATGCCTTCCTTCAACTGACACGCCTAAAAGCAGTCTATAGGTCTGAGTCTGTCTGACTGTCTGTCCTTCTGTTTGTCTGTCTGTGTCGGTCGGTCGGTCGGTCGGTCTGTCTGTTTGTCTGTGTTGGCCTCCTTATGTGTTTGTTTGTTTCGCTGACTGTTTGGTTGGCAGCTGCTGCTGCCGTCAATGGAAGAACGAACTCCTGTTGCGGCTGTTATTAAACGTGGATTAAGCAACGCCACAATTTCTGGCACTGCCGCCCATACTACCACGCCTCCTCCAAACATGCTCTTGCCGGCGCATAAATTATTTCGTTGCGGCGCTTCCTGCGAATCCACCTCTTTCTTTAATAATTTTTCATATATTTTTTTTTTTATTATTTTCATATTTTTCACTTTTTTACAAATTTTCTACCATTTTTATTTTATTTCACTTTTTTGCAATCATTTTTCGTTAGTAAAAATCTCTGTTGCATACCCAACAGGAGGTTAGGGGTTGTCGTAAGCTCATTTGCCATGAAACTACTTTTGAAATCATGACCAGTCCTTCCAGTTGGTTGGAGCGAAGTCATATCGCTGCTGGAGCGTCACCAATTGCTTGCCACATATGTGGCGATAAAAATCATACTCTACTATGGAAGCATGCATTCAATGTGGGCGAGTTAAGCAATTGTGGGCATGGTCAAAGATTATTGTACATGAAATTAAATTTAAAACACTGAAATTTGATTTTTGTTATTATTTGTTTCTTCGGGAAGTCTTTAAGGCCAATTTTTATTACTTTATTTATTTTTGGCTAGCCAAGATTCATGTTCCTCGTTCCTCGTTTCTCTTTTTTTTCTTTTTGTTTTGTTTATTTTTCCATAGGTTTGTTGCTTGCTTGCGGTTATTATTTATCCAAAGTACTCTTTCGTCATATATTTGTTGTTGTTGTTGTTGTTGTTGGTTCGGTGCTTTTGGCTAAACAAGAGTGCTGTTGTTTTATTTTACTATTTTTCATTTCTACAGTTTCTAGTTCGTCTATGAAACGCAATCATGCAACAACATACGCTAAAAACAACAAATGCCCAAACCACAACCAAGAATAACAAAAATATAACAGTCACTACACAACAATCACTACACTAAAAATATCATGCAATCGCCAAAGGACTCTCTGACTATGTTGAACTAGAAAAAAACATGGCATAACAAATAAACAACAACTTTACTCTTGTTTCTGTTTCTGTTGTTGTTATTGTTGTTGTTATTATTATTATTAGAAAACATTCTAGAGGATATGAAAGGAGTGCAATAGGTTCACTGAGTTCAACTGAACTGAACTGAAGCATACCGATTTGAACAGAATTGAAATATTATCTACATTATTAAGTGTGCCTCATTCATTGCCAGTCAGTTATTGTTCTGTCTGTCACAGACTGCAGCAAAGCATAACACAAATTTTTAAAGAATATAAATCAAATTTTTTTGATAGAATCTTTATGCACATGAATTCAGTGTATGAAGACAATTTTAGGGAATTATTGTTAAATATAATTTTTTGATTATAGAAAATTGATAATTGATTATCGATTGTCAATTGTCTTTTTTAATATGGTAAACGATGAACATCAATGAACAGAATCTTCAGGGAAAGCTAATCAAAAACAGAAAAGTTTCACAATAAACCAAACTTAAGAAAAGGTGGGTTTAGACCAATTGACAAATTGACAGTAAACAATCGCTTGTTTGGTAAATGAGTAGAACGAAAAGGAGAATGAAACCGCACTAACAGAATTTGTTCGCAAATAACAAACAGCAACAAAAACCCAATGGTCATAAGCCTTAAAAAAATTGGTCGACTCATTCACATAAAGTAGTAGTACTGATCGGTATAGTATTCTATTTTTTATCACTTCCTAAATGACTACAAAATGTTGAATCAAAATGAAAGTTTCATGTGAGCCAGCAAGCAATGTTGAGCAAACACGTCAAGCTGACTATAACTTAGTCATCTAGCAATAGGCCAAATGAATTATGAATTATAAAATGGATGCCAAACTGAATATAACCGGTATTTTTGACATAGTCAAAGGTCGCATACTTATTTTCAATGCGGTCTGCTCAGAGAACAACGGAAGAAATTAAAATATACTCGGTTTCCCACTGAGCAGAACTCATAATTTTGTTATTTCAATGTTCATGGTCGTGTGTTTCCCATTGAACAAAAATACTGTCGGTCTAACTATAACAGAAAAAAATACCTTTTAGTTGATCTCTCACCAAATAAGTGTTTCTGAAAGACCAGAAGGAAAAAGAGTGGAAAGCGAAAAGGTCTTTTTTTATATTGTTGCGTCACACAACAGTTTAGTGAGTCGGAATATGAAAGAGAGAGAGAGAGAGAGAGAGAGATGGAGTGGGTTTATTGGTTATTATTTGATGAGCGAAGACCACAAAACAGAAATCAAAATTGGCACCAAGCATTAGATTGTATCAAGTAATAAAAACATTATCACATTGTTATGATTTTTTACAATATAAATAATAATTTAGAAGGAGGATATGAAGACAAGGCGAAAATACTTATCCACTCTTTTCTATCTTCATGAAAAATTAAGATCTGAGAAACCTTTTCAGTAAATTGTAGAGAATTTAAAACTTAACAAAGAATAAGTTCAACAAACTAGAGGTGGAAGATTGAATGATATAAAGATTCTATGGCATCATAAAATCGTTTGCCATCATCATCATCATCATCCATTTGTATTCGTTTGTGGAACAATTAACAAATTGTAGACTTGTTGAGTCATTCATTATATTCACATATGAATTTCGCTATTAAATATGCAATATGAATTGTGTAACTAATTGTATGTGTTAATTTCCACAGTTTTAGCTAAATCAACAAACATCAATCAATCATCTAAACTGCCATATTATTTACATTTAGTAAATAGATACGAAAATAATTCAATACAACAATAAACATTTGTACCATTGTATTTACAACTGTTGTATGTACATTTACTATTGTGTATCAATGAAATTGCATTCAATCATGGTTAGTTTGATTAATTGAATAGGACATTTCAAGCAATATAATGCGTTTGCTCAATCAATCACAATCACATCAATCAATGAATGAATGAATGAATGAGTTTCATTCAACTTAATTGTTGTTGGTTTTCTATAATTTAGTACCACAAATTAAATTACGATTCAAGTGGGCGATGATAAAATGCATATTGTATATACAATAAATACACATATAATTACTATATTTATGTACATATGTACATACAAAATATTGCTAACGTTATACTCCTTATACTCCTTACGAACTCAACTCAGTTGAGTTGAGTTGAGTTGGTTTTATTTGCGCGATGTCATTAATTGACGTTGATTAAATAAATCAGTTAATTACTCAATTAAATGCTTCAGAAGCAAAATGAATAATTTGAAGTGCAAACATTTCTTGTTTTTAATATCCTGATAACAAAAATATACATATACATACACATATAACAGGGATAATTGAATGAATTTTAAATAAATAAATTCTATAAATTCTGCAAATCAACAAAGTTTCACAATAGATTTGAAATAACCAAAAGTCCTTAAGACTAATCATTTTTGATTTCATCATAATAACCATCAACTGTAATTAAATTTTTATTATTATTAGCATTTTAATTTTAGTTTAGTTTATCATATGTTAAGTGTAACTTACTATTTTCATTTAGAAATTCTGTCTCAGTATTGCCAATACAGAATATATTTCGTTTGAAATCGATTAAGCAATTGTGAGCCTTCAATATATCCAAACCGATTAGCATATTTAATGCGAGCTGCGTCACTACTGTGATGTCTACGGATATAACAGTATTTCCAATCTGTAAGTTAACATGGTGTATGCGTCCAATTCCCTTGACAACGCCACAATACCTGCTTTGGTAAAAGAAAAGTATTTGTGGTGCCAATGGGTTTATTAAGTTTGTGAATAAAGGAAGTAAGGAAGTGAATTGAGGACTCATTAGCACCCATCATCTAGAGGCCTAGATATTCTGTCATTGCAGATTATGAGATGTAAGATAACTGACTATTATTGATTCTGCTGAATTGATTCAGTAACATTTAGGTTTTAACATTCATCTATCACTAATCAGTCAGCATAATTGAGAACAAAGCCTTCAGATTAACTTGAATACGAGTCAAGCGGTCTATCTATGCAATCCTAACCCCTGTACTTATTTAGGTAACAAGGAAATGCAAATTCCAATACTTCAAAAAGAATGATTTTCAATCGTGTATATAAAAATTAGTGTTTTAAATTGTTCGTATGTTATGCGGTGCCATACCGTTCATCTGATAGCATTGAAATTGAAGTGAATGTGTAATGGTGGTTACTGGTTTGAACATAAGATAGTTTCGGTCCCTATATGTGTCCCCGTTCCCGAGATATGGGATCTTCAAACCCTAATAATATACTACATCTACTATTTTTGTTGATACTCAAAGTGTAATAGAGAGACTAAAGTGATGCTAAGAATGGAAAAAACCCGTACGCTAGCAAACAAGATTTGCATTGCTAAGAGGTCACATGACTGACTATGCTTAGACTTACCTTGTATCGATCAAATGTTTGATATTGCAGTGTTCGGCAAACTTTTCACTTATTATAGTGACTTGAGAACTTGAATCAATGGCAGCTTTAATTGACACCCCATTCAATTTGCAAGCAATAATTCTAATGAAGAAGATCAACAAATTGATTAAAATTGGAAGACTTTTCTCATCACACTTACAGCATTTTAATTTGGTCACCAACATTGTCGGTCACTCGATCAACTTCTGTATTTTCTTGTATATCAGTAGGCTGAAAACAATTTGTCTTCTCCCGACATAATTGTTTGTACAAATTGGTTTGGTGATTCATTTGATCGGCAAGAACACTAAAGTACAATGATAGATTTCCTTCCTCCAAAGCCGAATTCAATATAATGTTTGATTGCCGAAGCAAGTCCTTTGTCGTGTTTAGGAATTCTTTACTAACATTCAAAGGATCTTGATTGCTCAGACTGAAATGTTCCACAGAAATGGAAGTATCCATTGACATTGGATATGATGATGATGATGGCATTAAGAGTAGATCAGATGGTTCCGTGTTTAAGTTTGTTGGTATGGAATCATCATCTTCGGCTGGAGTGAGTACACATAAAAAATCATCTTCTACGATGTTGCATTGTTTTAAGGTTCGAGAATCTTCGAGTATTTCACCATCGCGAAAGATTTCCATTTTATTATGTGACATTCCCCATAATGACGCACATTTTATTTTTAATTCTCGTGTCTGGCAACTTTCACTAACTTCCAGGCTAACGATATTTTCGCCTGCATTCAAGCACACAATAATATGCATAATTAGGTTTTTTAATTTTTAGAAAACATTGCACATAAAAAATAAATTTGTTTTAGAAAAATTTTCTCTCAGTTCTTTCACTTAAGAAATATACTAAGTATTTGAATTGTTTTCTAATATTTAATATTCATTTACTGACAGTTGAATATTACTTAAAATCAGACGAATCAGTCTACTTTGTTATATTTTGTTTATGTTGACAATATGGTAATATTTAATACTCAGCCAGTAGTTCTTAAGCTTATGTAGTCTCTGGATCTCCTTTGGAACAAACTTATTCACTGCTGATCTCATCACAAGGCTAATAAAAATGTAACGATTTGCATGTAGTTAATGTCAAATTTGTTACAATGGACCTCAGTTTAAGAACCACTGATTGAAGGGAACAAAACAAAATGAAAAGTAGAACACAACTCATTGTAGATATCATCATTGTTCGATACTAAGGTCTTCTTTTTTTGGTTTCATATGCATGTCATGTCGCTATTTATTGACGCCATTTTCTATTTGAATATTATTACTTTTTATTGCCAATGATTTATGCTTTTGCTTTTGCCTTTTTACTATGCGGCAAAATCATTGTGAGTTGTTTTGTGAGGTGTTTATTGATCTCTCTTTCTCTTTGGTTTGTATTTAATTTTTTGTTGATGCTGCCCTTTTAAGCACAAACAGACAAGCCGACAACTGAATCTTATTGTCTGAGATGATAAAGCAAAAATAATAAAAGAAAAGGACTATAACATTTCAAGAAATGTCTTTGTTTATTATCGTCTTTATAGTCGTCTTATGTGACATTTAGAAGCCGTGACCTTTGATACTTGACTGCAGAGAATAGAATATACAAATTTATTGCTTCTTTCACTCAACTCTAATTACCACATAATCCTCCAATCCAATTCAGTGCATTCCCTTACATCTTTCATCGATCCTAATCACTATAATACAATATGCCCATTCGATAATTGGTTATATGTCGCGCACTAAGCTGCGGCTCAACAATGACAATAACCAAATAACGAACCCTAACGCACGCCAGGATATCAACTACTATACCTTCTACACCCACAACTATCCTACCTACATCCTTATTCAATCGGCTTATCCAATTGCATGTCATTCGTTCGTTCTTTTATTCTTTCGTTTCTATATAAGTTGTCAACTAACTAAGAACAGAAAAAAAAATAAAAAATATAAAAATTAGTGTATTGTATATTGAGGCCTACGTATCCAGTCAGACAATAGTCCCTTTTTGAAACCCGTTTTCTTTTTTAGTTGTGCTAGAGCTTTCCTTTGCTCCCCTCTATTATCATTGTTAGTTGACAGGACCAAATGCATACCCAAGCAAACAATTTATGTTGCCGCCTCAATAAATATCGCTGTCACATGCTGCGATCCATATTTGGTTTTCGATACTTTTGATGTAATTTTTTTACAAACACAAATACACGAGCAATGAATGGGAAGCAGGAGGCTATACAACAACAAATTACAATAACATGGTCTAGAGTACTTGGTTTTGTAGACAAGCAAACACTACACCAACAATATCAACAACATCAACAACATCAACACCGATACTATGAGAACAACAACACCAACAACAACAACAACAACAACATCAAGAACGACAACTTTGCCTATGATATGTGATCCGATTTGATACAACCTGAAAAATACACAAGCAAACATACATACACACACACACACTGGGTAACCAAACATTGCCTGGACAGGACTCATCGCACTTCTGTATATCTATGTGGGTGTGGATGTGTGTGTGTTTCTGTGTTTGTGTGAGTTTTGTTTGTGTAATTGGAGTAAAAAAGAGTGAAAGAAGAGAACCCAAACAGAACAGAACAGAACAGAACAGAACAGAATCGAGTTGAACTGAACTGAACGCTGTCGAAACTGTCAGAATGTCAAATAAGCGACAGAGCAAAAGCAGGCCGAGCAAACGTCAGCATTGCCAACGGTGGCACACGGGAAGTATTCTAGTTCAGTGGCTGTTAGCTCAGAAAAGGCGGGGGCGAAGTGTAGAGTGAATAAAAGGAATTTATTGGAAATCTGAACGCACAGACTCACGCTCAAATGTCCAGAGAACTGAAGTGAACTCAACTCAACTCAACTCAACTCAGAGTCGAGTTGAATTGAGTCTGGGGCTGAGGCTGAGGCTTTGTGCTGACTTTGTATAGCTTTAGCAAGGATAATAGGATACATGATTCGCATGCATGTGTGTGTGTGTGTGTGTGTGTGTGTGCGTATGTTTGTATGCGTTTGATGTGTCTGTGATATATGGCCGACCTTTGACATCTTTTAAACGAGCAACATGATGCTGTAGATTATGTTTTTACTTTGTTTCAACATGTCGCACAAACCAAACCAAACCGAACAAATTCGCCTTTGCCTTTGCCTTGGCTTGGCTTGCCTTGTCTTATTTTGTCTTGGGTGTAGTAGCCCTCCTCGCAATTTCTTCTTATAGCAGCACGACACACATACGCACGCACGCACACAAATACAGATACATCACATATACAATAAATATATTGTATATAACACCAACGATATGTCAATGTGACAGTTTGATAATTTATTTTATAAAAAATTTCTTGATTTGCTTCTTGTTTATGGTGTTGGTTACTTGGTAGGTCGCTTGGTTTGTCCATCTGTCTGTCAGTCTGTCGGTCGATTGCTGCCACTGCTTGTCTTAAATAAGTTATAAACAAACATTATGGCGGTTTCTAGGCTTTGCCTTCATCGTGGGTATTTGGTTGATTGGACAGCAAGGGTAGGGAAGCCATGTGACAAGTAAAGTAAAGTAAACTGACAGCCGCAACGAAATGTGGCAGGCGACAACGGACTCAACGGGATGAAAGATGAAGGAAGGATGATGACGATGATGATAATGTAGATCTTGATGGTGATGGTGATGGAAATAAAAGGAATGAAACGGAAATGGCATCACGTAATGAATAAAATTATTTTGCAACAAATTAAGGCAAATTTATGCCACACGCTGGTCACGCTAAATCTAAAAAAGAGGAAAAAACAACAAACGGCAAAGACAAAACTCTCAATTCTAAAGTACTATAAAGAAGAAGAAGGAAACAAAATAAGGAAGACTAGTAATCCAAATAACAAACAAACAACATAGCGGAAATGTAAAAATAGCAAAAGGCACAAGAAGTGGCAAGGCAAGGCAAGGCAAAGCAAGGAATTGTACATAAATAAGATAAATGCATACGAAGGAGCACTTAAAAAAAGAATCGAGAGATCGCCGAAATCGTAACCATTTTTTCGCTAAATCAAATGTCAATAAAGAGTACATTTCATTCAAATTTTCATTTGTCCTTTCTAAACTGATGTTGATGCCGCTGCCGATGCCGATGCCAAAGCTGATGCAGATACTTCCAATTCTTGTACACTTACAATTCTTGTTTCTCATTCTGTTATGCACGCCATTTGTATGAGTGTGTGTGTGTGTGTGTATTGCTATTATCCTGCGGCATCTTTATGTTCTGCTCTTTGTTCTTATTGTTGAACTTGGTTTCTTTTTTTTTATTCTTCTTTTTGCCACAAACATTTTTCGCTTCTCAAAACAATGAAAAAATGGAAAAGGAAAAAATAGGAAACATCAAAATACTTGTATACTTTACTCTACTTTTGGGGAAATACTGAATTTCCTTGAAGCTAAGTAAATACTTTTAACATTTCCAGGCCATCATCAGCATCTAACCATCATTACCAGCATCATCAGCCAACAGACCCATCGGACAATATACAATATAATATAATACATTTTCTGTCTTCTTGTTTATGGTATATCGTGATAGTCTTCATTGCCATTTGCCTTTGCATTCTTATTCATTTGTTTATGTCCGGAATATGCAAATGACACTTTGGTCCGCCTCACTTAAATAAATACAAGTTTTTCCTCCTTCATTTTTTCCTATAATTTTCCAATGAAGTCTTAGGGGAGATTGAATATGATTCCTCACCATGTTCGGTAAATAAATAGACGACCTCATATTTTTTTTTTCAATTCAGTTCAGTTTGATTTAAGAATTTGTTAGCATTCAATATTCCTGTCTCTCCGCCCGTCTGTCATCCGTTTTTATTGTAAATCAAACTTTTAGTTGAGCCTCTTAATATATTGAACATTTTCTTTTATGTTACAATAAAAAATTTAAAGGTTTTAAAATGGATTTAAGTCAGATGAAGGATCACATAGGATAAGAAAGTAAATGCATAGAAACAATAGTACAATATAACAACAACAACAACAACAACAACAACAACAACAACAACAATGACAGCTGTGAAATGTACAAGAATAACAACAACAACAATAGTAGTAGTTATATTGTAGTAGCAACAGTAATCAACATTTAAACACTCACAACAGACAATGCTCCTCCACATGTGGTGACGCGAGCCACAGAACAGAAGTAGAAAAAGGGCAAAATGAGTGACTGCGGCGGCAAGAATGACAACGTACGTGTAGACAAAGCCTCACTGGCAGACAAACAAATAAAAAACAAATAGATAAAAACAAGAAATACACAAGGAATGAGAAAGAGAGAGAGAAGAGAGAGAGAGAGAGAGAGAGAGAGAGAGAGAGATAATAGTGTTTGTGTGTGTGTGTGACAGAAATACAACACATAAAAGATGAAGCATGGAGACAAACATTGCGACACATTAATGTCAAAACTCATGAAAATATTTCACAAAACATGAGGAACATAACAGCAACAACAACAAAAACAAAAATGAAAAAAGAAGAAAAAAAATGGACGACGACAACAACAGAAATGACACTAAGTACAACTAGAGACATACATATGTACGTGTGTGTGTGTGTGTGTGTGTGTGTGTGTGAGTGTGTGATATAGTGAATATCTGTGTGTTTATATCTTGACAGTAGAAGAAAGAAAAGTCACTAACAAGCATCATATGCCAACAAAAACATTCGCTCGCATATAATAACTGAAGCAACACCAACATCAACACTAACAAAACTAGTAACTAAAACAAGAATAGAGTTTAACTCATTCAGATACTATGCCACTACTCATGAAGATACACACTCATGATGATGGTGATGATGACAACAAAATGTGGATGTTTCGCTCATTAGTTAAGCATGCATCCCAAACCCAAGCCCAAGCCCAATTCCATGCCCAAGTTATTATAGGATATGTGAAGTTTGCATGTTTTCACAGTTGGAATATGCTTATGCATACATTTTGACATTTTTTATGGCATTTTCATTCATTCATTTGAAATAAAACAGAAACTCATAAACTTAACAGAAAGAATATGAATACAAAGAACGAAATAGAAAAGAAAGTCCTACATCATGCACCTGAACCAAAGTGCAACATTAAATGGGAAAAATAGAATAGAATAGAAAGTACAGTATAGTATAGTATAGTGAGAGGAAACAGAGTGAAAAAAAACCTTGATGAATGACAAATGAAACAAAAACATAAAATAAAGAACTACGAACAAAAAAAAAAAGCCTTCTCTGCCTTTTAAACAATGCATGAAGGCGACTCTTGTTTTAGATTCAAAGTCAGGTAAGCGAACGATGAAGACGAGAGATGATGCTGCTGATGATGTTGATGTTGATGTTGATGTTGATGATGATGAATGTTGATGTTGCGCCTTTTGACTGTCATTGCTGGGTTCATTTTAAATACCTTGCCACCCGAACTAACTACTTGTCTGACTGTCTGTCTGTCAGTCAGCCTCTCCGTCCATAAGGACTTCAAAAACAAACCAATTTCATAAAGCCAAACAAGAAAATAGTAAAAAAAAAATAATGTTAGTAGAATGAATGAATAAAAGAAGAAAAAATATAAAAGGTATACGGAAGCAAAAACTTTTGTGGCACATCAAAGAGCGAATAAGCGAGCGCCACCGAGTTCAAGTGTAAACTAATTTTATGTGCAGTCAGGCGGCAAAAGGCATTAAAATATGATTTTTTTCAGTGGCAACATGAAAATAGTGAAAAATACAAAAAAAAAAAATAAAAATATAAAAGAAAGGTTAGCAAACAATTGAGGAAATTATATAGAGAAAGAGAGAAATTCAAGTTTCATAATTTTATATTTTGCTTTTAAAATTTAATGTTAAAAATAATCTTACGACAATCATTTGATTATTTTGAAAGTAGAATGCGATATTCCTTATGATATTTTTTTCTCTGAAAAGAAGCTTTCTTTCAAAGATCTTTTGTAACTTACTGACTTTCCAATTTTGTATATCTTTCTTTATTGGTCTATGTAAACACTTTGGATCTTAGAGGTAATAAAGTCGTTTATAAAATCATAGATAATCGATAATAATACGCTGCGATGTAGTCGACTTGCACCAACTTTGTTGTGTTTGAAGCTACCAAACAAAAAAAATGTTGTAACTCTTTACTATGCAATATATAAAAATTTATAAAAAATTAATTAAAATTAATGAAATCATCCAATCAGTCTATCATCCTGTTCATTTGATGAGTCCTATGGTGATTGTAAAAGATCACCAACTTGTAGTGGTTTTTTTTTTTTGTATTGTTATTTTTCTGTTCTTTGAGAGACTGAGTAAGACAGGATCAGAACTATCCATGTGTTGGGTTTTTCTTTTCAGTTGTATTTATGCAAGTATAGTTGCTTATCTGAGTGTCTAAATTTTCATTTTTCTTTAATGTAAAAGAGGTACTTTCCTGGACAAATTCTATTTTCAAATTCCAGCAAAATCGAACTTATTGCTGCGTGTTATTAAACCAAAAAGACTGTTGCACCTTATTTACAACAACAACAACTGTGTTTACAAAGAATGAACTATGAAGTGGAAGATTGATGAAATGCTGATTGTGTGTACATGTTGTAGATGAAGGAACCAACGAATAGCAATGTGCAAAGGCATTAAGTTTTTACTATCTTCCGAAAGATCCTTGTCAGGCATGTCATTTTATATGTCTTCTTTCAAATATCTGCAGAGTTCGATTCCAACTTGGCATGTGCTTTTTCAAAAAAATAACAAAGACTTTTACTTTTTGCTATACAAATATAGAATGATCTTTGTTCAGGAGCGAATTACTAAGGCGCCTCTCGCACTGTTGCTAAAGTCCCGTTTATACTATGTACAGATAGAAAGTTATATTTCGCCGTTAGCATTGTCTTCAGATCGATGTCGTTGCTTGTGAAGGAAACTTATTTTTTAACAGACTTCACTTGCTGACAAGAACGATCGCAACTGTTCTTCATGTCACATTACTATAATATTTTAATTACTCTGATTATTTGCTCACTTACAATCAAAGAGATTGGACATTCATCAATCCTGAATCCTCAGTCCTTATTTCTTTTTATTTTTTGTCAGTCTCAGGGTTACTCCTAGCAAGTTTTTACAATCTTCATTGAAATTTTTTACTGTAATTTTCTGCAATGTGTGATGTTTAATTGCACCGTCTGAGCCATTGTTGCTGCTGCAAATGTCAAACACGAATTTCGTTGCAATAAACGCGATATTTTTCGAAACGGGGAAAATTGAGGCGGGAATCGGTAGTTATGCATTAATCTGCATACTTTGGTTAATAATTATGCAATGCAAAAATATAATTGAAGCACTGAAGAGAAAAATAAAACACAACAACTAAACTTTGATTTGAAATTGAATGAAACTTCTCCACCTTGATGACATTTGGCTTCGTTTCTGAACTAATCAAACATTTCCTTGCAATTTTTGTAGGTTTTAAGCCATCTATCAATCTCTACCCTTTGTCACTTCATTTTTGTATAGCCGGTGGTTTATTTTTGTCCATTAAATGAAAAAAAAAATATGGAATTGAATGATATACCTGGATAAACAAGGACTAAACTTTTATGTTGAATTAAATTTCGTATGATGGATATGTGTTTTAGAACTCAGGTTATGATGACTTTGATAAATGATCTGAAAATAATTAAAAGAAGCAGTCATACAGTGAATTTCATTTTAAAAACTATAAGCCTACACGTAGCAATTTATTTTATCATATTAATATAAACTTCATAAACCCTCCGATGCGAATATCAAACTTAAGTAATAATACTTTCACACTAGTGCTATTAAATATCAATGCTCTTAATATACCTGAGCTGGGAAATGTTTAAAATATATACGAATATATGAAAATATTTAATTTAAAAAATAGTAAAAAAAAAATAATAAAAAAAAATATTTATAATAAAAAGTTGCATTTTATTGCATTGTATTTCCCCGCGATTTTCTTCAATTATGATATTTTTTACTACTGGAATTATCTTCGTGGTTTTCAATTTCAACAGTAAACCTACAAACGCCATGTTGGTGTCACTTGTATGTGAATCTACTTCCTTCTTTTCTGTTTATTGTGTGGGTGTTACTTCCTTGATAAAAAATTTGTTTCCCAATGATTGAGAGCGAGTTTTCCTGTGAGTTTTTTCACATTCTATTTTATTTTTATTTTTTTTGTTTTGATTTTTTTATACCAGTTTTCATTAAGCATAAAATAATTGGGTCGAGTTCATAATCGTGATATATTTTTACTTTGTCACAATATCCTTTTTCCATTTCAACCATTACGAGCATTTTTTTGTTTTTGTTTTTTTTTTTTTTCAATTTTTACTTACTGAAAGAGGATGCTTTTTGAGAATGCGAACGATTTTTCAGTTGCAATTAAAAACCAAACCATTGAAAGGCGATTATAAACGCCTGATATCAACATCAAGTGGAAAAATAAACGAATGAATGAAAGATAGTAAAAGAGGAAAGAAGAGAAAAATAAAATAAAGTAGAGTTGAGTTGAGTTGATAAAAACAAGTGATTGTGTGAGTGAGTGAATGAACAAAAAAATGACACCTGTTGGGTTTCTCAGTTGGTAATGGAAACCAGTTGTAAGTCTCTTTGTATAAAAATGTTAAAAGAATGACAACAACCAAGTTAAGTTAAGTAAATATCGATTACATATGAGTATTTTCATTACTGAAATGAAATGAAATGAAATGAAATGATATGTGTTATATATGTGAACTGTATGCATTGAGTTCGAAGTTCATTAAAATGTTATATTTATGTTCTGTCTGTGTGTTTATCTTATTGAAATGTTGTCAAAATGAAGATTGCTTAGCATCATCATCAGATGCTGTCTAGACATGAGACATTAAATCATTTGCCAATGATGGATATCTGCAGTTACAAGTGATTCTTAGGAAATAGAAGTTTATCCATCTGTTTGATTAAATGATTATCATTTTTGTATTCAAACATTAAGACTAATTACGACTATAGATTTTTCTAAATTGAAGAAAGTTATAAATTTTTATATGAAAGTCAAATTTTGTACTCAGACTAAAATGGCAACAGCTCGGCAATAAAATGAAATGTTCGTACAATAGTAAAATATGAAATAAATCTATTTGAATAAATATGATAATAAAACAACATATTATAAAATGTTGCATCCTTCTTGAACCAATGAATTCAAATTATGTTGTAATTTCTTATTGAAGTTGAATTAGTTAATTAGACTCAATGTTAGTTTTCAGCATTTTTTAATCAAAAATCAGTGAAATCAAATGAATGAATGCACATGCAGCTGAAAAATCAATTCACCCTCACTTCTTCAAAGGCAAATCCATGTTGCTGTGCTGTGATGTTGCTACTTCCGATGATGGTGATGATGATGATGCTTCTAAAAATAAAAATCAGAAATTTCAGAATGATAAACGATTAACTAAATTAAGTGAAAGAAAGTAAATGTATACAGTAGTTTAATGATGTATGAGTGTTTTAGTTGATTGCACAAAAGTGATTGAAGGACCACTAATAGTCGTAGCAACAGAAAGGGATGCGTTGAAAAAATCATAGCACAACTATAGGCGTCAAGTTGATTTTCTATGATGTCGCTGTTGTTGTTGTTGTTGCTGTTATTCAACACTTTGAAACATCATGCTGACCAGCAATGGTGACATTTCCGCAACTATAAAAGGTATATCGATATGAATATCATGCTGATGATGCCATGTAGAGTTGTTGGCAGTGGTAAAGCCAAACCAAATAGAAATAGAAAAAAGTGGCAAAGTAAAAAACAGAAAACAAAAAACAAGAAATACTATATGCGACCAATTATGTTTAGTCATCGACAATGACGCAGAAGGCGATAATGTTAAACGTCAGCTCTTTGAAACAATTTCCACTCATCCTTAGATACTTAGTTACTCACTCATTCGCACACACACTCACTTTCTCACTTAGCCAGAAAATGAAAGCAACATACACGCACAGACACATATTCAAAGTAAGAGGAACGAACAGTAAAAAGGATTCACAATAATGGCTATTGAGCTATTCAGTTTGTAAAGCACAATATAGTATGGCTGTGCAAACCCGTTACACTTTGCTGTATACTCGAATATAGTAGTAGTAGACGACATTATCGTGCATAGTTAGTTATCCTTTGAATGTCACTTCAGTCACTTACACTGTTTGTTGCCTTTTTTTTTTTTTTTTTTTTTGCTTAACAGACATAAACACACGACACCACACACCAATCATTGACAAACATCAACTAACTCACTCACTAACTGATTCACTGATTCACTGACTAACTGACAAACAGTCAGACAGACATTTGGCAATGGTGACACAAAGAAAGAAAAAAGTTAAGCAGACATAGTGAGGAGGTAAGTGGACAAAGAAGTGTCTGAACTGTCCATTGTTGCCAATGATTATGCGGTTTAGTGTCGAGTATATGTCGAGAGCACTTTTGATTGCTTTCATTCATTTCGTTAGACCGTGCTCACTTCAGCTCACTTCACTTCCCTTCCATTGCCAACCAACCAACTATACTAGTTTTGTAGACATTCTACTATATTGTATAAAGATATACGAGTATGTATGTTACTCATGTATGAGTTTAGTGGACGACAGTTGAGCTATGCTAAGTCTTTTTGGCATTCAAACATTGAAACTGCTGTTCCAAAAGTACTTTGTGTGCAATTAATACAGAGATTTGTTAATAAAAAAGGAATGAAGGAGAATCTTCTACTTGTTATATGAGTACATTATTCTATATTAATCCTCCATCCATTCTATTTATAGTTGCTGTAGATTCATTCATTTGTTGTAGGTGTAAATATTAAATATTTCTTTATTTTTGCCTTAGATAGCAGTTTCATCCTTAAGGGATAAGAAAAGGAAATGAATCAGTTAGAGTGAATCAGAGTATGTAACCTTCAAGTGTCTTAAATTAAGATAGAGTGTCCTATGTACTCTGCACATGCATAAGTAATAAATACATACTATAATAGTGAGTATAGTATAACTGGACTTGATTCAATTCAAATCGGTTTTTGGCTGAGTGAACAAATTCAACTTGTAGTTTTATTTAATATTCTTATTCCAAACGTGGCATGACTTAATCAAAATGATTGTTTCTTATTTCATTTGTTGTCTATTCTTTCTTATTGTTGTTTTTGTTATCGTTCTTCTTCTTCTACTTCTTCTACTTCTTATTGTTATTATTATTATTATTATTATTGTTGTTATTGTATTGTACTGTTCTTGTGTAGTTTATTTGCTTATCTTAGATGTTACGATTTGTTTTTCTATTCTCTGCCATCATCATCACCATCACCTTTCTCACCCACTTTGTTGCTTCTTACAAATAAACCAAACAAATAAACAAGCGAAATAATAGAAAAACAACAACAATAACAATAGCAACAATAGTAATAACAACAACAACAACAACAACAAGTGTTTTGTATCTTTTCTTTATTTTTTCTATGTGTAACAACATCATGTAGATTTTTGGTAATTTTCTTAGTATACGAAAACAAAGTCCTTAGGCAAATCAAGCAAACCGAATGAACGAACGAACCAACCAAACAAACCAAGGAAGTCGTGCGTAATTGTAATCAGGGGAGTGATCTACTAGGAACAGAATCATATAGCAAGAGAGAGGTAAATTTCTATCTGTGTGTGTGTGTATGTGTGTGTGTGTGTATGTGTGTGTGTGTGTGTGTGTGTGTATGTGTGTGTGTGTGTCTGTGATTATGTAGTTGTGTTTGCATAGTGGTGTGTGTGAAATTATTTCTTTATTGCTGACTGATAGCTTTTGCATTGATACTAAATACACAAAACTTCATTTGAATGACTGTTGCTCGGTTTGCTTATTTTTACTATAGTATTTGTTGTTGTTGTTGTTGCTGTCTTAAATATAAGTAAAAGATATTTCAATTAACATTTATTTGATAGAGTTGAAATTACTTTTAACGTTAAACAGACACAAAAACCAATGAAATGAATGTTTTTTCTAATGATGATGATGATGATATTGACGATGAAGTTAAAGCAACTCAAAGGAATATAAATAATTACTGGGTGTTTTACAAAGAAATAAAATGAATGAGAGAATATTTGACAAAAATTCATGAAAATGGTGTATTTAAGAATTAAAATTTTAATAGACTTCTTGTGTTTATTGTTTCTTTTGAGAGACAATTAAAATGAAAGAAAGAAATAGGAAAAAATAGAAAATAAAGACAATTTTATGATTTCATGCTTTAAATTGTATTCATTTTAAATTCAAAATTGAAAAATTACTATTTTTTTCTTGGTTAAATTTATTGTAACAAAAGAATTTATTATAATAAAAGGAAACAATTTCAAAACAAATTTTAAACATTTGATGTGAGTAACCCAAACAAGCTTCTTTAAAATATCATAGAAAGAAGAATCAAAAAGGGAAAAAGGTAAAACAAAGACTAGAAGGAGATGCATTTCAGAAAGTCAGAAAATATTTATATGCCACTGACATGACTCATATGAAATCAATAAGAAGTAGATAAGAAAAGTTGGAAAAAATACTTTTTAATCGATGTATAAGTAAGAATGGGAGATGACTTGCATCTGATCATTTCAGCGTTCAATTCCCAAGTGAAAGTACAGAATGACATCAATGTTCTTATATCCTATTTACGACACTGCATGGCTCACACAACACAACCGTTGGTTTAGAGCTGAAAAACTGCATATCAAAATGTAACAAGAAGACACAAAATTCCACAAGTGCAGAATGAGATTTTTTAAAAGCTTAAAATTGGAAGTACCCAATGGATAAGTCCTCTTGATACAAATAAATCAATATGTAAAACAAAAAAAAAAAACAAAAAAAATAATAATAACCATGTATTCTAATATAGATAAAGATTTTGTTACGATTAGGTGGCTTAAAGTTTCTTTATTGTAATAAAAGTTGATTTTCCTTTATCAGTTGTTAATGTTTCATATTACATTTCGTCTTAAAGTTACCAAATCCACAGCTTTTCTAATGTTTCACTATTTTATGTTTATCTAGCATCAATGCGATCATTTTGATCACCATGCCACACTAGGCGCTGATACTGAGCATCTTCTTCCTTGACATCAATGCATTTGTGCATAGTTTGAATGTCTGCCATGAATACAAATTTAACTGATCACCAGGTAATCATTATAGCAGGTAAATCCAAATGAAATTTTGGTCCAATAACCAAGATATCGAGCGTTCATTGCTCGTTTTATTCACTCATCAAATACTACAAGAATTATTGTAGTAGACAATAGTATTATAGTAGATGGGTGAGGTAAGTAGCAGTGCGTGACTCCTCTCTGTCCATTGTGGCCGGGATTCTTTTCGATGGTCATATTATGTATTCCTTCTTCTTGGTGAATTCAATATGGTCTTTCTCTTTTCCTGATTCTAGGGTCACGATACAAATCGATCAGCATCTGATCTCATTTGTCTTAAAATATTATGTTTTCTTTCTTTTTCTTGAATACAAATTTTAAATGATAATTTCTAATGGAAAATGTTCCCTACATTCAAGTCTTACAATTTGAAGAATAAGAAATCTTCAGATATGAATTGAATTTCATTATATGTTATTTAGGATAAAATAAAAGAAACATAATTATCTGTTACATTTTTGCATTTCACTTTTTTTTGAACAATTTAATAAAAATTTCTATAGGAAAAAAAAAAAATATAAAAAAAAAAATAAAAAATGTAATACATTTAAAAACAGGAGCAACCCTGTTTTTTAAATGAATGAAAAACAGGGTTGCTCCTGTTTTTAAATGAATTTAAAGTTATAAGTTTTTAGTAAAATTTCTTTCCTTCCTTTCTTGCTTAACGTCTGCTTCCTAAAACTAAATTGTCCTTATTAGCTTTCTAATGAAAAATATTGCATTTGATTTATGTTATTTCACCATCAAAGAAACCGAATGGCAAATATTCTTCTCAAATGTAAACATATCAGCAATGACCCAAAAAATCTTAAATAAACAAATGAAATACTTTTCAAAACAATAACAAAATGCACTTAATACGTGTAGACGTATGTGTATGTTCTTGAGCTGATAAATTGGCTAAAAATTAATTTAGAAAGACAACAAAGAAAATGAAGAACTCACCACATTTGATATAAAACAATTTCATTGTGGTTAACCAAATACAAGAAGAATGACAAGAACAACAACATATTAGTTAAAATAATGTGTAATGACAAAAACAACATAATGATGATAATAGTAATGATGTTGATGATGAAGAAATTTTATAAGGAAAAAACAAAGAAGATTGAAAATGTAAGAAAGAAAGAAAATACTTGCATACTTTCATTTCAATTTACAATAATATTTGACTTTTCACTTTAAATAATTAATTAAATGAAATTAATTTCACATATTTAGGCCAAAATAACAACAAAAGGACATGCATTATAAAATATAAAAGGGATGGTCAAATAGACAGACTGACATAAGAAAACATGCTCATTAAATAAATATTTTCACAGTCGTTTAAATTTATGTTTTCGAAAAAGGAAGTTTCTATCACACCCAACGAAACGAAGGAAGCAAGTCAAATGATAAACACAAAGTAAATGGAAAATGGAGAATGGGGAATGGAGAGAGAATTGAGCATGTTGTCGTAAGGTGTAAGGTGAATAGGAGACTGAGGGGTGGACAGGCCCAATTGCATGTAGCTAAGTTCGAGTGCTTTACAAACAACACAAGGACACATTGTAGCGAAGTAAACACATGCATAGAAGTGAGAAAGAGTGAAGAGGAGTGAGAGGAAATGCAAGGACATTATGCAAACATGCAACTTCCTTATTGTGGCAATGGCGGTGGCTGGCAGCCACAACAACATGTTCAACTAATGCATGCAAAGCAAAATACAGTAGTATCTTAAAGTAGGGATATACTCTTTCATGTATGTTTATGTATGCCAATGTGTGAGTGTGTGTATCATTTACAATAATAGTTGTTAACATAAACACTAAGACAATTCAGCATCATCACAATCACCATCACCATCATCATCTAGTAACAAGTACTAGTGCAGCATTTTCTTAGCAACATCCTTTTGTACTTGACTCTCAGCATGCTAGGCTTGTCTTGTCTTGACTCGACTTGACTTGACTTAGCTTGGTTTGTTTCAAAGGACATTATATAAAATAACTTATTGCCCTTAAAATTGTCATTTATGTCAACGTTAGATACATAAGTTGCACTAAGAGCATCTAACCAACTCTTGAATATCCTCATCCCTATTAGATTAACAATGATGCTGCTGCTGATGATGATGATGATGATGACGCCGCCGGAAGTTACCTTTTAAAATAAGGCGGATTTTTGTTGTCTCTTTGAGCTTAGTTTCCTTGGCATTGGCTTAAAATGTAATTATTTATGTTGATGAAAATGTTCCTGCTGCTATCATCCTTTGATTTTAATAATAATACTTTCAATGAGTAACAATTCCAATATTGGCCAGGTAGACTAATTAGATGACTTGGCTTACTTAGAAATCTTTTGTAATTTGCACAACATTTCAGTGAAGGAAAACTGGAAAATGAAAATTTAACTAAATTAGAATTTAGTTTTACAAATTTCATGATAATAAGACAATTACAATTAATAAGAATAGGATTCGGATGAAAAAGGGAGTATTTACTTGACACTGCTCCATTGAGCTAATGGCTCAAGGATATACAAGACTTCTATCGTAGCTATTGAGATAAGAAAGAATTTGTAAGTATTCAATCACATAAGAGGTGCCTATACTGATCTTCTAAGACAAAAACAATATGATTTGGTCTGTTCCAAATGAATTTAAAATTTCATGAAATTTCAAATAGAAATATCCTGTAATTTTGATTTTTTTAAAATGTATATCGTTTACTTTTAAATTCCAAAATTAATGAATAATTCAATTTTACTTATGTGTCGTAATCCTCAATAGTTAGTATGCTTTTTGTTTTGTTTTAGGTTTAATATTTTATATTTTACCTAAATATTATAAATAAATAAAATAAATACATAAAAACTTTTACTTATTCAAAACACATGGCGGATGGTAAATAGACATTTATGATACTAAAACCACAAAGTCTTCACCGGATAATTAAACCTAGATAAGGTCAGAGACTGTAGTAGTATAAGTTATTTCTGTATAAATCTTTTATTAAAGGAACTAGGAAATATTCTTCCGAACCGTGGGGTACTACAAGCGTGCGTAACATTTAAATTATACCAGGAGCTCAATCCAAGAATATTAGAGTAATCGCAGGTGCTCCTTGTTTTATCAGGAACGAAAATATCCACAAAAATTTATACATATATGCAAGTACTGCTAGAAAAAATAAATATTTTCTAACCATAAACGTAATTATGTGGAAAAATTTGATCGACAAGTTAATCCACTAACCAGATCTCATGTTCGTACAAGAAACTTGATTCCTTCGTTATGATCAATGAGCCCTTTTGTTTATGTAGAGGCATCTTATGTTAAGTGAACCTCTTCCTCGTCTTTGCAGGAAGGACACTAAATGTAAGAATTGAAACTTTATTGTTAGTCCTACTTTGCATAAATATAATGAAATACAATAAAAAAACATCATTAAAAAACAAACAAAAAATCCAAGCATAAATTGCGACATAATCTAACTAACATCAAAGGCCTTAAACTTACTCACATATCTATGTAAAGAATGAACTATGAATAGATGAATATCGAAAATTAGAAGGTAAAAAATATACTAAGATATTTGGATTGGTGAAATTGAATTTTCGAGCATTTTATTGTTCGTAATTGTTAACAATTAGAATACTAAGGTAGTTTGTGTTACCAAACAATACAATAATTTTTAATAATTTTTCTAAATGCGTTGTTCATTAATTTGAAAATATAATGTTGCTTTTTTGATAAAATAAGAGACTATAAAATTGTGATTGTCAGAAATGTGTTGCCTACTTTTTGGGGCTCAAAATGTCATAATGTTATTAGAATTTCAACACAATCTCAGATATTTATTTTAAAATTAATTTTTGATTTATGCATATTGTTGAAAGTTTCATGTTTTCGAATCAACAAAGTTCAAGGCCTTGAATGAGGTGAAATTGTTTGTTGTTGTTGTTGTTATTATTATTGTGTCTGATTGAGTGTGTTGTTGATGTTGGTGTTGGTGTTGAGTGAGGAGAATATGAAAATTAACAAAATAACAAAATTCTGTAACAACAAAAATGTCAGAAAACAAATTAAATTATCTATATAATAAATGTCATTAATAGCAATAATAATAATAATAATAATAATAATAACAGTAACAATAATAACAAGAAATAACAAGCTGCTGCCTGGTGTTGATTTACATGACATCAGAGAGAAATTGGGATATTGGGAAAAGGGGAGTTTGAGTTTTAAAGCGTTGAAGTGTAAGTTACACAGTGACATGCCGACAGACCTTTTACAATACAATATTTTGTAGTGACTTGACTACTACATACACTGCAGGATCACAGAATTGCTCCTACGTCTCCATATGTACGTATATAGTTAGCAATATTTCATGAACCTGCTATATATCAATGTCATTTAACTTTGTTGTTGTTGTTGGTTGTTGTCGTCAGCCATTGGAGGAAGATGAAGGCAACATGCAGCAGTCATCGAATAATGGGCAATGAGGGCACTAGAAATACCAAGACCGAGACCAATACAAAATACTGGCATAACAGTTTCTGTTAATACACAATCAATGTACCAATGTGTTATCAATAATAAATTGCAAGCGATTTATCAGTAAAGAGAAACAAAAAGAAAACAATAACAAATACAATAACAACGACAAGCAAACAAACAACCAACCAATGAACAAATGAACGAACCAAGGAATGAATGAATGAACGAACGAACGAACAAAAGTCTTAACTTACTTTGTGGCACACGTTTATACCACATGCCCCATCATTTTGCAACTTACTCACCCAACACAACACAACACAAAGCAACTCAAACATACATAAATCGCATCGTGTAAAAATTATAACCCCCCCAAAAAGAGAATAAGAATGGGAAGAAGGCTAAAGTGGGTTGCAAAGTGCATACTGTAATGCAATTTCAGTTTTGTCGAACTTGACTCTACTAGACTCGACTTGCTTCGCCACTCCTCGACTCAATTCAGTATAGTTCACATCAGTGTATCGCATCGCATCGTATCGAGTCATATCGGATGACAATTAGGCCCTGGTCATCAATTCCAAATGCACAAGCGATAAATCTTTGGTAATTGTATGCGTACTTCTCTATTTCTCTATCAATGTGTGTGTGGGAGTCGAGATATAGAAACAAGGAGTTGGACATGAAGTTTATAAAATGTTGAGTGGGTGTGGATGCCAGAAACATTAGTTTGGATCACTTGCCATTCGTTTTGAGGTTCTTATGAAAAGGTCGCCATAGGATAGAATACAATAGAAAAGCAAAAAGAACATAAATAAAAGAAGAATCTGGGTAAGTATATAACAACAACAACAACAACAATAACAATAATAACAACATAACAACATACGACGATGGATGCTATAAGTAGATTCAATCAGGCAGGTTTTAATAGACCAACCTACGCCAATCAGTGGCATAATTAAAAATAACAATAGCAACTAACAAAGAAACCCATAAAATAGAAAAGAATGGTCAAACCGGAACGATATACATACATAGTATATATAGTATCTGATTGATAGGGAGCAGGGGGAAGCCAAGGAAGTGTGAGAACGATTAATTTATGATAATTGCCAAAGTAAACAAAACGAAACAAAAAAAAAAAAAAGTGAAAACAAAAAGAAAAATAAAATCGAAACAAATAAAACATTAATGCTGATTAGTTGTTATCTCTATAGGGTGTGGCACGACATGAAGCACCTTTCAAAGGAGAATCGAAGGAAGAGTCGAATGAGGAGAATATTAGTAAACCAAATGCGTAACCATAAATTACCATTCAGAATTCAATGGCAGATCAGGCAAAGTAAGTGTGTGCATGGCAGAATTATTGTAGAACGGAAACTGAAACGACGACGAAACGACAGCCGGAATCTAGGAGTCAATTGTAATGAGTAAAAGCACTGGATAAATATCTGGAGAAGGGTACAAGGCAAGAAGATGTGTTGACTAAACTATGAGTAGAGTAGAGTAGAGTAAAGGAAACTGAGGCACGAATAGGCTGTGACTGCGTGCCACGGAAATACTCACCAAAAATAAAATAAAATAAAATAAAATAAAAATGTGCTTTCCTTTATTTTTACTTTTTCAAACTTCAAGAAGAAGAATGAGTAGCAGTAGAAACACTAGAAGAAGTAAAAGGAAACAGACATAAATAAAAATGAAAAAAGCAAAGAAAGCAAAGAAAGCAAATGACGATGAGAAATTTATTTGCTATTTGCTCTTTCAATCAATGCTCAACGGAAGTGCTTTCGTATCAATAAAATTATTGCAAGATTGATGAAATGAAAGCAAGCAAACAAACATAACAAAAAGCATATGTACACCTCTCCTCCTTACACTTCTTCACTAGTCACCCAACATGACATTCTCATTTCATCCACTTTCCTTTTTTCCATTTTTTTCGTTTTTTTTTTATTTTTTTTTTTTTGTTTGTTGAATTTATTTGTGTGTGTCTTTGGTTTTTGATTTAATGCGAGGACATTACTCAAGTTAAACGCATTTAAGGCACACAGATATACACAGACATATCAATATAAAGCCAACATTTTCAGTTAATAAAATCAAAACTTAAAACTTTAAATCGAACAACAAGAAAATTAAATACATTAAAAGACTCTAGCAAAATTACTATTATTGTAGACAACAAACAAAGTTAAGAAAGGAAAGGGCAGGACACGCATCGTGAATGTCAAATGTCTGGCAGATGAGACAGGACAGCTGATTCTGACAACAATGTGTAAGGACGAATTGCACCAACAACAACAACAACAACAGCAATAGCAAGGACATCAGTAATAACAACAACAAGTATTCTATAAAAAAGGAAAAACAATGTGAACAATAAAATTGTGTACGCTGCGTACACAACGCGACCAAGATTTATGTCGATTTAATTACTTCACTCTCTGTTTACGTGTGTTCTTTCTTTCCCACACCCACACCCACACCTACTACTCCTTCTCCTACCATCATTCCCTCTTTCTCAATCTCTCTCTCTCTCTCTTTGTTCTTTTATCACTGTTACACTGATGAAGTTTAAGTTTATATGGGTTTGTCTATATCTGAAGATATTGTATAACCAAAGACCAAAGGCACGTCTTCAGATGCCTTGGAGCTTGTTCCTGTACAGTCACTCTATCTTTGTCACACTCATTATGCGCGTCAAGATGGTGGCATCCGCCATTTTGCTTGTAGCAAAAGCAAAAGGTGTTTTAATTAATTAGCTTTGTTTTTATTTTTCGCTTTTTATTTTATTGTACTTACTTTTTTTTGTTTTATGTTGCCTTCATTATATCTTTGTTTTTATTATTTTACGCTCTTCTTTCCTATCTTTAATTTTGTTTTTATTGTATTTTTGTGTGTGTATTTATTTATGTATGTGTATGTGTGTGTGTGTGTGTCTTTTTCTTCTTCTTTTCTTTACGAGCGCAAATAATTTGTGTAAATTAAATTTATCGACCAGAAACCAAAAGCGACAAAGGTTCAAGTGTTTAAGGTATTAGGATTGTATGTGCATGAATGAGTGTGTCTCTATGTGTGTATGTTTACTTGAGTGTAGTTATGTTGCCACAGATACAGTTATTTGCAAAATTAATCATCACAAGAATGGTGTGTCGTCATTACTCTTCAGAAGTGTTACAAAGGGCGTTTCATGCATATAAATTGATTCAGAGGAAGGAGAAATGGCACAAATGCGATTATATGACGATGATGATGATGAAGATAATGATAACCTCTTCTAAAGAATTTAAATATCTGTTAGATAAAAAGGGTACAGAGAAAGAGTAAGTAGCAAATAGTGAGTAGTTAAATTAATTATATAACACAAAAGTTTCACTTCAATAAAATTGAATTGTATAAGAAGTGAGAGTGCAAAGTGTTGAGTTAAGCATTAAATATTCTTCAAAATCTTTTAAATAATTGAAACCAAAATTGGGGAATTAAATTATATACATATACCATAATTCATATAAAGTGTACGCAGTGTGGGAAACATTGTTTGTAGTTTTAAATAAATATGTATCTTTGAATATAGATAATTAAATTTAATAATATGAAAATAAATCAAAAACTATTTCAATAAATAAATAATTTTAATTATTTATAAACAAATAAAACAAATAAAACATTCATAAATAAATTAATGAAGATGAGTCACAAAATTGGCTTTGTTTCATTTGTTATCAATTTTTAATACTGATTATGCCTAGGAGGAGTCTATCAACTCATATTTCATTTTCAATATGTTCAAGTTTATAAATTTTATTTTACAATATGAATTCATTACTGCGAAATTTTGCATTCTTTTGTGAATAAATCACTAGCAAGATGACTCTTATGAAAGCAGAATTACAACAAGGGAGTGTATTATTGTTCACTCAATTGTATCAGAGCCACATTTGCAGATAACGCCAAGCTGCTAGCTATTGGTGACAACGAAATTTCAGACTTCCTTAAAAAATATTTCCCATTAGAGAAAAATATATACACATAGTCTTCACATATAACAAAACACAGTATATACTTTATATATTCAATATGAGGTTTCCAAAACCAAATTCGACCAAATATTTCGGTGTGACATTCGACTGCAAAATTTGGTGAAGGAACACGTCAAGAAAAAAGACAAGCACTAGACACTAAACTCATCAGCATGAAGAAAGTTATAGGAAACCGATCAGCATTATAAACACAAAAGAAAATAATAATCTACAGTAATAGTATGGAGTTATGGAGCACAGATATGGGGTGTGCTAGGCAAAGCTTGGTATTGCAAAATAGTTGACCTGAGACTAAAATCTTTCAACGCAAAAATGATAACAATTGAAACGGCTCATTAGGACAGCCTTATTAACTATGTAAATGATCCATTGATCTCACGCTTTTATGAAAACTGTATGAAATATAATATAATTGTTATTATTTTATTATACTGAAGCTGCTTGTTCACGAATGAACATGATTACTACCACGACAGCCATAGTGCTTTGGCGACTTCAGTTAGGTAAACTCCATTATCAATATCTATTCACTTATGTTAAGATATATTGTACTAAATCTATTAACATAGACACAAGGAATCATACACAATTAGGATAAATAACATAAGTCCTCGACACAACCATTTTAGGTAAGATAGCCAACTTCAGTGGCATCTGCATTAATAGCCATCAACAAACATAGTCTCTCACTCACAGTAATAAGGTAATAAGAGACTCATTCAAAAGATCTGTCTTCTATTTACCTGACCAATATAGATTAAAATAATAACCATAAATAGCAAAGAAGAGAGTGGAGAGTACGAAAAAAGATTCTGCTCACTCCTTGTTAGTCATGCAAGTAACTCCAACATTGAGATACTTCAAAGGTACCAGTCCAAGATGCTGCGTACAATAGCGAATGCTCCTTGGTATGTGAGCAATTTCCGCATCCATGAAGACCTCAAAATACCATTTGTTAAGGATGAATAAAGAAACCATATCGGAAAGGTATTAGGTTGGTACAAAAATAATGGCCGTTTCCATTTTGTTTATTTTTATGCATGAATTTCTGAATAAATTTTTTAATGAATGTGGTCATGCAATACGTCGTTTTAAAGCGCGTTTTTCGCTCTATCTTTTAGACTAATTATCTTTTTATTATCGTCATACGTTTCTGATTTCCGACCACTTTTTGTGATGCTATCAAAACAAGAAATTCGCATTATTTTGCTTCACGAGTTCAAACTTGGCCATAATGCTGCGGAGACGACACGAAATATCAATAAAGCATGGGGCGAGGATACTGCTTCCGAACGTACCACACGTAGATGGTTTGAAAAATTTCGCGCAGGTGATTCCAGCCTTGATGATAAAGAGGGTCGCGGCCGCCCATCTGAGGTTGACAATGACGAATTGAAAGACTTAATCGAAGCCGATCCTCGTAAAACCACACGAGAAGTCGCACAAGAACTCAACGTCGATCACTCAACAGTCGTACGCCATCTGAAGCAAATAGGGAAGTCAAAAAAACTCGATAAATGGGTGCCGCATGAATTGAACGAAAATCAAAAAATTCGTCGTTTTGAGGTGTCATCGTGTCTTCTTCAGCGCAACAAAAATGACCCGTTTCTCGACCGAATCGTAACGTGCGATGAAAAATGGATCTTCTACGACAACCGGCGAAGTTCCGCGCAGTGGTTGGACAGCGACGAGGCTCCACAACACTTTCCGAAGCCGAAACTGCACTAAAAGAAGATTATGGTTACTGTTTGGTGGTCAGCAGCCGGTCTCATCCATCACAGCTTTCTGAATCCAGGCGAAACGATCACGGCAGAGAAGTACTGCCAACAAATCGACGAAATGCACCAGAAGCTTCAACGTATGTGCCCGAGATTGGTCAATATGAAGGGACCAATCCTGCTCCATGACAACGCTCGACCGCACGTCGCACAAATGACCTTGCAAAAGTTGAACGAATTGGGTTACGAGACTCTACCTCATCCGCCATATTCACCGGACCGCTCACCCACTGACTACCATTTTTTCAAACACCTCGACAATTTCCTGCGCGAGAAATGCTTCAAAAATCAAGACGACGCCAAAAACACCTTCAACGCTTTCATCGCCTCCAGAACTCCGGACTTTTATGCTACCAGCATAAATAAACTTGTTCCTCGTTGGCAAAAGTGTATTGATTGTAATGGTTTTTATTTCGATTAGTAAAGTTTATTCTGAGCTGAGTGACTTTCATTTAAATTAGCTGTTTGAAAACGGCCATTATTTTTGCACCAACCTAATACATCAATAAATTGCACAACCATACAAGCCTGAAAAAGTTCCATATGTTACATCTTCCACATAAATTTTAGGTTAAATAAGACTTTAATTATTTGTCTAGTGTTATATTGGTTGAGCTCGCTGATGCCTCACCAATCATGTGATGTAATCCTTTGTTATTAAAAAATTTGTTGACCGTATACTTCTTCAGATTGATTACAAATAAAATCATATAAAAGAAAATATTTTATAAAATTTTGTTTGCCTTAGTTGCAATAATGAATATAGTGGAATATTAATTTTTATCATAATTATTTTTGTCAAAATATTATATTTCTCTTTCAAGTTTGAGTGAGACAGTTTTCAATCAGTTATGTATTTTTGACAAAGATTTTCCCATCAGTCTTCCATCTGTGGTGCAACTTAGGATTAATATTCTTCATAAACTTATAGTTGGAGCCATAGCTCTTAAATCAGGTAAATTTTCGTATCCCCAGTCCTTCTACTACATACTTTCTGCCTTTAGACTAGAATGGATATGAAACTTAATATGCCCTACATTATCCTTTCCGAGTTATAAGCACTTCTTATAATAAGTTTTATAACATCCTCTTGCCTGAGGTCTCGCCATCTGCGCTTAATATGCTCGTCCTTCGATACCCTTAGGAATCAGAATAAATTTGCTATATGTATTGGATGTCGCTCTTTGATTCACCTATCCGTTCTCCTTTTTTGCTTTTCTTTTTAATCCAACAATTTTATATCTCTCTGACCGCACATGGCTGTAAGTAGGTGTATAGTTAGATATTTTGTAAATACATTTCCCCACCGGGTTAGAGAGAGTTTTAATTAAATTAAATTACATTAGTTTAAGGATTAATTTTAAATATTTCAATTTTATTTTCCTACTTTACTTTAATGTTATTACTTTATCCGTAGTTTGTCATAAACAAATAAAATAATATAATAAAATAAAATAAAATATAATAAAATAAAATCATATTAAAATAAAATATTAATACGCCTTTATGATGAATTTAATACAATCTTTACCTTTGACCTACCATCAAGAAGTCCATGTTATGTGATTTTATAACTTAAAAGATTCTTACTTAATATTGTTTAAGGTCTTATAAATGAAAATAAAATATAAATACTAAATATTAAACAATATTTGGAATAGATTTTGTAATGACAAATTTTTTTCATCAAATGTGAATGTAAGCAATTTAAATATTTTACACTGCAAAATCAAAATATTTTCAAAATTTAGCAATTAAATCATAAAGTGAAAATTCTTTTAAATAGTTTGTTCAATCATTTTTTTTTTTTAATATTAAGCATACGCAATAAATTTGGTAAACATTTTAATATTTTTTAAATGAAATTTTTTGCATTACATTTGGAACAATAACAACAACATCAACAACAACAACAAATTGCCTTAAGCAATTTTTGATAAATTGCCAAAAATATTTTATAGGAAAAACAAACAAAAAAAAAAAAAAAAAAATTAATATGATATTTTTAAAATTTTATTCTTTTTATTTTAAAGTTGAATGTTGCACGTATGTACATTTTCCTTAAAGGCAAAAAGCATCAATATTTTGTTCATATTACAATGCAGTTGATTTTACAGCTGATGCTACATTCTACTTACAATAACAATAACACAATATACTCATAGTATAATATAACCATAACAATGTTGTTTTGATTGTCATTCAGATGGTTTTTATTGTTTTGCAGCATTTGCATTTATTTGTTTTGTTGTCTGTTAGTTGCCTACAATCGAAGATATAAATATTTAAAATGTTTTTTCCATCATCTCTTTAAGTGTTAATCACCTTGGCTTTAGGCCAAAAATTCATTCATTTATTTAGCAGCACTTCTTTTTAATTAAAATGAAATCACAAAAGACACAAATAAAATAATAACAAGTAATTCCATTTATAACAAAATGCAAAAAAAAACAAAATGTAAGACAAATTTTTGCTTATCATAAATAACTCTAAAGACCCTGAGAGTGTCAAAGTTCAAAAAAAGGACATTCCATAAAAGACTTCTTAGTAAGTGTCAACTTCATAAATAAAAATAAAAGAAAAGAAAGTGAAGTAAAGTGAAGTGAAGTAAAGTGAAGTGAAGAAAAAATCGTAGCACAACTGCCCAGACATGTCGCATTTAGGCGTCGTTAGTTCCTATTAATTTTTATGCTTAAAACACGCGACACGCGATCTCCTTTTGTGTTACTTCATTCTAATCTTCTTCCTTGCTATCACCCCATTGCAACCACACCCAATTGTTGGGATAAGGAAATCACAAGCAAAGCAGAAAGTTCAAGAGAACAATGAATGAATGAATGAATCAAAAATGCAAAAAGGTAAAATTCGCACTTCGTTCTTATTAAATTATTTTCCTTTGTATTTATATTTGTTTTTTTTTTTCGTTAATAAGTTTTCCAACAAGCAACAAAAGTGTGTCTCACGCCCAACTTCTAACGCCCAAAAGTATGCTTCACACTTAACAATGTTTAATCAAAGCCAAGTAAGTAAGCAACAAAACAAAACAAAACAAAAAAAAAAAACAAAGGAAAAAGTCAAAAGCGAAATCCTGAGAAATAAATGCCATGAAATAAATTCAAGTCAAAAATTTTACCATAAACTTAACCATAAATAATTTACAAAAATATATTTATGTGTGTATGTGTCTTTTAATATTTCTTTGCCTCTGTGTCTGTGTGTGTGTGTGTGTGTCTGTGTGTGTGTGTGCTTACTTGGGAGGCATTCCGTGCAAGGATATTAACCCCAATTGCGCTTCGCTCTGTTGTCGTTTTTAAGTGTTTCTTTAAGCGCCGTAATCAGGCGCAGCGAAAAATATTTTAAGCGACACGCAAATATGCAAATATGCCACACGGCATCATCACACATGCATAGATATTCAGATACTTATGTATGTATGAATGTATGTATGTATGTATGTATGTATATCAGTACCAGTCTTTTTTTTTTTTTTCTTTCTTCTTAACTCATGTCATGGCATGGCATTTTTGCTATGAGTTTTTCTGTACTTTTTTCTTTACATTTTCTTGTTGTTTTGGTTGCTTGAAGTGTCGTTGCTACTACAAAGTAAAGTTGCTTCTCGTCATGCTTCTTTTAGCTTCTGCTTCTAAGTAAATATATTTGCAACATGTGTGTAACTACTTATGTATGTGTGCCTCTATGGTAAGTATATATATATGTGTGTGTGTGTGTGTCTGTCTGTCTGTCTGTCTGTCTGTCTGTCTGTCTTGTCTTTGTATTTGTTTAAGTGCGGTTCATGCATGTTAAAAATTTCATATTTTCGTAGTAGTGTTGTCCTTACTTGCGTTTACTCATTTGCTTGTGCTCTCTGGGCTTCCTCTTCCTCTTCATTCCTCTCTTTATTTCCCCCTTGTTAACTTGTGTTGTTCCCATGATCCCCCTTCTCCGCCTTGCTTAGGCTAAGCATGTGTTTGGCATAAACGTCGTCTAGGCAAATAAACGAAAAACCAACAACAAGAAAATATAAGTCGGCGATCCTATAAAAAAAAAAAAAGATATGCCTCAATGGAGGAGGCAAGTGGCATATAGAAAGTGGCAAGTGGCAAATTTTGTTGCTGCTGCTGTTGTTGTCGTTGTTGTTGTTGTTGTTGGTGTTACTGTCTTATTGAAGTCAACAGTGTTAGCATGTGGCAGTATGCCACACTAGACAAAGCCATGTCACATTTGCTGTGTGCCACAGCTGAAGGGGAAAAACATTCGCGACTCGCATATAAATTCATGTTTGTTTCATTTAAATGTTTTTTCTCTTGGTTATCTCATTTTGTTTAAAATAAAATTTCCCTTCGTTTCCCGTTGTTTCATTTTCATTGACTTTTTAATGCATTTTTAGGTGTTAAATTGTTGCCTCCAAACATTTTCCATGTGTGTGTGTGTGTGATTTTTGGTTTGTATTTTTCTTATGAAAATTAAACGATTTACAAATAGTTTTCTTCTCTGCTTCTCATTGTGATGTTCTTTTATTTTTATTTTTATTTTTATTTTTTATTTTTCTCTTGGCATTTAATTCGGTTTCATATAATTTTTGTTCTTTCATTTTCATTCGTTTGCTTATGTCTAGACTAGTTAGTCCTAAATGTTTCTGAAATAGAGACTTGGGATTTGAGAAAAAATTAAATTAAAGATTTGAGTTAATAGGAAACATGTGAATTGGCCACTTGTGTGTATTTATAAAAAAAAATATTAAAAGACTTAAGACTTGCCTTAGCTGAAAGAAATCATATCAGAAATGTTATTGGTAGTTCAAGGTTGAAGCTCATTATATTAAATAAAATTGAAAACCTTTAAATTACCTTAAGGATGCTTAGAAAATCAATAATATTGACTAATGATATCAGTGATTTCTTAAATAATTTGGCAATCTCTATTTGCTCAGATTACATTAGAAGAAAGGTAAGATCTACTTCAACTCGTCATTGCAGCCACGAATGGCTCAACTGTGTCCTTTATTTACTTACATGATGATGAAGTTTTGTAATAGCTTAAACAACAATGCCCTGAAGTAATCTGAAAATAAAAAATATTCAATCAAAATAGTTCATGGTCACGTTTAACATATTTAAAGACAGTTTAATTGACCAGAAATTAACACAAAATAATAGTGTTAAATGATGAACATTCAGTTTAATGATACTTTTCATGTTTTTTGCAAATCACATCACCTTAATGTATTGGACTCATTTGTTTAAGACTTGTATCTGATGTATTGAGAACAATACAAATGCCTATTTATTTCTTTCTTCCTATCGACCGCACATTATACACACATTTACAATACATAAACACAATACGCTTAGACATAAATGAAGTAGACAGTGACTTAGGACAAATGTTGCTTGCAATGCCTAAATATGCATATATTTATAGTATTATCGATTCTCAAATTAGATGCAAAATTATAATGGCGGATACAAATTAAAGTGTTCATTTAGCATGTAATAAAATAAAGGGTCTCAATAAAAATGTAAGGCCAAATACGCATTCTTTCAATGATTTTGTCGGCGCCATTCCACAACCGAAGCTTCAAAAGATTATCTAGCCAGATGAAGACATAAAGCATACTTTATTTAAAGTCCAAAGTTAGTTGTCAGAATTATTATTTCAGATAAAGAATTGTCCTCTTCAAATCTTAGACTTCAATCAAAGAGAAAATCTCTGGCCATTGGAGAAGGGGAGGATTCCAAAGGGAGCTGCGAAGGTGCGCTCAAAATAATAGACTTTCTTTTGAGTGAAGTACTGCATAAATAGAATAATATTTTAAGTATTGATGTTTACAAAATGGTAGAAAATTTGAGTGAGAATGTACACTGATATAAAAAAACAAAGAAATTTAAAAAAAAATGGAAAAATTAAAAGAAAAGTGTTTATATTAAACAAAATGTGTTTGTCCAAAAGAGGTTTATTTAGTATTTTGTTTAATTTTTCAGTTCTGTTTGTTTGTATCTATAAAACTGAAGATTCTTCAATGAATAAAATAGTTTTGCAAACATAATTTGTTTTAATCATTTTTATGCCTTTACTCTAAAAGTGAAAAACATCCGCTTACTCCATTTGTAATATAACTTCCTATAATAATTATATATTTTTACAATATAATTGACATAAATTATAATCATTTATACCAAACAGAAATTTATTATGAATACCAAACATCATAAATGGAATGCAAAACTCTGAAATTTCATTAAATAGGAACAACAGTAAATATGATTGGAAACTTTTGAGGAATGCAGTGCTGAAGTCTGATCATATGAAGCAGATATGAAATGCCAAGCATTATTGGAAAACCTTTATTAATAAGACATACCTAGGATAGTTTTAACATAGAAATTTGTCATGGTTATTACAACTGAAGGAGAAAATGTACTACTATTGTCATGCATTCCACTGATTCAGACATAATTCGTACTTTCCTGTAGATTCCTGTGTTACTAAAATAAACAAAACAAATATGAATATTTGTTTTCCTTATTTGAGCAGAGAATATCTTCAAATATTAGATGGAAAACCAAAGGAAAGTTGTTTGTATAAAAATCCATTTTAATAAACAGAAGCAATTTCTAAATCGACTTTGTTTTAAAATCAAAGAATTTAAATTTGTTCCTTTAAATATTTCTATTCTCAACAAAATTATCAAATTTGAATTTCTTCCATTAAATTTCATAACTCAATCCAACTGTTGATTCTGTGATTTCACATAATTTCACTCTCTATTTCCATCAGTGACTCTTAAATTATTTAAGTGATATAAAAACACACCCATTAATCAACTAAAATGTTATCATAATCATCATTATAATTGTATGGCATTTACAATAATTTTCATCATAATTATTATAAGATCTACTTTACTCACAAAGAACTCTTATCATATAGTTTTGTATAACATAAGAGCATAGATACAATTTATTCAAATACAAGTAACACAAATAAATTCATAGACTCAATTGTAGATGTAATTGCCATTGCTGTTGCTATTGCTATTGCTTCTGCTGTTATTATTGTTGCTTGATGTCATGTTGTTGATGTTGCTGCTATTGCATAATGTAATTCATTCATTCATTCATTCATTTAATGTTTAATTGTGCATAAATAGTACATGTGACATAAACATTTTGCGGCATAAGATACTCGAATGACATCGTATATTTATGTCAAAACGGAATGCTAAATATAGCAACATACAACTACTTAGTACAATAACAACATCAGCAGCAGATACAATAGCAACAGTAGCAATAGTATGTAGTAGCAGAAGCAGAAGCAGCAAGAAAATAGTACCACTAACAACGATAATCAACGACGACCTTGAGGCGACGCTTGACGCTCGACAAGAAGAGCACTTGAGGCGCTTACTCGAGTATGACTAATATGGCGAGCCCACACACACACACACACACACACACATACATACTAGTACTCACTACTTACTGCTTATACAGACCACAATCCCAAGAGGTAGAAAAAATATCTTATAGTACGTTATCTCATAGAACTGAGAAGAGGTTAACATAAGTTTGTTGTGGCAATTGTAGAGCGGACAGGATTAAATGTCTCAAGTATGAAAAACATCAGCTTGAAGTTAAGCGTATTAATGCAAATGAGTTAAAGCAAAGGGGCAAACAACGAAAAGTTATCTGCATTTGAATGTGTAAAAAACTGCGGATGAGTGTGAATGTGAATGGGTTTGTATTAATGAATCAATGAATGAGGAAAAAAGGATCAAGGCACAGGGCACAAGAGTGAGAAACATATCAATCAAGTGTAAGGTTCATCTTACAAAGTTCAATATTACTATATTTTCCATTGATTGCATTATATTGTGATATAAAAAATAAAGATATTAATGATTAAAAAATAATATCCAAAATAAGTGCCAACCAAATCAACAGCATTTATGCAAAGAAAATGTAATACTGAAAAGCTTCTTGGTATCGGCAAAATGAAAACCCATTCAACGAGTGCAAAAAATAGACTGAACCGAACTCACATAAGTCTCTTTTAAATGCCACTCTCTAAATCTCTGTAGTGCTCATTGAAGAAGAGAAAGCTTTGCTTATAAGCTCATATTCAAAGTCTCTTACTTTCACTCTCTCATTCATTTATTTCATATTACAATAGAAAAGCTTTTGGAGAAATGCAACAAAATGGCAACGAAACAAAACTGCATCATCCTATTGCATTTTGCATGCAAAACAAATAGAACAACATATCCTTTTTACATGGACATTATTAGCATAAAGCATATTCAGAGGATTACAAAAAGATGAAGTAAGTAAGAAGCAGCTGTTTGCTTCAAAATGCTTAGCACATTTTCAATGTTTAGGTTATTTAGGGATCACAAAGGTGTCTTAATTCAAACAAACGAGTGCACATTATCATTGACATAGTCACACAGATAGTTTTATTTCAAGTGATGATGATGTTTACTAAGTGAGTCCATTCTTCTTGGCACATAGCCTAGGTTGCACACCTTTGCTATGTTTTCTTCATTTCCTTCATGTCTTCATTTCTTTAGTTTCATTCTTTACTCTACTGCAATGTCAACGAATAAAGATGAGGACTTCGAGTCCTTGTCGGTCTTGGTGTGCTGTATGCTGGTGTATTTTTAATTTTTTTATTTTTATTATTTTTTCATTCTCAACGTTAACGCGTGACTTCGAGTGCCCTTAATGCTGTAAATGAATATTTAATGTTAAAAGCACTTGTCGAAATGCAGCATGGATGATGATAATGATGGTGATGATGATGATGACGATGACGATTCCTCATCCAATGTTGCAACAATAACAACAAAATGAGGCACAATAATACAACACCAACAGCAGTAATAGCAATAATAATAGCAACAAGGACTATAACATGATACATACGAGTACGGTTCGTATGATTGTGGTAAACTTAACAAGTTGATTTTAAATTGTTTTTGTAATTGGAGCATGCGACAATAATAAAATAATAATAAACAAAACAAAACGAAAAGAAAGGAAAATCAATCAAAATGACTCATGGATTCCATTTGACTTTTTTGTTCATAGACACAAATCTCATCATCTGAGGTGGGTGACACTAATACAATGTCATAGTATAATTAGATTAGATACAATTTAAAAAGTGAAATAGTTTAGTGAGGATATCAACCGATCTGTGTCACTAGTAGTCGAGACCAATTGGAATTCCAATGCTGAGGCGAAGTAAAATCAAAAGTAAATAAACTGGTTTTATTATTTGGCTACAATGTTTACTTGTGGAACACATACACAAATATGGAGATACACTGATCCGCTTATAAATAATGCGTAGATTTGCGACTAAATATAGTCTCTGTCTATCCTCAACCATTTGTCTGTCTTTGTTTTGTGTTTTGTAACTGCCGATGATGGCGCCCATCGTCGTGCATCAATTGGAGCGTAATCTCGACGAGAATTAACAAAACACAAATACACACAGTTACATGAAAATCTATCTATGTATATACAGTCAATATAGTGGAGCAAAGACACACTCTTGAAGAAAGTGCTTCGCTTATGGTGCAAGATTGTGTTGTATTGCGTGGTGTTGTGTTGTGTTGAATTGAAGGGGAGGATATGGAATTGGATGGGATTGATTGAGGCAGAGAATATCAACCCTCTTGTGCTTTATGTTGACAAATGTCTCTAAACCGCTTAATTATTCACTTGGCACCATTTCCCCTCAAATGCAAACAAAAGTCATGACTTCCCTCCCTACTCTACTACAGTACTACTTCTCGTATTCTTGTTGGTTCGTATAATATGTATCTCGTTGTTTTGTCTCCATGCTGAGCGGCATTCCATAGTAGGCACTTGTTTCAACTTCAACCACAAACAAACTTAGCCGCAGCCGGCAGCATTCATTAGGCACGCAGATTATGCCTTCGAGCATCGAATCTAACAAATTGACAAGAGGCAAACGTGCCACGCTTAAGACAAGAATTTGCCACATGCAAATAAATCAGTGATATAACAAACCAAAAAGGGTTTCTTCCATTATCTTACGTATCTCGTATCATTCTGCTGTACTTTAATCATATTGTAAGCATTTTCTTTCTTTGATTTCAAAGTGGCAATGTTCATTTATTTCAGTTGGAAAAATCAACTTCAAAAAGCCACACAGATCCTTTATTCTGTATCCTGTTGTTACTCTCTCTCTCTTTAAGCCATGTAACTTACCTCTGATGTCATTGTATTCTGGTAATTGTGTCGTCATTGTAGTTACACTTAACGAATTTCTCCTTTCTCCTTTTGTTGCCTTAAGTGTGAGGCAACTCATTTCAACTGAGTTCAACTTAACTTAACTTCAGTTCACTCAGTTCCAGTTGCAATTATATTGTAGTTGCTGCATTGTTAGCACGCATGTATTGTCATTATAAAACAAAAGATACAAACACATGGAAAGAAAATACCCATGGGGCAGCCATTAGCCTAATAATTCACGCTGTACATCACCATCACCATCAACAACAACAACCACAACCACAACAATCATAATGAGTCAACATGTACAACAACACATATCACAATGAGTGTTGAAAAATGTCTTAACATCAGAATTAATCTAAATAATAGAAATAGTAAAACAATGAAGGTATGAAAGGCTTTTTAAATTGTCTAAGCCACAAAATGGCGGCGTCACCATGCTCTACTTATACTCGTATTGCATGCATTACTTATTGGACAACAGTGTTGCAAACTTCATAACACATTTTAATATATTATAAAGACTCGTATTAAGGAAAGATTTTATTTTTAATTTCAACTCATTTAAAGTAGAGAATGGATATGGAATGCTATCAAAATCTGTAGCCACGAAATAAGGGACTTTCTGTCTCGATAGAATTGCATTATTGCATCATTCGTGACAAAGGATTTACTACTAAAGTTGCATATTTACCGCATAGTTTTAGTGTATTTCATTTGAAGAAACCACATGGAAAGCATGTTTAGTCTAAAAATAGAAAACGAAGATGTGATGCTGAAGTCGAATGAGAGTTTTTACTCATCCCATTACATTTCATTGCATCTCCTATCTTGTCTTGCCTTGTCTTGTCTTCTCTTGACTAGTCTGAGGTTTGTGCTTGAATTTGCAATAAAATTGTTTGTCGTTTTAAGCAACTCAAACTTAGTATTTCTCAAATAAACGCACTCACTTACAATATATTCCTATACTATACTATGATGTACTTGTAGATACTCTGATCCAACTACAGAAAGTCACAAATTGTTGTTGTTGTTGTTGCAGTTTTTGTTGTTGTTGTCATGTAGTAGTCTTTTATGCAGATATTTGTGTGAGAAATTCCAACATAGCGAGATTTATATGTTTAGCCACGAATAAAGTGGTTTATGCTTGTCTGCTCTGCCTTGGTCTCAACTGGTCTACTACTAGTCTGGTATAGAATTCAGATGATGGTGTGTAGAAGTGATGTGGTCTGGTCTCTTTTGGTTTGCCTCGACACTGATCCATGGTCCTTGACTTGACTATGCCATTGGTTTTGCAACTTTTGGGGCAACTACAATGCTATAAATACCAAAAAGACATAATGCGACTTTATATAAATACTTAGATTTACTACACCAAAACTTTTCTCACATCACAATTTTTCTATAGATTTTTGTCTCGCATGCAACAAAATTCAATGCAAGCAAATCGTTTCTTACTGATAGAATTTGTCGATAATTTTGCTACAGATGACGATGATGATAATATTGATAATGATGATGATAAGGATAAAGAAGTAACTATAAGAATAGTTCAAACTCAAGCGTCTGTCTAGACAAGATGGACATGCGAACAGACAGACTCACTAAAAGCGTCAAATATATTTTGTATCAATGCAAAGTAATGACATTAGAGTAAGGGATACTTCAACACACCCAAAGATTTATGTACTTCCTTCGGCTGGAATTTAAGGACATTGCCACAAAGTTAAGTCATACATTCTTGTTGTGCATTGAATGATGCAAAAAATGGAATGGAATGGAATTTTTTGGTTTCTCATTTATTTTTGTAACATTTATAGAAAATTCTAGAGTTTTCCATCTCCCATCTCTCGTCTCCTGTCCACCACTTAATATTTCTTGGGCACCAACAACTTATGGCGTAAAAATTGAATTTTATTACAATAATTTTTCTTTCAATTCTCAGTTTTGTTTAAAAATTTCTCTTGTTTTTTTTTCCATTCCTTTCCTTTCTGTTGCAACTTTGGCTTCACTTCCTTTGTCGCTCCTTGTTTTGTTAAATGTTTGTTGTATAGTTTTTGTTGTTATTGTAGTTTTCTTCTTCTTCTTCTCCTTTATAGTGTTTGCTTTGTTGTTGTTGTTGTTATTGTTGTTACAGTTTTCTGTCCGGAAACTTGAAAAAGTTTCTTTTGGGAGCGTTGAAAATTGTTTAATTAAAATTTGTTGTAACAAAAATCTGTAAAATTGTTTAGTTTAGTTTTCGGTTGGTTTATTTCTGATTCTGTTTCTGCTCAGTTTTGTTCTATTCACTTCAGTTTTTATTTTTTATTTTGTTTTCTTTTTTTTTTATATTTTAATTTTGCAAACATAACATAAAATAGTTGAGCCTCAAGAATTCTGAATACTGGAAATTATTAAATAATTAAGACTGAAGAAAAGTTTTTCGGAAAACCGGATATTTGTTTAAGCATTTGTTGCGGATCCAACAAAACAAAAAGATAAGAAGTTGGCATCGTTGGTACATAAAGGAAATTGAACACTTAAACTATGCTAAATGATGTTGCGGAAAATACAATAAAAATCAAATTGTTTGGGTTAAATTTGTTAAGTATTTAATCTTCAATTTCATTGAGTAAGAATTTGAAATGTCAAAAGAGAGAGAGAGAGAGAGAGAGATGACAGAGTGAATACCAAAACCTTGAGCATTTCATTGACTTTCCTATTACTATTCAATGCACGCTTTTCTTGCTTGCAACATTTATCATCAATTCCCCTTATATGTTTTTTTATTCAAAAGTCAACTAACCTTCAACATTCATTCAAATTGTATATGTATCTCTATCCATCATCATCATCATCATCATCATCATCATAAGGATAATGATTATCTTAGCCATCAATTGTTGACTTTGATTTACTAATGCGCGTATAATAGAGTCACTTCTCAACAAAAATCATCAAGGAATAGAAATATGTAAGAATATACAATAGTTTCATAACCCACTTACTATATTATACTTACTACTACTACATAAGACAAACAAATGATATAAACGAAACGAAATAATAAAGAAATTCATTCTGAATTCAAGACAAAAAAAACAGCAGAAGCACGAGTTCCCAAACGAATTGAACCAAAACAAAAATGGAACGGAAAACGGAAACCGCAATGCGACACCCAAAAGAAACGATTTCCGTTGTCAACTACTATGAAGAATTCATTCGCAAAGGGACACACACCGACAGACCAACACACAAACAGTCAAACAGTCAAACAGAAATATAGTAAAAATGAAGAAGAAAAAAAATTATAAAAAATTATTCAAGCCAATGAACAATTTAATTTATCATTAATATATAAAACGACAGTTTTCTTTTTTACTACTTTTGCCTTATTTTACTTTGAATTAACGTAAGAAAATAAAAAGCAAACCAAACCAAAACCCGAAACCAAAACCAGAAACGACATTGAAAGCTACCGAAGTGAACCAGCCAATGGAATTGAGATTGAATTGAGTGAATAAAGAATGAGAAACGAAGACAAAGATGAAGATGAGTTTATTCACCCACGTTAATAACACATATATCATGGTTGATCTGTTTCTGCTGGTTCTCAATGGGGTCCCAAGTCAGACCAAGCCAAGCTAAGCTAAGCCAAGCCAACCAAGGCTACCAATAGTAGTAGATTTCTCTCGGAAAACTTGATTTTACTTTCAAATTTACTCAGCTAGAATATACTACGTGGGAAATCAGAAGAATGTAGAAAGAAATGGAAAAATGTTACTACAACTACTACTTGCTTTGTACCTTGACTTCGCCTACGCTTTCGCTATGTCACATGCCATAATGCGTTGTCCTCAATGACTTCAGGAGCACGAACACTTGTGCTTATCCTTGGCTCTATTCACTGTTCTGTTCGGTCGGTTCGGTTTGGTTTGGTTTAGTTTTGTTCTGTTTCGAGTCTGTTTGTGTAGTGGCTGCGGAAATTACATAAAATACTTGCAAGCGCAGCAAAGGCAAGCACTTATTGAGAGTATGTCCTTTATACTCACTCACACCTTTACGATGACCATTAATACTCAATTGGCTATACTTCCCGTCGTCTTCATGGTTATTGTCATTGGTTTTCGTCCTTGATCATCCTTGGATTTCTTTCCTACTACTTCATGCCTTGCCTGACACTTGAATTGATTCGAAATTTGTTATTAGCAATTCGATGTTGTCATCATTGACCCATCGCCATCCACTCATCCTTGCTAGTAGCATCAAAACAAATTGGAAAATAGTTAGTAAAATATTGTTTTTCTTCTCTTATACTAAATTCTTTAAAATAAATTTATAAACAAAATATTTCTTCGATCTTGTTTCATCTCATTTGATGCATCATTCTTCTCTTATAGTAAGGGAAGTGAAAGAATAGTAAATTGATAGCATTGATAGTAGCTGAGTAGATAGAAAGAACTTCAGTGGGAAACATAAAATTCACGACTTTTGTCTATCCGTTTGTTTCGTTGTTTGTTATAGCTGATAGAAGGAAACATGCATGCAGTATTTTTGAGGAGAAGATCAAGGGTTTTGCTTATCAAAAGTCATTCATAGCAAATGAAATCGTTTTGTGCAACTTCCGTTTCCGTTTTCCTGTTTACGAGTTGCGCTTGATTTTACACTTTTGAATTTGAGTTTGACATCATCATATACTCTACACTACACTACACTACACTACACTACACTGACACAACATTGCATAGCAATATAGTACATTGATACACTCAGATGCTAACAGATATCACACATGAATATTGACATCTGGATAAATTCTAGTAGATATAACAGAATATCAACTTTAAAAGACTCTTGATTTGTTTGTTTAGGACACTGACAGGCAGACAGACAGACAGACAGTCAGATATACACTAACATCGATGCATGTTTATTGTTGCTAGGTGCCTTTAAAAATATTTATATACACACATAAGTGTCTATGTGTATCTGTGTGTGAATGTTCATTCGCTTGGAATATCTCTTACTCAAAAATAAAAAACAAAAAAAAGTATCTTTTTTCTGAATTTCTGTATTTATTGAAATTCTAGAGACTGAAATCGAAACCAAACCAAACCAAAATCAAACCAAAAATCTGAAAAATCACAAAATTATAAGATATTTGTTCATAGAGAAAAATAGAAAAAAAAAGGAAAATCGAACTACACAAAATTGATGTGCACGCATTTTGCTGATGTAAGGAAAAAATGGAATATTATTTTTGTTTCTTCTTGTTTTATTTTGCATTTTGGCCCTAAAAATGGCGTAAAAAATAAACAGAATTCGACAAAAGAAAGAACTGAAACTGAAACGAGAAAAAACATTGAATTTAGCGTTATGCATAAATAAACAAATCAAACGAATCAAGTGTGGAATGATAGAATTCTGAGAGAGAGAGAGAGAGAGAGAGAGAAAGAGAAAGAGAAAGAGAGAGAGATGAAATTATCTGCCAAACTGGCAAAAGAAAGAGAGATACTGTAAATAATATTGAGATGCATTGAACATGTTCATGCTTATTTATGCATGTTTTCCGATTTCATTTCAATATTTTTGTATCTTCTTTTCTTGAATATTTTTTTTTATTTTTTTTGAAGGTTTTTTCTCTATTCATTTTATTTAGTCTTTTTTTTTTCTTTTCTTTCGTTGGTTTGGCTTTTTGAATTAGAAAAATGTTTCTTTAACGTATTCGACATTCAATGAATGGGAAAGAATAATCCTTGTTATGACAATGATGCATATTAAATTTATGAATTGCATAGTAATATTTTATTATATGAATGTATAATTGTTGTGGAGGCCTTATGCTTCAGTAGTAGTTAGTTAAGTACGCGTAAAAAATAAATCATTATTTAATAAAATTAAATTCCTGGGCCAAGCACTGGAATATATTGATCAATTCCACCAAGTCTATTAATTGCACTTTCTCCCTAAGAAAAGGCGTTTGTCCGGCTGTAACATATAATATATATATATATATCTACATGTGGTGGCACCAACTTGGCGCTATGTCATTTAAATATGCGGTGTCGCAGCTGCTTATAGCATTACCAAACTGCAGGCGTACTAGAACAAGACATTCCGTAGAATCCCAGACGCTCGTTGATTCGTTCGAAGTACCACGGTGCACAGAAGCCTCAAAATCCTCACGGTTATGGAGGTGATCATTTCTTGCAGCAGTCGCCAAATTCAAGGTTTATGACTCATCCTGACCTGCCGGCATCCACCCTCCCCGGATGCTCCACAAGACGAAGATGCACGATATCCTCCTGAGAAGGATGTAATACTCGTAAACTCAATAAAAATGTGTTATGCAGTTTTCTGTGATAAAAATCAATAAAAAAAAAAATTTAAAAAATAAAATAAAAAATATTTCATAACAAAATAAGAAATTTAGAATAAAATAATAATATTATTTAGATGATTTAAGACTTCATACAAATTCCAACAAATATAAATAAATAAAATAAATAAATTTAAGGGAATCGTAAAGTAATCAAAAACGAAAACAAATACTGACTTGAAAGATTTCTTGTTTAAATTTCTGTAAATTCATAACAACAAATCAAAAATCACCTGGAAGTATATTTTTTAAATATTTTCATATGCATTTTTCCATATTTAATTTATTTCTATTAAATAAAGGATAATTAACAGATTTCTTAGACGCCTCAAAGTATACAATTGTTTTTGCAGACTCCCAGATTTGCTTACCTTTTGATCTATGAATATTAATAGTAATTTTAAAAAATATTTTATCTTAAATTTCTTAGAATTTTGCTTCACTCAGATTTAACATATTTTTCTTAATATATCACACACAAACCCATGAACATCATCATAATCATCATCATTTTCATCACTATTGTGGCAATCATTTTGATTATAATAGTGAGACTACAATGATGATGATGATAATGATGTTGTTGAAGATGATTATGTTGCTGCTACTGATGATGATTATGATGATGATGATGATGATGATGATAATATGAAACGTGCATATATAAACGAGAATATCTGAAGCAGTTTTGGTATTCATAGCTGAGATATTTTTCGCTGGCACACTTCGTGTTTGTGTTGCATGTTTCTGTTTGGAAATTGACTTTGAAACATGTGTTGAAGTGATGGATATGTGTGCATATATGAGTAAAGTAAGTAAGTATATTGTGGTTTGTTTGTATATATAGAGAAGTTTGTTGCAGATACAAAATTGTGGCACGCATGGCTTGAGGCGCCTGCACTCGTTACTGATAACTCATATTGAGTTTGAGTAGATATGAGTATACAACTAGAACGAATGTGTTTCTTGAATGTGTAAAGCAACTTATAGTACTTTACTATTGCTTGCTACTGTATATGGTAAATGCTAATAAGTAAAAGTATGAAAATATTACAAGAATTTCTTCCTTGATTCATTCGTTCGTTCGTTCGCTCGTTCGTTTACTAAATACATATAGATAATTTTGAAAATACTATTCTACTTGGTTTGTAGACCCTTTTAATGTCCGAAATCTGTTGTGTGTTATAAGTCTATTTAACATAAATTTATGCAAATTGAGAATGAAAGAGGCCCAAAGACGCAATTAAAACCAAAGTGGATTTTCATACATATTCATATGAATGAATCCTTCTTACAATATAAGAAATCATCATCAGCATCATCATCAGCATCATCATAATTATTATTATTATTATCATCATCGGCATCATACAATTATAACTGTAAAATTATACTAATTACAAGTTTGAAATTAGAAATATGCAAATATTCTTAAGCTCTTCTCTGGGTAGGCACCTTGGAAAGGAACCTTGAACGTTGTCTCAATATATGGAAGAGAGAAAGAGAGACTTTACTCCTCTAAAAGGTGAAGGTGACAATTTTTGCCTTTCTTTGGTCGAAAAAGACTACGATGATGATATGTGAAAGTTTTTTGATTAAAATTTTTTCTTGCATTAATTATATCAACATCAAGTGTGGCAAAGATGATGGTAATATTGATAATAATGATGATGATGATGATGAGGACGTTGTATAAAAGTTTTAAACATCTGCAAACAAATGATAAGTGATTCTGCCACTTGAAACTGAGGTATGAATTATCATCATCATCATATGAGTCAAGATTCTCATGCATAAATTAAAAAAAGGTAAAACATTATTTTAAAGAAATATTAATTAAAACTAAATATTATTAATATAATAAGTATAAAGCAATGAGACTCCTAAATATTAACATAGAAAATTCCATATTTAACTTAGTGGGAAAATTTATGCGATATAAAAATATTTGTCTTGATTTTAATACCACATTTCCATGCACTAACAAGGAAACCACATGGAAAATTATGTTAGTATGTAATGCAATCTACTCCATTCTCCACTCCACTCCACTCCACTCTGCTTCACTCTATTCTTCTCCTCTTGGTAGCCAACTAACGCATGCATTCTCTTGCACTTGGTAACCTTTGAAACGCTTTTTGTTATTAAAATTCCGTGGTTTGCTGCTAATGAACTCATTTAGCGCATATGTCGAAGGTACTAGTAGCAGGTAACTAAGCGAGAATGTATGTGGTAAAGAGCATAATCAGAGAGTGAGAGACAGTGAAAGAAATGCATTGTATAGAGAAAGAGAGTGAGAGAAAAACAAGCAAAATGAATAAGCACCACAAACAAACACAGTTCCTTTTATTAAATTTTTCCCAGAGTTTAGAGAAATGTTGATTTTATTTTTTTTTTTTTGTGTATTTCAATGTTTGTGGGAATCAAGAAGGAAGGGAGATATGAAAGAAAGTTATGGGTTTGGGAATAATATCCCTTCCACTAGTTCTTCTTGTTCTCTTTGGCAACCAATTTTTTGAGCATTTGAAATGTTTATACAGTCACTTGAGCTAATTATCCGAATTAAAGTGAGTTGCGTGCAATTCATTTAAGTATTTTTTGGTGATACACTAAATTAGATAAATGAATACAGATGATCTAAAAGTAATGTATTTGTTTGTAATTACATTTATCAAGCAGAAATTCAATTGACAAAGTGTAAGGAGAAAATTAAGTGTGAGATAAAAATTGGTCAAATGTAATATGTACACTTTGTGATATATAATAAGTTGTAAGATAAAAATAGAATTTCTTCCATTCTTCCATTATTTATCTAATGTGTAATGTGTTATTTATTAACTATGTTGGATAATTAAAAAGTGATCTATCACACATATTTAATGGATCACCCACCATGCAAGAAGCTTCATTATGGACAATTCTTCATTAATTTCTTTCTTCACATGTCCAAGAACTTTGTTATCTCAAACAAAAGTGAATAGCAGCTGAGGCCTGTTTCTTCATTTTCATCCAGAAAATGTATTCTGTCAGTCAAATAGTAGTAAGAAATACTAACAACATGAACTAAAGATAAAGAAGATAGAGAAATGTTAAAAGAAAAAGTGCCAAATTTGATTAGCGAAGCGAAAATGAGTAAAATAGAAAACTTTCCAAAAATTAACAATGGGCAACATGCGCCTGGGTAGAAGTTGAACATAGAATATACAAAGACGACTACGATGATGACGACGTCTCCTACACATTCTCCCACTTGCATGCACAGTGTACATATTTGTGTATCTATTTATATGTGAATGTGTTTGTGATTGTATCTGTTTATGCTTACGTTGCAGTCTGTGAAGGAAATGAAAGTAAAAAGGAGAATTGTAACAAAATAAACACGCATACGCCGCATGTACTGCGCTTCTTTGAATTTGACTTGTTTCGACGCAACTCAATTCAATTCAATTCAATTCGACTCAGCTTAACTCATCTCAACTGAATTCGACTTAGCTCCATTCTTCTCAACTGAATTCAACTCGACGACTCAAAGGGATAATTTTGTAATTATTTAACTTAATGGAAAACAAACTTAATTTTCGTGTAAATTGAAAGCAAGTTTAGTTTAGTTTTAGTGTTTGAGATTGAGATTGTAGGCAGACATCAACAACAATAACAACAGCAATAAATGAATGAATGAACACTTCTATTTGTTGTGCATCGATGCGAAGTTAGACAAGTTAAATGGAAAGCTGCCAATTTCGGCAACGCCAACGGACATGGACAGTTCTCAAAGTAGATTTCACTTTATATTTTTAGATTTTTTTTCTATTTTTTTTTTATTTTGTGATTTTCCAACAACTGTTGCAAGTTGTTCTTTCTTTTGTTGTCTTGTTCATGCCACGATGTTGTTCTGTGATTGAGTTGAGTTATTCATGCAACAATTAATCTGTAATTCTATTTAATTAGGCTTACAACAAAATCTTTAAACAAACAACAGCAAGTTCTAAACTTTATTAAGCTTGTTCACAGTCACTTCCTTTTTTTATTTTTTCTGATAGTTGTCAGCTGCTTTTGCTCACTTGCCCATGCGGCATGGTAACTTCTTTTCCTTTAAGAGGCTTCACACACAGTGGGGATATATGGCAAAACTTGATGCTAACGAAGGACACGCAAATGTAGCGGAAATAATTCAATGCCACGCAGGGAGGCCTTGCCATGTAATGTTTCCGATTCAGCGAACCCCAGGCGTCACATCCTAGACCTGGACACCCTCAGGCTACGATAAGTGTGAAGCAAAAGGTCACACCGTTGCATAAAATATGGTAAAATTCAAAGAAGTGAAGAGCAAAGAGAAGAGAAGAAAAAAATGAAATTATTATGCACTGCAGGTGCCACGTATGCACTTAGCCAGGATATGTTCACCACACATCCTGTTATGATGGAAGAGGAAAACAATAAGAAAAAGTTAAAAAAAAAAAAATTAAAAGAAGAGAAGAGAAGAATTGGTTGAAAAGAATTGGTAGAAAAGAAGGCACTCTGCTTGATGAAGCCGCAACCAGGTGAACAATTCATGCCCAACGATGTGTGTTTAATTATGTAGGAGCATACACACTTCTTAACTCACTTACCTACATAGTAACGCCAAGAATGGCTCCGCCTTTGATGCCTAAAAGTAAACGCACTTAAAGTGCTTACAATGCCATTTAAGAAAACTCGATTTAAGTTACCAAATGATGGGAAAAGATGAGAATTTCAGAAGACAGTAACAGTAACAGAAGAGCAGAAGAGTTGCTAATGAGTTTTCCCAGCGTCATAACTTTAGGTTGCTTCTTTCGTTGGTTAGTTGGTTGGTTGGTGAAAACTTCTTAGTTGAACTTTGAAACATAAACTGCTTTGTTTTCAATTCGAAATGATGATGCAAGTAAGAAAGGATAGAAGAAAGTATGGAAGAAAGCAACCAGCAATCCAAGTACTTCCTTCTGCAGCCAATCGATGCAGAAAGTAACAAAACGTTGAGGCACTGCAGGCACTGAAGCTGAAGATGAAGCAGAAAACTTATTGCAAAAAGTTCAAAGGTTGCCATAATGAAAATTCCAGCGAGTGAACCAAACCAACTAACAACAACAACAACGCAGAGATGAGCATCAGCATCGGAAAATTGATAATTTCAACAACGACGACGGCGGCAAGAAAACTTATTCCCTACGCGCACTTTTCTATTCCAAAAGAGACACAAATTTTGCATTTGGCAAAAGATTAAAACTGATATAAAGTCGAAGTTATGGGCATAAGATGAGATATGCATCATGAACATCAACAACAGAATCAACAACAACAACAACCACATCGTCATCATCATCATCATCATCACAGTCATCGTATTCGTATTCGAGATGATGCTCATAATCATAATCGCAGGGAATTCATTCATTCATTCATTCGTTCACTGAATAAAGTGATAATTGGCCGCTGTGGAAAATGTAAGAAAGTTTTACATAAAATCAACTAAGAGAATATTGTAATAAAAATAATTCAGCTAGTAACTTGGCAAATAATATTTTGTTTGGAAATGATGATGATGGCAATAGTGACAAAATAAAATGTTTAGCTAAGAAATCAATACAACAAATTATTATTTAAGTTCCATATTTTTGATATTCCCACTCATTGTTATCCAATGGACAGACATGACGTGTCTTCAACCAGCGAGAGATGCAATGAAAATGGAACGCATGATTGCAAGTACCCCAAGCGACACTGCAATCTTCCATTGGTAATGAGCGCTGATTTGCCTGACACTCAATACAAGGTTCCATAATGTGATTACGACATATGGCACAAGTATCGACAACAATGTCTGATCAAAAAAAAAAAAAAAAATTTTATTGTAGGTTTAGAGAAAAAGTAGCAAATGTTGTTGATTTAATTACCCCATCCCCACAATGTCACTGCATGCCATTTTTTGATCTCAAAACGTTTCTTTGGTGCTTCCGCCCCCGAAGTTGACTGCTGACCATTGCTAGTAGTTGGCTGCTCAGCGTCGGTCATAGCAACATCTTCATTTTCTGCCATTTTGAGTCACAAATGAGTGGATTTATAAATTCGATTTGTTAGTATAAAAATGTAACACTTGAAATTTATTTTTTTTTGTATTGTATAAAATTTGTTTTGTGTAAATCAGAAATATAAATTTTACTGTGTGAGTAGAGAAAATTTGTGTGTTTATGGAAAATCTTTACGAATGACAAGTTAATTTTTGTTATTCGGTAAATTGATGTTTTTCAAAACTACTAGATTACTCAATTTTTAAACTTGCAGACAGATTGCGCAATTTTATTTGTGAAGTTTAAAAAAATTGAGCAGATAAACAAACTTTTCATATGATGCAATGACAAAGATTGATAGAGAAATGAAAGAATTGATTAAAAAACTATGTGAACTGTGCAGTTTACCGAATGCTTGGGAAATGAACAATAAATTGTCATTCCAAACTGTACAGATCATATAGTTTATCGCTCAAACATTACATCACCCATAAATAACTGAGCACTTAAGATGAGAGTGTTGGGGAGCCTTAACTGCTTTTCTTTTAATTATTATATTTGGTCCGAAAAATGGTGATATTTTTGAAGTGAAAATTTTTAGGCGGTGTTTGCAACTTGATAGTGAAGATCGGCACGTTTGTCTGTTAGCGGGCTATACATCATGAATATAAATGGGTAGACACAGAGCACGCATTTCTTCTGCCGCAATAACAACAGAGAAATCCATAGAAAAATTAAAAATTGGCGAATCAAAATTTCCATATAAAGCTTAGAGACATATTTTCAAATCAATCAATTAGTCTTTGTTTTTCACTGGCTAAATAAAGAATTATTATGAATAAAATATAATATGTAACTTATGATTAAAATATAAAAAAAGGGTAACTTTGGCTATGCCGAAGTTGCAATACTCTTCACGCCCCTACTAGTGATCCGACGGTCTTGAAACTGGCATGGTTTTTCTTCTAAGAACATGAATTTGGATCCTGCTTGGTATGGTCTGAGTCGGCTAATTTTGACAAATGTACTGCATATGGTAAAAATAAAGCTCCGTGTAAAATTTCAACCCTCTAGCTCAAAAACTGAGGGACTAGTTTGCATACAATCATACAGACAGACAGAGAGACGGACAGACGGACGTAGATAGATCAATTTGTCTCGTCGCGCTGATCACAAATATATATAATTTATGAGCCCTGCGATGTCTCCTTCTATGTGCTACAAACTTCATGACAAACTTATAATACTATTCACTGCGTGTTCTGTTATTCAAGTCAGAAGTTAATCTAAAATACACATCAATAATTATTCGCAAGAAAGGAGAGTAAAAGATTATCTCTAATATTAGTTTTGTCACTTGTGTTATTATCTTTAAATAAACTTCAAACTTGATTAAAACGGTAGATTTTTGATTGTTTTTAATGCTATTACGAATACAAGTTTTATTTCAAATTGGTAAAAGAAATCATAAGCTTATTTTTCTTTAATTTCTAATTTCATTTAATTGTCATCTTTCTATATAAAATAAAAATATTCCTAATTTTGCATTATTCATTCCTAAGCGCATACACATATATAAATACATATACTTGTATGTATATATTCTATGTGAAATACGTATAATTATAGATACATTTCCGTGGTGATGTTCGTCATCGTTGTTGTCCGTAAAATGTCATCGAGGAGCGCCATTTCTGGTTTGGTCTCAGCGATGCTATGACGCTTGAGTCAACATTAATTTAAATGAGTTACCACTTAACTTTTAATTAAAAATTCACTTTTTATTTATTTTTGCATTGCAAATGGACAGAATGGACTTTCTTTCACTACCATTCACTCACTCAGTCGTTCATTCAGTCAGTCGTTCATTCAGTCATTCATTCATACATTCATCCATTTATTAACTTACATTCTGCCCACTTCGACAGTAAAAAAATGAAATTCAAATAGCAAAAAAAAAAAAAAACCCATTGAATAACCATAAAATAAAGCATTATTTTTCTATTTTTGCGCAGTGTTGCAAGGCACACAAAAAGAATGGAGCAAAAGCAAAAAATGAAAATAAGTAGAAAGGGCAAAAGTATTTTCTACCAGTTAAGTGCATATAAATTAAAGTTTTGTGTTATTTTTATGACAATTTTTTCTTAGATTCTTTTTTTTTATTTTCATTTCATAATATTCAACAATTTCTGCTTAATTTGTTAAATAAATAAGAAAAAAAAAAACAACAACCCCGGCAACATTTAATTGAATCACAACATCAAAAGGCATCAAAGTATTTAAGTAATAAAAATTGTAGTTGCTTTTTTCTTTTAATCAATCAATTTATATTATAATAAGTTGTATCAGTTTTGTATATTTAAATTTTGTTTTTCCATATTTTGGTAAATTGACTTTGGGTTGATGCATGTAATGATCAGAAGAAGAGGAGGGAGATACACAAACGCACACACTTGTGATGAATTAATCAACTCATGCGGCAGTCCTCCTTTTATATTGAAGCTAAATGATAGCCATATGTGCTTCCATTGGTCACTATTCGAGCGATCTCAAGCTCCTGAATCATTATTCCTTGGACCAAAGTTTTAGATAAGTGACTTGAACAATAAAATTCTCTACCAAGAATGTGATTTCTATAGTAATATTTAAGAAACTTTTCTCTTGTTGCCAATTCTTCTTTCCCTTTTATTTTTGGATCAAAAAGCACTTGACTTTTTGAACAACACAAAAGCACAAGCAATTAATAAACTAAACCCTATAATATTCACTCAGTGTCATCTTCGTTATTAGGATAAGATCTTGTTCAATTAAAAGCATAGTTCAGTTAATAGTCATGAAATTATTTGTGTAAGGAAGTTGCCTTATTCAGTCAATCCCGAAGACCAGCAATCCATCGTGCCATCACTTGGATGGTCTTCCTGAGTAAATTTCAAATTATTGTAATTCATAAAAGAAGTACCTACTATGTAATTGATATCACTATTTCAGCTTTCACTTAATTGTGTAGTTAATTCAATCAATTATAAGAACGATTTGTAATCATTCATAATGTCACAATTGTTTAGAATTTTGACACTTTTCCTTGGTGGCTTAGTTAGAAATTCTCTTCAGTGACCATATGTGTGAAATAATCTCTATAGTTTGGCAAGAGACTCAATTGTCAATAACGTCTGATAATAAGTATAGTACAATATAGTATTAAACCTTCATCTTTACTCACCACATAATAGATGAGATTATATCGATTGACCCCTGTTGCTGTTCTACTGTTCGAATGTGAATACAAATATGCATAAATGACAATTACTACCATATTTATGAGTAGGTGACTTTAAATCTGTCTTCGAACCATTTTGAAATTGATGTATGTAGTATTTACATCCGTTTGTAATTTCCCTGTAACTCAATGGACTTAATACATCGTCACATATAAGTAGACATACATACATATATTTACATTCACTAGAAATTCACATATAAAATTTACAAATATCCTTGGTCAATGTTGGAACCAAGTTCATTCATTAGAATGATGATGATGATGGCAGGCGGGTATGGGAATGGTGATAATGGTTATGATGATGAGCATGACTATGATGGTGATACTGTGTAAATTGTATTGGGTTGTGTCGCTTCAATTCTATCATTTGTCGATGGCAAATTTCATTTCATTATACATAGCTTTGCTCTTTGGGTGGTGAGTTTTGGGGTAACTACTACTATTTCAACAGCTTAGTCAATAATATTGATCACGCTTGCATTAGTTTAGTTGATATGCTGATGGAAACACCATACTCGTACAAATATGTAAACTGAGAATCGAATGCTACACATTGAATTACCAAAGTTGTCGAATTTGCATTTCATGTGAAACTATGAGAGTCAATTCACCCAATTGGGTGAGAGTATTGGCTGACCGAATGTGTTTTGCCTTGGATTAATGTGTCCTTATTGAATGATGAGCGAATGATGTTTGCTATTGGCATAGTTCTTAGTAAAATGCAGTACATATATAGTGCATGATTTAATTCAATTTTGTATTTATACAACTTATATTCAGTTTAATATTCATAATGAAATTCACTTTTAATGCCTTAAGCCATTAGAGAATAGTTGTATTTTCAATATAATATTATAATATTTTCATATAAAGTTTATTCATTTAAGTTGTATAAAAATAGTCAATGACACAAGAAATCAATCTTTAAATATACACTTATGTACATATAACCTCCAATACAAATATATAGCTGAGAATATTGAAGGACACAGTCCTGCATTTTTATTTTTTATTGTCTTTCAAATGAAGTTTTATTTCAAAGTGAATTATTTGGTAAGGTTAGGTTAGATTAGACCTAAGATCAATGGCAATGCCAAGTCCTACTTTTTTTGTATAAAATAAACAAGTGTCGCTTTGGATACTGTAAGAGTATCTCAGGAACTTTCAAGCACCAAAACATCTAATCCAAATTCCTGTGAGTGTAGCATAGGAGATCTTTTAAGATTCAAATATGTAGGATACATTCCTTGTTTCCCGTAAATTTTAGTTTTATTTCATGGACTGCAATCAATCATTTCGCTAATGAAAAAAAAAAAAAATTTAAAATTATATTCTAAAATAAATGTTATAAAGTGTAGTGTGTAGTGTATTTTTTATAAGTTTCTAAATTCCTTTTGATAAAAATCAATTTTATTTTTACTTACATATTCGCCTGCATATCAAAGTGTGTTATAAGCTATGAAAATACTTATTTTTTTCCTGGATGACAAACGCTTTAAGCCAATTCAACGTTTTTTTCTTAAGCTGCCTTAAAGCGGAATTTGTAATATTTCGCTGTAAAATTTAATTGAGGGTAAAAATAATAGAAATCTACCCAACAACAACAACAATAACAACTATGTGCAGACTTTCCCACTCTTTTCTGATCAATGCCGCTAGTATGCTTTCAACACATTCAATTCTTCGTTGTTCTTTAGTTCATTCATTTATTCCTTATCATGGGTTTCTTACCGCACTCCACTTTCCCATCAAAACCATCAGATTGACTCTATTCACACGCCTTTATTAACAAAACAAATAGCAAAGTATTTTCATGGCATTTGCTCTAAACCATGTTTTCAATAATATCGTACAATAGACGTAAAACCGAATGAGAAAAAACAATCCAGTAGCAACTGGCAAGTGGCAAGTGGCAAGTGGCAAGTGGCAAACGAAGTCATAGAAAAACTTGCAAAGTTGTTGCTTTCCGCATATCCTGATGCCTCCTGCTTCCTGCCACTTCCTGCCTGTTTATACTGCTGCTGTTCGTTTCTTATACTACTAACAAAGTGCCATCGTTTCGATTATTTTATTTTATACTTCATTTTTATTCTCCCTGCTTTCTATTTCTTTTGGTCGTCGCTTGCGTGGCTTTCCTTCATGCATTTTACTCTCATTGAACATTTCATTGACACTTTGACAGCGAAATTGACATTTGCGTGACTCGAGTGATTAGAATATGCGCAGCAAATAAGTTTACCAATGAATTTGCTTTCACCACCATGAACACTTCGTTCTTTTTCTGAATTTTCGCTTTCTTTCTTCTTCAGCTTAATGTTGTTGCCTTGTACAACTTTAAAGCGAATAAATGAGTTACAGCAACAAGCGACATGAATTTTCAGATACAAAATAAACCCATGAACCCATGATGTTCATGTTGATGATGATAATAGTTAATGCAACAACAAAGTGCATTTGTACCTTGTTGAAGGTGCCGTGCCATCTTTCTTCTTTTGGAATAGAATAAATATTCCACGTTACACTCAATGACGCTCAATAAACGTTGCAGAACAATGAGATACATTTATTTTGCGCTTAATATACTTTATTTTATCATTGTCGATAATAACATTTCATTTATTTTGACTTGAATCCCATTCGAACAAAGATACAAATGCAAATAAACTTACATACAATAAATGAAGACATAAATTGTTGCAAAAAACAGAAATCCACAATAAAATTTGAGTCATAAATATAGAAATAATTATTAGAATTATTCATTAGTTCATAGATCCTAACAAGGTGCTCTGAAATTAAATTATTTTATTTATATTATACTTCCAAAATTTCGATATCCTTTGGTTTTATGCTATGGTTGTTAGGCCCATCTTAATCTATGGAGCACTAGTCTGGTGGGAGGCGGCTAACACCAAATTACGCATTTTAAACAGTGCAAATATCAGTTTATTTGGGCATAACCGGATCTCTATGATCTAAACCCCAAGCAGCGTTGGATTTGGTACCAGTGGCAACCTTTTTCAAGCACACAGTTGAAAGAAGTGCTTCCAGCCTTCGGGAGTTTCATCTTATTAAGCCTTGTGCGGCTGGCCAAGCAACATCCCACACAGTAAGTTGGGCTATTAGCTGATGGAGGAGATTGTGATTATGCCGGAACTGAAATTGAATAAAAACTTCAATGATTTCAATGAATTGCAGGAGGGATAATAGTTAGCTGAATACCACCATTAGGCAAGACGATCTTTCAATTCACACAGATGAGGGAGGCCCCTAGAAGCATGTCAACTTGTATTGAAAGCCAAGCTGCCATCAGGGCTCTGTCGCCCCACAGCACCAGAAGCAAAATAATCCTAAGCGCGATAGTGACCCTTAACTAAGTTCGGTAGCACAATTGAGCTCTGGTTTTCTTTCTTCATTCGTCAGAATTGTACTGGAAAGGGATCATTGCCGCCAGTTTCGCTAGCGGTTATTGATAATCGCATACCTGTAAAAGACCTCCTTGCACCAGCAGCCATACAGTAGCCAAATGAACAATGCTGTCTTGTCACCACTCTGGTAGCTATTAGCTGAAATGGACCACCGAGTTGCTATACTTTAACAAACATAGAATTCGGATAATGACGGGCATGCACATCAAGGCTTCTGAGGTGGATATGAGGAATAATCGGAAAGCAATCAATACCTTCTATGTGCAAGCTCTACTTGAAGGTGGATCTTTTTTCTATGATTTGGACAGTTTTACAGTAGCCTATGTAACCTAACCTTATAAACATAGATAGAAATTAAAAAAAAAAATAAATAAATTGATATCAATGTGGGAAATAGTACAGAAATGGCTGTCAAGGAAACCCGTAGTGGTCATTCCTATGTGGTAACGCCGTGAGGATGAGTTTGGACAATATTTGTTCAGAGAATCAGTCACTAGTCACTAGTTTGAAGTGAGCATTTGAGGTTTGGTGTGAACAGTTGTAATGAAGAAATTATTGGTGCCTAAGATATTGAAAAATGAATGTTGAAAAAGAAACTCATTTTAAATTAAATTACCTTTTGTTGTAATAAAATTGAACAAAATGATACGAATTAAAATTTTCTCTAATCAATACTTTATAAATAAATAAATTATACTACATCAATGACATTTTGGTTGTATCATTGGATGTCCTTCTGCCTTGTTGGGGTGCAGTTTGATGACATTTTTAAAAGAAAAGTAGTTTTATAAGAAGTGGATTTAATGGAAATCTGATGGCATAAGGTCTAATCTAGGATATATGGTAAATGGTTTAACTAACCAAACTGTAGCAATGTTCAACTATTGAAAAAATCGTTTCAATGTATCGATAAGAAATGCATTAAAAAATAAAAAAATACAATTTTTGAATCAATTATTAATTTTGCATGATATAAAAATGAAAATAATTGGTTTGTAGAAATTACTATAAAAACTACTTACAATTTTTTTTGTTTTATTTTGTTAATAAATAATGAAGTCAAAGTGGAGTAACCCTTACAATGATTACAATAAGCAATACAAAAATAAAAATAAGAACAACTACAACAAGGATAAGAACTAAAGCAGTAATGCAACAACATGAAGGACTAGTAATGCAACAACAACCACTTAACAAAGACATGAAAGCATTTATTCCACACCATTCTGAATCTCTGTCTCTCTCTCTTTCTCTCATCAGCTCTTTTACTAACTCAACACCAGAGAGACTCAACCCGACCAACTTTTAGGACTTCCTGCTTTTGGCCACTTTTGGCGTTAGACTTTTTATTTCTATCATTGCATTCATAAGTTTTTTTATTTTTTTGTATAATTTAAATTTTTGGTTTTTGTTTTTCTGTTACTTTGTGCTTGTGAGTAATAAACTCATTTCATATGCTGACTGCTTTTTCATTTTAAGTGTGTTACATGTAAGTTTTTGAGTTTTTTTGTATGCCTCACTTTGCCAAAATGAAATATATTTGCTGCATTTATGTGGAGCTCATTCACTCGTCCTTATTTCGTTCAGTCTACCATCATCCCACCATTCCAACATTCTACCATTCAACCATTGAACCATTGAACCTTTTATCCTTTCTTTGCATTTTTTTGCTTGGCATTTTGCAGTAAATAAATATGTGTATTAAAAATGCATTCATAAATGCAGTTTATCCTCACTCACTCACTCACTCACTCACTCAACTCATTCACTCACTCAACTCAACTCAACTCATTTCAACTTAATTCAACATTTTGGTTGCTAGTATTTCTATATTCCTTCATTCGTTTCTCTACTATATTTGTTCGTTTATTTCTGCATTTTGTTCATTTGTTTGTTGGTTTGTTTTCTTTATTCGTTCATTTGAATGCCGGCAGGTGAAATTTGCTGTCAAAATTGCTGACACAGTCATAATGAAATTTCCAAATAGTAGCACCCCTTGACTGTTGTGACAGTTTGGGGGTGTTCGCTGTGCCTGGGTCTTTATATATGACATGACGTTTTAATAGAGTGTGCACTTGTTCAATTAAAAGATTCACAAAAAACGAAGAAAAAAGAAAACAGTTGAGTTGGGACAGACAGATAAATAGAAGTGACTCAAGTAAATTGGTTTTGCTTCTACTTGAAGTTATAGTTAAGCATAAGCCACATTTTGTTTTCTATTAAATACATATTATTTATTTATACCCATATACAATTTGATTAGTGTCACCACTTATACTCGTAGTCTCTCAGTCAGTCTGTTGAACTAATGTTCATATTTCTAGTGATGATGATGATGATGATAATGATGATGTTGATACTGTTGTTAGAGGACACTTCCTTTATACCGTTGACTATGTTTAGCGGCAGCATCAACATTATTATCCTTGAGAGATTTTTTATTTGATTTTATTTGTTACTTGTTTTGTCTGAACAACTACTTGGGCCTTGACTTGCCTTCATTGCCATCCTTTAGCTATGGTTATTGTTGTTCATACTGCACTCCCTTTCTGCCTCGGCTAAGCCATGCCTGACGTTTATCGTTTTAGACAGCGTAAAACTCAATTACCAATAATTGAATTTAATGTTGTGTTGCAAATTGAATCATTCAACGAAAATCTGTTTCATTATTTTATGCTTTGGTAACTAATACTATTGTTTGCTGTTATTGTTGTTATTGTTGTTGCTATCCCTTTATCCTTATTGTTGTTGCCATTTACGTGTTGCTAAAGTTGACAGTTTTGGTTGAAGAGAAAGTGGCCTGGTTTATTTCACGAAAAAGTGGCTTACCCAATGTCCTATGAAGCAATTTAAGTAACTTCTATTTTATGTTGATACAATATTTTAAGTAGAAACTATTAAGTGTTGCTAAGATGAAATTTTGAGAATTTATACTACAATAGAAGAAACTTGTTAAAGAGTGAAAAATATATGTAGAGCTTAGTGATGTTTTTTATTATAGATTTCAATAAACTAGAAAAAAACTCAAGATTAGACTAAAGTACACTAATATTTTGAAGAGAAATCAATATGTTTCTGGAAATTTAAAGTGAACAGTTTTCAGTATTTACTTCAATACTTGGTTGCTAAATTCATCTACAGTAGAAAAAAAGACAAAAGAGTTTGTAGTAAAGATGGAGAAAACAGATTGGATATTCATATATCAAATGGAATGGTTTCATTTTTCTTGCCAGTTGCCTTTTACAATTGACATGAGTAGAATAAAAGAAGACTTCAAATTCATTCAATTACGGTAAAAGAAACTCCTCAGACTTAACATTTCTATAGAACTGAAAAATGTTCTTAATAATTGACTAAAGTCAACATAGCAGATTAAAAGACCAGAGAATATAGAATAATACTCAAAAAAAAAAAATACATTAGTATGAATTACTCATAAATTAACCACAATATAATTCATTGCTAAAATTATTTTCATGAGAATTTTCCTCCCATCAAATTTGTCCTAATTTTAGAATTTCATATAATTTTGATGTTAATCCTTGAACTTAGTTTAAGTTAACTCACTCACTGACTCACTCACTCAATGCCACACAACAATTTTGAAAACTTTTTCGATTCAAAATAAATGGAAAAACAATAAGATTTACTCAAAACTTGACACAAAACAATTAATCTACCAAAAATCAATTTACGCCACTTAAGGATAAGAAACAAAAGAAGGAAGGCCAGCATGGACTCAACCAACCAACCAACCAACGAACGAAAGCGATTAAGCCTCCCCTTAAGCATGCCTCTTCATTAACTCTTAACCGAGTAGTAGTAAATGTTTCTTGGGTCCTTCTAAAACAGTGGCAAAGCAATCAATGCAAGAGGCAATAGCAACAACAACAATAACAATACTGAAAAAACAACAACATTCAACAACACTTTCGGTCAACTTAAAGTGTTGTAAAGTATAAAAGTTTTTAACAAAACTTTCAAAAAATTCCACTTTGCTGCCGTTTTTCCTTCTTATAATTTTTCTTTATATTTTTTCTTTTCTTTTTCTTTTTCTTTTATTCAAATAAAAATGAGTTTGAGCAAAAATATTCTATAAGTGGCACTAGGCTAACCTACAAGGAGCAGCATAGTGAACAATGTGAAGATGAAGAATAAGTTGCAGCTGGACAACAAATAAAGAAACACAAGAAAAACAGCTGCAGCAACAGCATAAGCAGAAGCAGAAGCAGAATTAGTAGTAGGAAGAAAGACAGCATCATTCAGCATACAAGCAAGCAAGCAGTGAAGCAAAGAAAGATTGTTGAGGCGACAAATAAAGAAAAATGTTTGCGAACTGCAATTGACTCGAAAGATGAAGGCGATGGCAAAGGCAAAGGCGATGCAATGCGACAATGACTTGAGCTCAGACACAAACAACAATGATGTTGAGGGCAAGAATGGTCCTAAAATGTCATCCATATACTGCACATTGGAAGATTGAGGCAAATAGATAGATAAAGATGTAGAATGGAATGGAATGGAGTATAATAGACTGAATACGAAAAGATTGAAGAAAGTGCAAGAAGCTATGCTTGTCATTTTTATTTGACTAGAAATTGTATGAAGAACAACAAGAATCGCTTGAAGAAGAAACTTAGTGGCTAAAAGTGCAGCACCACAAATCTTTCTTGGCCAAGACACAAATTGTCTGCAAAATGACAACAAAAGCAATTGACAGCAACAATAGCAACAACAATATTAAGAAAAAACTACTACAAACTGAGAGAAAGTAAATGATGACAAGAAAAAGGCAAACGTTTGGAATAAACTCTAAAATGAAAATGTTGACGAATAAAAAAGAAAAAAAATTATAGAAAGAAAAATAACTAAATAAAATGAAGACAACACCAACTACAACAACAACAATATAAGAGAGAAATATATAAAAAAACTCCTTTAAAGGATCTACATAGTGAAAAGTTTAAAATGATTCAAGCCATAAAAAATACTCAACTGCATTAAGATTTTTCTCTATTTTTGCATATAAATTTACTGTGTGTCCTGTGTTAATAGTTGCGTTCTATCCATGTATCTGCCTCTCTCTCTCTCTCGCTTTCTCTCTCTCACCCTCTCTATCTGTGACAACGCGCAAATGAGTGCATTCAATTGGATTTAAGCTTAATGTTGATTTAATGTTTTTCATTGCAAAACCAAAAAATAGTAAAGAAAGAAATGGAAAATTATTTGAAACCCCAAATAGCTTTTAGGCGAAACTAGTAGTAGTTGTAGAATATGCCGCCATTATGCAAGAATCCTGTTCAGGCTTAATGAAGGGCAAAATCACAAAACAAACAAAAATGAAAATGAAAAAAAAAAACACAACTGCAAATGCAAAGAAAATGTGCCGAAATGCAAATAAAAATAAAAAAAAAACAAATATAAAGCAGAACATTAATTAAGGTTTACCGAATCATTAATACCCTTTACATCTTAGTTAATGAACTTACTACTTATTACTTAAGTTCCATTTATTTAGTAGATAATGGTATGTTGTTGTTTTAATGGGATCAGTTTCTTGAAGTATCATGTAATGATTTTCTCTGAAATATAAAATTACCTTAGAAAATCAAAAATATTTTAGTTGAATACAATAAAAACAATGATGTGTCTATACTTTCTATTAATCCAAGGACTATAACTTGAAAACAGAATTTATAATTTTGAGAACAGATTATACAATAGATTCCTCAACTATTTGTGTAATCAAAGCTACAGATCCACCAAATCCGCACCAAAGAAAAACATTCTTCAAACTATGTTACAGTTTCCCTGAATGTTTCTTTAAAATCGGTCCAGTGGTTTTGGGGCCCATAGAAAACAGACATACATACATACTTAGGTTAGGTTAGGTGGAAGCAGGATGCTCGCGAGTTCATGCAAGTTCTCCCAGCGGCCCATTTTGTTGCCTACTTGAAGGAAGTGGAAAGGGGTGTGGGGATTTGGGATAATCATATTTTAAAGCCTCTTAGGCCAATCTGAATAATTCACGATAAAAGTCACAAAGAAGATGTTGAATACTCTTTGAGACATATATAGATTCAGTTATATATGTATATGTACAAATATACAGATTTAAGATTTAAAAATGATCAATTTAAAACATATTTTAAATTAAACGCTAAAAATATATAGAAAATCTAACCAAAAATACAAAAAATTTAAAAGTCAATCTTGTTTTGTATTGAGACTACATCTTTCAGAAGTCGTGGAACTCTGATTTGAATATACTGTTATAATAAATGTGTATGATAACAAGACTTGTTTTAACAAATATTAAAGGGCTATTTATCATCAAGAGGATGTACAGTCAAGTTAAAATCGATTCTTCTCATCACACTGATAATTTCCATTTACTCAAATGCCTTATGAAATCCCAGTGTTTATATGCATTACGAACATCATATCAAAGTTTTATTACACACTCACAATAGTGTGACAGTTGAAAAAAATATTCAGTAAAGTGGTAAATCATGTGTTTGTGTATGTGTGTGTGTGTGTGTGTGTGTGCTAGTTAAAGGGATTCCAGATGAGTAAGATGAGTTAGCGAGGAAGTGAGTGGGAATGGAAATGAGTCCGAAAGAATTTCAGAGTTAAAAAAGAAAGCGCATTAGCTTCAAATGGCTCAAGTGCAAAATCGAATTTACCTAACGGCATTTTCAGCTAACCAAAATGGGTTGAAATACACAAAGATACACATAAACACACACACACACACGCACACATGATAAACTCGTGCACATACCACAACACGTGTTTTCCTTACAACACGAAGAAACTTAAAATAAAAAAAATTGAACAAAAAAACAGAAGATTGGTAAAAAAATGCACTTTGGCTATTCGTTTACACTTGGTTTGGGTTAAGTCGAGAGAGTAGTGAGCCGCTTTAGCAGCTTCTTTTATATCACCCAAAACTCAAAGCTCCGCATGCAATAAGACTTCTATTAGTTCTACCTGGTTCGTTTCTTTTTCTTCCTTAGTGTTTTTTTGTTGCCAGTTGGCTCCTTCTTGTTAAGAAATGCTATGCATACCTGAGGCATTAGATGAACCAAAGTAAACGAAGCTTACCATACTTTCAGCTCATCTGCATCTGTTGCCTTGGTTGCCGTTAAAGGCAATTCTCCTACCATCTTTTCTACACTTTGGCCACAAACTAATACACTAACAGCATCACACACACACACACACACTGACACACTCTCCGGAATATACCTGATATGGTGCACCTTTGGTTGGCATACAAAGATATATGGGCATCTGCCAAAAAGAAAGAAGAACACAAAATAAAAATAATGAAAAAAATGCCAAAGAAAAGAAAATTGCAAAACTGCAAAAACATGACTTTCCTATATGCGCACTTTTAGGGTCCTTCATATGTTCTTAACAGTTAAATTATGCAGAGGCGTAGTCTCCCAAAAATGAAGATTTCATCACAGATTCAATATAAAATATTCTCGATATGTGATCCTTCATGTCTGGACACTGTTCACTGTTGACTTGATTGTCTTTAAGGTTGCATTACCCCAAGCTGATACCATACTACTACTATATACATACATAAATATAACCAAGCACATGCCGCTTCACCTGTGGTCACCTTACCTCAAATGTGGCATGTATCTGTTGGTTTTGTTGTTGTTGTTGTTGTTGTTGTTATTGCCTAATATCATCACTCATGTATGCCGCATACTAAAGAGAATTTATCATGTCTACGCTAGAATGTAGAAGTCTCATGCCACAATTCTCCAGAGCATAATGCATGCTACTATGCCACTATTCTTCATACTGAGGCTATCATCTTGTTATGCACTTGTCCTTCTTCTAACTTTACACCTTGTCCTCTTTGTACTCCTGAATATTTTACGAGCATGTTACAGTGGACTAGGAATACTTTCAATAGCAAGCAACATTTCGCTTAGTTTCATAGCAACGCTGAGTATGCGGTTTATGTCGCTTAAGTGCTGCAACAACTTTTATCTCTCTAAATCTTACTATCGCATGCGATCTTTTGCTATCTTCAACAAATACTTCCCCTTCCTTTCCCTTTGCTTATCCTCTTTTTCATTTCATTTTTAATCCATTCAAGAAAATAAGGAAAAAAGTTCCATGAAAAGAAGGCAACAAAAATAAAGAAACAAATTCCATCATAGTGCAGCATAGTGCCTCAAATTATTATTGAAAATTTCTTTTATACGAGTTTGACGAATGTAAGTACTATTCTTCTTTCATAGATTATTTTGTTTTGTATTGTAAATTGTATCCAATACAATAATTCATTAAACCAGAAACTTATATCGAATGACATTCATCATTAAGTTTTATTGTGAAGTTCTGATTTGAAAAGCTAAATTAGCGTGTTTAACTTTACACCTGCATCGGTTGTAATTCGTTGAACAACACTAAATATACTAACACTACCAATAATAACAGTAACATTGTAGGTGTAACAAATATATAATTTTGATGGCGGCACGTTACGTGTTTACATTTCCGTTTCCGCAATTAAAATGCACCACATTTGTGAACAGATGCTGTTCACTAGAAATGCAAAGGAAATTGACAGGAAAAAGGAAATCATATAAATTTACAGAGTAAGTACTCTAACCTAATGATAATCATCTTTATACTTACGCATAGTACATGGTAAGAATAGAATTTAATTTTAAAGATAATCCAACTTTTTTCATGTTGAATTATTTGTTCCAAGTCTTGATTAAGATCACTATATCACTATAAATATGTGATGATAATGATAATTTAAATCTGCAATTTTATACAAATTAATTAATTTATTTAATAATTTAATGACTGAAATAAAATATTTTTTCGATTTAAATATAAGCACTTGAATCTGATATAAAGAAAACTTAGTAAACCAAAGAACTGTCAACGCATTTGCAATAGAAAATATTTTATTAAAAATAAATTACTCTTATTACAACAGACTTATTGCAGATTTACCATGAGCAAATTTGTTATGGTAACCAAAAAAAAATAATATAAATAAATAAATTTATTAACATATTTAGGTTATTTACATATGTTACTTATTTTATATAATCTAACTTAAATTAAAGAGTACTAGCTGTGAGGCCTTCGACTCAAAGAAAATAAGGTTGTTTTAATAGACTTGACTTGACTTGACTTACATATCTCCGATTGGGACCAATGAATTTAAGTCTTAAATATCAAGCTAATCATTAAATAATAGGAAAAGGGAAAGACCGTTAAAAAATTTAAATTTTTTTCAAAGCAATGGATGAATGAATTTTAAAAAAACAAGATCAGTCAGTGAGTCAGTCTTCAAATTAATTGTTCCAATTACGAAAATAAATTTTTATACATCAAAATTGCCTCGAACGGAAGTTTGAAAATAGCAGTACAGTTGATAAAAATAATCTTCAGACAATGAAATTTCATGTAATTCTCATTATGGGACACAAAAAAAATAACAATACATCTTGACTGACACTTTTCTATACATCAAACTGTGGGTATTCAATCCTGGCAACAAACGATACATCGCAACATATAATAACAGAATTGAATTTTATCTTTCAGCATCATATAGTGCATTAATCACACAACACGCAGATGCATATGGATATGCCATGGTTATTTTTAATTTTTTGCCACTATAACTGACTTACGGCAATTTCTTTATTTTACAACGGAATACATGTGACAATTTTTCTTACAGAAATCAAATTCAAAACTCTTTCTTTAGAAGTTGATTGCCGAGGACGCCCTTTGGCCAATCTATTGTTACAACAATATCTAAGTTTAACAACATTTCTCTATACAATGAGACTAAGAAATATCTATACTTATTTATTATGTATTAACTAGCTGTGCCCCCACGCATGGCTCAGACTGGACAAAGATTATTAAATATATCGCGAAATTGTGTCCTGTCATGTTTAGATCAGTCTATATATTTGGTACAACAAAATTGATTCAAATTGACAAAATTATTGCGCTTGTTTGAATTGAAAACATGTCTTTGAGCTTAATATGCAAAATTTGATCCATCAGTTCCGATTAGCAAGGAAAACAATAATCTTCAATTCTTAGTCGTTTTTTTGTTTTAACTGCAGATAAAAGAAAATTCAACCAAATCGCCTTTAAAAAATTGGGTAATTTCAAAACCGTCAAAAGAGATTCCTGGCATACCAAAAATTGTAATTGAGTTGGAATTGTGGAGGAAGAGACACCATCTATTATAACAAAGCATACAACTATTAAGTACAAAGCCAAGCACTTCATATTATTGGCATTCAATTGACTGAAACTTATATTTGTTTAGGAATACAATAATGTTCACCTTACTAAAACATTACTATGACATTATTAATTTAAGATATGCATTGGAATAAGGGTTGAAATTGAATGAACTGATTGTTTACTTAAACATTTAATCAGTAATCAAATTAATCATTATATTGTATGAGTATTATAATCGTATTGCATCTGCAAAATGAGACTTCTTTAGTAAGATTTAATTTTACATTTACTTTTAAACATGAGTCACTAAGTATACAATTCTCAATAATACTTCATTTATTCATGCATGCACATGTGTGTGTATGTGCATATGTGAAAGTATCTATATGTAATATTATAATCTTTCATATTGACATATTATGATAATTAATGATAAACGACACAAAACATGTCGCTATTTGCGTATTTGAGTCTCAATGAATTAAAAGCAACAAAACAAACTACCCTTTGTCATGGGCCATGGATAAGAGAATCACTTACTTATCGTAAACCTAGACAGGACTGTGTAAGTACAACAAATAAATGACTAAACAAAAAATAAATAAATAAATGAATGACTAACTGAATGAATGAATGAATGACTAGATGAAGAAATGACAGTAAATACAATTTGTAGACACAACAAATAAATACAAAATCACCCAAAAGTCAACAAATATGAAATGCAAACAAAGTTTTTCAATAAAACGTGTGAAGAAATATAAAAATAATAACAACAAGAAAATTGATAATAGCAAACAATTGGTAACAGTGGCGACAGAATAGATGCCATGTTTTGATAATGAAATAAATGACTAAAAACATAAATGCGTAGGTTATGGAATTGAAATTTGCTAAATATTGTTGGACTGTTTTTGTGTTATTTTCCATGAAAAGAAACAAAAATGACAACAACAAACCCAAGAAAACACCAAATAAAATAAGCAACAATTTTAATTAAATCAATCATACACACAGTGTGGGTGTTTCATATAAAAACCATTTTGAACTGAATAGTAACAATAAACTGATACCAAGAATGAAGATGAAGAAGATACGAAAAAATTAAAATTTCTATATAAAAGTAAGAAAAATTATATGCTTTAGGGAATATTATAAATGCGCAATGCTCCTTAGCTTTACATAAATGAATATTTATAATTTTTTCTTTTGGGTTCAAAAAAACAACAAAATTCAAGAAAACAGCAGCAACAGCAGGTAAAAACGATGAAGACAAAGGAAAGTCTATTGAGAACATTTGGTGGATGGGGTGGGGTGGGATGGTGTGGATGAGACCGTTGAGTGCTTACAAATATTTTTTTATGAATATTTATTTGTTTTATGTCAAATCGAAGTAAAGTTTCTTTTTTACCTTCATTTAGTTCAGTTCAGTTTTGTTTGGTTTGGTTTGGTTCTATTCTGTTCTGTTGCTTTGTCTTGTTGTTATCATAAAAGCTGTTAATAGCATCGAAAGTATGGAAAACTTTTTCTATATTTGTCTTACAGAGAGAGGGAGAGAGAGAGGGAGAGTTTGCCTTTATAGGTGCGTAGGTGATCATATCATATAATATAATGGGTAGATGTTCTTTTGCATTACTTTTGAAAGGTGCGTAAGACAATTTAATTTATTTGACGCATTAAAGTAAAAATATTAACGCTATAAATCAATAAATAAATATATAAAAAAAAAAAACAAAGAGAGCAAAGTTATTCTATTCCCTTTGCACAAACATCTTCACCTATTCTCATTTTCAACTCTACTCATTTTCTTTGCAGAAGAAACATTTTCACTGTTTCACTAAAGTAAGTAGTCATGCTACTTTCTCCTTTTTTTCTGTTTTTATTTTAAATGTAAACTTTTCCCTTATATTTTTTTTTTTTTTTTTTGCAAGCTTAATTTATGTTGAAACAGAGAAGGAAGGAGGAATGAAGTCCATGTGTTTTTTGGGTGATTTTACATTAAGCGAATTATTGCAGTTTGTGTTGTGTGTTGTGTGCTGCTATGTTATGTGTAGGGGAGACATCATTTCACAATCACAATGTGTTAATGTTGACCATTATTATCCTTGTAAGGGTTTCCTAATGGGTTTCTCTCGCCTAAACTAGATTAACTTGTTTCATTTTCATTCCTTTCCATCTACACAATCTCTCTCACACAAAATTTAGTAATTCGTACGCCTTTTCTTCATGTTGACCACATTAAATGGGTTCAATTGTTCAGATTTATGGGCAATTTAGCACAACTGTTCCTAGTGGTTGTTGTTCCTTTTAGTTGATGTTGATGCTACTTTTGTTGTTATTGTTATTGTTTTTGTAACATTTCTATTTCGATTTTGTATAAACATATAAGAAACTTAATAAAATAAAAATAAAAATAAAATTAAATGAACAAAACAGAAAAGAAAAGAAAAAATTGTTTTACCATTCCCCCCATTTCAGTTAGAAATTGCTTTTGATATCTTCAAAATATTGAGAAAATGCCACCGATTTTCTGGATTTTTAAAATTCCATTAAAATGAATGTCCTTGAAATCGGTTGTCGTGAGAAAATACTCTTTGAAACTGAATAACTTCATACACAACACCTGCAAAGACTTCACAGATTTTTGCAAACTCCAACGAAAAATTTGCATAAAAAAAGCAAGAAAAACTGGAGCGATTTTCCATGCATATATGAAAATATATGCGAAAAACGAACGCCTCTGCATGAATCTGACTTAACCAATTGAATTGTGCTGCCGTGGTGCCGTCAGGTATTGGTCAGGGATTGGACTAAATTCTTTTATGCTGAGCATGACATTCTAGGCAGTTCAACTTTGGACAAAATGCAAAGAGAATAAGTCAAGGACTAAAGGGGACACCAAACAAAATAAACAAAAACAACAAGGAGTTGACCACAAACATTGACCTCTCTCACATGTATACACATACATACTCGTATGAAAGGTATAGTGTTGTGAGAAACCTTTTGTCCCACGAAGCATTCACGATTTTTACTTACTTCACTTTCAATTTGCATATGTATGAGTTTGAGTGGCTGTAGACTGCCATAAGTGTTCACATGCATCCTCGCCTGTCTGTCGGTATATATGTATGTGAGTCTATCTATATGTGTTTCCAAGTGTTTGAGTGTTAAAATCCTGCTGCTCCTGTGTATATGAGAGGTTGAATCGTTGGCAATCGTTTCAAAATATTCAAAAAAAGCTTGCAAAAGTTCCCTTGCGAGAAATTTCGAATGCATTAGAAACTGAATTGAAGTAAAGCAATGTTAAGTAAAATGAACTGAAATTGCCTGATGGATCGCCCCGTTCTCTTGTATTTTATCCACCAACATCATCATCATCATCATCAGTTTTGTTATTTGTGGTTTATTCAAAAAAAGTACTTGCAGTTGTTATTATTCAAATAACAATTGACAATAAAATATTTACATATTTTTCACACATTTAATTGCATTATTTAATATAATTAAAAAGCTTCAGTTAATTAAAAATTATTATTTTTATTTTTTTTTTTTGCATTTTATTTAATTTAATTTTATTTATTTATTTTCAAGAATTTTTTTTATTTCCGATTATTTCAAATTAATTTATAAATTTTTTTTGTTGATATTCGTTTTTTTTTCATTCGTTAGTGGTAATAAAATATTATATCCTTTAGGGCCATGATGCCATTATGATGTCATGTCATGTGCTATGTCATTGATTAACATGGAGTCAAGTTGGTGAATCTATTAATCAATACACTCCGAATGGGTGATTTGTTCTTCATTGACTCACCAATCACTTTAATATACGTTGCCAACTAAGCTTAGTGATATTTGTAAAGAAATAGTCATTTAAAAATATCCTTGATATGAGATTCACTAGGCGAGTTGTTATTCTGTCTGATTAGTCCTTTCATTTGTTTCCAGATATCAATAAAACCCACACTGAATGAGATATCAAATTGTTAATATTTTATGCCTGTGTTTATTAAAGCTTAACATCAGATCACTGTATATAGATAGTATCATATAATTGACATAATAAAATACAACAACATTAAAAAATCACTTTAGTTTTACAAATGGTCTTCTGAACTGAACTGATAATTCAAATATTCTTCAAACAAACTCATTTATATAATTAAATGAAGAGTGCCAAGAGACTACTGAATCCCACGTTTGAAAATGCGTTCATCACAAGCATCTACCAATCACCAAATTGGAATCGATGAATGAATAAATCATATAAGGCACAAATTCAAAAGCTTAAATCCAAGATGATTTGTACGACGATTGATCCTAAAGTGGCCAATATTCTTTCCTCAGAGGGAGTGGGTAACATTGTCCTACACCTTGCAAAATATTTTCCCAACGCAATGGAAATGCACATTGTTAGTAATGACACCTAAACCTGACAAGTCGGAGATCCTTGTTGAATCCGATAGACCAATTAGTTTGGTTTCATCTTTTTCCGAGATATTTGAAGGAATCGCACACTTCCAGCATTTGAAAATAAACAAATATTGCTCCTCTGTCCTCTTGGATGTTAAGCAAACCCTCGATAGATTATGAACAGAAATACTACTATGAAAATCATACTAATTGCTTATAATCGATATCTTAGGTCATTTCTTCGGTGTAAAATTCATTAATCAGACAGAACAAATCTAGTATACTTCAAGCCACAATCATGGCAAGAGTGCTGTATACACTTTTTTACGACAGCATGCCGAGCTTCAATAATCTTTGATGAGTTGACTCAAGTGTTCTGTTCAACTCTGACTCACCCACAGAAGCGATGGAGATGATAAATAATAACTTTCAGCGAAATTCAATTGTGATTTTACATTACCTTTTTCATATTTTACCTACGATTTAGAGATCTTTCCAAGTCCGACATTTTGGTCTACTCGTGGACAAGCGGCTCACCTGATGAATACATTTATGAATGTTGCTAAGCAAAGTTTCATCTACAAACCTTGACTATAATCTACGCTAATCAAATCAATTAAGAGTATTACTACTGTAGCAAGGAAAGTACAGTTTTGCCGAAGCAAGATTCTAAGAGGGATCACGGAGTCCCTTGGTTTGTCACCTATAGCACTTCATGATATCAATATACACAGCAGTAATTACAATCATGGGGTTTTTAAGGCATCCAAATATACCCTGGAGCGAAACGATACTAAAGAGGCTGCCATGTTAAGTATAATATTTTCCAGTGAATTCTGAAAATTTTTAGTTCATATTGCATATCACCATCTTGCATATGATAGAAGGAATAACAATTCCAATGTGATAAAATTATTTAAATTTCTGTTTAATTGTAGTTGATAATAAGTTTCGTTGTTGATGATGTTAAAAGGAGTTTGTGTGTATTTAATAGATAAAGTCATATATCATTTATAGTATTTATTTAAACAATTGTTAATATTTTTGTTGATTTTATTATTGCAACTGTTTCTGCTGTTAAAATCCTTTAAAACTTAATATTGTTTTGTTTTTGTTGCTGTTGCTATTGCTATAACTGCATGATTTTATGTTTATTCATTTTTGTATTTGGTTTTCTGTTGCCATTAAATATTACGATAATTTTTATTATTTATTTTTAAGTGGTTTTCACTCTGACAATTTAGTTCAGTTAAGTTCAGTTGTGTTGAATTAAGTTGCGTGTTTATTGAAATAATGTTTTTGTCCTTTTTTTTAACTTCTCTCTTGAATTAACTTTATTAATCAATAATAAAAAATTAAAATAAAAAAAAATTGACACAATTTAAATTGAATTAAATTTTTAACAGTTGACTGAATACTTTAAGACTTTAAATTAAAACTGCACATGTCCAATAAACAAAATGGTTCCAGGCACAATTTGTGATCTGAAGAAGTTGCCTGCCATTTACATATAAATATATATATTTCATCTACAATTGTGCATATGATTGATGAGTATCTTAGTTAAATTTGCAAGAAAATTGGCGAACAAAAACCTTGGGAAATCGGCGTTGAAGAATTCCCTGGTGCCACTATGTTGCCAACCTGTTCAGATCCCAGGAATTTCCATCAGCCTTCAGTGGTATCATTGATGAATTGACTTCTCAATCGCATGGTGAAGAGACACCCATACACAATGTTTCATAATTGTTGGGTTTTATCACTGCTCAACAAAGAGATCCGGCATCAGGACGCTTTTGGGGTCACACATCTGTTATAAAATGGGAGTAGTTATATTATATAGATAAAGTAAAGCTTTTTAGGAATTTATTGGAGGAATATGTTGAACATAAAGTTGGCACTATTGAACTTTCAATATATTTGGGTCGCTTTCAATGGGATAATGAAATAAAAAATGGCAAGTTTAGTCCATATAAGCATGAATGTTGCGATAGCTTGGTTGAAGTCTATTTCGGAATATATACTATACTATCGCCAGCTCTGCTGCCACCCATATTCAATCTCTGAGGAATTGGCACATCTAATGAGTTGTGTACAATGCTTTAGTTTTACAGAGGAAATACAAACGAATGTTGCTATCCGATTGTTACATAATTCCCTCAGATTCTATACGAATGAGACTGGCAAGTATGTGTTGTTATCTATGATAGTTGCAAATCCATAAAGTCTATATATTTTGAACAAATTTTGTATGTAAAGCTTAGAGACAATTTTAAAATTAGTCAAATAGACTGACCAACCAAAAAATAACAAATAAACAAACCAACCAATAAAAATAATTTATTAAATTTAGAACAAATATGTTGTGCTGATGAAATATTTGTGCGAGCGACTGTAACTCATCTGTTTCACTGTTCAACCGGATCCATAAATCATATGCGCGTACACATTCCCAAAACATTTTGTATAAAATTTATTATTTAAAATTAATTCTTCATACAATATGTTATGATGATAATACAAGAAAGAAGGATTAAACACTTATAATATGAGAATTTAATGAGAATTGCTGCATTCCTTTAGGAATGAGTTGATAATGCCTTGGATTATGTTGCCCACTTCGGTTGTTTCCTCCATCAGGTGGCCATCACTGCCATAATGCAGCGTTCCTTTCATTAAAAGTTTCTTTGCGACAACACTGAAGGAACCATTGGACTGTGAGATGTACGAAGATAATTCGTATTGACTACCTCATCAAATTCAATGCCAAGATTGACCTGTGTGTGTTCATAGGAATGAAAACATTAGCAATATTCACTCATCTATCTAATCTTATCTTATCTCGTATGTTGTAGACAATTGAATGTCTTATAATTACACATATACAACATAAATAAACATCAATGAATTGATTGACTGGGACCATACTCGATTACATACCTTCATTGCCTTTTCATCTGCCTTGAAATTAACAATTCGTAACTAGGAAAATCCATAAGCCTTGACTTGCGTCATACTTAAAGTCGATATACCCAGATCATCTTCACTTTCAGGTATGTAGAGGGGATCTGTTAATGGTGCACCTGGATTCTCTTGTTTATATAGTAATGATCCAGAATGAGATGCAACTGAGCGGCCATACGATTCTTGCTGGATGATTTTTCCAATGCTACAGAATTATATATATATTTTTTTGTACGCACTGTACAAAGTTCACTTTCCATTGCCAATGCAATGAAAGAAAATAACTTCATTTCATATAATTCGATTAATATGCATTGATAACGGAGAAGAATTGTATTTGTAGCCTTAATCAGTTTGCCTAAAACTTATCAGTGAAAAAATAATTTCACTGATGAATCAAAAATCTGCGTCTGCATGCTTTGAATGATGCTACACAAATAAGCGCGGCTCATTGCTTTCAATAAACAGATAATGGCGGGGAAAACATTTAAGAGGAAATGAGATACATTTCACCGCAGCAGCAGAGCAGCAGCGAGAAACGCTCATAATTTCTAATTCATTTCAAATAGAATCCATTGGCATTGATTCATTTTCAAATTGTTATGAAGTAAGTATAAGAGATTTTCCAAAATCTCAGATGCTATAAATCTTTTTCAAAATAAGAACAAAGAGTTACGTTTAAATTACGCAAATAAGATAAACTTATGAAGATTCATCAAAAAATTGTATGACTGATTTCAAAATCTACATCATGTGTAAAGGGAATAAGAGGCGATATAACCTTATAACAAAGAGTTTGTTACGATTATATTAGAATAGAAATTAAAAGAAAATACATAACTAGAAAAATTCAAAATAAGAGAATAAAATAAATAATATAATATAATATAATCTAAAACTCATTAAAACTCATTAACTAAAAATACAACAATGATAACAAGGAAATTCGAAATAAAGTGAGGCTAATTTCGACAATAGCCGAAAAATTAATACTCTACACGCAAAAGAGCTAAATGGTAATAAGACTTTTTTGCTTTTGTTGTGTATAGAATTTCTACAGACCATGACAGAAAGACAGACAGAGATAAGTACAACACAAATATATATAAATATATATATAAATCATTATCATTGATCATAATCATCATGATTTGGACCAGAAAACTGAGAACAAGATTAATGAAGTCTCCAAACTAATAATGTCTCATATTGGACTTCTTCTTCTGATGATGGGTAAGATGAGGCATTGGTTTCCATTGCTATAGTCGTGGTGGTTTGGTCAATACTCGTATGATTATATTGCTACCACTAGGATGATGATGTTGGTTTTGATTGTAACGATGATCGTTCTTCTCTAGGTAGTGGATTATAATAGACTGTTATTGTATTGCATTTGTTGTTACTTCGATGGTTTGGAAAGAACTAAAATAGTTGTGCATTTTAATTGAATAGTTTCACCACTAAATGTATTGGAAATCATTAGAAAATATTTAAAGTTTTATAAAATAATACGAAATTATGTTTACTTCACTTCCAGTGACAAATGGAATCTGTTCTTGTCGTTATAGCGCCTTCCAATTGTGACACAATATTGTTTTTGTTGTTACTGGAAACAATGCATGCTGCTTCTTGTTGGAGTTATTCCTATTAGGTGACTTTGTTTCCATTTGTTCCATGTTGTTTTCGTGTTTTTTGGATTATAACATCCAACACATTGACACAGATCTGTACTTGTGTAAATTTGGTTTATAGCATTTACAATGTCTGCGAAAACATGTGAAATGTTTAAGCTTCTTTTGACCTGAGTTGCCACAACTACAGAATATAGGTTCGACAGAATCTTGTTTTCTATCTGGACTAAAAAGTGGATCTGTTATTTCTGTCGATGGACTTGGCGAGATACTACCCGAAACTATAGTCGGCATGTTGATACATCTGTCAACAACCGAAGAATGTCAACTACGTTTTTATTTTGAAGGTGGAGATAATATTTCCACATCTAATTCTTCTTCGGTTATTGAATTAACTGTTGTGGTCGTTACCTTGTATATTAAAGACCACAGTGTAGTACCATCTTGTTTTGATCCTTTCAACTATCAGTTAACCAACTTGGCTTTGAATTCAGCTTTGTTGATGACTAAGCGAAAAGCTTTAAGCCTTAAATGTTACAAATTCCTGAATGGCATCATTTCATGATGCACTAAACATTTTCAATCAGTTCAAAATATGTATTGCAAATATGGATACAACACAACAAAACACAACACAAAACGACAACATATACAAATACATAGTTTACTCATAGATACTACATTTGTATTTATGTGTATAACAAATAGAGAGACACATAACAGATTTGTATTTGCCCAAAATCCTTTTATAATTGAGCAGTCAAGCATCATTATTAAGTTACAAATACAAATGCCAATGGCGAGTTGCCTTGAATTTGGCGTTTATGTTTGTAAATCTCTTCATGCAAGAGTGTGGGTGTCAGTGTGTTTATCTACTATATATACGCGTGTGAGTATCTAGTGTGTGTACTTTTAAGGATGTGAATGTGTGTCGACGAGTACACTAAATTTGTTGCTCATTTCGCGATCGAACATTAATTATGTTATAAATCGTTTAATGCATTTCCGTTTGCTAAGTGTACACAAACACCAATGCACATCCAAATGCAAACACACACAAACATGCACTTAGACACACATAGATACATAAATATAAAGGCAGACACATTAGTAGAATGAAGACCATTATAGAATGATAAATTCATGGTATCATAGTTTATTTTTGAATTGTGCAGGCGAATGAAGTAAAAAATGTGTTAAAATTTCAAGGCATCATTAAAATTAAATTCAAAGATCCGCAAGATTATATGACACAAGAAAATTAATAAATTTTTGGAATATTTTATAAGGCTTTCTAAGTTTTTTACTTATTAAAATGCATGAATAGTGAAATTCATCAATTTATGAAAAATAATTAAAAATATTGGGAATTTCTAATATTCAAATCAACAATCATTTCAAACATTCAAACTTTTAACAGAATTTTTAACAGAAAGCTTTCTTTTAAAGTTCATTAACAGCAGCTTTAGTATGTTAACTAACAGAAGTGAAGTTCCTCTCAGGAGAATGGCAATGAAACACTGAATGAGAGTCGTTTCTCTTTAATTAGAAACTCATGTTCTTTCTATCCAAAAAAAAAAACTTGTTCTCTGGCACTTACACTCTCTGTGTCTCTCTCTTTCGTGGTAATAGAATTAGCTTTTCCTTTCTCTAAGTAAAGTTGCAAAATATTCATGATATACTGGTAGTTCACGTGTTGAACGCTTGATGGCGCTAGAGAAGACTTCAGCAATTTGGCAAACGATTTGGCCAACGACTTCACTCTTCATTGCCTTTTGGATCAGAAGTTTTTTTAGTTATAAATTGCACTCCCAAATGTACGCACGTCTATGCAATGTGCGCGTTGCTTTAATATCCTCGTTGTTCTCGTCATCAACGTTTATTGCAATTCGAAAAACATTCAATGCTCAACGAGAAAGTAAAATCAAAAATTTGCGAAAAACGAAACAAATTAAAAACAAACAAACAAATAAACACAAAATACTCATTCACACGGAATCCAAAAAATATTGAACAAAATAAAGTGTCAAACTCCGCTGAGCTGCGTGTGTATTTCAAATAAAAACACAAATAAAAGTTTTCGAAAAGAAACATAAAAAAATGTATTTCATAAAAAATAAATAAAAATTTATTTAATAAATAAAATAAACATAAAAAATTATTCATCAAATAAACTAAAAAAAAAACAAACTCTGAGGAAATGAAATAAGATTTTATCAAACAAAATTAAAAAGAGGAGAATTAACAAAATTTATTAAATAAAAAAATAATAAAAAATAAAAGTAATTAATTAATTAATTAGAGTGCACAACAGAAAAAAAAAAATTAAAAAAACTTTAATAAAATATTTTTTTTTTCTGCTAGGAACATTTTTCATATTTGTTTATTATTCTTGTTGCTTTTTATACTTTTGTTATTGTTGTTATTACAATATTATTAGTGTTAATGTTGTTGTTATTCCTGGACATGCTTTGCATGTCATTTGTCAACGCGTGTTTTTTGCTATCTACAGTCTTTCATGGCATCTCTTTGCTGTCGTTGTTGTTGTCATCATTGGACATTTGTTGGGTCCTTTTTTTATAAGTATATTTTTTGTATTTTGTTGTGGGCACTCGCACTGTTGCGGTTGCGGTTAATTAAAGTGAACAAGTTACAAAAAAAAAAACATGAAAAAAAAACCAGAATTCAGCAGACACAAAAAAAAATTATAAAAAAAAAAATAGAACAGAAAAAATGTTCCAGTTATAACAACAACAGCGACAAACCACAAAAAAAAAATGTGCCCAAAACTCAAATAGAAGAAAACAAAAAAACTGTTGCCTCAAAAAAGGCGCAAAATGACAGTTTCCCAAGAAAAACAGAATAAAATGGAAACAAGGGAAAATGGTAGAAAAACCAAAAAAAAAAAAAAAATTAAAGATAAAAAATTAGAAAAAGTGCTTAACTTACTGATCTTTTTAGCTTAGTTTCCCTTACCTTACCTTAGTGTAATATTTTCTAAGATATTTTTTTGTATACATTTTTTCCCAATTTTCCTCAGAGTCTGTTTCCTTTTTTTTCTGTAAAACTGTCAGGCATAATTGGCTTTATTTTTATTATTTTTTTCATTATAATTTTGTGTTTTCTATTTTTTTTTTTTTTGCGCTTTTGACCATTTTTTTCATAATTTTTAACCTAATTAAGTTATGACGACAACGACAAGGACAACGAAGTTGTCAGCAGCAAATAAATGAAAGGCAACATGAAGGAAAACAGAAGATTAAAATAGAAGGAAGTATGAATACAAAACAAGCCGCCGCCAGACCTTGTCTATAAATTTTATGATGCATATTTCTGGGCGCTTTAAATGAACACCAACAAACTGCAAGAACATGAACATCAACATGAACAATGACAGAAACAGTAACTGTAACTGAAGCAAAATCATAATAGCTGCTCGCAATTATTTGACCTCCCCTTTCCCCTAGAGAGACACAGAGAGCAATAACAAAAACTTTGTTTAATAAATTGACTTCATTTCTTTTTTACTCGTAATACAATTTCTCTATTTCATTTTGTTTTTTTTTTTTAATTATTGTTGTGTTTGTGAACAAAAAACATACCATGAATGACCCATTAAAGTAAAATACTTGCTTTGTCTGGACAGAAATATAATACTACAATAAATACAGTTATAATAATAATTGTTGTTGATTTTTTATTTTGTTTTTTTGTTCTTGTCATCTAATGCACTCATGGGGCGTATACGTAATGTTGATTATTATTCCATAAATAAAAGAAATTCATGTGAAATTCAAATAAAATTGTACAACAATTATGTGATTGAACAATAAATTTGATTGACTTATTTACATATTTACTCTTGTTCTAAGTACTTTCACCTTCAATGACTTTTAATCTATAATTCGCTCCTTCCACATCGACAATATTTATTACAACATAACTCTATTTATATCAATTAATTTGCAAGAACTCTTATATCTCATTTACAAATATTTTTCTCTAAAAGAAATTAGAGGATCGTAAACTAAAGACCGTCAATGTATAACTGACTTATGAGGTAAAAATTAGACTTGGATCATTAGTGATCATTTGTATCCATCGGATCAGTCATAACGATCAATGTATTTAGACTATGTAATAAACAAGAGGAGACAGCAGAGCATGTGCTATGCTAATGTGATGGTCTAATCTGCACCAGAAGTCCGCTATGTGGGAACCAAATGAAATTGCAAATGTGTCTTCCAATTATTGATGAATACCAGAATATCTGAGGAACTGTAATCACAATAGACCCACTAATGGCCACAATGACGAGGTGCATTAAGTTCCTGCCCTAATATTCAATCTAATCTAAATCCCTTGAGTTGAATCCTTAGTAATCTTCTAACAGCCAAGTTGCTACTATTGTGACACTCTTGGAATAAACTTTGGAAACTTCTCTGCCTGCTAACAAACAAAAACTGAAGACGCTTCTTCAGAATAACTCAGATATCTGAGAAGAAAATGATCCATTCATAGAAGTTTCATGTATTCTTAAATCCAGGCAGCGATATTCTCATTATATTATAGATTATAGATTCCAGTCTGAGCTTGTTCTGAATCAGTATGATTAAGTTTACTAAATTATTCCACTTTTCTCTGTTTATTCTGTTACGAACTTAGCAAAGCGATAGAATAACAAATATGATTTTGAACAAAGATAATGAATGAAGAATGAGAATTTTGATCCCCAGTGAATATCAACTAAAGAGAACAAACAGTTTATTTCCTTACTTAAGATTTCTACTTTGCTTCACTGCTATTAAAGTGACGTCTAACTTAAATGACACAACCTATGACATTTCATTATTTATTGACCTATCTACGACACACTTAGCTCTTGAAAAAATGAGTCAAGTCATTATTACAAAACAATAGAAAACATTTGATCAAATCAACATAAAAAAAAAAACAAAGAGCTAAGTCAAGAATAAATTTCTGGTATCGTGTTCAAATCAAAAGGCGTTAATAACAATTAATTGCACTGGACTCATGTGTTATCCTTTTTGCCAAACTCTGGGCTAAAAGGCATTAGAAATGGGGTCATTTTGGTCTTTAGAGCCATTTAAGTTCCTTTGGCTTTTGGTCTATTTGTGCGTTTCGGTATCCTTTGCTTGAAGCTATTGAAGCGTAAAGCATTAAGTTGGTTTGGTGCTTTTGTCGCCAATTGAGTCTTCAATTGCCCAAAAATAAAGACCAAAAAAATACTGTTGTAAATCAAATACAACAAACAAGAAATAACAAAACATAACAAAAAACACTTATTACAACAATAAACCGGCAGAGAAAGTTAAAAAACAAAAACAAAAACAAAAAAAAAAAGGAGAAAGAGAAAACAACAGCAAAAAGGATGAAACATTTGAGCAATGAAGAGGCGGCAGTAGCAACAAACTACTAGGATTTAAATTTATGTTTCGCATTCGCGCGCCTTCATTGCTCTACTTAACATTTCCATCTCTTTTGCACACTTGCATTCTGTTTATTCTCTCTTTTTCTTACACCATTTTAAAAGTTCGCGTTTTTGTTGTTACTTTTCCTTCTGTTCTCTGTTTCATTGTAGATGTTTTTATTTTTATTTTGTATTTGTGTGTGTGTCTGTGTGTGTTTTTTTTTTTGCTGCGCTTCAAATGTAATTAATCTTTGCCGAAAATGCTTGAAAATTTATGTCTTTAACTTGCAACTGTTCACTCGCTTATTCTTTCGCTAGTGCGCTGAGATACTCATTCATTCCCTCATTCATTCCGTCATTTGCTCATTCATTCATTCATTCATTGTTTAATGGCTGAGCTGAGCAGAGCCGCCTGCCCTTAAAAGTATGCCAAGCATATTGGTTGTGCTTCAATTCATTTCATTTCACTTCACTGCTTCCCTTTGCGTCCCATTTCGCTGCTTTACGACATTCGTTGCTCGTTTTAATAGTTTCGCTTTTCATTTTTTTTTTTTTTCTTTTCCTTTCTTTGCTGCATTTTCCGCGTCGACACAAATGCCGCGATTAAAAGTGATTAATTACTATGTTTTTATTATGTTCCAACAACACCAACACCAGCAAAAAAGGCAACACTTTTACATCTAAATTAAATACTTTCTTCAAAGTTCCTATCATTTTCGTTCTGTTGAGGTGGCAGACACAAATTTCCGCAAATAAGAAATTAATAAAGACATTATAAGGCAACAATAACAGCAACAACAACAACAACAACAACAAGAATAAGAATAACAAACAATTATAATAACAACAACAGCAACCAACAACAAGAACATAAGCTATATAATTTAATTTGGTATCCTTTTTGCTAGGACCTCAACTTAAATTGAGACTTAAACTTTCACTGAGACAACCAACACGACGCCTCATTACTCCTGCATATTTATGAGCGTGTGTGTGTGTGTCTCTCTCTGTTTGTGTATGGGAATGTACAAATATGTGCTTTAAGGACTCTCCTCTATACTTGTAAATAAACTAGAAAGGAAATTACCAAAAAAAAAAAAAAAACCCAAGAAAAACGAAAAGAGGCAAACAGAAAAGAAAAACACCCAAACACAAACACAAAGGAAATAACGCGCAACAAGCGGCAGCAGCCAACATGAATTGTATACAACAGCAGACTCAAGTTAATTATCATCATCAGCGTCAACATGAACGACATCATTATCATCGTCGCCATCATCAACGTCAACTAAGTCAACAGAGACAAAACTTAAGTCGTAGCCCAAGTATAAGTACCAACAGCAGAAACAGCAAAAGTAGTCTACATAATTATACAGACAAACATCATAATCACCACCATCATCATTTAAAACATATTCATCATCATCATCATCCTCATCCTCATAATCAACAACATACTGAGACTCATAACCCGCACACTTCACACCAGCAAGAAAAACATAATCATCTTAATGACTCTGAAGATGATGAATATGATGAAGAAGATGTGCATAACACTCATACCGAATCTCAGCACCATCAAAACCACCATCATCAGCATCAACATCAACATCAGAACCATCATCACCAGCACCAGCAACAGCAACAGCAGCAGAAGCAACATCATCACAGAAGTCCGCCAAGTTCAACGCCACTTCAGTTTTGGTATATAATTCATGTGATATTATTCCTAATCGGTGAGTGTATATAATCAATTTAAATTGCTTTTAATTAATTATCCACCAATACATGCATTTCTATTTATACTCGTGTTTTATCAATAAAATAATAATAAGTATATCATATACAATAACAACATAAGCCCATGTATCCATTCATCCATCCATCCATCCATCCATCCATCCATCCATCCATCCATCCATACGACCAACCATCCAATCATTCATTCTCACTCAACCTTCAATTTGTTTATAGATTATTATTATTTTTAAGTAGGATATCGTTTAATCGGTAACTCCATCATTCAGACCCAAAACACACAAACAGTGAGTCTGGTAGACAACAGTTGGTTAGTCGATTGGTGGTTTAACTGAGGCTGTGTTGTCTTTTATTTAAATTTCTACTTATAGACATTTATGCTATTTATTTATTTATTTAAGTGGAGATTTATCAATTTATTGATTATTTTGTGTGGCTTCAGTTTGTGGTTCTGGACAGAACACAGAATGTTGCCATGTGATCGATTGCACAATTTTTTTTGTGGAAAAATGCCATCAATGTCGATGGCTTTTCTTTTCACATTTCACTCATACACTCATACTTATGATAGTAAGGATACTAGATAAATTATTTGAAAAATACTCTTGTTTTTTATCTCATTGTTCTATACAAACATCTAACGCTATTCATAAATATATTTTATCACGTTGTTTTTGTGTTAATTGTAATGCATAGAACTATGCATTGATAACCCTATGCAGTAGTAAGTATACAAGGATATATGTAACAGTATGTTAAAAGAAATCGATGGGGTTGATCCTATACAAAATATATACAATAGCACTAATACTAAGTAGGTATGACTCTGGACACCAAGCTCAAGTGAACCGAAACATGTTAACAAGTAAAGGGAAGAATATGAATTAAAATTGAGAAATACGCTCATGAACAAAAAGTCTGCTCGAATAATGTTGTAACCTGTATGGGGTTAGCAATATAATGAAGAGCGAAAGTTGTACTAATATGTGCTGTGCTATGTCGGCATAAGCAAAATTGAACAAAATCTAAGGTTTGAATCAGTCGCCATTGCAATACAGAGATATGCAAAGTCTTACATGGAAATGCCAGGTAAGCATATCAATAGTGAAGCTTCAATTCTGTTTAAGCAAAAAAACTGCATCGTCTTATGAACTAAACAGGACCTCCACAATCAATCAAATAGAGTGCCAAAAAAATATATTCCATCGGAAAACCCAACTCAAAATGCTTGTTAGTAACGATATAAACATTTATGTATTAAAATAAATAAATATAGTTTTTGAGACATCAAGCTGAAATTTTGTTTAAGCCCGTTCTACATGTATTATTCTTTTTCTGAAAATTTTTTTCACTTTAGGAAACAATTATGTCACAGAGAAAGTAGCCCAACTACTGGAATATACAACCTACCTTTCTTATGATCTTTATGAAATTTTTATTGTATTAAATGTTTATTTAAAATATCATCTCAGATGGAAGACTTCTCATTCTTTTCTTTATATAACATACTCGTATCCGTCCCTGCTTCGCATGGTTTGTTTCGTTTCTTAGCATCAATATATTCTCTATGTTACACTCTGTGTATCAACAGAGAACCAATTTTGAGTATGAGAAAATTATAGTGCTATTTTAGTTATTTTATAGTATACTTTTAGGTGTTGGGGTTTTTTTGAATATCTTAGATCTCAGGAACGGGAATACATATTGGAACCAAAACTTGCCTATGTCCAAGCCAGGAACTAATCATACACAGTCACCAAATTTCAATGCAATAAGATCAACAATAAGGCAGCTCATAACATACCAACAAATTAAAATACTAATTTTTATATATACAAAAAAGAAGAAGAAATGTATGGGCAACTTTGTCACTTATTAAGCTAATTTAGCAACAAAATTTGTAGAAATGGTTTTCAGAGACGCAAAATTTTTTGAAGTTAGAATGATTATAGTATAACTAACTTTCATAACTTTTGACTGTCATAAAAAAGAAAAAATTTTATTATATTTCTTACATGCAAATTGTGATTATTCTGTAAGATCTCTTTGTTTTTTCTTTATATTTCTATTATGACTGAATTAATCAAAAGTTTAAGACATTATTTTTCTTTTTACATTTTCTTGTTTATGGTTTTTATTTAATTTTTTAATGAATCCCATCAATTTGTATAATGTTCGATATCTTTTTCAAAGAGAAATCCTTCTTCATTAATGAGATATTATTTTCTTTTTTGATATCCTACTTATTTATTTTTTCATCAAATATTTATCTCGCATACATCTTTCTTATATATACCAACTTATTATATCCATGTATCTAGATACATATAGAAACAAAAAAAAAAAACGAAACAGAGAAATTTTCAATTTTCACACGCGAATCGGCAAAGAAAATAATCTTCAAAAAATCAACAATAACAACAAAAAGTAACATCAAATTGAATGAAAAAGTCAAATATAAAAAGCCAAAAAGTCACAAAAATAACAAAAAATAAACACACACACACACGCACATACACACACATGTAGACTTATGAAAAGTCAACGACAACAACAACAATAACAAATTATGTTACGCATGTTGCATAGAAATTAATAATTTGCTCTTTGTGATGTTACCACATACCAAAGCGTGACATGTTCCTCATATCCTCATTCTAGTGACAACAGACAACATTAGAAGAGAAAGTATATATAGGCAATGTATGTGTTTGGTCATGTGTGTGCTTGTTTGTGTATGGAAGATATATACTTTTTTTTTCCTTTATTTAACAACAAAGTCAATTCCATAAGCAACAATGTTAAGTTGACATTTCCGCGTCTGACTTTTTACAAGTTTCGCCCCATTCTCCTGTGCTCGTCCTTTCAACATCTTTCTTTATGTTTCGTTGGCAGTCAGTCGTCAGTCGTTAGATATAAGTGAAATTGTTTGGAGCTGAGCTGAGCAACATAACATAGACACCAAATGAAGCTAAAGAAGCAACAGCACGTACATCAGGATATGTGTATATTCAAAGGATGTGTGTGAACAGAAGGAAGGTTGGTAGCCAGCCACCCGTCGACTGTGATGGACTGACTCGATGGGAGAATGTGTGAGGCTGTGCTGTGCTTTCATTATTTTTAAATCATATCAAGAAGAAATTTTAATACAATATATACTTATATAAAAATGGGAAACGAGAAACGGATATGTAGATTCATTCAGATATGATGCGAGATACACAACCCAAACTCGCATGCATACACATCCTTCTGTCAGCTTTAATATAACAGAAACAGTCACACCATCACCAATGTCTCATTTGCATACATTAAAATGTCACATTTTGATGCCATTTCAATGTCTCTCTGTGTGTATATACTCATACATCCTTATGACTTGTTCTTGTACTTGTACTTGTGTCTGTGGGCGGCCTCACATAACGAGAAATGAAAGTAAGAACATTTCATTTCATTTTACTTCACTTCTGTTTAGTTGCAAAAATCAGGTCCAATTTCTTTTGCGACATGCAAACAGCATTAGTTGCTTGTTTTCTTGTATCATTCATCCTGCTTAGCCATCTAGATGTTGACTGCTGATGCTGCCTGATTCGGACGATGCCTCGACCTGGAGGGAAGAACGCATTCGTCCTCCGGTGCTCCTGCCACACGCTTGTCATGTAAAAATGGCTTAACGCGAAAATCTTTCAACTAAACATTAATCCTAATGGTTTTCAATTTTTCTCTTACTCTCTCCCACTCTCTCTCTCTCTCTCCCTCTCTCTGTCACTGTGCGTTCACTTTTGTTCTTATGCCAGACGCCAACACAAGTTCATTTGTATATATTTTTTTTTTTTTATATTTTTCCTTTACAATTCTCAGTGGCTGCTGAGGCAGCCTATCCTACTCCTCTTGTCATGCCTGTCTTCATTGCAACCATCCTCATTTATTTATTTTATTTTTTATTTGCCTTTACGCGTTATATTTTTCTTATATATTTTCTTTTTTCATTCATTCCCTGACTCTGACTTCCTTTCTTTTATCCACGTTTGTGATGCTTTATTTTTATTTACCGCGCACAAAGTCGCGATTTGCAGTTAGCCTTCTGCCATCCACTTTCACTTGTACTCGTATTCTCCCTTTTCTGCTAACCTCTTGACATGTTACCATTTGGACTTGGCTGCCGCCAGGAGGCTTTGAGTTTTAGCGGTTCTTGGCATTGAAAGCTGAAAAGTTAAAAGCGCAAAACGCAATTCCTTTCGACATGCTTGATGGGCTTTATGAAACCGGGAAAGAGAAAAAAAAACAACTTAACCCTCAACCCAAAAAGGAAATGTACAAATGCCATGAAGGATGAGAAGCAGCATGAAATGATGGCTGGTATTTTTGTTGCCTATTTTTGGGCTGCTTTTATATTTCATCAAGCATTAGGGAAAGCAAAAAGAAAACTTCAGACGTTCGTTGTCATTAATGTTTCTTGATGCCACAATCTTAAGCCCCACAACACAGATATTTATAAGTGCCCTTGACTTAGTTTTCTTTTTAGAGCATCAATAGCTAATTTCATCAAATGTTCCATGTCATCATCGTCACCACCATTGTCAGCATCTAACTTAACTTAACTTAGCTCAAGCAGCAAACATAAAAGCGCAACAAATACTTTAGTTTTCTATAGAGTCCTGCCACTCAAGTGTTTAATACAATATCAACATTTCCACACATAGAGAATTAAACAAACAATCTCTCCTGTTACTTAGAACTACTACTCGTACTTCAATACAACAGAGAAGGTGGTGGCACTTTCAGTTTCATGGTCTTAGTTACTACAATATGTGAATGTGTCTACTACACTCACTCATACAAAGTCTTTTATCCTTTTATACTTTGTTATCCAACCTGCCTACTGACAGTATTATCATTTCAAAGGGGAGCGAGCGCTCAACCATACCCTTGTCCAAGACATTTCCAATTGTGTATGAACGGATCCGTTGTCTAAACAAAAACTCAATCACTTCAGATTGTCGCTCCGAGTTTAACAAAGCTTAAGTAGGCTTTTGTTTGAAATGCTGCAAGTGTTTTTCTTTGATTATCTAATTGTTGTTACTGTTGTTGGTGGAAAGGGTCGAAGCCATACAAAAATTTACTACATAGGGGAGTAGCAGGTTAACTGAACAAAGTGCTGAGCAGTTGTGACAATAAGAAGTAGGCAGGGAGTCGGATAGTCAGGGAGTCGAATAGGCAGGCAGGCAGGCAGACAGACAGTCAGTTGGATTTAAAAGCTTTAAATAGACATATGAGCAAAGGTAAAGATTAAACAGATAAATTGTTTTACTATGGTAAATGGAAATTTAATACCTTAAAAAACACACCCACGCTTTTGCGCTTGATTCTTGAACCTTTAAACTTTGTTTTAATTGCCCAAGTTTATTGGTCTCCAATGGATTTAAGAATAAACTATGACAAATAAGCAAAAGCAAAGCAATTACTTGTTGCTTAAAATACCCAATGACTATTAATATTAATGGAAACATTTAGATAAAACTATATTTCAATCAAATTGAAACAAGTCAAAACGTTTAAGGCCAACATATGCTAAAAGCCAAGAAAAAAGAAAGAAATCGCTAGACACCCTAAAAGTATGCAATACCAAGAATAGAAAAAAAAAGAAAAGAAAAATTTATTTATTTGCATGTTTTTTTTTCTCTCATTTTATCCTTATATTTTCTTCTTTCGTTTTTTTTTTTTTTTTTTTGGGAATCATTAGAAGCGGCTAAAAAGTATTATGTTTACTTAGTATCGCATCGCATCGTATTACAGTTCAAAAGGGCAGCTGGGGGCGTGGTACTGTATGTCAAAGGCGCTAACAAACAAACAAACAAACACACGATGAATGAATGAATCTATGTAAGAAAAAAATGAGTAAACGAAGGAATGAGCTTAAGGAAGGAATGAGGGCATGAAATGTAACGAAACGAACTGACGCCTATTAATCATGCAGAGTTTACGATCCATTAAACACGCATATTTCAACAAATAACCAAGCCAAGATGAAGGGTGAGTGGTGAGGAAATTTCTGGAGTAAGGACAGCCAAAGAAGCACCAAACAAAAAATATATAAAAACAAAAAAAAAATATAGAAGTATAAAAGTTCAAATGTTGCTGAGCTATGACAAAAACAAAAGAGAATCAGGGAAAAATGAATAGAAAAAAGTATGAAAATGTAAGGGAGAATGTAAGGCCTAAAATTCAAGTTGTGCAAATAAGTGTAGCATAGCATGAGGCGCAACATTGACGCTGCTCAGCAACATAATGGCAAATGCAAGCCAAAGGAAGCTAGTACAATAATAACAAAAAAGTATTGAATTACAACAAATTTGTAAAACAAACCAAAGCAAGTGAGCGAGTGAATGAGTGGTAGTTGACAACTGGAGAGGGTGCAAGAGCCTTGAGTCTGTACCTTTGCCAATTTTTTTTTCCCTTTTTTTTATGTCTTATTTTCTTGGTTTCGGTCTGGTTGGCAGCCTAACGTTATGCTAAATTTATCAAAAAAATACATTTGGGTTAAGAAAAAGAAACAGAAAAGGACAAATGTGATCCATGAGTAGGGCAAATGTTAAACCAAAAGGTTGTAAGGCATTCGCGTGAATCAAACGCAATGATGAGCACAAAATGCTCCAGGACCTTGGGATCACTGAATGACTGAAAGATTGAAAGACAGCTAAAGGCAGAAGAAAAATAAAAAACAAGTAAAATAAGTTGAACATTGATTTTGTGGCACAAATGACTTCGACTAAAAGTCAATTTGAAAAATGTTTTTACAAGAAAATACAAAAAATTTGTGAAAATTCCTGAGATGGAATGGCCAAGGACTACTGCTATTAACCTACACATTTTCTCCCACGAAATATTTTTTATATTATAACATAATCATTTCCATCATCAGCATCAGCATCAGCATCTTCATTATCATCATTCAACATTTTCAATCGAAAAAAAAAAGAGAAAAGACTAAGGAAAATAACAAATCAGATTTACCTTTATCATCCTCATCATCATCATTACAGAATTGTTCATCCATAGACTACTTTACACCAAATACTAACATTCACACACACACACACACACACACACACACACATTTACTCATATCAGTTTTAAGTCCTTAAATGCTGTGCAAATATTTTTACTTTTGTCATTTTTCCAAAGAAAATTCTTTAAATTTTGTTGTTAAACGTTGTTGTTCTTCCGACAAAAATCTGTTAACATATTTTCAACTGTTTTTACACACATGCACACAAACACTGTCATATGTGAATGCATAAAGATGTGTCTGTGGCATGCTCTATTATCCTTTCGTTTAAGGACCTTTTGCTAATGGCAAGAAGTAAAGTGTTGCCATTTCTGATTCACTTTCTCTCTCTCTCTCTCTCTCTCTTTCTCTCTTTGAGACTTCCTGCCACGCAACTTCCGTTTTTGGCGACTCTAACTAACACTTACTTGCTCACTAGCTCACATCCTTTATGTTGTCATGTCGTCCAGTTTGTGACTTTGTTTTGGCCTGGCCAACAAAAGTTTTTAAACTTGGCCATAGACTAAAGCAGGCAGGCTGACAAGCAAGGAAGCCAAGGAAGCTAAGTAAAAAGAAAGTATGGATGAAAGGAAAGCAATATGAAGTTAACGCAAAAAGAAATAAAGGGAAATTGTCTTTAGTAGTTCGTTGGAGCACTGAAAATGCTTGAACGCAAATAGAGCAGAAAAATGTTTATTGGAAATGTAAGCGTTTGAGTAATCGAGTGACTAAGTCCTGGGTAATATCTACATGTATGAGCATGTATGAGTGGATTTTTCTAGTGTGTTAAAGTAAGTTTTCCGGCATAAAGTGAAAGTTCACCGGTGCTCACACACACACACACATATGCACACAAATCATGTGCGAGTATGTAAGGGAATCTGTGTGTGTGGGTTTCTTCTAGTGAATTCATTTACCAAACCAAAATCTGCTTTCTAAAGCTTAAATTTCACTATTATTTTTATTTTTCTGTTCGTTTTTTCTGTTTTTTTTTTATATACAGAAGTAAGTAAGAAAGTATCCTTTTACCCCTTTTCCATGTAATTTATATCTTTTGGCAAGCTTTGTAATCAATGTTGGACCAAACTGAGTTGCATTTAATTTAAGTGTTTCTTCTGTATATGGGAGTTTGTATCTGTGAGAGTATGTGGGAGTATAAGAATGCGTGTGTGTGTGTGTGAGTTGTTGATAAATTGCCTTAAAATATTTGGGTTACGCCTTGATCGAAAATTGAAAGTGGATGAGCAAAGAATGTGTGTTTTTCTTTCCATTTCTTTTATCGATTATTTTGTACATTTTTTTTTTTTGTTTTGTTTAAATCTGCCACAATTCAATTCAAAATTACTTATTTATTTAAGAGTAATTAGATTTGTTAGATTAAGCTGTAATCCTTAAATGATATTGTAATCCTTAAACATTTTAAGAAAGTTAAAGAAGAAGAGCAACAATGAATTAAACATGATGGAAAAGCGGATTTACTGTGGGAAAATTGCAAAAAATATTTGAAATATTAAGACAAATTACATAACTTTTTACCATAACCACTAATATAAATTTGATTTTGTTTAATTGATACTTTAACAAAATTTGATTTTAAACTCATTTAGAGTTTTTTTTTTTTTTTTTTTTTTGCCGTGGTAGATCTGTGAAGAAGGTCAAAGAAAACCAATTGCAAAAATATTGAATGATGATTCATGCGAAATGCAACAATAGCTTTGCAGACACATTAAAAGTTGGTCAAGTCACAGCTTCAAACCATGTATGATTTATTGGAAAGATTCAAAAGAAAGGAAAATGGGTGCCATATAAATTGAAGGAAAGAGACATCGAAAGACGAAAAACCACTTGTGAAATTTTGATTGATAAACAAATAAAAAAGAGTTTCTTGTAAGAAATCGTTACTGGCCACAAATAAATTGAATTATTTTGTTAATCATAAACGCATGAAATCCTGGGTTGATTAATGAAAACTATCAACATTACATGTAAAATGGAAAATCTATTTCCTTTGAATCTTGTGGGATCAGAAGGGCTACAATTACTCATCGATTTGAACCAAGCACTGGAACAAAAACGCGGAGAATGGTCGATGGTCACATATGAAAGTGATTTTGCTTCATGACAAAGTCCAACTACATATGTCTAAACCAGTCCAAGAAATATTGGAAACACTAAGCTGGTAAACCTTAGCACGTATAGTCGGAATAGCAATTCCATTGATTGTCTCAAAAAGATTAGGATTTCTTCGATTCGGAATTCATACTTTGCCTGACAGATGTGCAAAAGTCATAACCATTTTAATAGCCGAATAAATGGGTAAATTTTGCGAAAAAAAAACAGATGCAAAGGAATAAAGCTAATATATTTATTACCCAAATTATAATCATTCAATTCCAGTCATAAAAATTTGGTTTTCATGTTTCATTAACTCTCTTCATTAAGAAGAAATACCACACCAATCAGTTAATTTTTGAGGATGTAATGATTTTTTTTAGATATAAGTACTCGTTTATGGATTATTTTCACTTCAAATGTAAGAGTTTTTTTTTTTTTGTTCATTTATGAATCCATTGAAATTCTTTCACACTTAAGATGATATTTTGATGAGGCGAAGGTTTTGTGGTTTCAGTACTTTTCTTTATGCAAAATATTCCAAGTGCTGCTCAAATAAAGAACAAATAATGAGAAATCGACACTTTGGCATTAACATCTGCACTTTGCCTTGTAGTATAAACATATTCGGGACTACTTATTTATTATCTTAATTAAAAGAAGATCAAAAGGTCATTTTAATTAATCATAAATTCAGTAATATGCACTGAGGGAAGATAGTATTTCCATGATGGATTTACTTACAATTTATTTAAATTTTTTATAGCATGGATTACTTTTATTGGTAACATCTAGAATCACTTATTTGATGATCTCTTATATTTCTGTTAATAATTTTAAATATTTTAAATTCGCTTTTAATTTTTAATTTTGTTTTTTTTTTTTGCCTGTGAATAAAAATTTCATTACACACTTTTAAGCACTTGTTATACAATATTTGCGCATTCACAGGATTCTCTTTTCATTTATATTTATTTTTCAGCCATTTGCAAGCCATAAAAATAAAGAAATATAGAATTTTTCATTCTCTAAGCTGCAGTTGCAGCAACAGCAGATGGAAGCAGGCAACAATCAACAAAAAAGCAACAAAAAAACAATAAAAATAATAACAAATACAATGCTGACAAGGACATAAACGTTGCCAAACAGTCAAAATGATTATTATGATTATGAAAAATTATTATTATTATTATTATTATTATTATTATTATTATTATTATTATTATTATTATTGTTGTTGTCGCTAAAGTCTAAAAATAGCAAATGCAGCAGAAAAAACATGAAAATTTTACAATGAAATAAAAAATATTCTCATACTAACAATCATGGTGAGAGATGTAAAAGATGGTGGCAGTAAAACTAGAAAACGAATGTCATCGTCATCATCATCATCACCATCGTCGTCCTCAACAATAAGCATAATAATGGCAAAAAGGCAGCAGCTGGGCTTTGTGGCCGCCATTTTGTTGCAGTAGCCATCAACATTTGATGCGGCATAGTACAATGCTACCATTTTGGCCAAAATTCATATGGGTTTGCATTTACATATATGACTACTTACATATAAAAAAAAAAACAACAACAGCACTTCAATTCAAGAGAAAAGGAGAAAGTATTTGTGAGTGCATCCTGTGTGACTGAGATCCATCTACATTTATCATAAAATTTTAATTGAATTTTTTATTTTATTATTTGAGTAAACTTTTACACACACACATGTCAATAACGGATTATGAAATGTCATGTGAACAATGTGACAAACTCATAGATAAAGAAATATGTATGTACCATTTATACACAGATATTGTCACGACATAAGTTGGCCACAGTTTTTAACACGCATACACGCCATGTATGTTTGTTTGTTATTGGTCATGTTCACGCTGTCTGTCTGTCTCTGCATTGCAGATATTATTGTTACCCCCACTGCCAAATAAGGCAAACCCCATTTATTCACTCACTCACTCACTCACTCACTCACTTACTCACTCACTCATTCATTCATACATTTACAATACTTGGCTATGCCCTTCCTCTCACCCTCCCCTACAATATAATTTCAGGCTGATTTTATCTGTTGTTCGTTTGGTGTTATTGTTGTTGCGTCAGTTGTCCTATTAATCGTGCTTGTTTCATACTTGTTATTATGCTGTCAACTCATGCTATAAACCACCACCCTCACCATCATTCAAGATCACTCGTTTTTTTTTTTTTTTTTTTTTTGTAAAATTTTACTATTCTTATTTTGGTTTTTTGTAATGACTCCTCGTTCATCTTTCGTTCTTTTTGTAGCTTTGCCATTTTCGCATTTTTATGTAATGCTTGTCACCATTATTCGCCCAATATCATAAAAAAGAGAAGAAAATGAGCAGAGAAAGCAAAGAGGAAGTGTGAGAAATGAATGAAAATATGCATATAACTGCGCTTTTCATATGCCACAGTGAAAACTGAACCAATGAATGGCGGCTGAGCTGAATCTGTGGCCACTTCTACTGATTTTCATTGCTCTTCTTGTTGCTGCAATTTTTGCTGTCTGAATGCAGTTTCACTTTATGAAGGCTTTGCAATTTCATTGTTCTCATTGCTCCCCCTTTTTTTTTTTTGTCATATTATTTTTTATTATTTTTTTTCTGTTTTTTTTTTTTGACATTTTTTTTTTTATGTATTTAATGCTGGTGAAAATTGAAATAAATATTCGTTTTTAATGCAAACGTCGTCATTGCTTGACTGGTTTAATGCACTCTTAATATGTGGAGCTTAATTAAATATTTATGATTTTTCTGGTTGACCAAAATATATAATTGTAGTGTATTGTATGAACAACGCAACGGGGAATTGACTCTTGATACTCATACTTACTCTCTCTTTGTATAGGAAACAAATAGCAATTTTTTTTTTATTTACTTTTTATCATATTTCTTTAATTTATATGTGTTTGAGATCATTAAATGAGTATTTTGTTTATCAATATTATTAATAATGAATAAATAAGCATTGTAAGGGAACAAAATATCCTTTTACTTGCTTTTGCCCACAACTCAAAAACCAGCAAATGCATTGGTCTTTCGTTGGACATTCCTGGTGTTTTATTCTTAAATATTCAATCTTGCTGTCCTTTGCTCGTCTCGTCCGTTTCATAGTGAATTACAAACATTTGTTTTAAATTGTGTTTGTGAATTTAATATTTATTTATTAAATTTAAAATGAAGAAAAAAATATTATTAAATGAAATTGAGACTAATGATAATTAACAAGACAATAAGAAGAGAAAGTATCTGCACAAATGTCTTCAAACCTACACCAACTTAATGGAAGCAATCACACATCTTTAGATTCTATATACTTACATACATATACACAGATACAAACAATACAAACAAAACACGTACAACCACTCAATAAGTAATCACAACATTTGATTGATTTGAATCAATTGCCCGTCAAAAGCAGACTTTATTCATTTGTATGCCAAGGAATGCAAAGCAAAGTAAAGCAAAGAAAGGCAAATCAAGAAAAATCACTCCTTTCATTCACCACACACATTTATATAGATGATTTACCAATACAGGAGGAACTTCTTACATATTGTGGTTTCTTCTTTACTTTTTCTTCTTTACCTTCTTCTGCTACTTCTCGATATACATTTTACTTTTCTTTTTCTTTCCCTCTCTCGCTCACTCTCTCTCTCCATATATATCTGTCTCTCTCTCTCTATTTCTTTATTTACATGTTGTGATAATGTTTTTGAGTTAAATAGCTTTACGCTTGAAATCGGTTGAAGAATAGCATCACATCGCATGGCATGGCATGGCATGGCACAACACAGAAAGATGGATACGTAAGAAATTACGTATACGCCACATCTATCCAGCGTATTTTCTATTTCTTTCTGATGCTGCTGTTGCCTATCTGAAGGCGCATTTGACTACTGCCAAAAGCAGTGAATAAACACAGTCAATTGTTGTATGAGCGAGTTTTTCTGCTGCCGTCAATGAAACGCACACTCATTATTCTGCGAAATTAATTTTTAATGGAATTCGTCTTTCTGTTTACACATTTCTTTTTTCCACCATTCTTTCTTTAGTCCTTTATTCATTTCTTTTCATAGAAAAAAAAAAAATAAAACCAGCATAGAATGAAATTGGTTAATGCATGTAAATAAGTTTATCATGCATTGAAAGAGGTTTAATTGAGCGTTTATTGAGAAAAGTCAAGTTAAAATGTTGGAATGAAAAAAGTTCTAGTTTTTTGTAGATTAATACAAAATAACCATGATCAGACTCGTAGGCCTTAGTAGCTACTATCATTAGGTAATCCATTGCATAATTTACCTAACATAATAAATAAAAAATATGTATTGTTTTGCACGGGTTCAGAACGTTGTGGCAAAATCAAGCCAAGTAGAATGAGTATTTTGTAGTTGATGGTTAATCATATGTCTCCAATATCAATGACATCTCGAAAGACGACACATATCGGGATCAAAACTATCCTATGTTTAAGCCAAAAACCAACCATACACATTCACAAAAATTCATTGCAATCATGTGGACGATATGACAGCGCATAACATACGAACAAACAAAATACAAAATTGATATGATTGAAGCAAGGACTTGAAGAAGAACTTGAAACCGATCGAGTACCCACTGCTCGACCTAAACAAACACTTACAATGGAAACAGTTATATTATTCCCAAAGAAGTTTTTCATTCTACTCTATTTTTATAGAATTCAAAACCAAATAAGGTAAAACATCAAATAATCTTAATAAATATTTTAAAGCTGTTTAAAAGTGAGATTTGTTTATTGTGTGTTATCCCCTCTTGAAATATTCATCCTTCTTTTTCTAATTTTATACATTTTTTCTTCGAAATTTTAAAGATATTTTTATTTTGTTAGCAAAATTATTTAAGAAATTCCATAAGCAAAATTCCCTAACAACTTCAAAACTTTTTACCCAACCTCAATAGCAAACCCTCTTTTTCCCACGCTGCCTATGCACTCAAAGCTTCATAATATATAAATAGCATAAGATAAAACAGAAGAAGAAAAAAGAAAACAGAATTTGTCTCATCCCTAGGCTTAACAACAATAACATGGCTAACCCCTACCACATCCAATTCAGCATCTTCTAAAACATTCTTCTGCAACCAAAATTCATATTGCATATATACGAGAATGCTTAGCCCTCCTGTGTTGTCTTGTCCTGTCTTGTGTTGTCTTACTGTTCATATTGTCTCATCAAGCTATGTACTTACTATATTCAGTCAGTCAGTCAGTCATGGAGTCATTGTCGAACACCGCTTCGAGAACGTGGCTTGTATTTTTATAACCAAATCAACGTCTAAACCGCTTCCTTTGTTGTTGCTTCCACAAGTCTTGATCCTGTCCCCACCCCACCCCATCACACACCATCACACCATTTCCTCCCATCTTTATTTCTCAGTCTCAGTCTGAGTCTGAGTCTGTTATCCTTTTTACACGCTGCTCCTTATTTCGCTTTCATTTAGTCGTTCGTTTTGTTTTCATAAGCATTTCGAAATGGTTTTATTTAACGGTGTGGCAGGAAGACAAAAAGACAGCAAGACAGGAAGGCAGCGTGGCAAGGCATTTTATTTTTTTGGCTTCTCAGTTTGGCTTTGAGTCGACACGCTTTTTGGCATTTGTTTTTATTGTTTTTTATGATCATTTGTATTCATCAATTTTGTATTGATTTCGTAAAAGGAAAGCAGGCGTTTATATCCTTTATATTTTATTTTATTTTATTTGATTCTTCTTCCTTTTTCTTTCATTTTTGTTTTTGCATAAAAATAAATAGCACAAAAAAACAAGAAAAAAAGAATGAAGTATGAAAATAAATATAAAGACAAAGAAATCATATTCCTTGAGCTTAAGAAAAGAAAAACCAACAAAAATTTACGGGTTATAAAAAAGAAGCAGCTGCTGCTTCTACTCTCGCTCCTTGTTAAACATTATCAGTTCAGTCAGTCAGTCTGTCAGATCCCAAAGGATATGTCTATGTTATGTTTGAGAATTTTTGATTTTTTATTCTTTACTCTTCTCTGCCCATAGAAACATGTTTTTCACATTTTAATTATGCACCAATGAGAAAAGGAAATGGGATATTTTTTGGCAAGTTTAGTTATTTGGGATTTGAATATTACAATATTTTTTTCACTAACTTTCATTCTACGCAACAATTTCTGCCATCAAAAGTGAGTGTATCTTTATTGATTTCAACTGAAAAGGGATGCAGCAGCTTTGCCTTTAATATGGTATTAAGTTAATGGATTCTGTCAGTGGCAGAGAGAGTCCAAAGCTTGGAATTTCTCACAGGCAATAATAAACACCAACAAAGATGGCAGCTGAGCTTAAGGCACCTCGCTTCGATTTATCCTACTCCACTGTCCCTTCGTTGATACTACAATATCTTTGCAACCTTCATCAGTCAATCGCAGTGTGGAAAATGCAACTACACACTAGTTTCCATTGTTGCCTTTTTATGTCTTGACAACTTTAGCTGCTTCCGCTTTTCATTCCATTTTCTGTTCTTTTCTTTTCCTTTCTATTCTTTCTTCTATCTACTTTACTCTACTAACTTTCTTACTTATTGTACTTCATGTGCTGCGAATACCCACTAACTCAGTAGTTTACAAAGAAGAAAAATGAAGTTTCTTCTTGTGCTTCTCATACAATTCGTTTGCCAGGAAAAGTGTCATAAAATGTTGCAACATCCGCTTGTGTTGGTTGTTGTAAAGAAAATGTGAGTTTTATGATAAATTGATTGATATTTGAATTTAATGATATTCCTCTGCTTCCCTTCCATATCCATCTCTATATCTATCTTATTATCCTTAGTAAACCAGTCTCATCACTCTTTAGCCACAGCATGAACGACTGTTTAGATGCCTGCCTGCCTGCCTGCCTGCCTGCCTGCCTGTCTTTATGTCTGTCCGTCTATCTTTTGTGTTCAATTCAATTTTCTTGCCACCATCACCATCACCATTAACCTCATTCCTTCTGAAACCCAAAGTCATTCACAGCTCATATAGCACCACCGATTTGCAGCTTATAAACGAATAACAAAAAGCAGACAAAATATTATAAAAAAATATCAAAAATATGCATATTTTATAACGAAAGTTGCCACTGATAATGACATTTTTATAAAGCCAGCCGAAGGCACCATTACATAGAATGAAAGGAAAAAAAAACGAACACAAAAAGTTAAAGCATAAAATTGGGAGTATGGAAACTCCAACTGTAGAGTTTTGGATATTTTGTTTTGTTCTTGGTGTTGGCGTTGGCGTTGGCATTGGCCATGTGTTACCTTTGTCAATTGCAGACTGATAGAAGAACAAATAACTTTAGCTGCTCCTTCATATCTAAAAATCGCTTACTCTATGCAATTTTCAAGATTTTATGAACTTTACTTTCATCTTCTCCACCTGCTTGTGATTTTGTCTTTTGACAAACAAAAATCAAGGTAAAAATGTAAAAGAATAGCAAATGAAATGTCATAACAGAAATAACGAAAAACTAACATTGAAAGGAATGCAAATCTATGTTTTTCTTTTGTCCTACCTACTACTGTCTTTAGTCTGAGTCTTTATTTTCTACTATATGTCTCAGTCTTCTTGTGGAATCAATTCCAGTTCACTGTCATCATCATCATCATCATTGTCATCATTGTCATCGTTTGCCAATCGATTTATATGCCAATTTGCATAGTCATTAAGTTCACAAACCCTCCCAACCAACCATCGAACCTCCCATTCAACCAATGTTGTCTTTGCATTTACATACTCATATACTTAACATACTCGTACTTACTTATATTTTTCCAATGTGCTAAATGTATCTCATTCACATTGACATTTTCAGTCATACGTATATCCATTGAATAAAGTGAGTGTAAATGAATGTATCCGTGTGTGAATGTGTATGTGTGTAACGGTGTAGATGGAATATGATTAGGATAAATAGTAGTAGATATTTGGATTGCCAATAACTTTTACTTTGGCAAAAGGTTCATTCGCATAAAATTTGCTTGAAATCTTTTCTTGTTTTCTGTTGACTTTCTTTTTTATGTGAAATTGATTTTCTTCTCTCACAATCAACAAAAATACTTATTTTGTCCTCTTCTACTCAGCAAGTTGCCATGGGTCGGTTGGTTGGTGTCTTACCTTTCATTGTGGTGTCTTTGTTGGTTCATAATATTTAATATCCTCCATTTCCTGGTTGCAACTCCCGTCTCTCATCTTTACTCACTGATGGACATTTTCATAAATTTACAATAAAAAAAAAAAAAAAAAAAAAACAGTCACCCAAAGAGAAAGTTATGAAAGTTAGATAAATTGTTTAAACTTTCTTTGCAGGAGGATTCAGTTTACCTCATCATCATGCCTCCTGCCCATCTTGCTATTATTGGTCACTTACCCTACTTTTGTTGTTGTTGTTGTTGTTGTTGTTTTGGTGGGACAATAACAAGGACTGGGACTTGGTTGGGTGCCTCATTAAAACGCCTCGAGTTGTCTTTGCTACTGAATAATTTATAATAACCGCAACCATATAAAAGTGAAACGACCAAAGTGCTTAAAGAACATTTACTCTTGTACTACATGTGTCTAATGCCAGCGGTGTTTTCATTTTAATGTATTTTTTACATTATTCCTCTTCCTCAAATTATCCCTCCAATATTCCTATCCATCACCACTCTCCCTCTCTCTCTCTCTCTCTCTCACTATCTTTCTCAATCATGAAAACAGTTTTGTAATCAGTATTCTTATGCGTTTCAAGTGACTTTATATTTTTAGATTTTAATTCACATTTAAACCGATTTTATTATATAAACCATGTTATATTTTTTATTGTTCCATTTCTCATTCATTTCACTTGGTTTTTTGATGCTCTTCACTAAACTGAACTGAACTTAATACTACCATACTATTTTTATCCTTATAATCTTCAAGAGCAAAGAGCTTAAACTCATCACATTACAAGAAATTGCATTAATCGTCTTAGTGTCATGTATATTATTCTTTTGCCTCTTACTAACTTCTCCTGCTCCTTCTACATCTCCTTACCACATTCATCTCTCTCATCATCTTTTCTTGAAGGCTGCCTACAAATCTTAGCTATTTTTTTTACAGTATTTTTATCTTGTGTAATTATTTCTGTAAAAAAAACCCAAGTAAACTTCTTTTTATACTTTTAAGTTAAGCAGATTCATCCTTAAGATGACTGAAGCATTTTTGTTTCCTTGATTTTCCTTGCTTTTCACTTACGGTTGCCATGACGCATCGAAGCTAAAGAGATTTCTCGATGTTTTATTTTTAATGGTTGGCATCGCAATCACCATCACCATCAGCATCGGTGGCGTTGGTGTTGGTGTTGGCGTCGAATCATGTTCCATAATCCTTTAACTGTATTTTCGCTTAAATACTGCTTAATATTTAATAAGTGCTTTGGCCTGGAGATATTCAAGCAGACATCATATACAAGCATAGGACAAGTACAAGCTTAGTAAAGTCAAGATCATAACTCAAAATCCTCATGTAATAAATAAACTCGCCACAACTTGGCATGCGACATTTGTCTGCATTGAAATCTTTGTTAGCCACCAGCTGAGTTTTCTCTGCTCTGCTCTGCTCTGCTCTGCTCTGCTCAGCTCTGTTCTATTCTGATGTGTCTTAGTATGGTTTTTACTCTTTACTGATTGTGGATTGAGTATGAGGTGTACGAAGATTGTCGTCGAACTCTGGCAATTGTCACTTTGGCCTCTCTGAGGCATCTCTTGTTGGCATTGCGCTCACGCTGTCATGTTACGATGTGCCGTGTTGCCGCAATCTCTTAAGTCCCGCGACAAATATACTTTTGGCTTTTACTGGTTTTTGTCGGAATTTACTCTTGGCTTTTGTGTGATTCTTATGAACAATGGATGGAAGGAGTAACAAACTCAAACGCCTACACATCTCCACACAATTGGGGTGTCATTTTGGTGTAGTGAACTTAACTCGACATGGCTCGAGCTCAGCTCAGTTAGGTTGAGTTGACTTTAGTCGAGTCGAGTCGAGTTGAGTTGAGTTGACTAAAGTTGACTCAGGTGAACTCGTAAATAATTAATCTGCCCGCAAAGTGCGATTATCAAAGTGTTGGAAAAATGTTAAATAGCTCCCGGGGGCATTCTGCTGGTCCCGTCACCTCCATCACCACAACCTGAAACTTCAGTGATGATTCTGTTCCTATTGCTGCTGCTGCTGCTTCTGTGACTTTCCTTAGTGTATTTCCACGGTGACTTTTGCAACATTAAAATGTGGCGACAGTTTGGTCTACAATGACAAATGCTTTCTCATTCCTTGTCTTGTTCATGTTCTATCTATCTGTCTGTCTGTCTGTCTGTCTGTTACTTTTTTACTACCATCACTTGTCAGCGTAGGGGGATTCATCTACAATAGTAAAGGGAATAATGAGGGAGAGACCATAAGCAAATTGACTTTGAGTGTTTGCGGCGTTAAGAAAGTAGTAAAGTGAAGTGAAGTAAAGTTTTAAAACATGAGGAAGCTGGGTTAACTTTGAATGTTCGCTTTTGGCGCATCGCGTTTTTCAATTATGCAAATAAAGGGCTTAACTTCTCTCTGTTCGTTGTGTGGTTGTAGTGAAGGCAGGCTGGAGGGTTTTTCTTATCTAGGCATAATATCTATGGGGTCATGCTAGACAAGTTCTTACACCCGCAGACTCTTTGTCTTTCTGTCATGCAGATTTCTGACTTTGACAAGCGTTATAAAAATTGTTTTTAAGTGGGTTGGTTGGCCTTTTCCTTTTTTTCTTTGACCCCATTGATTCGTGCATTCTTTTGCAAGGAATGCTTCCCTGCTTTGTCCGCCTACTTAAGAGCGATTTGTGTTACTTCTCCCTATCTCAAGACAACTATAAAAATTTCAATTACAAGCGACGCAGAGGAACAAGAAAATTGACTTCATTAAATTCCAAACGATTTAATCGTGCCAAAGAAAAGAAGCAAACAAAAGGCTTAAGAACTACCCAACTACATTGTAAAGTAACATAAAGGGTGATGTCTTTTTACTACAAGTAGCCTTTTAGAACACACAGAGAGAGAGAAAGAGAAAGAGAGAGAGTGAGTGGGAGAGAGAGCAGAATGACAGTTTTACTTGGATGGGGGCAAAGACATTTTGAAGAGCGCTTCATTTAATTTTATTTGCACAAAATTTTCGTCAATTTTTGATTTCTTTTTTTTTTTCTTTCCATTCTTTAGTATCATTTAGAAAGTCATAGTCAGAGTCACATAGACAACAAATGTCAGTCAGTCTGTTAGTCAGTCAGTTAGTCCGTTAGTCAGTGAAAGAGTGAATTGAGTCAAGTTGAGTTGATTCGTCGACTTGAGTTCAGTTTAGTTTAGTTGGAGTACATTTTTAGTTGTTTTAAGACAATTTTCTTTAAATTTTATTTTATTTTTTTTCCTTTCCTTTCCTATCTGATATACAATACTTAGTATAAAGGACAACTTTTTGTACTTTGTTTGAGTGGCTGATGCTGCTTAAAAAAAGAGGGGAGGGCGAAACACAAATTAAACCCTGAATGAAAATTAAACGATGCATGAAATTACTTCTTCTTCATCTTCGTCTACTTCAGCTTCAAACTTCTTCAAGAGAGGGTTTCATTTCTTTAATTTTTTTTTTGTATTTTTCTTTTTAATTTTTGTTTTTCTATATTTTCTATTTTTTTGTATCTTTTTAGCTTCTTCTCTTGTGTTGTTGCCCTTAATGTCTTCCTGTCGCTAACTCTGTCTTTAGTAGCAGCATCTTTAAACCGTTTCTCTATTTGAACCTCACTTTTCTCTGTATTTTTTGTTTACTTGTTTTTTTTTTTTTATTTTTAATGTGCAGCTATTTTGCCTTTCTTGCTTTTTTTTTGTTCTATGTTCGTTGCGTTTGTGATGTGATGTTGAAGAATATTTTGTTTTTTCCTTTCTTTTATTTTCTCAAACAAAAAACTTCTACGTTCGGCATGTTAAGATGATTATGCTGCTGTTGATGATGATGATGATGATGATGATGCTACTGCTGATGATGATGATGTTCTTAACATTGTCGTCTACGCAATTGTACTACGCATTGGAGAGTAAGGGATAATAGAAAAAGGGCACACAAGAGTCGTCACATCTACATACCAGTGGCACTTGGGGCACATTATCATGCGCATATAATGTACAAAGGCAGCCAATTTGCAAAGTCAAATGTCAGTGACTGCAATTAAAGTATCATGGAGAAGTTTCTTAAGGTTTTATATGCATAAAAAAAAAAAAAAAAATATGATGCACTGAGGCATGAGAATTTCAAAGTCCTTTATTTTTTGTTTTTTTTTTCGTTTTTTCATGTTGCAATGAATAAGAAATAAAAAGGTATGTCGCATTTTAAATGCTGCTTTAAATTAAAACAACATGCAGTTATTGGAATGAAGAAGATAATAAACTTAGAAAAACTATAGTTACAAGTCTAGGAAGGGGTAAAAAGTAATATCAATTAACTTTTTTTAACTGAAGTTAAATAGTAAAACTTTATCTAGCAGTCAGTGAATCTATTACGATCATCATCACTTCTCAAGAATAATAATTTAAGATACGGAAATTAACAACTTATTTATTATTGTATATGATCAGAAAATAGGAAAAAATGATTTTAAATTTTAACTCTCCTGGGTTTTTGAGAGTCTTACCTGGCTTAAAGCGAAATGCATCTGAATCTTGTTCCAATCTTCAATTTATAAAACCTTAATGATTTATAAAAAATTTCAAGGGCTAAGCAAGAATCTTTCAAAACCAGAGATTGACGATATTTGAAAATAAGAAGGAGAAACTGAGCGCTTGTAAAATAGTTTTAAAATAACGAATCATTAGGGTAGAAGCTATAAGCACTTACTATAAGAGCAGCATCCTCTAACGTCTAACTTAGTAATCAGGTCGATTTGACTTGTATCTGATCCTGTCAGCTTTCGCTTTGCCAGTGAAGTCAGAAGCTGATTTCAATGTTCATTTTTTTTTTTTTTTATAACGTTAACATAATTTATTCGAAACCTTGTTGAAAATGTCACTTGCTTCTATGGAAAGATGAGATCACTCTTCATATCAATGTCAATATCTTCGAGGTTGGTTATTTCATGGAAAGTATTGTACATAGTAGTGCTGAGTTTGTTAAAAATAATGTCACTTAACCCATTTTATGCACAGAGTGCAGTCTATGAATTGAAATGTAATAAATCACAACAAGTCACCAAAATTGATCAAGCGTGGAATTAGGTAAATCTTCATTCCTTCAATGTATTCTGTTTAGGCAAATGAGACCTGAGCAAGTTTATTTTACTGTTAGTGTATCAAACCTTAATCGAGGATAGGATTACTAAAGGCTTTGATATTGTATAGAAATATTGTTAAGTTCATTATAAATTAAGTTTACTTTTTATATCTCCAACAGTCTTTTATCCATGTAACCCTAACACAAATAATTCCATCCACCACCTAATTTTTACTCCACAATTATTTTCCTTTCTTTATAACCAAGAATTAAATAAAATGATCCAACACTGCAGACTGTAATTTATCTATGGAAATGGAGAAAAACAAATCATTGAAATAACAAAACTGAAATACATAAAATCAAAAATTTCAAGAATGAAAAACTGAAACCAAACAAAAATAAAGAAATGCCAACGTGAAGCATTTAAATCAAATTTTATGCCAATTTTTGCCTCTTTTTGCAATTTTTTTTCTGTTTTTGTACGCAAGGGCACACACAGACAAACACACACACATTATTTTACTGTTATTATTATTTGCCACATTCAAACAAACTGAAAAATCATCATCGTGATCATCATCATCATTTTATCGCAATAATGGTAATGTTTTGGTTATAAAATTGTATATTTTGCAGTCTTCACTTTTCATCATCAGAATACACAAACACAACCAACAAATATCAAAAAAAAATATTCTTGATTACATTGAAGCATATAAAGAATGGCAGGCGTATAGGATTCATTTTGTTGACAAATGAAGTTCTAAAAAAAAGTCAAAGGGTAAAACTACACACAAAAGCACAATATTAAAACAGAAGCAACAGTGGCGCATCATCACAAGGAGAAATCAACCAAAAACCAAAGTATAAACAGAAAAAATAGAAGCGAAAGTAAAGAAAGGAGTTGAATCGAGAAGTAAAAATACCAAATGTAAATAGAGGAATGAATGTTTTTATAAGTACAACCAGTGATTGAGTGTCTACCATACATTGGCCAGGTGTACATACGTAGGTACATACATAGGTATTTGACTCTGCAACAAGGAGTCAGTATTGTCAATACTGACATTACTGCTACTTGTATTTGGGTACCTTGGTTCTTGTTGTTACCGTTGCCGTTACCGTTAACATTACAGTTACGGTTGCCATGTGTGTTGAGACCGTTGAATTTATCACATTCAAATGCAAATTGCGCCAAACGACCTTATTATGCAAATTGCCAACTGCAAATGGAGAACAAAATTGATTTTCCTGCATTTCTACAACGATGACGACGACGACGATGACGAGGAGGATGGTAATGTTGCCACCCATCACAAACCACAAACTCACTCACTTGCTCACATGCTCATACATGTGCCATTAATAACAAGAACAATTTTAACTCATATGTTGCTGTCTGTCTTTTTGTCAGTCAGTCAGTCCTCAGTCATTCAGTTTGTCTGTCTGTTTATTTGCTTACTTGACTTTCCTTCATCATTCTTTAACTTCCATTTGGCTCTCTGCCTTTCTTTCTTTCATTCATTCTTTCTATCACTCAATCACTCTCTGACTGTCTGGAAAGCGATTTCTCGTCTAGTTTACTTCAATTCGCTCCAATATATTTCCCTCTTTATTACTCCATGCAATTCTCTCTCCCTCTCTCTCTCTCTCTCTCTCTATGTGTGTGGTTTCCATCGCTCAACAGTTTTTGCAACATTGGCAAACCGCATTTATATGGCGACATTTGCTGACTGCCACCAACTAGTAAGTACAACTACACTCCTATCTCTTTCACGTTTCCTCCGATTGTCTTTCTGGGTTTTGTGTGCAATAACAAAAACCAAGTAATAAATATACATAGAGTTTAGGAGAGAAGGCTAAAGGAGAAAGCGGAGGGAATGGCAAAGTAGTATGAGAGGATGGTGGTGGTGGTGATGGTGGTGTACTATATATTGTATTAAAGCATGGATTATTCAGCGACAAATGGCGAATATATTGAGCTGTCAGTGTTCGCGCTCATAGTAAAACAAAAAATATCGCATGCGATATTGAATAATGCGGCAAAGCAAGCAACAGTACAGAAATAACACTAAAAATTGTATGGAAAAAACACAAGAGAGTGAACTTTGTTGGTAAAGCGAACGAATGTAAGTCAAATTCGCATCGCATCGCACCGGAAACAACAGGGAACGATGAACGCGCTCGCGCCTTTTGGCAGGCAACACTTATTTTCAATACATTTATACACACACACACACACACACACACATGCACACATATTTGAGTATGTGTGGTTGGTGGTTTTTTGTGAATTTATGTTAAATTTGCTGGATTGGAGTTTGTTTTATTTTTTTTTTTTTTTTTATTTTGTATTTTCTTTCCTGTCTGCCGTTCATTGGGGTATTTGTTATTGCATTTTGAGGCCACAGTTTTTACGCTTGATGCATTATAAATTCATATTCATAACCGGTTTTTGGTTTTGTCAAATGTAAATGTGTTTCAGTAGTTAACCCATTTTCTCATGCCAAAGCGGTTTTTGTGGTAAATTTGTTTTAATGGATTTCTCTCCCACACTCTTTTTCTCTCTCTCTTTCACACACTCCTCTTAGTTTATACTTAAGTGTATGTATATTTTTTTCTAGTTCTGAAAATCTAAATTTAATTTTTGTTATTTTTATTATTGTATTTTCTTTCAGACATTACAAGTTCATTGACTATGACCGAAGTAAAAATTCCAAATCACATTATGCGCTATAAGACCGCCGTCCTTGGTTGCCGCTACAATCTCGATGGAGAATCACTGTACTCAGTGAAATGGTATAAAGATGGACACGAGATCTATCGTTATGTGCCGCGTAATAAGCCACCGGGTCAAGCGTTTCCATTGCCCGGCGTTTATGTTGACGTGAGTATTATACTATTTTCCACTACTGAAATGCATTTTAAAATTTTCAAAGTGAGTGGGGAAGCAGCAACAAGTTTTGCGAAAATAAATTACAGACAATTTTCCTTTTTTTTTTTTTTCTTTTGCCCCACTTACTTTTATTTTTGATTTTATTTTTGTTTTCCCATTTTATTTTGCTCCATTTAAGCTATAAACTTTGTCGAGGAAGACACATAAAAATAACTCTAAATGGCTACTTGAAAAATTTAATTTAGTTTTTATTGCAATTTATGACGTTGATTTTGGCCATGTTTATCAGGTCATGCCAAGGCAGACAACAACGGAACCCCTAGAACAGTGTCGTAGTAATTGTACAATAATATCATAGAAGGGTTCATATCCTTACAATATAGAGAGTACATGAAACCATATAGTGCAAAAAACTTTGAAGCCATTACTTGATTATTTAAAAATAATACAATATTTTCCCATGCAATGTTTCCTCTTGACGATTTGGTTCTGGTTAATAATGACACAAATATGACATCCAAGTGACCTCCTCTGGTAGCTCGGCAGGTTGTCGATCTTTAACCAAAATCTTTTCAGATTTTTCTGTAAAATATTGAACACAGTTCGCACATGTTTAACTAAAGTGTCACAACTGAAAAGTTTTAATTTTGACTTGGTATAAACTTTGGGAGTATTCTTACACTTTGATATGAGTCAATTTGAGAACAATCTCTTTGGAATAGCCATGTTCCTTCAGTTTTGATTTGTGTAGGGATGTCATATCATGTTGAGACACGCACTAGTTATATCCAAAGGTTGAATTCAATTCCTTTTATCTTCTACTAAAACTAAATACTTTCTTTTGAAAATTACCAAGAAGCATCCCATTGTTCCATAAGGATGATTATATGATCTATTTGATGACTTCCTCATCAATGGAGGGAAAGTGTTTCCGTGTAATTATGTATTGTAAATAATGTAGTTAACTGAGCTTATTTAAAAAAAATTCACAATAATATCGTAAAGTGATATTCAGTCATAGTAGCTTGTTGTGTTATGATCAAAGCTTTTGTTCTTGTTTACTTTTGTGCTTTCATCGTAGGATTGGCATAGCAGCTGCCCGCAGATTTTACTCTCTTCCTTTTTATTGCTCCTCCAACAGATGATCGTGTTTATAATATATTCACCACAACGAGGATCATCTGTTGTATGGAAGCGTTGCCATCCTGATGTTTTCCCCAAACATGATATTTACAAACTTTTGTATAAGTCTGAAGAAATTATAATAGATTAAAGTCTTATTAACTTGAAGTTTTCTTAAGGAAAAAATTGCCATCTTGTTTTCCATTTTATTATCCTTAAAACTCTCAAATTCTCAAATAATAATTAAGTCATGGATTATCAGCTAAAGAGAAATAATTGATGCCTCTAACTGTGACTCAACATGGAGTAGATTCCCATTGTTACCCTTATTATCAGCCATTTTCATCGACAACACTGCCGTTTGTCGACAGTAAAAAAAAAAAAATACAGAAGGTAAAACGAAAAAAAATCCAGTAAAACTTCTTCTTATTAATTTTTACACAACATTTTCTCACACTCCATTCGTACCTCTCACATTACTCGCCCTTCTTCTTTTCTGCTCAGCATTTTCTCTATAATTTTTTTTTTTTTTAGAATTTTCTATTCGACTTTGCCTTACACTTAGTTTGGTTGGCTTGGCATGGCTTCACTTTGCTGGGATTTAATGTTATTACCTTATCATAATGATTATTTTAAAACATGTAATTGCCATACTTGCAACATCACCTCACCTTGCTACTCCTCTTCTCTCTTCTCTCTTCTCTCTCCTCTCTCTTCTCTATTGTCTGATTTCTCTATTTCCTTCCTATTTTTATCCCATTCTTTGATTCCTTGTTCATTGTTGTCGTTGTCGTTTCTATTACAGTAAAATGAAATTGTGGAATTGCTGCCACGTAGTTTCACCATTTAACTTTAATTTAATGTTTTGCCTTTGTCGTTGTCGTTGGTGTCCATCGTTCGCTCAATCTTAAAGGGCAAAACCATTTGCTTGTTGCCGGTTAGGACAGGTCACGTTTACGTTGACTTACCATAGATTTGTCGACATCGATATTCGTTCTATCACAAACAGACGAACAGACTAACAGACTGAACAAACCAAATTGTATTGACGTCAATAGCATTCATTGACTCAACAACATACATAGTAATAATCTATATGATATCTCGTAACATAGTAGAATATTGTACTACAACATAAATACTATATATTCTATATATTGTGCGTGTGTGGGTGTGGGAGAGGCTTTTGTATATTTTATGAAAGTTTCACCGTTTGGGTTTACAATATTTTCACTTAAACCTTCATCAAGTCGCATTTTGTCGTCAGTCCTTCCATTCGTCCACATCGTTCGTTCGCATCATCTGCACGTCGTCGTCGTCGTTGTTGCCCCTTAACGTATGCAATAATAATTTGCCAAAGCATTTAAGTGTGTATTTTGCCTTCTTAGTGGGGATTTTGTACTCTACTCACTTCTCAATTCTCATCTCTCTACTTTTCTTTCGCCTCAACTAAAGCTGCTGAGAACATACATAAAATTGTAAAAGTTCTCCACTTCTCTCCATAAGATTAAGCGCTTCACTGAACTGAACGTGTGTGTGTGTGTGTGTGTGTGTGTGTGTGTGTGTTGGGTACAGAATCCGTCCGTCCATCCAACTATGAGTGATGATTGTAATACGAGAGAAAAAGTCCTTATGGCTAAGGGTTTTATCACATACTAAAATAGGAAAGGACAAAGGAAAGGGTGACGCCTTAAACTGCTAACATAATTTCTTGATTTCTATAGCTTAATTTAGTGTGTTTTTGATGACAGACTTTTGTTTGACTAAAAGTTCTCATGCTTGCAATAGAGTAAGGAAGAAATGAGAATAAATAAATTAAATAGTAAAAGAAAATTTCATAAAAATCAACGTTGGCAGCCAAAGCAAATCACTTCACTTCAACAACGTTGTTTTGGTTATTTATTATTAAATTTTTTTGTTGTGTACATTGTGCATTGTGTACTTTTCGTTTCTTTTACTACAACTCTTGATTCTAATTCTAATTCTGAATGCTGAATGTTGAATGCAGAAGTTGAAGCGCCGCCAAGTAACCGCCAAAACCAAAGAACAACGATTTGTGGCTTTTGAGTGAAAACAAGAGCACAAAAATATAGAGAAAAAAAAGTTTCTTTTTCTTGTAACAAATGAAATAACAACAAAGCAACACAACATAACACAATCAACAACAATAAAATTGCAGTAAGAAAAACAACATGAAGGAAGAACAACAACAAAACCCTAAATCATGTTTTGAACGTGACTTTTGTGATTGTTTTCTCAGCTCAAGAATTTTCATAAAATTTTCTTTTCATTTTCGTTTGACAACAACGTTACTCTGACGAATCTTCTCCCTTCTCACCCTCTCCAGGGTTTCCCTAGGAACGTGCCTAGAGAATGCTAGAAATACTATGGTGTCAGAGGTTTTTGTTGGTATTTTGGAGATTTTCTTTTAGATTTTTATTGTTCTTTTTTTTTTTTTTTTTTTTTGCATGAGTTTGTGTTGAGTTGCATTGCATTGCATTGAGACTTTTTCAGTCTTATTCTTTATGGTTTTCTTTTTTTTTTTTTGAAATGAAAAGTTTGTTTAGATGAAAAAGAGTCAAGTGCTTGATATGGCAACAGAACACTAGTTCATAGAAAAAAGAAACTGGGAGAGATGCAGAAAGAGGGATTGGTTAGTTGTAAGTGGTACCACAGCTCAGTGGTAATAAAACTGTTGCAACAACTCTAAGGCACTCCTCAAGCAACTTGACTGCAATTTTAAAGCGCGTAAGTGTGAGCATGAGCTTAGTAATGGGATGACAGGAGGAGAGAAATTGGAAGTGAAGACACTGGACTTTCTTTTTATAATACAAACGTGCTGAAGTAGCAATCTCTATTTGTATGTGTGCATAAAACTCCAACACTTGTAAAATGTTTCTATAACGCAACAAATTTTCTTATTGTTCCTCAATTTCTTTTCTTTTAATTTTTTTTTTTTATTTTACTTCACTTTTATCTTTATTTCTCTTTTTACAGTTGTAGTAGTACTAGTTTTCTGCTCGCATTTCTTCTTAACATTTTTCTTTACTTTCATTTATTGTATTTTTCTTTTGCATTTCATGTTTATGACTTGTGTATTTTCATTTTGGTGTATCTTCTCTCCACTCTGCCACTTCCTTCACCTACGACTTTTAATTCTTGTTATTGTTATTGGTGTTGGTGTTGTTGGTGTTATTTTCTTTCTTGGGTTTTTCATATTAGATGCCATGAAAACTTGTGGCAGGCGTGGAAAAGCACTTGACCAAATTACATTTTAGCTGCCATTTTCTTTTCTTTTACCAACTCATGTTCTTTACATTCCTTTATTTACTTTCTTTCTTATTGACTTCAGAGTTTACATAGTTTAAGGTTTCCGATTTTTTCCCTTCTGATTTTCGGACAAATGATTTTTGGTTGTTTTCCTTTACAATTTTTTTTTTTAGTTTTTTTTTTTTTGTACAGAATTTTCTGTGCTTTGGCACCTAGAAAACTGATCCTACTCAAAGTGGTACAGTAGATCATTAATCTTAATTTCTTTTAGGTACAAAAACCTAATTGCATGATTTTTACGGCTTTGCTAGAAATAAATAAATTACAGATAGACAAAGAGGGAGAGAGAGAGATAAGTAGATAGTAGGAGAAAAACAGAGAGAGAGAGAGAGAGAGAGAGAGTGAGAATAAGAATGTCAAGTCATGCCACGTCATGTTTTAAAAATATTTATTAAGTGCGCCCATCAATGCTTTCACAGATTTTTCTTCCTCAATTTGTTGTTTACTTTTTATACTTTGTTTGATTTTTTCCAAAATTTCATAGATTTTTTTTAAGTTTTGTAACATATAATTGATGGCCCATGTTTGTTGCACAATCAGTTAATCCTTTATCAAGTAAAATTTAATTAGAAGTGTTTACGAAAATGCTTAAATGGCGTAAGTCGTATAAGTTTATGAGCTCGTAAGCTAACTGACTTTTTCCCCAAAAAAGAGAAATGTTCTCTTTCTTAAAAACTTATTGGACAATTAAGTTGCATAAACTTGTATAAACTTGAAGTTATCACCTTTGTTAATTTATTGTAAATGTCAACTCCCATCAAACTTATGGTAAATGTAAAATATTTAACCAATTTAATTTCAATATCAATTGATATACTGCAAATAAAAATTCGAAATATAAATTATTTATTGGAATTTCTGTATTTAATTCAATTTACTTTTTTCGGTATTTTCAATTGTTTGCTTACATTCAACTGGAAGTTGTGTATTCAAGAACGCATCATTCACAAAATTGAGCGAATAAATTTTCTCAAATAGGAGTTCGTGAATACCCCTATTATAAATCAGTCTGCAAAAAATCTAAATTACCAAGCAAATGTTATATCTTTCTTTTTTAACTTATATTCAATAATTTTCTTCAATTATAAATTGAATCAATGAGGCTGGAACTAATAGTCTTCACAATTCAAATTAAAAAAAAAATTGGTTTCGGAAGCAATAGTTCTCTTGATGGATTACTTATTTAGGACATACACAGAATAAGTTTTCGAACTAGAAATTGGACTCTTCGGGTAATACTGCAATTTGTCGATCTTGCTTAGGTTTGAGCTTTGGTTGATTTTTTAAACTTTCGAGTTAATGTAGCATATTCTTTGGCTAACATTCAAACCACTAGACTCCTTGAAAACGGAACACTTAAATCTCGTGGGAGACCTCGTTTAAATAGATGGATTTCACATCAATCTACAACAGATCATCCCTTACTCTTTATAGAAACACATTGATCGCTATAAGTGGATCTGTGTCCATAAAATCAATCACATGAAACAGATTCTACTTCTTATAAACGTAGAAAACTTACCCAAGTTCAACCATCAAAAGAGGTACGTCTACGTCACGCATAAGCCGGATTTTGTGGTTTCAAAGCCAAAAAAATATTCACAATATGCAAAATATGCAATGTTTAATTATGTTTTAAGCGAGAAAGTAATTGTATTGCTAAATACCACAAATAAAAATTATCAGAAAATAAATACCAAATATATCTTTCTAATTTTATTAACAAAAATTTATGTCAGCATACTCAAAGTTATTTTGTTCCATATATGACATCACCTCTTAATCAGGCAAAATAGCTACCCATTTTATTTTGTCTGCTAAGTTTCAGATTTTCATCACCTGAATTTAATTACTGAAAGAATTAATGTTTTTAATTTGTTTTTTTTTTTCGTTTATTTATTGTTTTATTATTTTTTTTTATTTTTTTTTGTTTGTTTTTGTTATTGACGACATAGCTGGTGTTGTATATTGATATTAAAAATAAAAACACACAAGATCACAACAATGATTAATTTTTCAAGGTAACAGGTAGCAGACGATCACCAGTTCCATTGCAACAAATGCAAACTCTATCCCTTTATTGTTCGCAAGTCATTTACCACCGAGCCACTTCTTCAAGTTTGCAAACAGAAAATAGTCCTAGGGGCTAAATCTGGCAAATAGGTATAATGACGTGTGAGAACTGATCCTTTGTCTTGATATAACAAACCTTTCATAAATGCAGCCCTCACTGAGTAACCATAGATTGTGTTGCTGCTGTGGAAAATATTGCTTTTGCAAATGCAGTCAAACTTCTTCATAACGAAGTCGTTGGCGGTAGACAATCAGTTCGTTATTGTGAGGTAATTCGCTTCAAATATATGAAAATCCATTGTATCTTCAGAATTACTTCGTTAGAGAGAAGTTTTCGTTATTAGGGAGTTCGTTATAGAAGAGTAAGACCATAATTTGTAATAACTTATAGTCGCGGGTTCGATTCCCGCTCAATTCTCCTACAATCCTTCCTAACTCTCCACCTGAGCTGAAGGCCTTTGTCGCTATTGCTTATATTCATAACGAAATTATAATTTTTAATTATAATCTTAGGTCTTTTTATATACTTGTACCTACATATGTAAATTGTATGTCTTACAGCATTTAAATTTGCATTTATTTATTTAATTTTATTAGTTAATTTTTTAATATTTTAAATTTAATATTTTATTATGTAAGTATTTCAGTTTATCAAAAGATTTTCTTAAATTTTAAAAAATTGCAACCCGCATCTGCAATATAAAAAATTTCCTTTTTTCTTACACTCATCTTATTTATCTTGATCTTCTTCTTTATCTTTCACTTGCTTATTTACTAATTATTCTATTTCTTTATTTTATTTGCTTTTCTTGCAGCTCCGTAATTCATCAGCGACACAAGTGGTGCTGCGCCGAGTTGTAATCGCGACCTCGGGTCTCTACCGCTGTGAAGTGTCGGGCGAAGCGCCCGCATTTAACACGGTCTCCGAGTCAGGGACAATGAACATTGTGGGTAAGTTCACTACACATTTTACTCACTTTTTTGTACTCATTTCATTAGAATATATAGAATTATGTGGGATTGGGACAAGGGACTTCAAAAGTGACGTTGTAGGTAACGTGACAGAAATAAAATGTCGTGCATAAAGCAAAGTAACAACAAAATTTTAATTAAAATGCTAATAGACACAAGACTACTAGTATGAGACTGGTAGAAAATCACTCTTTGCGACAGCAGAAGCTGAAGCATCAGCAGCACTAAAGAGAAATGATTTTAATGAAATTTCGACGCGTTTACACTACTTTGTCTCGTGCTGTGTAAGCATTTAATGCTTTTTACTTCTATAAAACAACATTAACAATAAAACAATAAGAAAAAAATAGGAATGAAAATAAAAATCAAGTTAGAAACTGGGGTAGTTCATTTGAAGACGGTGAAGCTCTTTTATGTGTCCAACCGGCATTTGGTATTTGGGAGTAATTTGGCAAATGCCAATGCATCCTCATCATTGTCATCATCATCATCATCATCATCATTTGAGACATAACTTTACTTGTCTATATCACACTCCACCCTTTACTATCCAGTATCTCAATCTCTGCATGCATTCTTTCACATACTCGAACAGTTTCTTAACTTAACTTGTTTTTTATCCTTTTTTTTATCTTCCTTTACAATTGTTTTTTTTTTTTTTATTTAAATTTCTTACAACTTCGATGTTTTCTTCGATTCAGTTTCATTTTACTCTACTCTACTCTGCTCTGCTGGAGAAGATTCATACTTAATACAACTGCATAATCTAAAACTAAGCAAACAATTGAAATGGGATTTTTCAGACATCGCAGCAATTGTCGTTATTCAACAATGAAGCAGAACTACAACCACTACACATATGCATCCTTCTATTTATGCTCCAAGTCATTCTCATTCTCTTTCTCCTCCTCCTGTGAGTGTTTGTCCTTTTGTTCCACTTTTTTAGTTATTGTATTCATGTATTATTGCACACATGTGTCTATGTCTGTCTACATCAATTGTACACGGTATCTAAATACATATGTGAGTGAATGGATGAATGTATGAATGAATGAATGAATGTGTGTTGAAGATAAAAGATATTCGCTCTCAATTGCTCTACATCAGCAGAAACTCAAGAGGCGTTACGGTTACCAATGTCCCTGCCAACCGACAGTCAACATTATTTTTACTACTACTACTACTACTACTACAACAACAACTACTACTTCTGACTGCATGTGCTCCTGTCATTGCAATTTAAAGTAAAATTATGTTTTCATGTTTCACTCGACAAGAACGAGGAGACCAAGAGAAGTAAGTGATGCAAACGTTCATTCAGTTAGGATGGCATAAGCCGCTTGAGTTGTGTTTTTTGAGGATTTATGTATATCTGCTCGGTTTTGTAATATCATTTTGCATCCCAGGCATTTGAACTCCTTTCCCCTGCTAAGGTATCAAAATGAAATTGTTTAAAATATTATTCTATAATTTAAATTAAAATAATTGAAAGAAATTTTGTTTATAAGTTAGAAGTGTAATTTAAACAAAATATTTTATTAATTTTTTGACAAAACTTAAATTTTAAACACCTGATCGCATATCGTAGTATGAAGTGTTGTATTTATTCCTTCCCTTCTTCCTTTGACTTCTTGGTAATAAGGAGAAGAAGGTAGACGATAATATATACGAAACATACCAAACCAATTCCAACTGCAATCGGCTTAGTCTTCTTGACTATTTTACACTTAAGACGATTTCCTGGGCATTTCCTATGCTTTCTACCAGAGAAGAAAACATCCAATTTACATAGTTTGCAGTATTTACGCGTGGAATTGGTGCTAATCATGATGAAAGTGAAAATTATTTATGACGACACATCTGACTATGAATTTGTTTATTAGTTAAGATTCACTTACTTGATCTTGCTTTTGTTCTGTTTCCTTTTTTGAAGTGAACCCATCTTGTCACAATATTTCCCAATTGAAATGTTAAACAAACTTACGATTGTAATAATTTGTAAGTTAAGAATTGACAAATATTTTTGAACTCTACCTTTATCCTTGTGATCTGATTAAAACACACAAAGTTTGTCAAATGAAAATCACAAATATTTAAAATAATTTTCACTGATTTCTCGTATTTGCTTGACAGCGAAAGAAAATATATCTTTTCTAAAACTAAACTAGCAATTTCAGGAAAAAATTTCAAAGGCTTTGCCAGATCTTTTACAGTCCTTCAACACTAATAAATTTATTCAGAAGTAACCAATCAGATAGAATCACTCATAGTTTTGCAAATAATAGAATATTAAATTGCATTAAAATAAAATAATTTACAAATATTTAAAACATTTTTAAATGACCATATAATTTGTTAAACAATTATCAATTTTGAACTGCCAACTTATGTAAATAGTTGTAAGTGCTTTATTAACACTGCTTCTAACTTTTCATTTACTAGAAGCTCTTAAGGGCGTTTTACACGGTCAGTTTAGTCGGACTTTCAGTCCGTTTTAGAATTGAAATCCGAAACGATGACAGAGAAATGGACTTATGACCAAAGCTTTTTGTCCATTCATTTCAATGAAAAATAGATAATTACAAATTTTTAAACAAGCGCAACAAACGTGGTTGTGTTAACAAAATGGATGCAGCTACACGGAATCATGATTTGAATTGAGAATTAATTAATATAAATAAAAGTATTCCATGATTATAGAATATAAAAGACAAATGCACAGTGTTCAGATAAACAAAACTAAAAATTGGACTGGTAATGCAAAAACGAGGATTTTATCGATCGCATTTTGAGACTTATTTGACCATGTAAAAGGGCCTTTACAATTCCAGTTCCCTCAAGAACTTAACAATATAGTTAACGTAGCAAATTATGTACTTTATAATAAACAGATTTACTTGTTTTTATTCTCATATATGAAATCAAATCTAAATTAGTGATGAGAGTAACGCAAAGTTGATTTATTTAAGGTGAAATTTATAATTAGAAATTATTTAAGCCACAATTAATGATGATGAAAGTTCAACTATTATAGAAATTACAAACAACTGATAACAACTGATGACATGCAATAGTTGTGCCTCTCTCTTCAGCTACCTTTCTACTTACCAAAATTTAACTAAACTAAATTTGGTTTGAAATAATTTAATAAATTCTTTAAAATTTAAGGAAAAATGCATATATATTTCTATTATTTATAAAAAAAATGATATTAGTTAATCAAACCATCGATTGTTAAGCCCCAGACAGTATTGATTTTTTTTTATATTCTCACTAGTAAATAAAAGAAAAAAATTACATAAGTTACGAGTATAACAAAGTTCGATGTCATCATGAATAATCTCTTTCAAAGTACTCGTGAGACTTTAAGTCCTCTGAACAGAAATCAAAATCAATTAAACCACTAAAAATAACCCAAATGCTTTGCGTCTGGCAATTAACGTATTAAATAATAACAATAACTTAAATTGTTCATAAAATACACACACACTCACAAATACTTACATGCACAGATACTCTATGTTACCCGCAGCACATCAACAAATTGAAATCCAATCAAAATAACACACGATTTCAACATTTAATCCCCCACGCAAAGTTAATCACAAATTTATAAACTTGTAAAAAAAAAAAAAAGAAAAAAAATTATACAAAATCAAATATTCATCAATGGCTGCAATGTGTTAGTGTGGTGGGTAGAAGGAAGCTAAAGTTAAACAAGATGGCTTACATTTCTGATTGGATGGAAAGCCCACCACAACCATTTAACGAACATTTTTTCTTATGTTCTTCCCAAACTCCCCAAGGTATTCGAGGTGGGGACTAAGAGAAAGTGAACCAAGAAGGGGAAAATGTCTCTATGTGTTATGAGTAGGCGAGCATAGGCATGATTCAATGGTGTCTTGTCTTGTAAGCAAAAGAAAATAGTATAAAAAAAAAATGTACACAAAAATCAAATATGGATTTTGCATGCATATGATTTTATCGATACCCTTCTCAGTCCACTGATACATCTGCCCTTCTTCACTCTATCAACCACATCTGTCTAAAATCCTTGTACTCTAGCATTTTGTTGCCTTCAGCAAAATATTGCATTAAGCTTTGCACTAGCATAGGAGAACCATGCCACCCTTTCTACTCTATTACGCTATGATGGCTCCATAGCCTTCTTAGCTTAAACCACAAGAATTTCCAGTTTCCATTCAATGCCAATAAGTATTTGGTTCATACTGATTTTTTCCTTGCAGGTTAACACCAGTCATTTCCTTCAATCTCCTTCGTTCATCATTCCTTTATTCACATCATGCCACATGCCACTTTTGTCTAGTTTTTCTTTATTTCTCCATTTTTTTGTCTTCATATTTTCCAACGTCGCCCGCAGCCAATAAAATTGCTATGCTTCGACAGAAAAGAAAAACCAAAATATAAAAAATAAAACAAAAGGGAAAAGGGAAAAACAAAAAATAAAAAAAAATGAAGCGGAAATGGTTTTGCATATTAAACAATGCTCCCAATACGCAACACACAGAAAGATGAGACAAATGTATTTACTTAGAATAAGAATAAACCCCAATTGGTAAGGAACATATTTTGCATCTAGTGAAAGAAGAATGGAAGAATCGAATCTGAAATCGAACTAAGGGGTCGCCCTTCGACTCAATTTGAGTTGAGTTGAGTTGAGTTGAGTTGAGTCGCTGATGTTTGAACTTAACTGAACAAGTGAACTTTACAAGTGAAGCATAAAATATGCTTTAGTTGCGACCAAACTGTTCCCATATCATTTACCAAAAAAGGATATGTTTTGCATATGCTTCTCCGCCCTCAATTTCTCTTCTCTCCTCTCCTCCATTCCTATGAATCCTGTTCAATGTGCTTCAATGTATGGCTGATTGTGAGCATTCCCAATTGGTATTTCTTAACAATATGATTTCAGTTGAAATCAGCCGTCTTGTGCTTTACATTTTACTTACTGCAGTCATAACTCTCAGCGTATATCCTTTGTATCCTTTCATAGCCATATTCATCTGTATTTCTGTGGTGAGTGTGTATGTGTTTGTCTGTCTGTCTGATGTTTGCTTAAGTTTTCTTTCTTTCTGTCATATTGTATTTTTTGGTTCTCATATTTTATGACTTTGTTCGGCAACAGCTTTTAAAAATCGCGACATTCGTCGTCGCACTCAACTTTAACATATCCTGCTTACTTGGTTTCATTCGTTCGCTTGTTCACTTGTGTCCTTTGTCAGGACACTTGAACTAGGGGCGACCGACCATCGTTCGTTCGCGGGTTATTTCTGTTATCTTTTCGTTTACATATGGCTTGAGTAGCATAGTGATTTTTAATGCATGATATACGTAAGGAAAACATTAAATACAAACTTACACACAAACTCACACACAAACTCACACACAGAATCACATACTCACATGCAAAGATACAACGATGATGCAATGGATGAAGTATGAGTGTATCTTTTAAAGCTCCATCGCAAAACGCATAAGAGATAAGCATTGCCTTGTTTTATAATTAATGAGCAGAAAGCAGCTGAAGCACAGCTGAAGTTAAGGCAATGTCTACCCGCGTGAGTGTTTGTATATCAATTGGAAATTTATGGTTAAGTGCACTTTAAAGGACACACAGAGTATAAAAGAGAGGAAGGAGGATGCAGAGAATGAAGAACTGAGCACGTATGCATTTAATGTGATCGCTTATCGATTTTACAATAAAGCATTTCATTTCCTTTATTCATTTTCCCCGCCACTTCACTAATCTCATGTGAACTTCTTTTTGCTTCTTTGTTGCTGGTTTCCTTGTTTGTTTTTCGTTCTTTTTTATACATTTTTCAAGTCCTTTTTACGAGCAGCAGCGATTTAATGCGAACACAGCATTCTTAATGGATTGAAAATTCACTTTAACTTTGTTGAAGTACGAAACTGTGTCTTACAGGACACTCAGTTGGCACATGAAATATGCTTAAATGTTGAAAGGATTTACTGTTATTTTTTTTTTTTTTTTTTTTTTCTGTTTCTTTTTTGAGTAAACTGAAATGAGCGACAAAATAATTCATCATCATGTTGAAGTTTTATTAAATTCTGTTTTTTTTTTGTCTATATTTTTGTTTATTTTATCAAATTGTTCTTAGTAGTGCCCAGCATTGCTAAGCGTTGAGTGCGCCGCAGGACAACGCATATATTTCGTTGAAAATTTCCATAATCCAAAAGTCGCTTTTGGCAGCAAAACAACAACCACAGTTAAAACTACACTACTCTACTCTCAGTCAGTCACACAAAATAATCTGCATATACTATTCGTAGCATACTACTTCAAACTTTATTTAGGAGAAAAAAATCATACGCAATACACTTTATGAGTATGAATAAGAAGAAAAAGAAGAAGGAAATGTGGAAGGGATGTTGGATGGACGGACGAAACACCTGCATATGCCGCAACATATTAAAAAATAACAACCAACAAAAAAACACAGTAGTGTAGAAGTAAGCACCCCATGATGTTAGAACACTTAAGTGATATCCTTAAAATAAAATAGCAAAAAAGTACATAATATTGAAGGAAAAAGGTGATGAAGAAGGAGATGTAGAAGGAGAAACCCAGAAGGAAATAAAGCAAATTCCAATGGCACTTAACGCGCCATAGTCAGTGCTTGAGCTTAGTCAGGCTTCGACTTCGAGACACACACACCTGAAGCAAATCCTTGCCAACAACCAACCTCAAGGACTGTTAAGTGTTAAGAATGTGGTCCTGGTGCTGGCAGCAGCGGAGGCTCCATCAATAGCGTCAACATGCAGTTTAGTCCGATAAGGCGGCCTTAAATGTGCAAAAATAAGGAAAAATTGCTAAAAACGAGCCAAGGAGCAAAGTAGTAAACGAGCGAAAGTTCAAATAAAAAACTGCTTACTCAAATAAAATGCCAAATATTCACTGAGTCGAGTCGTGTTGAGTCGAGTTGAGTCGAGCTGAGTTGAGTTGAGTTAAGCTCAAGTATGAGAACTGTAGGTGGGCCAGTAAAAGCAAAAACTGACTGTGTATATTGTGTTGTTGTTTGTGGTTAGAATTGCCTCATGTAAGTTGACTACACGAGGAGATTCATTTCATGTGGGCTACTGTCGTTTTTTTTGGTTTTTTTTATCTACTCCTGGCTTCCCAACTTAACTTGTTTTGCTTTAGGATTTTTCGGGTGGTTTGTTCGTTTACCTTTGTCTTGTCTTTTTGGAAGGGATGCAATATGTTTAGATTTATGTATAAAATAAAATTAAATTGTGACAATATGCTAGCTAAAGATAGATACTTTCTTAGCAAAGGAAAAGAAAATTATTACTGTATGTGTGTGTGTGTGTATTATATAATGTACAGTAGCTGCCATGTCTGAAGTGCAAAGAGTTGAAGTAAAATGAAGGTAAAATAGGTTAAAATTCCAAAATTAGTTATAGCCAAGTTTTCATATATTTTATACTGTTTTCATGGAAATATATTTGTTTAGATGTGGTTATAGTGTCTTCCATATGTTCATAAAATAGAAGACTAGACGACTAGTTTGTCAACTCCTGGCATTGTTTGAAACTTAAACTTAAAAATATTAAAGAAAAGTTCAAATGATTGATCTACATATCTATGTAGTAGTTCACTATGGTCTACAGAGTTCATATTAAAATATTATTTATCAATCAATAATAATAATAAGAAAATAAGAAATTGAATTAAACTTTTAGCTTTGAGGGAATGGTTAACTTTTTACTTTAATGATTTGATCATAGAGATTTTTATTAATTTTCAATGCATAGTGAAAGGAAGACTCTATGTAAATGAAATAAAGACTAGGCTGATGAACAAACGGCTACATCGATTACTGTTTCAATGACAATTTTTATGGAAACTCCAAGTATTCCTTCCCTCAACTTAAAGTTCCATATAAAACAAACTTAATTTACACTCAACTAAGAAGAATCACATATTAAGCTAAACAAAAGTTAGATATTTGTATTCAACTTGAAAGAAAAGTGTTAAAAGTTTTTAATTAAAGGACATCATGATTTTGTTATTCATATAAATTTCTCTCTCAATATTTGAAGATCATAAAATCAATTCAACTTTTTTCCAAACACAACTCATATTTCCATTACCCAGTAGATCTAAGAAAGACGGAGTGTGTGTTCAAACATAAATTAATAATTCATTTTATTTTTATTAAAAATTTTGTGCCCCGAGGTTGTCTGTCATCTCGTAAATCCTTAGGTTATGAATTACTTAATACTGAAGAAAAATTACAATTGCCCAGAACAATAATAAACAATAAATTATTTCCACACACACACACATAAAAGGAAAGAAAAACAGGAAAAAAACAATAAGAATTTACATAAGTGAAATATCCTAGAAGAATACAAAATTGCATTTATTGCATCTTTTGTGTTCATTGTTTCTATTTTTCTGTAAATATTTCTCTCATCAAAGGTAAAACTTGACTCCAACCAACTGAAGTGAAGTGAATTGAAGTTCATAAATTATTGTAAAACCACAAAAGTTACTCATACGACTCAATGCTCACATCAGTGTACATATTAAAGGAAGAAATACATGCTGGAGGCAGAGAGAATGGTGAATAGCAGAAACTTAATCAAGCAAGTAGAGCCAGAAAAAACAAAGAGCTAAGTAAAATTAATTTTTAGAAAATCATCAAAAATTAATTTTATTTTATGGCATAAAATAAGGAAAAAAAATACAACATTTCTACATCTTCATATGAGTATAGGAGTATTTGTGAGTAATATTTATAATGCATACAAAAACACTTGAGACATGCCACACTTGACTTGGTTCCCTGCGAAATATGCCCAACAGCAGGATTTTCCTAAGAAGGCGGCACAACCCTTCAGCCATTCGAAGGACGGCCAGCCAGCCTTTGTTCACAAACTGACCAGACACATACAATATAACACACACATATAATATGTAATGTACCAAATGGAACCATTCGAATACATGTACTTTCGTATGCGTAGAAATTTGTGATGTGGTGCTTGAAACATAAAATACGCATTCGCATTCGAATTCAGATTCAGAGCCATATAACAATATCGTATAGTGAGACATAATAATCATCAACAACATCATCAAAAGCATTGCTATGTTTGGCAGGCAGACAGGCAGGCAGGAAGGCTTTGTTTTAATTCTCATTCCCTGACAATTTGTATATATTTTTATATAGCGCAAATCTCAACATAAATCTTCCACACAATTTTTGTTCCATTTTTCCTGCTTTACCTCACTACACTTCTCTTCTCTTGTTGTAAATAAGTATGTATGTGAATATAGGGAAAGCCACACGCTTTATTTTTATTGTGGTGCATGACTTTTGCTGCTATTCCTTCTGCTGCTACCGCTGCTTGACTGCCTGCCTTCGGGTTACATACCATCAGAACAGAACAGAACAGAACAGAACCAAATAGAACAGACCAACAACAGGCCAAGCCAAACACCAGCATTGTAGACATTAAAACAATACCAGATTGTAACATATAAAAGGGCTACCAACTATGTACTACTACTACTACGATACTACTGCCACTGCTACATCTGATGGTGGTCGTGGTGATGGTGATGGTGATGTAAGTAAGTTTTCGAGGTAGATGAGTTGAACCCAGGGGGGCATAAGAACGAATATAAATAAAATGTATGAAAAATTGTATGCATGTTTAATAATAGCAAGTAAAAGTTTACTGCTACGATAAGAATGAATGAAGTGAAATGAGACCAACAATACAAATGAGGGCCACCCTACTCACTCACTCACTCACTCACTCACTCACTCACTCACTCACTCACTCACTCACCCACTTGGCCACCACCAACTCACTCACATGAAAGACAACAATTCACTATTGTAAGTGAATGAGTTGCATAAAATAGCAATGAAATGGCAAAATAAATGAGACCACGGAACCCAAAGAATTTTCGGCAAAGGGAATGCAATAAAAGGAGCGCCACCACGCAAATATTCAATTTCCTTTACTCATTTAAATTAAATAACTGACACTAAAAGCAAAACCAAACGGTGAAATGTAATGAGATGAGATGAGTTAAGTTAATTTGAGAGATGAGTAAGTGGCAAACTGGCAAAGTGAATTGATGGTAAAGGAGGCTGTACGTTTTCCACTTCTTAGCATGTAACAACTTGGGAGCAACAATGACTCAACTCAACTCAACTTGGCTCAACTCATTTCAATTTGAGTCGACAACAGCACACCTTTTATCTAAAGGCAACCATTTAATGCAACCAACACCATATTCACCATCATATACCAAACAACAAATGTATATAATTAAAGCTAAAGGCTTTTTAATGTCCTTGCAGAGGCAACTTCGCTTTTCTATTTTGTTTCTTTTTGTCAGTGGCCTGCGTTCTGGTTTCATTATTCAAGTGTCTACGCTTTTTGCGTTGCGTTTCGCTTCATTTTTTTTTTTCTTTTTTGTATTTTGCTTGTCTTCAATTTTGTGTTCTTGTTGTTTTTGTTGCTCTTGTCGTTATTATTCTCGCCCCTTTTTTTTTTTGGTTTGAAGATTTATGACCATTTTTGTGGTCACTTGGCTCCTTCATGCGTTTCATTTGTTCGTTTTGTAGTCATGTCGAGGACTTCATTTGTTGACTTAAATCTCATTCCATTTTGTTTCGGCATGCCACTGACACAAACTGACAGTTTGCTGTTGGTGGGCGGCTATAAACTCTGAAAGCGCCTCAAAGTATGCAGTATAATTTTGCTTTTAAGAATATAATAATGCAAAACAACTATGTATTTAATATTTAATTAAAAAGAAACAAACCAAAGAGTCAGAAAATAGAATATAATAGAAAATAAAATGAGAAACTTGTATAAGAAAATTATGTACTTAAGCATCACACATTTACCTACTTACTCACTTACTTTATTCATTGCTTTGTCTTCACTTTCTCTTTAATAGTGACACCGACTTATGGACCTAAGATAACTGGCGGCCAGTCACGATATACAATCGGTGAAAATGTATCCATCATTTGTTCTGCAGCTCCGTCCAGACCCATTTGCCACTTAACTTGGCTCATCAACGGCGAACCAGCAAATCGCTCATACCTAAAGCCATTGGAAAAAAACATAATCAACGGCCTAGAACAAGCACGTCTTGGCCTAGAGTTCCGTGTACGTCACAGTCATTTTTCGAATGGAGACATGAAGTTAAAGGTGCGTTTTTTTTTTTGATACTCTTGAAGTTTTTTAGAAGTTTGCTTACTCACTTCAAAATATTTTCTTTACTTTCTCCTCTAGTGTGTGGCGAAAATCTCTTCACTTTACTGGCAAAGTAACGAGGAGAGTGTTGAGAATGACAAGCAGCAGCGTGCTCCTGCCTTGGAATCACGGGAAACTATTGCAGCCAAGTCAAGTACAATTGGTAATGAAGACAAGTATTTGCAGATCCTTATTAAGTTCATCATTTACAGTGATTTTTTTTTTCCATTTACAGCTGCCTCATCATCTTCAGCGACACTCAAACCATTGATTTTCTTTTTGCTCACCTTGTCTGCTCTTACCAACTCTTGGCTAAGACATTTGGCACTTAGCATAGCAGACAGTTAACTAGTTTAAGCTCAACAAACACATTGGAAATTTTTCAAATAGAGAAGAATATGAAAAACTTATAGACAAATTTTAAGAAAAAAAAAAACAAAAACTATTATTGCTTAAAAGAAAATGAAATTGAAAATGCATAAAATGTGTGTACTGAATTTTTAAAAATCAAATAGAATCAAAGAATTCTGTTTCAAGCTTAAAAATAGAAATGATTGAAGTAAATATATGTAAAAGCAACTAAAAGAAGAAAAACGAAAAAATTGAAATGCATTGAATTGCAAATTTAGTAAAAACGACAAAATAATAATGATGATGATGAGCTAAGTAAGGAAGAAAGGAAGCAACATATCCTATGCCAAATTTCTTAGAAAAATAATAAACTAAAACTAAAAAAAATATATTAAAGAAATCAATATAAGAAAAGGAAGAATAATAAAAATCTAAGAAAATAAAAAAAAAATTAGATGATAAAAAATCTAAAATTAAAATAAATATAAATAAATTATAAAATTAATCAAAAAAAAAAAAAAAACCTGCATTTAGTTTTCTAAGTCTTCAAAATACTTTTTTTAAAACTTTAAGTAAAAGAAAAGAAATCTGTAAATATTCAAAATATCATTAAATCAAATATTTAATATTGTAAGAAGAAAAGAAATGTAAATCTGTTAATCTACATTTTCCACTAACAAAGACACATATCGCAAACTCAAACTATGTATATCTCCTTTTTTGTTATTTTACTTTTATTGAAAACACATTTATTTTCAATCATAGAAAAAATTTACATATAAAAAACTTGAATGAAATTCTTGTAAAAAAAAAACAAAAGTAAATAAAAGCAAAATATCTTTAAACTCCAAGTGAAGTTGAATAGAAAATGCATTCAACTCATATCAAATTACAAATAAATATTTTAAGTGTTTCAAATCTAAAATTCAATTGAAACTTAATTGAAATTGAATTTAGTATAAATGAAATCGAATGCAAAACATTCTAAAAATGGAAAAAAATATCAATTAAAAAATAGGAAAATAAATCTCTGCACAAATGAAATATGCATAAAAAAAAAAAATTCTTGAATGAAGTAAAAAAAAAAATGTTATTGAATGAAATTAATTCATTTCACATATATCAAATAAATCCATTGGATATCAAAAATCAAATACCAAATGAGACACTTGTACATCATTGAATGATATTTGGTTGAGGAAAGAAAATTAACTAAAATTGATAATCTCATTGAATATAGAAAAAATTAACTAAAATTAGATAATGAAATCGTAAAAATGTTTGTAATTAAACTAAACTGTAAATGATATTTTCCGTTTTCAATTAGAACATGAAACTATTGCAGTTAAACATGTCTTTTAAAAACACATCGAATAACGAGAATCATTTTAAAATTGTTGGATTTGTCACATTCACTACAAGACCATCTACTACACTCTTCTTTATTTCCATTATTTCACTTAGACTCTATGTATTGTCATACATATATATGATCAGACTTATACATACTTAGACTTTCTTATAACTATGCTCATTTATATACTACAAAATCCACAATAAAATATAATATAGAAAAGTATGTAGGGCATAACATCCAAAATCATATTGTAATGCAGTTTCAACATATTTTATCAGGCATTTTTTACTGTAAATACTGCTGATTTTCATCATGAACTAATAAGTTTAACTAAGTTGAGATATCTGCAACATGAAGAGTTTAAGAACCTAAAAAAACACCTTATGTCCATGCCTTAAAGGGCAAGTTCAGTGAACTCTGGAGAAGAGCGACTGATTATCTCATCTTCCCCTTCATCTCTGCAATAAGAGCAAATATCTCTTGCGGAAACTCTCAGTCTAGTGGCATGCTATTCTATGGATACAACTATTGAATATAATATTTGTCTAAAATCCAATAAATTTTCATTTGTAGAATCATTTAAATACTAGACGATAAATTGGCATATTAAACTAAATGAAACGAAGTCTGTGCTTATTATCTTCACGTAAAATAATGTGCAATATCTTCCACTTTATATTAACGGTATGCACATTCTGTATTTGAATACTGCAAAGTATTTAGTCAAGACTTTAAATGATAAGCTCAGGTGGAGCGCACACGTTAAAAAAAAAAAATCGATTCGGTTGCGGTTGTTATTAAAAAACTATCTTACTCCTACAAAGAGAGATTGATCAACCATATAAATAATTAAGCCTCTACCCTCACGAACTATGTGTCTTTAATTACAATTTCATTCATTTAAATCAATAACCCTTAGAAAACTAAATTCAAACTCAGCAAAGTTACAACATTTAATGTTTAACTCATTGACATAAATTGTTACATTATTCTTTAAAAGTCCTCAATACTTAAAAAATATTTGTTTATGTGGAAATTACTTATGAATTTAAAATGAAGTCTAAATATTTTTCAAGTTGAAATTGATATGATAACTTGGGAAATTCTTGTATACTTAAAAAGTACTTATTGATTGGAAAATGTTTTGAAAACTTACAGAATAATTATTGACTCGAGTACTTTTCAACTTTAGAATTCCTTTAAATATTGTACATCATACAGTACACAGCTATTATAATAAATTCCTTCAAGTCTGAATTATAAATGTTTATAAATTAACTCATAATTTTATGAAGATTTATTTATTGAATTTTAAAGAAAAAAAATGAAATTTTATAATCATAACTAAATCTTATATAATGAAACTTTCTGATATTGAGACTTATTTTCTCAATAGACATAAGTATTAAATAAACTATACAAACAATCAATGTGTATGAATACTGAAAATAATGTTGAATCACACTGCATTAAGTGTGTCTCATTATCAATTCTGTGTTCACTTTGTCTAGATTCTGTCAATAACTTTGCATTCTTAAAACTTTAGTAAATGAAACAAAAATATGTTTTCAAATTGAAATGTACTTATAAATAAATATTGTTCGAACAAAACCTGTTTATGTTCATATAAATTGTTTACTAAACCACTTCAACATCATTTGTTGCATTTCTTAGCTTTGTACTAATTTTAATCTTAAACACAAAGCCCCAGTCAAATGTGAAGCAACAATAGACAATGTAAACAATTTGTTAAAGACCAAAATTGGTACAAAGCAAATAACAACGGCGATAAAACAAGAACACATTTACCAAAAATAGAAAAGAAAAAAAAAAAAAGAACAAAAATCAGGTAATAAAACTCATGACTCATTTAACAAATAATAAAATAAACCCATGGGTCAGAGACCACAAGTAGAAATAATCCAAAAGAGGGCAAATGCATACGTGTATGACAAATGTGCAACATGCAACTTGCAACAATGACAACTTTGTGTAGCAATTCTTGTTGTTTGTGGATTCCGAAAGCATGTTTTTTGTGGCTCATTTGAGAAATGTGAGACGAAGACAACAATGAAGACTATTTAAGGCAGCTAATTTGCATACAAAGCCACAGCCAAATGCAACCATAAGTAAACAAATGCTTAAGTAGCAAAGTTTTGCATAGGGGACTGCGGGATGGAGTTTTGTAAATTGTGAGTACGCGTGTTTTGTTGCGTTGCGTGCATGTAATGCAAAAAGTTAATCCATGTTTTTGCACACCTGGTTAAAAAGTAAGGAAGTACTAAGAAGATGAAGGGGAAGATAAGTTTGATTTATTGACCTTTGTAGCTCTTGTTAGCTGTTTTCTAGATATTTTCAAACTTCAATAACCGTCCATATTCAATTAAATTTCAGGAATGAAAAAATATCATTAACAATTTAATTTAATTACAAATTAATTGAAAACATAAATTAAATGAATATTAAAATCATAATGGGAATAAAACAAAAAATAATAAGACAAATGATTAACTTTGGTTTACCAAAATTTACATACCATTCACACCACATCTGATAACACAAAACTTGCTCATATAGTAATTAATATTTTATATTTTACTTCTTGATTTAGTTCTAAAATTTCTTTAATTTATATCGATTTATAAAGATTCGTTAGAATATCTTAAGAAATGTGAAAGTATTTAATACAAAAACTTATGAAAATTCAAATGCTTATTCGCATAGCAGATCCTTCCAAATTCTGTATAAATTTATATTTTAATTTTTATTGTACATTTTTTATTGAATACAATTAGAAAAGTAAGCGTATTCTCTACAAAAACTAAACTAAAATCATTTAGAAGTGGTTAATCAAATATTGATCCAATTTCTTGATATGTTTAAACAATATAATTAGTAAACACTGACTTAAAAAAGATAAAAAAATAATACAGATTAATGAGAACTACAGATATATAAAAAGACACTTTGAAATCCAAGGTTGTTTTTGATTTTTATTGTGAACAAAATATAACTCTTCCAATAATCAATTATTTATAACTCTAATATTTCAACAACCTGTACAACAATCAGATATATTTGTGACAAATTATTTAATAGCTTCGGCCTCGATTGGCCCAATTGTACAATATTAACGAAAACTGAATAACATGGAAGAAAGAAAGTTTCAATCAATTCTACTCGTCAATCTGATATATCAAACATTACGATGAGTTGATATACCTACAAACTAGTGAGGGGAACTGTAGGTCATGGAGTGATAGGTTTTGTCAAGATAAAAGTCCCGCATTGGGTAGTAGATCAGTAAGCTTTCAATAAATTTCTTCTGTTTGAGGAAAACTTGTGAGAAAGGCTTATTAAACATAAAAAAAGTTTGTAAAAAATAATATTGACACTTTCGATGGCAAATGATTAGTTTCGCTTTTACTAAATAGTTTTAAATACTTTTCACACATAAATTGATACATACAATTGATACAAAGTAAAAAATATTAAATCAATTGATACAAAGTAAAAAATCATATAAAATAAATATTAAATCAAACATTAAATTTGTTTGAAATTAAACAGTTTGATTAATCTTAATATTCCAATTTCAATACTTTAAACTCTGTAAATGTGGAGTTTTTACTCAAGTTTCACATAAGTAATTTGCTTCTTCAGTTATTTCAATTGTTATAGTCAACTTATAGAATAACATATTGATGATTTGTTATAATTAAGATGACAATTTTATTAAGTTTTATATGTCTTACTTGATCTGATTTCTTAGCACTACGAGACTTTTTCTTCCTTTCAGTCGAGAAACTCGAAATACTTAGCATTTATTGTATTAACTAAGTAGATTAATAAGAAAGAAGTGTTTTAATCTTTTTTGCAATCTGCATGTCACTGAGAAAAGTAAGCGAATTTGAATAAACATAAAAACGTAAAACATGTTAATATTCTTAATTTATCGGTGGATCATTAGTTCAGAAAGTTGAATTGGAGATCAAGAGGGCGTTACATTTTCAGGCGACAAATATGTGTGCTGATGACCAGTTGGTTATTATGGTCTTCCAAACGCGAGATATGTGTCTTGCTATGCTTGACAAACTCCTCCCTGATCATTTGATCTTCAAGTCTCGGTGAATGACTGAGCTTCTGACGTAGCACAGAAAATATCATTTCCAAAACTTTCATAGAAATGGATAAGTTAACATGGAAAAAATAAATCCCCTCATGGTAAAATTCTCATAAAGGATATGAAGATTGTAAAAATATGTATAAAACAAATAAAACACAAAAAAAATAAAAAACTTAACCATAAAATGAACTAAGAGAAATTATAAAATAATTAAAAAATAATGTAAAAATAAATTTTAAAAACTAATTGAAATTTAATCAAATGAAATAATAATTAAATAAATATGATTAGATAAAATTCTGTACTATCATGAAAACTAAACTAAAACAGAAATTAATGTAATTTTAAATGTAATTTAATTAAACTAAATACAACTAAAACTAGCCAAAAACTAAATATTAATAATAATAAAAAATAAACAAATTAAATATTTTTTCTGTAAATAATTAACTATAATGAAAATCATAAAATGAATATTGAAAGTATTTTAGTCAATAAGACAAATTAGTTTCATAAGTATCTACTATGTTAAATAAACACTTAAAAGTCGATTAAATAAAAAAATAAAATAAAATAAAATAAAATAAATTCTAATAAACGAAATTGTCGAAAATTGCGTGTTGTAAAAATGTCCTCAAATTCTATCAGAAAAAATACAAAAGAAAATACTTAGTATGAAAAACGAAAACTGTGTAAAAAAAATCATAAGAAAATTCTATGACAAATTTATTTTTTTCTGCATTTTGTTATTAAGTTTATTATCATTATTATGTATAATTTTTTATAAAAAAAAGAAATATAATGAAATGTTTAAGATTAATTTTAAATAAAATCTTTAATTAACAACAAATCTTTGTCCTTATTGCAAAGAAATTCCTTGTGCTCCACATGAATTTTAAATAAGAAATTGAAAGTTAACTATGATAAATAGAAAACACTCTTTATAAATTTATAAAGTTGAGTATTGTAATAAATCCCGTTAGGAATTTTTATAATAATGCAATGCAATGACATCATTCCTTCTGCATTTTCTTATTCTATTTACTTAAACGGATATCCGGTTTTTCTTCAATTGCTTATGACTATCAGTATGAAAGCAGTTGTTAATGCTTCCCTTTGATTCATATTCAGCTTTAGGAATTTGAATCTGAATTGTTATTCATTTATTTACAAATTACAATATCACAGTAACAAACAACAAAAAAAAAAAAAAAACAGGAAGTAACTGCATTCAAAAGCAAACCAAGAAGACCTGGCACTGTGTCTAGGATGCAGAGAATCAAAGAAATGAAAATATAAATCAAAACAAATTATGATTTGTTGTATTTCTCCCCCATTTATTTGTTTTTCTTTCTTCTAACAATCCTGAGAACTGTTTTTCTTGAAAAGCGCATAAGATTCATCCTTTGATTAAAATGCATTTGCCTGAAAACATCAGTTGACAATAAGAAAGAAAGAAACACAGAAGCAAAATCAAATGATAAAAAACTAAACACAACTGAGCAGCTTATACCCCCAAGACAATTTTGCTTATAAAAATTATAGTAAAGAAATAATAATAAGGATGACATAGTTTGTACTAATGATGACGCGAAGCATTGACAAAATGTCAATGACCTTAATCAGTTGAAATTAAGAAACAAATTGATGGAAACACACAAATAAATCATGAAATCAAAAAAAGTTATGAATCATGAATACAATTTGATGTAGATTTTCCAAAACTTTTGACTAATTAAGAATTTATTAAGAATTTTTTAAGGAACAAGAATCGGTTTAACAATCATTTCTTATGAAATCTTAAAAATCTGTTATTTATTTCAACTTCTCTTCATTTTTTATTTTATTCTGACATTAAAATAAGAAATGACTAACCAAAGTGTAAAGAAAACAATGAGAGCCAAAAATTTTATTAAAAAAACCAAAAACTCATTGTTCCATATGTGTTTATGTTGCAAAATTTACTCAGTTAATGCCATGCTTCTCATTATGATTGAGCAGGGAAAATGAGATGGTTCTGTGCCTATTACCAATGTAATCGGCTTTTGCTACTCAAGGTGAAAATTGTACTGTGAACGGCAGAAATTTGTATATTTCAACAATGCAATAATAATCCCCATACCTACTCCTGATCTCACGCTGACAACATTCATTTGGGTTAAATTATATAAAAAAAAAGGTTGACCGGAAGTTGCACCGCCATTGACTGCCAATTAGGGCAACCATTTTCCGCTTTCACTTTTTTCACTTCTTCTTTCCTCTCTAATGGCGGCCACAAACAATTTCCTTTACGTCACGCATATTAACACACGTCGTTTTTATTGTTACTTCTCTCTCTCTTCGCCAATTCATTTGGGTGGTTAAAGCTTCGATGCGAAAAAAATGTAAATGGTTGCATACCGAAAGGCGACAATTTACAAATTTAACAGAAAAAAATCGAGTTTAATAAAAAAGAAATAAAATAAATAAATAAATTAAAAATAATAAAAAAAAAAAACAAATACAATTTAATTTTTATATAAAAATATACTCGTTTGTATCATAAAAAATAAATAAAAAATTGAATAAATTAAATTGAATATAAAATGCATTAAATGAAAGAATGAAAAAAAATTTTGCATAAATTGAAATTAACAGCAACAACAAAAACAACAGGCAACATGGAAATTATTTGTAATTATTACTGTTATTTTTACTGTTGTTTGTTGATGATAATTTTTATGTTATTGTTGTTGTTGTTGTTGTTGTTGTTATGTGTTGTTGTTGTTTCTGCTGCAATAAATTTGTTTTTATATAATTTAGTTATCAATTTAAGCGCACCGAACAATAACAATAACAACAACAATAACATCAACAGCATCCATATTCACATCCACATCCATAACAACAAAGTAATAAAGCAATAGCAATCCACTTGCCATCATGGTGAGTGGGAATGGTGGGAATAGGGAGAGGTAAAAAATTGTGCAAGAAAAGCGAATTTTATTGGATCGTTTGTGTGTCGTTCGTTGGCTTTTATCAAATTTACGCTTATTGCATTTTAATTAATTATAAACAGGTAATTATGGTAAACAGAATTGTAAAAACATATACACACACACACATGCATACATATGTGATATGTGTGTGTGTGTGTGTGTGTGTGTGTGTGTATATGAATACCGAAAGTCATTGACTAAAGTCCAACGTTATCAGCAACTTAAACGGCATCAACGTTCATTGTTGTTTATTGTTGACTTACATTTTTATGTTATTTTTCCCCCTTTTAATTTTTTTTTTTTTTTTATTGACTTTTGTTATGTGCCTCACACATACACATACACACATCTACACATATTTTCTATATAAGCCAAAGTGCTTAACGTGCCACACATGCATAGCTTAACCACAAAACTCTGCTCTTGCACACCATCGTACAGTGGAATTTCTGTTTACTTCTGGATTCTGTTTGCCTCCCACAAATGCCATAAATTGAAGTCACAATAATTTTAATGTGCATTCATTGCGTATGTGTAATATTAATACATAATTTCAAGCACATAAATTTCAAACATTCATTCACATCTCAACACAAACACACATATACTCACATCCAATGACTGGCTTATAATGACAGCAGCTAAGCATTTCCTTTTGAATTTTCCAAATAAAAAAAAAAAGGGAAAATTATATTTTCCATATATAAAACAAAATCTCTTTGCCGCAAACTTTGATGTTGCATATAAATTTTCATAATATTTTATGACTTCCGGTTGAAAAAAAGCCAACAACAACAACTTTATATAAAATAAACTCAAATTCAAATTATTGACAACGAATTGTTTGTTAATTTCCTCATATTTTTGTATTTTCCTATTTCTTTCTTGGCTTCATTTTCATGCAAAATGCCAAACTTTTAAATGGTTTTTTTCCTTTTCCTTATTTATTTTTTTTTTTTGTTTTTTTTTTTTGTTCATTTGTCTAGTTGCTTTAAACTCATATTTCAACAAACAAACAAACAAACATGTACACAAATAATTACAAAGTTGACCGCAGACGACAAAATTCTATCCAAAAATAAAGAGAAAAGTAGATGAAATTTGTATATTTGTATTTGTAAAAGTTCACTTGCCTCGATGCAAACAAATTACAAAATGGCGCCCGCTTGTCGAAACTTGTTCATGCTATAGATGATGTCTATGCCACATTCTCTTTACTTTCTTTTCTCCCTCTCTCTCTCTCTCTCTCTCTCTCACTCTCTCTCTCTCTCTCTCTCTGTTTCATCCTCTCTCCTCTTTTATTTATGTATGCATGCAACATTGAACATGCATGTGATCTGAACTCTGAGCTGCCATCAACTTCTCTTCGACTACCAGCATCATTTGCCGCAATTTGCATGAGTTTCACATTATTTTTTGGCAGCATTTTAATTAAACGCCAAACAACAACAAACAAACAAATGCAACAAAATTCAAAATAATGAAAAAAACCAAAAAAAGGAACTTCAAAGTATGAAAAAAAATGAATTTTTGGAAGTTTCGAGAGAACTATAAGCAGAATAACGACAGAGTGTTAGAAACAAAAGGTTTCGGTTTACAAAAAAAATGCTGCAGTATCAATCCACACACACACACATACATAAGTATGTACATATGAATGCCTGTATGCAGATGATTCTCAAATGAGATGAACAAAGTGAAAAATAGTAAGAGGAGTTGATGGCATGCTGATTTTGGTATGTTAAAGTTAATTTCATCATTGTAATGCAACAAACTGTAAAAGTGAAAGCGGTAAGTACGTTTAATCTATAAGAATATACGAGAGAAAATTGTATTTGAAATTAAAAGATTAAATTGGAATTCAAAGAGAATTTCATATGTTTATCAGGGAGAAAACGACCACTGCTATATTTGAAAAACAAAGGATCTTATACAGAATGAGAAGAACAGTCAAATTTAAGATAGAATTGCACTCATAATTGTATTAAAATCCTATCTCTAAATCCATAACCATTGAACTTGTAAAGATTTGCTCGGGGCAATGTTAAAATCCAAGAAGGAAAAGAGGACAATTTGCTATGAGAGCCCAACGTCCTACAATGACGTCAGTACGGCCTAGCAGCTCTTATTAAAAGTGGATCATCTTACAAGGTCCTACTTTAAAATGATCTGTAAAGTCACAGTCGATCGTATCAGGATCAGTAGAATCTGTGAAATAAATCAAAGATAACAAAAAACAATATTAAATTGTTTTCAGTATTCATAGAACAAGTATAAAATAAACATATTTTTCCCCCTTTCTTTATTTACCATCAATCCCAGATTGAGACAATCATTAAATTGCTTAATTTTAAATTAAGATTTATAGAAAATATTCATACTTTTATATACAATGCATTTTTACATGATGATTTGAAAGATTTTAAAGGGGAAAGTGGAAGGATAGTGCATTATGGGAAGAGTAACATAAATTTGGGTTTATTAGCCTGAGTCTCTGAATGGAAGGTCTAACGAGTGATATCGGTTTAGTCTTCTTTTAGTTAAACTATTGCCGAGTATGTTTATTGCCAGGTTGTTTGGATGATCAGATAGTCCACTGACTAAATAGATTGATTTCTTCTAATACCCAGGGATATTTGAGTTCTACATGAATTTCCTGATTGCTAGTTAACAGATGAGCACCAGTTGGCATTCTCAAGAATTTGCTTTGGAAACTCTGAATGGTTTTAATGTTTGAGTCACTAGCCGTGCCCCACATTTAAATACAGTAGGTCCAAGTTGGTTCAAGTATTGTCTACTACTATAGTAGCTTATTCCTTATTTTGAGTTTGGAGTGGCGTCCAATGAGCCACTTTATTTGCCGAAGATTAAGATGGTTCTTTTTTGCTATTATATGAGGTCGCCTGTCAAGAGTAAGTAAGTTGACTTGCATCTGATATTTTCAGTTTTCTTTTCTTAAATTATGTCACAACATGACTTCAACCTCCTCAATGTTGCCTACCGCTAACACAACTGCAAAGCAAGAGTATAAAACTTATTGGATGCAGAATCATGTTGCTCGAAACCTTCATTCCCTCAATTATTTATATTTCACACAACAACGGCATAAACAATTACTAAAAGGGACTTAGGATAATTGAACTGGAACAGAAATTGCTGCTATAGTTTAAGGGTAAATGTAAATATTTTCAAGGCAGACAGTGACATTAGAATTGAAATTAGATATGCATTTAAAAAAAAAATAAGTGAGTAAAAATTAACGGTGATTAAGATAAATTGACTAGTAAATACAAATTTTGTCTTCGTCAATTAAAAACTGAAGATTTTGATTTTAGTGAAGGGACCCCAAAACAAATAGTAGACACAAAACTGCTAGAATTATTTAAAAAATACTCATTTATAAATATAGAAAATATGACAAAGGCATCATTTGTTGATTTATACTCGACCGTCAATAAGTTTTTAATTACGATTTGAATAGTTCAAAAGATATTGACTGTTTGAAAGGATTGGAACTTATTTCCATACCCTTATTTGGTATAAATGAAACCTTAACTCAATTAAAAGTTAATAACAATGAAGCTCACACTCCCACTAATATTACCTCGTTTAAGGACAAAATGTTTCTGTCATTGATTCTGTCAAAAGAAAGAACAATCCGAATAGTCAATTCTACCATGATACTAAAAATTACAAACTCTCATATAAATTCCCAGAAAAAAAAAAAAACAAAACGTAAGATGACTTCAATGCATTTTACTTTTCTAGTCTTCAACACATGCACTCACATTCTCTCTATCATAGAATATTTGTAGTTTGATATCTAAGTTATTTTTATTATGCATACGATTCGTTGCCACTATTTTTTGTAATAATTTGTTTTGGTTGATTTTCCAACTTTACTAAACTTCATCACCATCGCCATCGTCAGTAACCGGCTCATTCATGTTGAACTTGATTCCTCCTTTTTTCTTTTTTTTTTCTCCATTTTTTGGCTTCTGCTTTCTATTTGTATGCGTTTTAATTTCTTATATACTCACACACATACACACACACAGAAACAAATACATTCAACAAAATATTTAGTGTTTGCCATTGTACGATTTAGTATTTGTTGTTTAGTTTTTAGTTGTTTTTTAATAGTGCAGTTGTCTGGCCCGCAGTTTTTTGTTTTTCTCTTTTCTTTTTTTTTATAAAAGTCCTTTCATTTAAGTTCAGGATCCAGTCACTTTGTTTCTCTGTCTCTGTGTGCTTAAATAATAAATAGCGAAAATAAAATTTAATAGTTTTGCATTTGAAAATGAGAATTTCAATTACAGCAGCTTTGTTTCTTCCACACTCTCACAGTCTCTGAACTGAACACACTCAACCATTGAAAATCCTCGTATGGACATTTGATTCTGTTTGGGTCATGAACATGGTGGGGCTTCTATTTCCTTCTAACTGCTACTGATGTTCTCTGAGTACAGATTACAGAGAAAGGGTGTTGTGTTGTGAGTGTATTTGACTTTATTCTGCAGTTGTTTGTTTTCGTTTATTCTTTGCTTTCTCGCACATAAATTTCAATTAACATAAATTTTATGTTTTCTACTTTTGTTTAAGCAAAAAAAAAAAAAACAAAAAGGCAAAAAGAAAAAAGTTCTGAACTCGCTCACTCGCCTTAATATGACATCCTGAATCTCCACTAAACTCCGCTCCACACCTTTCAGTTCATCTCCTGTTCCTATGAATAGTAAAAGGATATTTCTGTTATTTTTTTCAATTATTTGTCTATGAAAAAGTTTCGCTGACATTATTTTTTGTTTTCGATTCTTTTCCATTCCTCTTCTTGTTCCTTTTTGGTTGAACAAAACTTTTATTTGGTGAGTTGAAATTGTCGCTGAAGGCGGCATCCATAGAATTTAATTCAACTCAACTCAACTAAACTGAATAGAAGAAAACTCAACTGAGCTCAATGATTTTCTAAGAAGCCATTCATTTTGAGTTAAGTGGCAAGTGTTGCTTATCACAATGTTAGTTGACTTTTAAGGCATTTCGAATTTGCCAACAACACAACAAACACCGAAAAGGGTTTGGCAAATTGCTAAAATGCGCTTTTTCTGTTCTTTCTTTTCTTCTTTTTTTTTCTTCTACTTTTTTTCTGTATTTTTTTGCGAAACGATAAAATGTCAAGAAACACAATCGAAATCTAACCCTAAAGCAATAAAACCAATTTCAAATTGTTATTTTTAAGCGCATGCAGGTTACTGGAGAACAAAACCAAAAATAAAGAGGCGCTTAAAGGAAAAAAAAAGGTAAGCAGTAGCAAGAAATAATACTAAATAAAGGAAGAATCAAATAACTTTTTGTCTTAGAAAAGGAAAAGAACAAAAAACAGAAAAAGGTGAACAATGAAAATCAGTATATGTAAATGGTGATGACAAAGGAGACCGAAGGGTAGACATAAGAAGCAAATGAAATGAACAATTTTCCATGTCAAGATAAGAAGTCAAACATACACCCACAAGGACCTACTTCTTCTATGCACAATATGTATATCTAAACGATACTCTGGTATTTACTTTGTAATGTATTAAAATACCTTACAAAAACAGAACAAAGATATGTTAGATAGAGAGACAGATAGAGAGAGAGAGAGAGAGAGAGAGAGTGAGAGGGGGAGCGAAGTGAGTGATACTGGAAATCAAGGCAAATGCGTTTTATTTGGGTTTTCATTTCTGATGAAATCAGCAAAAATACTCAACAAAAAATTTAGACAAAGGTGAACTAAGCCTAGAGTTAAGTTGAAAATGCTTTTCTTTCCCATAATAAAGAAAAACAAAATCACGCATTGTGAAACCAATAAAAGTGAAAACAATAAGGAAGCAACACACATGAACACGCATGTTGTTGTGTCCTACTGATTTCATATGAAAGTGGTGGGTTGAGGTACGTGAGAAGCTTCACAATCGAGATTTAAGTAAATTGACCGCACAAAATGAGCGAACAATTCCTGATAATGTTGACCTCTTTACCAATTTTTTTTTTTTTTTTTTTTGCACATTTTCATCGGTTCCTTTTTCTTGTTTAGGTTTTTCATTGTTTTTCTAAAAAAAATATTTTTATCAAAGAAAACAAAATAAAAAAAAATTCTAGGGAAATTTGTCAACAAATTAGCTATGCATAAAAATCGACAGATTATCCTTTAAAGGGATAAAAAAGAAAGAAAAAAGATATGGGTAAAACCAAAAAGGATAAACTAAAAATAATGTTAGAGACATTCAAAGTTTATCAAATTTGCCTACAGTTTGAATATTTTAAAACTTAATTCGGGTTATTTTATGTAGTAAGACTGTGTGAGATGCCAATAAAGTATTATGTAGTAGATCAATGTACAACCTTTAGAGACTTGCAATGGATACGAACACATGATGGGATTATATTCTCAGTAAATCACTCATGATAAAAATTTTAAATTGTTGCAGTATAAGAAAATTTAGTTGGAAGATATTTGAAAGGTTAGAAAATTTAAAATCATTTGAAATTGTCAAGAAAAGATGACCAAATTAAATACAAAGAGATTACTTTTACTATGCGCATTAATAATTTATTAAATGTTCCTTTTAACTCGCCAAGGGTGCTGCATTTCGGAGGGCTTTCGGATGCCAATGAATACGTGTCTCACTTTCTAGGAGCTCAGTACAATCCCAGAAGTTGTTATCTCAAACTCACGCCATATCACTCCTGAGTCTTAAGATCGGAATGACTTAACTGCATTGACAACAGGTCATATCATCATTGGATATTCCCTGACAAGATTGTCATGGTGATCCAAATGAGCTTCCAACCTACTCAGAAACTTGGAATCGTGCTGTTGCCATCAAACACCATTTTAGACTCGTTTCAAATGAATTACACAGTCAACTAACATACAGAAGAAGAATACTATCGCTATCGTTTATGAGGATCATATTCCACCACAACATTGACTGCTCGGTTGAATACCATCTATCATTGCTTGTAACGTCTGGAAGATGCGCATTATTTTTTTATGGACAAAGAATGGAATCATTCGATGAACAGTACACAAGCTTGATAATCTGCCTATTGGCAGAAAGCGGAGCCTTTCAACGGGGCCAGGATGTTGGATTGAATTGAATATTACTGTATTCTACATTTAAATTTTTTTTTCTTCATATGCATTGAATTTTATAATAAATTTGTGCCCAATTCATTTTGCTGCTTTTACAACCCCAAAAATTTGTATAGGCCAGGAAGAGGCTTCTGTTGCTAACATTCTCAATCTTCACATTATATGAAATTGATACGAAAACATATAACAATGTATAATTATTTTCTTAAAAGGCAATTGCCTTTTTTGGTCAAAGGATAATTTGAAGAAGTTCACATCTGTTGATACAAATCATGAAGTCACTTATCATATTAAGAATACCATGCACTTTTGGCAACCATGAGTGTGCACAAAAGCTTCACAACTACAATATTGGTTAAATATTTTAATGAAAATGCAATTAATCTTTACTTCAAAAGCTTAAACCGATATGAATTAGTGCCTCCAATACCAAAGCTAAGAACAATTAAAGACTTCCATGAATTTTCCCAAGAATTATATTTTGTGTCAATACATCATTATCACTTTGTATCTGTCAATATTTTATTGACCAATAAGAGTAGACCGCTATGTGTATAGTTTGGTTCAAATTCATTTTTCTTTTTCAAAAGTGCATGAAAACGTTTTCGCCATTGGGCTTTTGAATCTTCTCTCCAGAGTTTCTGCATTTCAAAAATTTTCGGATCCAACGGAGGCTCCTTGACTGGAATATTCTCATTGAGCATTTTATACAAATCAGGATCAATGACGGGTAAATCGTAGAAATCAACATAATAATGATTATTCGATACACCAAGAAATCCATATGTCACAGCTTTCTCAAGTGATTTAATGACAGCATCATGAACTTCATCTTTTCTGCGTTTCTTTTTCATAGCAACAAATTCAATAATTTGTTCAGCTGTAATTGGAGCACCAATCTCCTCCATAGCTTTGAAGATATGAAAGTTATTCTTATGTTTAATTGCAGTTTTAAAGTTTTGTAATTGAACCCATTGGGATGCACTCATTGTTAGAAAACCGGCAACAACTCCTTCTTGTATAGAGCACATGACATTGAATTCAATTCTCTGAGGTGGCAACTTCACATAATTCGCAATATACTGGACAATTTGGTTGAGATGAGCCGGTGAACCCAGTTCACAAAAGGCTTCCAATATAAAGGATCCATTCTTGATTGCTTTCACTTTCTTCACATGGTTTGCATAGTCGCGTTCTCTTTGAGTTGTCATTAAATAATTTTGATATTTACCAGCTAAGAACAGAAAATTTTATATTTGATATTTCTACAAAAAGTAACTTTATTATTTATTTTAAAGGCAAAGCTAACTTGGTTTTCTCAATTCATTTAATTTTCTTTTTTTTTTCTTTTTTTTTTTTTCAATGTGAGTGATTCAATTCATTGACTTAAATGGATATTATTATTGTGTCAACAATTCAACGTCATGTTCTCGATTAAGTTTAGAACTACTACATTTACTAACCTTTGGCACTCATTCATAACTTGTCAATGCATTCAATGCTTTAGAAAATGTCAATACAATCACAATTGTGTCCTTCGAGTGTATTTGCTCTTTGCTGTTTCCTTTCTTCTTGGCATGACTTCATGTTTCATGTTTCAATATCAAAATCAATCTCATCAAATTCAGTCAAGTGCACGAATGCAGAATTTAACAATAACAACAACAACAACATTAATGGCAACAATAACTAATCTGACAATTCGAAGAATGTCCAATGCTACTATAGAATAAACTACCAAATGGATAAGTGAATTGAAGAGAACTTCTCCTTGAATAGTACTCAACTCACTCCATCCTTAAACAAGTTCACATTCTATTGAAATATCTAATCTATTGAAACATTCCACATTGAGTAGACCTTTGTATTGTATCTCCCCAATGGATGTTCCAAAGGAATTGGTGATGATTCAAACAGATGTCTGGCATTCATGGAACTATTTATCGACTACGAATGACGTGTGAAAAAAAATAATCTTCAGAAAATACATAAGCTCAATAAATGTTACTATGGATGGATTCGGCGTATACTTATTTATTTTTTATACAATTCTGCATTGATACACGATGCATCACGTTCATCACAACACTCCTCCCGACTGACTGACTGTCTGTGTTGGGCAATTTTGAAATTATTCTCAGCATTGTTGGAATTCTTTTCAAAACACATAGAAGTCAAAAGCATCCTCTCTCTCTTTCTTCCTTTACATAGAATCTTCTTAAATGGATGCGTATAATCCAAATAATTTACAACAATAAAATTAGTTATGCAATAACAGTAAGAGTAATAAGAAGAAGAAAAATTGCAGATAAGTACAATTGTTTGATAGAAGGACAATCCTACAATAATTTTATTTCACATTTTATTGAGCTCAATATTTTTATTTTGCTTTTGATTTTTTAGAAATATTTATTTTTTATGCGAATTGCGTGTGTTGAAGAGCAGACCAAAATTCATTCACTTGGTATGTGAGTCTGCCTGTGTGTCATAAAAAGACGACAACAAGGACATAACAAAACAAAACAAAACATAACATAATACAAGTATAATAAGAACAACGACAGCAGCAGAAACAGAAACAGTAATAATAATAATAATAATACTAATACTAAGACAAGCCAAGCCAAGCCAAGTAGCCACAACAAAATTACTACGTGTCAGCGTCCTTAACTTATTTAGCAAACGAAACATTTTATAGCAAATCAAGGCATGTCACGAAGAGCAATAGAAAAAGGTGGAATATGTAGAAAGTGGGAGGGGATACAGCGAGAAATGAGAAGATGAAGAATGAGTGACAGCTGACCACAGCTGAAGTTGTCGTTTCGTTTTTGGTTTCTCTTTTATTTATAGCGATTTTGCTGACTGCAGCAGCAGCAACAGCAGAAACGAAAGTATAACCGGGTCTAAGACCTCTGAATTGAACTCTTACTTGACTTGCTTGAACCGCAAGTTGAGTTGAGTGAGTTGCAGCAACAATTGATTCTATCATTCACTAACTTTAATAGACACTTACAGACAAGAAGACTTTAGACATTTCCACATTTGTTCCTTCGTCCCTAACTATACTCTACATAATTTCCTTCATTTCATTGGCGTGAACTGTTAATGTCACTTAAAGTTTAACCACAATAAAATATGAAAATAATTTTTTGGCAAATTTGCGACACAATTCCAACCAGAAAAAAAAAACACAATGAAATTTCCATGGAAAAGCTAAATTCAGATCCATGACAACAAGAAACAAAGAAAAACCAACAAAAAAAAAATCCCACAACTAATTCACTTACTAACAAGCTGTCATGCTTAAGCCGAAAAGTATGCTACACAAAGCCATAGCGTGAACGAACATATTATCCTGCAACAGAAAAAAAATAGAAGTTACCAACCATCGTCACTCGCTGCTTGCTTAGCGGAAGTGAAAACGCTTTCACATATTCATAGATCTTTCTAATAGCAGCTTAGTTAAAGCGCAATTTAAGCAAACACAAAACCAAAGGAAATGAGTGAGGGAAAGTCAAGTCAAGTCATGCAATAGCTGAATCCAGACTCAAAGGCAATTTTGTGGTAGCAAGCATAGGACTAACATAGTCGTTCTTCCTTCCGACAGCTATGAGTTGAGACAAGAATTGAAAAGGTCGTTAAAGGCAACTCTGACGTCGTTACTTTGCTAGCTGACGTTATTAGTTGACAAATCTGATTTATGTGACATTTGATAGGAGCACAGGACAAAACGCTAGGTCACTGCTAAATGGCAGCATCAGTAGGACCAGCAGCATAAGGTAACGATGTGCTACTGACCAGGTGAATTTTCAACGGTGTTTCCTAAGTATTACCAACATCAGTCTTAAGCTACTGATGGTTTTTTCTATTTTTTTTTTTTTTTTTATATTTTGTTTTATAACCAAAAATATATTTATTCGAATAAATTTGCGACTTATCGCGCTTGTACGATAATTTTTGTAAGTCACATTCACTCTTACTTCTTGTGTTATTTGCCTGACATTTTTGATTAATAAAATCTTATTATGGTTTGTGTTTCTTTAGACTTAAAGGAACAGCAGCAGCAACAGCAGCAGCAGCATGAGGACCAATCTCCCTTGGCTTATGGTTGTTTGTCTAAAGATTTAACAATAGCAAATTAGTTGCTTACCAAAATCACACATAATACGATTTTCCTTAAATTTTCTTTTATATTTCTTATTGAAAAATGCATGCATTAGATTTTTGAATCATGGTCTGCTGCATTTCAACGATAAAGTCTCCTATAACTTTTGAAGGAAAAAATAACCAATGTCATATTGGTATTTATTTCCGGTGGATGTGCATCGTTCACCATTTTCAAATTTCATTTCCATAGCCATTTTTTCTAGTGCTTATGACTTTGGCATTATAATTTCACTATCGCTTTGGCAGCTGCAAGTTTTTACCTTCTTTCTAAAACTTATCAACAAAAAAAAAATAGTGCGCCATGCACTATGCTACATAATTTTTTCCTCATTCTCACTTATACATTTGTTTGTTTTTTTTCTGTTTGAAACTTTCTGCATGTGTGTGCATGTTTCTTTATTTTATATGTTTTCGTTTGTTCGTGTGTCTATTTTCAATGCATTTTTCCTTGCTTTCATTTTATTGTTCCTCTTTTTTCTTTCTTCATTTTTGTTTTTTGTTATTGCCTTTTTATTGTTGCTTTCTTTTAGCATTTTTTTGTTGAAGCTTCCTGTCACGTGCTCTGAACACATTTTCACGTACGTCGAATATTTTCTAAAAATCACCAAATTTTCTTTAGTACCCTTTTTTTTTTTTTTTTGCTTGTTTCAGTTGAAAATTTCAAAGCAATGGGAATTTAGATGAGTCAAGTTTAAGGATAGCAAATGCTACGACATGATGGCAATTGTCCTTTCTTAGATTTTGTTTTTTTTTTTAATTTTGTTAAGTGTTTTTGTCCATTAAATAGTGTACCTAAATTATTTTATTTTTAAAGTCTTTAATTTGAAATGCTTTTCTTACAATGAAAATAATGATGTATTTATATGGCAATTAACTTTTATAAGAATGAATTATAAAAATTTTGTCAACAGGTGATTCGTAATAAGGGTGAGGTAACTGAGTGAAGTAGTTACAAGTTGTTGATCTTACTGTACTATATACAGTAGCGAGAAAAAATAAAATAATTTTTCCTATTTTTATACATCTTGGTTTGTAGGAGAAATACGAAAAATGCCATAAAAAAAATATCATTTCTTCATTGGTTTATAAACAGAAAATCAGTAAAAGTAACTTTGCAAAAAAGATATACGAGATAAGAAAAACTAAACTGCACTTCACCCCATATCTCTATCGATTATCAGAAGTCTCCACGTCTCCCCATTGACAGATTACTAGGGACCTTAAGCCCACTATGCTTTGGATCATCATTTTCCTGGTTAATCTCTTGTTCAAAAACAAACGAAGGTATGCTAATTTTCTTATGAGACCATCCATTCCATCCGAGATTATAATATTCTTATATGCAAAGTATCCCCATTCCTTTTGATTCACCAATATATCACCGCATCCAAATCACATGGATATATTTTGAAATTGGTGTATGTGAAGTTGAATTAATTAACATAAGCTGGAATCATCTGACTATAGGAAAACACTATATGAAATTTGAATTCAAAAAATCTTAAGGCTTATTTTATAATATATCAATATTTGTATTAGTTTTTGGAAGATGAAGTACATAAAAGTGCCAAGTTTCTTTGCACAATTGTATTGATGTGTATTCCATTAATACTACTACCTTACATATTGAACCTTTGTAAAAACTCAACAATTTCAATACAAAATGAACAACTCTTGATTGACATTTGCTTTCGTCATTATTACTTAGAATACAATTCAGTTTGATTTCCGTTCTTGCCATCATTGAATTGATACTTTTGTCATTTATACAAACAACAGCCTAAATTTGATATAAACGTAAGATGCACCTTTGCTGCTGACACTTTATCTTAGAACTAAGGAAAAGTTAATGAGACTCAACCGAATAAATATGCTGGTAATTGTGTTTCAAAAATGGTAAACTTGAAAGAGTTTTAATCTATAAGAGAAGAAGATAAATGCAATTATGAAAATGAGTTGAATTGTCTAATAGAATAGTTCCATTCTCGCTTCTAAATGATTTATAGAATCTTTAAAAACATTTACTTAATTTATCTATTTCAATTTCAATCATTTTCTTCTAATATATAAAAATAATGTTTGTTTGTTCGTTTCTTATTTGCTGCTATACCGTTCATCTGATTGCAATAAAATGTTACGAAAGTGTATGGTTGGTTCCCGGCTCAAACATAAGGTAGTTTTGGTCCTGGTAGTATGCATATAAAAAAAAAAACAAATAGATCGATTATTCATGAATTACATTTACATTTACTGAAATTGTTATAAAATAAAAAAAAAAAATATATTAAAAACAAAAGATTCCTAAAAATTGGAATAAGTATTTTTTTGATTTTGAAACAATTCATTTTTTATTTGATTTTTGTTTTTTTGGTTTTGTATTTTTTTGTTTTTGTTTTTGTTTTTCATATACATTGAAATTACATTTAAAGTTATTTACAAAATTTGCTTAAATCTTATTAATAATATAATAATAAAATTAAATGTTATGGCATTTTGCATATTGAAATAATTTTTTTTTTTTAGATTTATATTTTAGTTTTTTGATTCTTTATATATTGGTTGTTTTTTTTTTAACTTTTTCCTTTTTTTTTTATATGAATAATTTTTATATTCTTTATATTTAATTAATTAATTAATAAATACACAATAATTTACACTTATAGAGTAGCACAGATTTTCTCTTTGTTTTTTATATTTTCTTTTTCTTTTTTTTTTATAATTTTTTTGTTTTTTTCTTTTTATTTATTTTCCATTTATTTTTGTGACAATTTATGGTTGTTATTTTTTGTTTTTTTTTTAAGATGTTCAAAAATACTTTAATTTTTAATACAAAAACAAAAAATTAAGCACGAAATGTCAAGCATTCTTAGTTTATATTTTTTTTTTTTTATAAATTAATTTTATTTTATATAATATTTATATTTTGTGTTTTTGATCAGTAAGTAATTTTAATAATTTTTAATAGTTTATTTTATTTTTAATTTAATTTTCTTTTTATTTTTTTTTTTTTTTTTCTTCAGTTTAAACTAAAATTCAATTGGCTGCAGTTAAGTGTATTTAGTGTTTCTTACTTAATTTACTTATTTCATTTTATGTTTAATATTTTTTTTTTTAATTTATATTTACACATATATACGATATATAAAAAAAAAATAACAATTTACATTTTACTTGTTTATGTTTTGGTTTTTTGAGTAAAATCAAATAAACAAATAAAAATAAAGTTGAAAACCAAAGAAAAAATAACTTTACAATAATTTCAATGTTCAATAATTGTCTCTATTTACAACAATTAAATTTGTTTGTGTATATATATTTTTTTAATTTTTGTTATTATTTATTTCATTTATTATTCTATGGGTAAGTGTGTCAATGAGTGAATGCGTGAGTGACAAATGTTAGCCTCACCTTGTCATTTATATCCTTCACGAGCACAAATGTGATAGATCACTTTATAAGTTAAGAATCAAATCTCTTTACTTTTGAGTATTTAAATTTTTTTTGAAAAATTGAGAATTAAAATTGAAATTCGATATCTTCTCAAAATGACTCACATGAGCTTTGATAGAAAACTGTCTTTCATGCTTGTAACTTATTGGGAAATCGCCTTTCTTTTTGTTAAAAAAACGAAGTATATTCCAGTCAAATATTCTCGAAAGCTAAGTTAACATTGAACTGTCTTTCTGTCAAAAAAGTTCTTGGTTATAGTTATAGAAGTCTGACAACAAGTTCACTCAAACATAGAAGACAGTTTCCCACTCATAGGCATATTTAGTATCCAATCAATGACGCAGATTCGATACTCAAACGTAACTTAAGAAAATTAATGATCTTGAATTCTAAGTATAACCATCCACATCAAGATATAATGAATATGAATGAACTAGTCCGACTTAGTGGCTTCCAACATAAATTACTGTTTTATATACAAACTATCAAGGTCCTGGGTTAAATTCTTAAATGACAGATTATATTGTAATGTATGTTTCTATGTATATTTATCATAAATGTATGCCATTGTGAAGGATATTCATACCTCGATTAAACCGAAGTTTCTTCTTTCTTTTGTATTTTCAATATATTAATATTTCTATGTTTCATTTCTTTCTTTCACATTTAATTAACTAACTAATTTTTCTGTTTTCATTTCTATTTCATTTGTTTTTGTTTTGATTTCTCCTCTCTTTTGTTTGTCATTCATTGGTTGAAAAACAAAATTATATATATAATAAATTTAAACAAAATTATCAGGAATGTTTTTAGTATTGTAAGTTTTTGATTTAAACACATGTTTCATTTATGTATCATTTTATTTTAATTTAAAAAGAAATTAATTTTTCATTTTCCTTTATGATTTCTTTTGTTAGATTTCGGTGATTTTCTTTCTTTCATTTAGTACAATAATAAAGATAAATACACATAATTTATTTATATAAGTAAAAACTTTGGCAATTTATAAATTTACGATATGTTTTTGTTAGTTTTAAGACTTGTCAACAGTCAACATTAATTGCTAAAATTGTTTTTTTATTTGTTTTTATTTATTTTAATAATATTTTTATGATTATTTTCATGTATAATAATATTGTATTATTTTTTAATTAGAGTTTTTCTTTTAAAAATCAAGGGAAAGTTGTTTTAAAAAATTTCTTTTGTCGCAATGAAATTCATTAAAAAATTGATTTCTCTTTCTCTTCTCTAAATACTTTTGCACATAAAATGGGCGGAAATTAATTATGTAAGTAACATAATAATCAAAAGTAATCATTTGCAATGCATTAATGAAAAAAAGAAGAATGTTTGTCTTTAAAATATGTAAAATGTTTGACCTGCACGACATCAATGGATTACACTAAATGTATATTTTTAATTTATTAATTACTGCCGTCACTCACATTAATGCATACATTTTATTTTATGATAATTTATTCATTAAGACTAACTAAACTAGAATTTCTTTATTTTTTTTTCTTTCAGTTAATATTTGTTTTGTTTGCTCATAGTTTTTTTTTTTACTTTATTAATGAAATTTAATATATTTATTTTATTTTTTACTCCTGTGCATATTCATTATTTTAATAATTCATTTTATTTATTATATTTTTTTATTTTATTTAATTTTTTATTTGATTTCTTACTCATGGCATTTTGTTGATATTATGTATTATGTATATTTTTTTATTTCTTATATTATTTATCAATAATTCTCCGATTCTTTTTTTATTATTAAATAATTTTTAACAAATAAAATGAGTTTTTGTGACTGTTTTTGGTTTTTTTTTTTTAAATTAACAATTTTATATTTACATTTTTTTTTTAAAATTATTTTTCAGCTTTTTGTATATTTCTTTTTTTATTATTATTTATCATATTAATTTAATAACATTTATTTTTTTTGCAAAATCAAATATTTTTATCAATTAAAAATTCATTAGTATTATTACAATGGTTTTTTTTAAATTTTTTTTTTTTTTGATTTTTTGTATTTTATTTAAAATAATTTAATTAATAGTTGCAATGTTTTGTTTTTAATTTTTTAAATCAAATTAAATTTAAGAAAGCTTTACCCAACATTAAGTAAATAAAAAAAAAATTATAATATTTATTTATTTTTATTTATCTTTTTCATATTTTTTTAATCTTTTTTAATGTTTTTTTTTTTTTTTTTGTCAATGTCATTTAAATATTGACTTTGGCTTAATGCAGCTACCGTGCAACTAACACTAATTGCTGTTGCTTTATTTGTTGATTTTGCTTTTGCTGTACATTTATTATTTCTTCTTGTGTTTCATTCAATTGCTCAATCTTTAAATACTGTTTCTGATCCTTAAACACAGCAATGGACGCATTATGAAGACATTCTGACTGAGCTAAACTATGCTGTTCAGTTGTGTATGCTCCTGTTGTTGATATTCTCTTGGAATCCACTTCTGTCTTCTTATTAGCAACGGAAGTCAATGAATTTTCTTTAAGCAGAATGCCAGGATTGTTGACTTTGATATCTTGATCATTGTTATTCTTATTTTTATCTTGATTAACCTTATTTTTACTCTCATTCCCTGTCTTTGTTTTCATTTGTTTACTTTTTCTTTTTTCTTTACCATTAACACCACCACCATTCTTCGGCCAAGCCTCCTGTTCGCTTTGGCTTTGACTGTGGCTATGGTGGTTCCGTCGACCACTTCCGCTGCACCCGGCAAGCGTTGCTGCTGTTGCGAGTGCAAGTAGCAGTAGCGTGCTGGGTGCATGCGAATCCGTTTTGCTGGCTGCATTTGAAGGTTGGATGAAAAACGATAAGATTTTGGTAACAAATAATTCCCGGTATGACGTACCTTGGACGGGATCAGCGCGTGAGTTGCTGGCGTAAACAGTTTCGCGTGATTCTAGCACGGGTGCCTTTTGTGGGCGATCGCCCTCGACAGACTCTTCGTTGCTGCGCCAATAGAAGGTCGAGAGTGAAGCCACACACTGAAAGAAAATGATTAATGATTAGCATAAGCTTAAATAGATTTTTACGTATTCAACTATCAGCAACTTACCTTCAACTTCATATCGCCATTACGGAAATGATGTTGTTCAACACGGAATTGTAGACCAAGCACAGATGTTTCAAGACCTTCGCGGCCATAAAGAATTGTCGCATATTTGCGTACATGATGCGGCTCAGCAGGTTCACCATTTACAAACCATGACAATTGTACTGCAGGCTTGGAACGACCAGCAGTGCAATTAATGCGCACCCAATCGCCAAGTTGGTAACGTGGACGACCACCTAAGATTTTCGGTGGTCCCTGATCGGGTAAAGCTAAAAAAAAAGTTATGAAAAATTGTAAATAAGTTTAAATTCTTAAAAAAATATCAAAAATACATATGTATGCGAGAATCAGCTTAGTGTATATAGTTTTTAGTTCAAAGGTTTTGGCTTGGGGGGCTTAAGTTTGTTGGATTGGCATATCAAAATGAACTGTCACCTGAACGCGACATATTGACAGTGAAAAGTACTTCAGCAAAGACGACGAGGCAGGAGAACTGTGGATGGGGAAAAAAATTGCTGCAAGCTGTGTAAAATTAAATTTACCGTTAGTTACAGGCGACAACAACAACAATAAGTAACTAACAAGCAACAACCAAGAGCCAACACAGCGAACAACGGAAATTCAATATAAGTTCCAGTCACTAACTTTGTTCTGGTTGCAACAGCAACAATAAAATAAAAATATATAAAACTGAAACTCGGAAATCGGAACTTTGTGGTTGGCGTTAAAAAAATGAAAAAAAAAAAACAACAACTGTGTTGCATTGATTGTCACACTGAGAGAAATTCTACATTGGAAATAAAATCATAAATCTACAACAAGAGGAAACTTTCTTCTGGACATATAACAGTTTCTTCTTTCCCACTCGCCATTCTAGCATCACTTCTAAGTCATACGAAAAGGTTAAATGGAATATAAAATATTTTTTTAATCACACATTCAATTTTTCTCAACGACTTTTACTGAAATCATTTGCTTTCCATGCTTTTGACTTGCATGCAACATTATTTCTATTTCTATTTCTATTTCTTGTTATTATTTTCATTTCTTTTTTTTTGTAATTCGAATTTCTTCGACAAGTTGTTCAATGTTGTTGCTTTATCGGTCAAAAAGTTTATAATTTCAATCGTCTGTTTTTTTTTTTTGTTTGTTTTTTTTTTTAAGTTCAATTGAAATACTAAAATTGAGTTGAAATTTAAACTATTGAAACAATTCATCGCTCTTGTCAGGATTTACTGAGATTCCGGTTACTGTTGTTTGTTTTTATTTCAAAGAAATTTCTTATCGCTTACAAAGATGTTGTCACCCTTCACCATTTCAATTCCTCTTCCGATTTATCATTTCTGCCATGCTTCAGAAGGAAATTGAATCTCAGACTCAACTCAAATTGAGTTAGTCAAGAACGGAAGAAATGTAGACAGTTGGTTGCTACTTGAGTGGGCGAACATGGTTGGTTGATTGCTCTTCAATAGAAGGGTCATCATACTACCATCCTAAGAACAAATCGGTTCGGAAGTGGGACATTAATACTATTAAAAGATATTAGATTGATTTTGTCAAAGATAAAGAGAATATATCCAAAGACATTTGACAAAATGTTATAGGAATGTGTGGAATCACTTAGTCAATGAAAGATTCACTAACTACAAAGCAATTGAGTAGCATCATCATCTCTCAACATATTCATTGATTCTGGTCAATTCTTAAATGAAATTTCAATCAATTTAGATTATTTTAACTAAAATCTGTTTCAACATTAAGCTCAACTTCCCTTAAATGTAATCGACATATTGCCAGTTTTTTCAAGATTTTTCTTCATCTTCCTCTCTCCCTCTACCAAAGAGTGTAAAAATTTAACAAAAAACAATAACCAAACAAAAAAATATGCCACAACATTTTGTTGTATCAAAAAATTTTGTTTTCGCCATGAATTGAAAAAAACTTAACAAAAACTTTGCCCAAAGCGCTGCAGCATGGCAAGTAACTTTGAATGGATTGGTGGCTATGACGAGAAGAAATTGAGAAGTAAATTGCAAGGAACGGCGGCATGCAACAATAAGTATCACTTCAACTTAGTTGATGGTCTTTGTTTTGTTTTGTTTTGTTTTGTTTTGTTTTATTTTCTGAGCAGCATTCAATAAACCAAAAGACATTAAAGCTTCCAAAAACTGAACAACAAAAAACAACAATTTAAAATGAAAAACAAAAACAATAAAGAAAATAAAACTTTTGTGCTTTTCTTTGCTGCTTTTTACGTTTTTCCTTTTTGGGATTTGTCTTTGCTAAGGTTGGCGCTTATTCAAATGCTTTTTAAATGTTACTTTCTTCTCTTCGCTTTTTTGTTTTGTTACAATTTCCTTATATTGTGTATTTTTTCACATTTTTCTAATTAGAGTTTTTTCCTCATTTAAATAGTTTATTGTTTATACTTACACACAACAACCATATCACCGTGCTCGGTGACCGTTTGAAACGATGGCGCCTCACCGGAAACTTCACAACGGAAACGTCCCGCCGATTGTAGGTTGACATCGCGCAATGTAACAATTGCATCGCTTGAGTTATGCAGCTGAAATTAAAGAGAGAACAAAGAAAGAATGAAGTTAAATTAAAATCCAAAGTAAAGTCGAAAGATAAATATTTTCTTAAATTTAAATTAAATTAAATTTTAAGTAATTAAAAATAAATTTAAAAAAAAAAAATTATAATAAATTTACCATGAACTAAGAAAAAATGTAATATTTATTCCCACATCACAAGGAACATAGCTTCAAAGGTCAGTGTAGTCAGTACGCTATATGGCATGTCCGTCCCTCTGTCCGCCCGTCCTTCTGTCCTCCTGTCTGCTCATATGTCCTTCTGTCTTCTACTCCAGTCTGGCTGCTCTCCTTAGATGAGAAGGCTATAAAACATGCTTAAAGCATTTTTCAAGCTTAGAATGTCTCTACACTTCAATGGGAAATGGTTTTAAAAAGAGTGATGATGTTGCCGGTAAAGGAGGTAAGAGATAAAGAGTGAAGTAAGATAGGTCGATTGTTGGTACTATATCTACATATAGACAGGCACAGGCAGGACATGGAGTACAGTGGAGTGAATTGTAGTGGAATGAGGTGAAGTTAAGTATTCGTTCAGCATGTAAGTGCACTTTGTTATCTTTTATTGCGCATTTTTTTCCGTGTGTTTTATCCTTTTAAAGCGTCTACTTCGTTTTACCCCTGGCAACAATCTTTTGCCTGTCGGTCGGTCTGTTGTTGTTTTAACCTAATTTATCGTTGCCACAATCGACTAAAATAACAATAGCAACAAGAAGAACAACAACATCGAAGACTACAACGAGAGCGTTTAAACCTCAACTAGTCAACTATTTGAAACTGCAATAAAGCAAAACAAAAAAAGAAATCGCAACAACATAAAAAGGGCAACAAAAATAAACCAAAAGTTTGGTGATTTTATCAGGAGTGAGTAAGTGACTGACGGAGTGAGTGAGTGAATGAGTGAGTGGCGAGTAACGCGGACGCGCACTCAAAATCGATTATGCTAAAACAATATCCGTTCATATATACACACATACATACATACTCATATACATAGATATATATATATATTAAATACATATGCATGTGTATTACGCCCATTAAGTTGTCTTTGGGTTATATCAGTCGATGGAGGCATGAGTGTGATGTGGCAAACAGAAGCTTTTATCGGGTGCGCAACATCAAAGTTGAAGGCGAAGTTAGTCAAATGAAAGAAAAAGTTAAGTACAAGGAGAAGGAGAAGGGGAAGGAGTTCAGTGGGAGAAAATCATTGAACCCAAGCCATGTGTTGAGTGGTTAGCCAGAAGTCAACGAGCAACTTGCCATCGGGTAGGATAGGATAGAGGAACTTGGGTTCACACACTCGCTGCTACTGCTACTACTGCTGCTGTTGCTGCTGCTGCTGGTTCTGATGCATGTTTACTTACATTATAGACACGTTCAAAAAGCGCAATTCGCAACAAAATTTATTGCACACAACTTTGTGGCAATTGTGGCAGAACCATAAAAGGGGAATGACGGAAGTAGAAGCAAGCGGTTGATATGTTAAAATAAAAGATTCATTTATATTTTCCAGTAGCCACTTTATGCAGCAGCTCATCGCTACTAGTAGTAGAGTAGATATAAAGTTGTTTGCTTAATGTTTAAGGAAGAAAAACTGATTCACATGAGCACTTAGTATGCTTGATTTCATGGAGAGTTTTTCCGCTATTGAGTTTTTACTAAGAACATTAAGTTTAAGTAAGCGAAATTGTGTCATTGAAATCAGAAAGATTTAAAATTCAACTGAAATTATTGTATGTACTTATTTCAAATATTTATTCCATTCATAAAGATGTAAATACTTAGTTTGAATCGAAATACAAAATACTTTACAGAGAGACTTAAGTTCCATTTGACCCAAAACAGTTCCTTTTATTAACATTCATACAGTTCAATACTAAGTAACTAACTAAGGACACTTTGAATCCAAGAAAAAGTTTGAAAAAATATAGAATTTATAAAACCAATTACTATTATATTCTGTAATTGATTGATTTTTATAATAAAATACATTAAGTGACAATTTGGGACGTTTGTTTTGAGAATATTTCGTTTCAAAATTATTATATTGAAAACTGTATATACAATTCATATCAAAATTTTACCTTATATCTTATTTATCTTTTTCATATTTAATGAATTCTTAAAACTAATACTAAGATATATGATTGCTTACTTGCTTGATACTTACATCAACTAAAACACCTGGCAGTAGAAACGTTTGTGCTGGAGGCATATCACGTGGCACATAGCGATAGAACTCATTGCCATCCTTATACCATTTCACCGAATAGAGCGCCTCACCATCCAAATCGTAGAGACATTCCAGTTGAGCATGTGAACCTTTTATCACAAAATTTGGTATGCGCACTTCGACTAGGCGCAAACTGTGTGTGAAATCTGAAGAGAAAAAGGATAAAATTTTGATGAGTAAAAAATGAAAATTGAAACTTTACGGGACATTGATTGATGGAAGGCAACAAGGAAAGTTACGAGTATTTTTCCCATTTTATTTTTTTTTTTTTTTGTTTGTTTTCTGATAATAAATTAAATGAATAATTATGATTAAAAAATAATAATAATAAGCACTGAGCGCCGCTGTTCACTTTTCACTGCTCACTTTGTCTTCTTGTTGCTGGTTTTGGTTGTTACATTGCATAAATGTCAGTCAATCAGTCAGTCAGTTGTCTGAGTGGGTGAATGACAGAATGAGTGAGTAAGTGAGTAAGTGAATGATTGTTGATGAGGTCAAGTGATGTCTGTGTAAAAACTCACTCACCACAACAACAGTAACAGCAACAGCAAAAGATGAGTTACAACAATTTAATTAATAACAGAATTTTGCCTATGGTTTGTGGCATGTTTGCTAGCAGCATCTTTTGAATACTTTTTGCCATTAACATTTTTTTTTTTTTTTTTTTAATTTTTCTCTTATTTTATATTATTAATTTATAAAAGTAACTAGAATTGGCTCAACTGAACTGAACTGGACAGGACAGAAAAGAACTTCAGTTGAGGACACTCGAGGCGACATCAGCTGCATTATTATAAATTTGATAAACAAGTCAACAACACAATGCCTTGCCACATGCCACACAATACTGATCACACATCACTCACTCACTGGCTCACTGGCTCATTCACTCTTTACTTTACTCTTCGCCGCTTGTATTACTGCCTACATTTATTTGCTTGTTGCTACTGATGTTATTGGCTTTGGTAATAATTTTATGAAAATGGCAAACTTTGACAGGCAACCAATGAAATCCTTCAGATTCAGTTCAGTTCTCATGGGCGTTAAGTCAGAGTCCTTGTCAGTGCAATCGTCAGCCAGTCAAACAGTCTGTTAGTCTATCACTCAAATGACTGAGAATGGTTCTGTTCTGTGAAGTGGCTCTTAACCACTTTTCGAGAAAACATTTTGTGGCAACTTGTTTACTGTCAATATTGACAAACACACTCATTCGTTCAATATGATGATGCCTTACTACTCTTTCCTTAACTTTCTCTTCTTATCCATTGTAATGGTCTGAATAGTTAAACAAGGCAACAAGGCTTGTGTAGAGAGAGCTGCACAAAAAATATGGCCAAGTATTTCAGTTACAATATTTTATGGCTTAAAGACATTGCAAACATACATTTTGTTTTGTTGTAATGTCAGCTCAAGTGACATGAGTTGTCGATTGGCAACAGGCAAAGAAATTGAGAAGAGATTTCATATTAAAAAAAAAAAAAAATGTTAAGCATACGCAATATGAAATAGAGTGAAGAAAATTGGAATCAGTTTTCCAGAAATATGAAATAAGCAATGATAAAATGAAGTCAGAGATCATAAGAGTAAGTATATGAAATTATATTTAAAATATCATTGGTTTATATTCCATAAATCTATTTAAACTATAATACTTGATGAATAAATACTTATAACTTGATATGATAAATCATTTCTCTTATTTCTTTTTTTTTTTTTTTGTTTATAGTAAACATCTTAATTCAAATGTTTGTATTATGAATTAAAAGTCATAATATAAAATATCGCATGCAATAATTCTTTTTAATACAATCAAACATCAGTCATGATTTGCGACTTTTAAATATGATAAATAACAAAATCAAGTGTACAAAATGCATAAATAAATATCGCATGTGATAACAAATGGAAAATAGTTTCAAAACCACATATCGCTGCGATAGTAAAAGTTTGTTTGTATGTTTGTTTATTTTATTTATTTATTTTTTTTTTTTTGTTAATATAAATATATTCACCATAACATGCATCCAAGACCAACGAAGAAGTAAGAAGAACATAATTTATATTCATATAAGCATACACGACTATTCATTCTACTCTCCTATAGAGAAACTTTCTTCTTCCAACCAAAATATAATTATCAACGATGCAAGGATGCACGAACACTGAACACTGAACACTGAACAGTGAACATTGAACAGTAAACAGTAAGGACTTGAGGCTTAAGGCAGCCATATACTATAAACAACAACAAATACAAGTAGCATTTCCTTACTTGCTTCGTTTAGTCACCCTTCGCTTAAGCTATGAACAAAAAGTTGACATAATTTATAAATTAAACAGGATATATTTGCAGCAGTTGCTTTTTGGGCGCTGACATGGCAGAAGCCACAACAGAATATCTACCATATACTAGTATGGCAACAAGAACAACAACAACAATGCAACCGATAGGGAAGCTGTTTGCGTGATCTGACAGCCACACACAGGCGCACGCACACATTTTGTCTCATGCGATAGATTTTGTTCTTTTTTCTTTTCTTTTCATTTATTTTTTTTTTTTTTTCATTTCATAATATTTGAAGCCAAGTTTAACGCGACAAGTTGGCAACGCAAGCACTCAGAACGAAAGAAGATAGTAGTAGATTTACAAATATATTGTATAGTATTAGGATATGATGGGAAGGGAAGTGTGGCAAGGGAGGGTGAATGATTGCGAGGCATAACATTGAAGACGTTAATGACTCGAAGCGTGTGGCATGCGAACTTTGCTTTCCCGCAAAAGACTCTATACACACATGCCATCGGTTTGTGGTTCCCAGAGAGCAACAAAGAGTGCAGGAGAATGAAGATTGTCCTGTGTTCTTGTTGCTCACTCTGTTTTAAAACAAGTTTCTTTTCTTTTATTCGTTTTTTTTTCTTTACTTTATTTTTCTTTAGATTGTTTTTTGTATTTTTTTCTTATTACTAACAACTTTGCTTAAGTAAAAAATAAACTTTCGTTTTTTGCCTTTGCCCTTGCCAGCGCCTTCAACATATATTCTTTTGCTTTCTATCGTCAGCTGTGTTGCAGAGTAGAGTAGAGTCGACTAGAGTAGAGTAGAGTAGAGAAGACAGAACTCATTAATTCTGCTTACCAAAGAGTCACAAGAGAGGAACAAATGTGCATGTGCCGTGCCTCGTATGTTCACAACAAAAAATAATAAAAAAAAAAATACACAAGAAAACTCAAAGAAAATAGTGGCAAAGTAAGTTGAAAGAAAAGTTTTGTCTTGTAATTTGTGTAACTTTGTTACAACGAACGAACGAACGAACGAACGACAGATAGACGATGACATCCCTACGCATCCACATGCAACCTTCTTCTTTGGCTTGCCATCAGCATTCTTCGATCCTTCTGAGAAAAAATGTCAACGCTCAAAAGAATTAATATGCTTGCACGGCGACCTTTGCCAAGTAGAAAATCAATTTCTTTATTTCAAGAAAACTTTTAGCCAAAGGACTAAAGGACTTCATTGGGTTAAGTGATTAAATTTGAAGTAACATCAGCAGCAACAGCAAAACTAAAAGCAAATGCAAAAGAATCCCGAAACTGTCATCGTTTAGCAATTCTCATGATGATTATGATATGAAATCATTTCGATAATGATGACACCTAATGACATCAAATGGTAAAGATGATGTGGATAAGGAAAAGGATGATGATGATAATAATATTGATGGCAATGTGTCTCTGTGAACCCAAAGGCAAAGCATAAAGTTTTATCGATAACTTTTCAACGCCTGATTTTATTATCCTTATTATGCTTAAGCACTTGTTTCCTGTGATGAATTATTATACTTTTTACTATATTTGATTGCTAACACTGCGTATGTGTGTCCTTAGGAAATAGACATGCATTCAACCAAACTATCAAATAATATTGTAGTTGACTCTTGGCCAACAATAATTCTAAGAATCTTGCGGTTCCAGTGCTTATTGTATGTTTGTTCTGATAGCTCGGCATGCAAGTGTGTTGAGGACAGCAACAAAACTTCTTTCCAAGACTAAAGTTGCATTCTGCTTGTCCTTTCTTGACAAGGATATGTGTCTGCGTTCATTACACTATGTTCGTTTGTTGCCGCGTCCAGTCAACTGGTCACTTGTTTGTCTCAACTGCAATTTAGTCATAACGTGTCCTGATGATGCTTTCCTTTCTGTTCTGCTTTTCCTCCTCATACGTGTTCACTACTTCTCTTCCTTCGTTTCCTCTTTTGACCGAAACAGTTGCATTGTAGCTTAATATCCGTTTCCGATGGTAATTTTTTTTTTTTTTTTTTTTTTGTTCTTATCCTTTCTTGTTGCACTATTAGTGTGCGTAGGGATTTGTTTGTTTCTGTGTGTGTGTGTGTGTGTGTGTGTGTGTGTAAGTATCTATGTGTGTGTTGTTCCAATGTCCACATGTTGGACAATACCATGTAAGAAGCTGTTTGCTTATGTAAATGTAAATGAATCGGCCTGAGTGCCTTAAAGTCTACATCTGAACTTAACCCAGAATCAGTGCGAAGCATCCTGTTTCCATTCTGTCGTCAGTGTTGTTTATATTGTTCTTGTTGTTGTCATTGTTGTTGCTGTCGTTGTTTCTGCTGTTGTTGTTGTTGCTGTTATCCTTGCCAGCTCTTACTATACGCGAGCCTGAGGTAACAATATTTGTTTGCTTGCTTTCATCATTTGCATATAATGGAGCTGTAAAAGTTCATAAGATGCTTCCTTCATGTGCCATTCGGGACAAAGTCTCTTCTCTTATACTCCCTTGCAATCCTTGCTGCAACTGATGATTTTCATGCATGCGCACCAAAATATTTAAAGAATACATTTTTCAGGAATTTTTTTTCAACTTTAAGTGAATATGAATAATTTCTCATCTAAGAAAACCAAATCATTTCACGGCTTAATGCACACGCATACAAAAAAAAATACTATAGTTGGAAGAGGCTCAGTCAGAAATGAAATAAAATATAATTTTTTATTGCCTCATTTAAGAAGGCAACGCTTCGAGGTTAGAAATAGAAGAGAATATAATCGAAAAATATAGAAAGAAAGAAAAAGAAAAGGAAAAGTAAGAAATTAAACTAGAAAATGAAAGAAAAACAATTGAGACATGACTACATAGAACAATTCAAGCAACAAGAATATTTGAATGCCCAAAGCAATGTATAAGTAGGATTGGGTGGCTTTCATGACTTTCCTTCGATGAAAAAAAAATCCAGAAATTACGTGGCTCATATTCCAAGACAATCTCTCTCTTTCTCTATCACATTCCCCATCCCTACTTAATCTGCACCCCTCGCATAGACAGCGAATACAATTACAAAAGCTTCCTGGATAGAATTCCCAGGAGTAACATCAAAAGGCGCTCCAATGGACAAATGAAATGAAAACCGAGGTTGAGAATGAGAAGAAAAAAAAAGCAAAGCAGTCAAGAAACCAACAACCAAAGCGCGAGGATTAAAAAATGCAGTTGCCCTCCATAGACAAACTTTCAATGAAAATAGCATAAAAAAGGAACAAAGGTTAAACTATTGGCAATATTTTAAGGACACTTTGTCCTCTGTTTGCCACTCTCTTTCTCTTTCTTAATATCCATTGCATTTTTTTTCTTGCTTTTCTTCTTCTCATACAATTTTCTTTTCTTTGGGAAGCTGCAATGAATCTCACATTTCATTTTGCGTTTAACCATGATTTACTTCATTATTTGTTTTGCCTTTATTTATGTATGTGAAAATATTTGGGATTTTGGTTATTCTCTCTCTCCCATCCCCTCCTTTATCCTTGATTGGCTTAGTTGGAATTGTAGCTTTGACTATTTATTAAGAAAATTCAATTCAATGTGTGTGTGTTTTGCGGTGTCAGCCAAGAACAACCCAACTGCTTGGTTGGAGGCCTGAGTTTGCTGTGGCTAAACCCATTATATTCATTAGCAGACATTGGACTTAACGGGCATAGTCATTGGGCTATTACCTTCCTTTATCATTAAATTTGTTGTTCTTTTTTGGATAAACGACAAAAAACGTGAGGCGTTTCAAAATAAACTGCAACAATTCACAAGTATAAGGAAAAAATCATACACTGAAGCTAAAGATAAAACTTAAAATTTATTAGGTTATCTCATTCAGTTCATTGAGATATTTTATCTAACAAACAATGAGATCATGTTTTTTATTCAATTGCTTATAATTCTCTCAATATCCATAGGTCGACTGACAATTTTCCGCTTACCTTCTGGCAGTCTTTATTATTTTCTGGGTCCCTAATCGTACCTCTAGAAATTTTGTTTATCTAGCTCCAGGTAGATGCACAGCTACCTTCGCCTCACACGATCCATTTGGCGAATTATGTATCAATTATAATAATTTATATCACATCCTTTCTCCTGATATTTCACCCATCATCTAAAACTGTCCATCTCAGAGTAACTGGACCATGATGACTTAAGTTAGATGACATTTTCCATCCTTATCTCCCAAACATTTCGTTTCTGACCACACTTTGACTGTGATTATGGGCATAGCTTGCCTAAGCAAATAAAATTCCCCTAACTGGAGAATTATCTACAATACTTATTACACATTTATTTATTAACTATAACTAAATAATTATTATGCCATTACAAAAACCTCCTCTAAATCTTCTGAAAATCATATGTCAATATCTTCATAAAACTTACTATTATATTTTCTTCTGAAACCACCCACGTGATGTATGTATGAGTTCTTTGTACTTACTGTATACAATCTATGTATTGTGTATATTTATGTGATTCAGCGTTAGTAATTTGCGCTTTATTGAGATCTTGTTTATTTACCAAGCAATTTGTATTCATTGTACAACGAGCAAACGCTAAATCCCACATCCACCTTCATACAACAAACTTTTACTATAATAAATGCCAACCTCATCCCATTAACCATCATCAACTTTCACGACTTCAGATCGTAACTTATATAGTAGTTTCCGTAACACATTTCATTGTTTGTCGAATTGATTTTTATGCGCGCCTAGTTCATTTTTGTAGGCGCTTTCAGTCAAATTACCCATCAGCATAGAACATTTCTGAGAAATGAAAGTTTTTTCACCAAAACAAAAAAAAAGAAAAAAAAAAGACTCACAGAAAAAAAGCAACAAAACTAAAATCATTTTGCTTTCGGCTTCTATTCAGCTTCGACAGCCTTTTTTTCCACATTTAAGCACAAAATAATTGTTTTCCCTCATTTTGAGTGTGGATTCATTTGTTGCTTTGCTTTTGCTTCACTTTGCTTCTTTGCCTTCATTTGTATCATTCCACTTACATTCACCAACTAACTCACAATATTAATGAATATCTGTCTATGTGTATTTTGTATGTATTTTGTATTTCTTACTTAATTTATTTGCAATTAGTAACATTTGCAAGGTCAGAGATATCAGTTGAAACAGGATATTATTTGTAGTATGTCCAAAGAACATTTCGTCTTGATGCGTTAGAGTAGGAGTTGGGGTTTTGCTTCATTAGGCGCCATTTTGTTTGATTACATTAATTAGTAATTTCGGCATGTATGGGATTTATACAGCAATTAGCAGAACAAGTCTTGCTTAAAGCGCAACAACTTAAACTCAACCAAACTACAACAAATCTAAATAGAACTGAACTATACTAAACCAAATCAAACCAATCCAAGCCAAACTGAATTGAATCGAAGTGGAATGGGTGAATATTTTGCTATGGAAAAACTTTAAATGGTGCATAAAATTTATGTAGAATAAGTTTACAGCATTAAAAGACCTTGCAACATCGTTTGGTGTTATACTGCTGTATAAGTTTCAGGATTCTTTTACTAGTACATGTTATACTTTTCATAGCTAACAAAAACTAAACTAAACTTGGAGAAATATAAGTCCAAAAAATATATAAATAGAACAACCAAAAAACGGATGATAACATGATGATGATGAGATACAATGGTAGCAGGAGTAGTAGAAGATACAGTAGCAGAACATATTGCATAGTTTTGTGCATGCAAGCTGAAAATTAAAAGTGCTTACGTTGCAAAGGAAATGATGAGGACGCGGGTAAGAGAGACACAGTCAAACAGGACATCACCATCAACAACCACAATAAAAACAACAGAATTTCATGAGACTCAGCAAAAGTCAGTGTAACTACTACACTAACACAATCAACTAACTCTTTTTTTTTTCTGTAAAATTAAGGGGGAAAACATGAGAATGTTATTAGACTGAGTCTGAGTATGAGTCTATGTAAACTATACAAATGAAGTTGCTTGCATGTTGCATACTTTTTTGGCACTTTTCTAAAAATATTTGCCCTTTATCTTGCACTCTTACTCTCCCTCTTTCTCTCTCTCTCTCTCTCTCTCTCTTTGTGTTTTGAACTCATAATTTTTGCATATTAATGTGGCTCCTTTGAAGATCACATAATTTGCTATTATTTCACTTTTTGTTGTTGTTGTTGTTGTTGTTGTTACTTCACTTAACAAAAAATATGAAAATGTTCATGTTGTATTCATAATTGTTCAATGGCGTGTCTTTAGTACAATTGTACAAATTTAAAGAAAAGAAAAATGTGTTGTACTTGAAGATTCCATGTTTAATAAACTGGAAATAAACTTTAATAGAAATTTCTTTAATGATATAAATTCTTTGAGTTTATTCCTTGAATCATCGAATCATTGCCTTCAATAAATAAATCCATCAAATTAATTGGATGGACTTCAACATTTAATACACTTCTTCAATTTAATAAACCATTTTCTTAATATAATATTAGGGAAATAATTGGATATCCACTTATCTAACATAAGTATTCCTTCTGTGATGTTATGTTTTGTTAGTATTGATTATCTAAATAAATTTGAAGAGATTTTCAACAGATGGCATTCATCGGACAATATGTTATTGTTACTTAGCATAAGCAATATGCTACTTTTGTGTAACAAGGATGTTTTCCAAAGCTCAATTCAGGGAAAGATTATCTTTTTTGTTTTCATCTTAAAGAAAAGTCACGTAGAAAATTATAGAATTATTTATTTAGTTTGATAAAAATATGAAACATACTACTCTATTAATTTCTACTACCGAATATTAATTAAGAAGGTTCGAGAAATGAAGCAACTAAAATCTACAATCAACTCCTTTAATACTTATTTGTACATCCTGTAGAATCTTCAACATTAATGAACACTAAGCAAATTTAATAAGATATTCATTCATTTTAACTAGGAACTTCAACTTTGTTTCTCTTTTCATTTTTTTGAGTAAAATTAAAACTCCTTTTATTTTATGATGATGATGATGATGATGTATTTGTTTAAGTATTTTTTCTTGTCAACTTGCCAATCGAAATATTGTAGATATGTATAATGACAATGATTATCATAACACAATTTGATTTGATGAGGGAAACCAAGGAAAATCTTTTGCACTTGGCATACAAAATTCTTTTAAGCTTTCCTTTTGTCTTGTTTCCTTTATTTGTTTTTTGGCATTCAACATTTGTAGTGATTGCAGCATAAAGTTTGTCTCTACTCTTCCCGTTTGCTTGTATAATTTAGTGTTTTGCTTTAGATAAATGATTAAGTTAAATTTAGCAATTTCATTCTACAAAATTTTCCTATTTACTTTTTCTTACTTCTTTTTGTCTTCATTATTACAATGGAAGTCAGTGGAAATTGTTTAATTTTTCATTCTCTCTTCTATTCTATTCTATACTTTCATCTTTTAACTATCTTATTTTTCTCTTTTTCACTCATTGCTCGTTCATTCGTTTGGTAGTGCATACCCTAAGGCGCCAAAGCTCTAATTGCAACATTCGCCCATTATTTTTCTTTTGACTTTGAGAATTTGTTACGAAATTCAACACATTTATTTCAACTGCTTTCATTTTCTTTTCGTTATTTCTACTACTATTTACTTGTATAAGAAAGCAATAAATAAAAATCCATTTAAAGCTTATCATGGGGCACAGCAACAGTTTGTAGTATCTATGAGTATTACGTCGAAATGTCTATGATACCCTCTCTCTCTCTCTCTCTCTCTCTCTCTCTATTTCACTAGAAATACATTTCGATAAATAGATAAATTAAAAACAATTAATAATCAATAATGATAATGATGATGATGACGACAAATCGCTTATAAGATTTGCCACAAGCAAAACACACAACAAAACGATGTTGCTATTAAGTACCATCAACAACAACAACAACAACAACAACAGGATAAAGTAGATTAAACTAAAGCAAAGTTATTGAGTACGAAGAATTGTAGTAAGCCTAGTCCAAGTCCAGAAGGAGATTTTGGGACAGGGCATAAGGCGCAAGGCATTATGTCTTATCGCATGCCTATTGAGGCTTAAAACCAAATCGTTGCCGCGCAAAATTCTCTGTTATCTGGAAAAAACAATCTTAAACTAAGGCGACTGACTGCCAAAACGGTGGCAGCAATAACTTTTTTAGGTTTAGGTTTAGGTATTGTTTTGTTCGAGGAGGCATGAAATTGTTTGTTTATTGAAAAATGATTGTGATTGTGCACGCAGCTAAACGACACACGAGCCACCAAGAGACAAACGCATAAAAGAAAAAGATCTGTCCATCTATCTACTTATACTGTATAATGCCTTTAGCTTGTTGCGGGGTCATTCTGTCGGTTGCTTTGGTAGCTCATTCTTTGTATAGCAACGACAGCATAAGCAAGCGAAGACAAGATGCGATTATGCGATAACCCAATGAACCTATGGCCACTGTTTCTCATTCAGTCACCTCTCTTCGATTTACCATGTAACCATCACCAGCATCATCATCATCATCATCACTAGTATCATTATCATCATTATTGTGTATCATGCTAAGTTGCCAATGCCGTCGCCATTTCGTCTGCATGCTGCCTGCCGTTTTAAGTATCTTGTTGTGTGTGTTGTAGGCCTCTCATTTTTTTTTCTTAGTGCGAGTATCTTTTTTCTTGTTGCCTTCTTGTTGTTATTTGCGGGTTTTACAAATGCTTTTAGCATATCATTTCGATATCAATCTGTTAACAACACTTTTGGGGGCATTTTTTGTTTATTTATATTTATTTTTGTTTGAATTTCCATTTCAGTTTTTCAATTTTGATTTTTTTGATATGAGCGCGCGGCACTTTATTTCATTTTACTCGATGAGATTGAAAAAGTGAAATGCTCTTAGTGAAGTTTAGTTGTGTTGAGTTCAGTTGAGTTTAGTTTTCATCTCGGTATTTTTGTCTCTTTTTTATTAATTTTTTTTGTTTTTTATTTGATATTTTGTTATTGCCAACTGAGCTGAGCTTATCTTGACGTCAATAAATTTTTAGTTTGAGTTGTTGAGCGCTTTGTTTTGTTGTTTTGGTGTTTTATTATTTTCGAAACAAGTTCAAAGTGCATTTAGTAAGTGCACACTGAACGATCGAAACATTATAGAGTTACAGAGTGGACCGACAACGGCTGACGTCCATTTCAAGTGGATTTTGAGTGACTTTGAGTGCTTGCATTTTTTTTTTTTTTTAGAAGCTTAATTTCTCTTTTCCATTTTTCAATTGAATTCGAACAACGGAAATTGTTTACTAAATATGAAATTGTAATGCAATTTCATTGCTTCTTATGTTTTTCACACTTCCATAATTCCATATATATTCCATAAATTGTTATTAAATTGTTTTCTATTATGAGTTTCGTATTGAGTTTTCACATCATCAATAGATTTTATCCATTGTGAAGTGTTTAAAATCTAATCAATTTTCTCTTAATTTAAAATTGTATAAAAAACTAATGGAAGAAGAAAGTGTAAACTCATGTGTAATTAATTTGTCTGAATCAAAATAAGAAGTTTATTCATGGAGTTGAAGTTGCTTGAATGGTTTCGCTTTGGTCTAATAATATAATAAACCCATGGAAAATACGAGAATGAAAAATGAACTTTGACCAACGAAAAAGTTCACCAAAGAAGTGACAAGTTCAAATGTCGCGTCGTAATAAGACGCACCTTTCTTTCATGCTTTCTTTCTTATTTAACTTACTTTCTTCTTCTGACAAATTTCTCTGTTCCTTTGTATGTTTAAGGATATACAAATGATACTCAGAAGAGGACGAAAGTAAGTAAGTTTACAATTACAGACCAATGTGTAAACGAAGAAGACCCCAAAAAAGGTGTGCAATGTCTAACACTAACAAAAAAGACTACCACCTCCAGCACCAGCACCATAGAATGAGAGTCAACAACCCCGAATTCTCTCAAACCCCAATGGTCGGAAGTCTTGTTCAACTATCTCTTTTATATAGTAAGTAGTCAGTGTAAGTGAGTCTACTCACACTCAATTTCTGGGTTTGACTAATTGTATAAAATAAATACCGAAACCCTAATCATGTGGGAGTGACAACTTTTGCAGTGGCTTTGACATGGAATTCTCCATTGGCAGTTTGTACACAGTTTCTTTTTTTTTTTTTGTTCATTTCTCCAACTCTCAATCTTAATCACCATCGTCATCATAATCAACATTATCATCATCATCATCATCATCATAATGATGGTGTATGTCGTCTTTGTCGCCTGTCAACAGTTCTTATGGACCTTTCAACTCAATAGTTCAATTTGACCAGACGCAGACCAATGCACTGCTGTCCCATTGTGAAATTGAACGCCACGAAATACTTTCATCGTACCTAATACCATTTCCACCCTCAAAATCGTGCAGCTCCACATTTTTGGCTTTTCGCTTTACTTCAATTACCTTGGCGCATTGTTTTACATTTTGGTTTGGCCATTGCTTTCGCCTTTGTCTTAGTTCTTTCTCTGTCCTTTATCGTTCTTTGTCTTCTGCACTCACACGGTTATTAACTTGACTCGTCGTCCATTTATTCATTCATCCATCCATCTATTCATTCATTCATCCATGCAGGCGTCCATCCATCCCTCTAAACAATTTCAACTTTTACTTACTTCGGTTTATCTTTCCGGGCGTTTCTATTTAACTTCTCGGTTTACCTTTGTTTTCTTATTCAATTTTTTCTTCATTTCCATTTCTTTTTTTTTTTTTTGTTCATATTTCTTTTTTTTTTTTTCATTTTCTTTAATTAATTCGTTTTGCGTGCGTCGCATGTTGGGTATGTGTCCTGTCCTGTATTGTATTGTACTGTACTATGTGACGTGAAGTGTGTCCTTTTATGGTTTGGGGACATCTGAGTTTACTTTGTTCCGGCAGATATGGGGGGCTTCTATGACTTTATATATTGTTTCTGCATGGCATCTCATGATTATTTGCCTGTAGGATGTTTGTTTTAATATTTCCATTTCCTTTTCCTTATTTTCTTGTATTTTTTTGGCATATTAATTTCATTTACAGAATTTATTTATTTTGTGTTTCTTCTCATTTGAAAAATTCTCTTTATAAATAGAAATTTTACGCTTTGCTTTTTGCTGGTTATGGGTTATTTAATTTAAATATTTTAATAAATATTTTCTGTTATTTCACTTTAATAAAATACAATAAAGTCCAAGTCCAATTAGTTGACCCACTCATAGTCAGTAAATTGCATGTTAATGAATGTTCACTACAAGGAGGGAAAAACATGTCTCATTTGTCTCAACTTTAATAAATAGCAAATACTTTTACAACCCACTGTTCTACATTAATATCGATTACTCATTCTTCTTTAGGCCGGGTCGACTCTTCTCAATTCGATAAATGTAATTGTGTGGCATTAAATTTATATTGTTTCGCCAGATACAACAATAAAAATGATAATTACAACAATGAAGGTAATGGAATGCGTACAAAATGAGTCAATAAATAATTAAATTTGATCGCATAAATTTGTCATAAATAATGCACATAACAAATTGTCATTAACATTATTTTCTCTAATTTTTTTTTTTTTTTTTTATTCTGTTAATGTAAATTCTTTTTAACAATATTTTTTTTGTTTTTTCTTCTAGGCTAATAAATATAAATTTCAAAACTTCCAGCAAATGTGATTATGATTAAGGAACAAATTCTAAGCTGCCTTTTTATCATTTTTTTTGTAAATTGTGTAAAATGTTTAAACAATAGAAAAACGTTGGCATCTTTTAGGCGCCTCTTCTATAAAAAAGTAAAGCTATTTTTATCCTTGAACATCAAACACTTTTTACTGTGAACATTTTCTAGGCATTTGACTGTCAATTAAAATACTAAACATTAACAACAAAGAATATAAATCACAACAGGAAGTAACAACCACTAGTTAAAGGACATCAACAATGAGCATAAACATAAGTAAATAAGTAGAAATGTCAGCTTAAGGCGCAGCAGCAACATTAAAATTCTCATCTACTTTAACGAAAGGAAATAAGGACAAACCATTAGCTTTAGAGAGTAGAGTAGAGAAGTATGAGGGTGGAATAATAAAAGAAGACGAAAAACACATAACACAAAAACAAAAACGAAATGCGTACCTAAAGTGACTAAATTACAACATATGAAAAATGTCACGCTTCTCATGCTTATAGTACTACATACTTAATTTTTTGTTGACTGTTTTTGTTCTTTCCGCATAAGTTTTTACTGTGTCACAACAACATTTAATGACTTTTGTACTGTACAATGAGTAAATTATTGTAGGTTTGTTTCTAACTGAGCTGAGCTGAGTTCTGCTGAACTGAACTGAACTGAAATGAAATGAGTTTAACTGAACTAAGTTGAGTTGTGTTGAGTTGAGTTGAGTTGAGTTGAGTTGAGTTCAGTTGAGTTCAGTTTAGTTAAGTTAAGTTTGAGTACAAGAATTGAAATATTAAAGTGTAATGTGGTATAGAAATAGCTGGGAAAGGGTAAAGTCGAGGCGCAGTAACATGGTTGCGGCACCGTTAATGTTGGCATTTGTGGTCATGCACACATACTTCTACATAAACACAAATGTATAAACTCAAATATATACACAGAAGCCGGCTTCTGTCACATGTAAATACAAACAAAGCATGCCATACATAAGTAAACATCAGCAGCAACAGCAACAGCAGCAACAGCAACAACAAGTAAGAAACACATAAATGTAGCATACGCAGAACACGGCGGCGTATAAGTATTTTTTTTATTATTATTATATTTTTTTTTTTTAGAAAAGAGATGAGATTGGTGTTGCTGCTGCATTTGCTTTCAGGTTTTCAAATGACTGTTGCTTATGATCAAGTCATGTTCATGTTGATTCTATGTTAATATGAAAGTGTATGAGTAAGTGTACACGTTTGTGTGTTTGTGTATTTACTTTTGTAGGAGTATTTGCACCGCATATTTGTTTTGTGTAATACAATAACAACATCAACAACAGCAACAACACGAAAAGAGTGAACAAATATGTTTGCATACACAAATATAATTTGTGCTTTTCTATTCTTTTACTCTTTCTTCTTCGTTTTTTTTTTTTTTTCATTTTTCCTGATAAAAAAACAGGTTACCCCTTCCCTTAAGTACTCCCAAGTCATCCAGCAAATGCTATGCAAATATGTAAATATATGAAATTACGCCCAACACTTTCACTCACTCAGTCACTCACTGACTCACTCTGAGACTCACATGTACATAAATATCCTGTCAAAGTATTCCCATATGTATGTGCATGTTTTTTCTAGGCAAAGAAAGGGTATATTGGGGTTTATTCATTCATTTGTCTCAGTTTTCATTATTATTACATTCGGGTTTTTTTTTTTTTTTTTTTTGTTGCTCGTTTCTTATTGTAATTTTTTTACATCTTCATTTTCTTCTATTTTACTTTCTCACAACATCACAATATCTTACTTTACTGTCATCGTCCTTGTCATTGCTGCTGCCTTTGCTCTTTCCTATTTTCACTTGTGTGTTTTTATTCTTACATATTTTTTCGCTTTATATGTATCACTTCTTTCATCTACCATGAGCCTCATGAGTTCCATGAGCTAAATATGTCGTTACCAGTATTTTTTCCTATTCTACTTCTTTCCTTTCTTCTCCCCTTTAGCCAACATTATTTTGATGAAGTTTACGGCAACTTCTTCTTCATTTTCTTTGTCTTTTCTTTTTCTCTTGTATCTTTTTCTCTATTTTTTTGTTAGTATCATAAGCAAGATTGGTGTATCTGTGTGTGTGTGCGTGTGAGTGAAGAGTATAAGCTTTCCTAGTTGGTACTACGAGTAAGAGATAAGTATTCTTAAGACATGTTAAGTCTATTTGTTGCAAACAAAAGCAGGCAACAACTGCTAATGATGATGATGATGAAAGAAAACAACATTGTAACAATTGCCAACTGTAGCGCTTCCACGAATTGTTGCATTTCTAATACGATTATTGTCGCTGTTTTGCTATTATATTTCATTGCTGATTTTCTTTATTTGTTACCGCAACCTTTTGACTCTTTGTTAGTGGTAGAAACTTATTATTGTATACAGTGAAGTATTAGCATTTAAAATAACAATAAAAATAATAATAATAATCATGATGATGATAATAAGATTAAGTCCATTAAAAAGATTCTTCAATTATATTCAAATACATAAAGTTTTTCGCTGATAAGAAAGTAAACTTCAATATAAAAATAAATCTTCTTTATAAAACTGAATAGAAATCTAAGAGCAATTGAGCATTTCTCTTTGGCATTGTTATGGTCCTCATTATAAATAATTATACAACTTTAAAACTTATTGCTTATCACTTTAACCATATCAGTCTTAGGAAAGTATGAAGCTCGATTGTAATCTCCTTTAATGTTAATAAGTATATTAACACAAATGTATTGTTGTTTATTTCTTCAATCTCTAAACATGATATGAATTTTATTCAATTTCTTCTTCCTGTCTTTCTAAAGACTGCAAAAAACACTAACCGTGCTCATTCCCATTGAATATTCCGAGAACTCATCCAAAACTGTACCCAGAATCTACGATTAGCAATTATAAACACAACACATAAATAGTGTATTCTGTAACCGGAAGAATCCACTATCAATTATCCTCATGGGCCCACTGCATCGCGATACTTGTCTTTCTTGGCTATGGGAGCCCTCTTGGTGTTCAAAGAAAACGGAGCATCAAAGTGTGTGTCGTTTTGTTGCTATTCGACAAATCGATCATTACACGTATTATTATTATTATTAAATCTCCAAACGCCCTTTCACTTGATACCATTTTTTAGCTACTAATAAAACGTGACCATTTTTCACAAATTATTGACCTCTTTGCTTACGAAAAAGACTTCACTTTACTTTACACTTACCATAAATTTACGTTTAAATTCATCTGACAAACATTTAATAAGTGATATCCTCCCATCATTTGATTAATTATTGAAAAAGAAATATTTTATCACTACTCACACAAAGAAATAGTTGAAAATTTAATATAATATTTTCCGATAGGCAAATTAGTATATTTTTATTCCTTAAAATGCCTTCAATACAGAATCTGATAGATCAACTATTATAACCTCTACTCTTATACAAAGAAATTGTTTGTAATTTACGAGTTTCAGACTTTAGTAAAGGTTAAATCAAAGTTAAATATAATTCATTATTTCAGCAAAAGTATTTTTTCTTTTTCCTAAAAACTGCATTTAAAATCCTTAATAAAGCATATGATTTATTTTAATGACACCAATGATAATTTTTCTTTTAATTATACTTAGGTTATTATTGCATAAATTGTTTGTTCATTTAATTTTAGTTTATTTAACATTTGAAAAAACCCATTAAAATAATAATTTAAGCCAAATAACAAACACTTTTAATAGAAAAAGAACTTTAACAAAAATAATAAAACTAGAAAAACCTCCATTGTAACTGTTGATTATATTAAGAGATACTAAAACAAACAAAAAAAAACATTAATGGTATTTTTTTCATCATTTCATTTTGTTTTCTGAGTTCTTTTCCTAGTTTTCTGTTTTTTCTTTTTCCCTTCTCTATTACTCTTTTTTGTATTATAGTACAAATAATCTCTTATTAAAATCCTACAGTTTTTAGCCAGCGGCAACATCAAGAGACAAAAGCAAGCACACCAACACATTCACATAAATCTACACATATGTACATAAGTATGTTCCCAAGTACATTGCTATGACTCAATAGTAATATTCAGACAATTTTTTTATTCATTCATTTATTCGGTTATGAAATCTTGTTATGCGAAAGTTTTCTTACTGCTCTCGTTGTTGTTCTCTTCAATGATTTTAAAAAGTTGTTTTGGTTTTTATTTCTTTTTTTTTTTTTATTTACAGGAAACAACAACATAAAATCACTGAGACAAAGCAAAACATGAGAAGCAATCCATGAGTTGAATTTGTTGGAAAAATTCCCTCAAGGAAGCTGACGACACCACGATGTCATACAGTAAAGCAAAGCAAAGCAAACCAAACCATAACAAAGATGACAAGAAGTGCGTAGCACACAACAAGGATAACAAACAATGAACAACAGAAACACTGGCAAAACAAGACATAAGCAAGGTAAACATAAACCAACTGACAAACTCACACAAATAAACACATCTACTTACTATACTTACTATACATACTCGTACTATTGTACGAGTATATAAACTGATAAGTAAAGAAAAATATAAACAAACACATGCGTCGCTTAACTCTTTCATTCTTTCTTGCTTGCTTTGCTTTTATTTTTCTATTCTATTTTGTTGTTTCTCTTCATTCTGTGAAGCAAAACTCATTTATAACAATTGCCAAGTGTCAGTGTCCTTTTAGGTATCCTGTTAGCAGTGTTCAAGCGCCTTGTGAATCCGTTGAAGTGCTTGATTTCATAAATGGCGCAGCGCCGTTGAAAGTTCCATATTTCTTTCGTTTAACCAAAAAATAAACTCAAACTTAAACTCGCATTCCCACTTACACTTACACTTACACTCAGTGAGGAAACATATTTTATACTTTTTAAGTATCTACCTACCTTCTCACATCTTCAGGACCTTATTATCCTTTGACTCACTACACCTGAGGGCAGACTAGAAAGACGCTCACACACACACACACACTCACTCACTAGTCTATAAGTATATGAATGAATTTGTTTTTTTCTTTTGGCAAGTGTTAAAATTGCTTAAGATTTCTTTCCGACACACGCACTTTATTGTCATTTCCCTTACCGCTTTAATGTGTCCTTCTTTGCCTAGTATCGGGTTAAGCCGTTATAAGGACATGGCTTAGGCTCGAAAAACAAAATGAAGAAAGTTTAATGTGGAAAAATTGCTACCAACTTAACTCAAACCTAAAGTAAACACAAACCAAAACTGAACTGAACAGAGTAGACGGAAGAAGGAAGAAGACTCAATCCAACTTGAGGCGTTACTGAAATTGGCATAACTTGGGTTTTTATGTGTCGACGACATTGTTATCCTTTTGGTCGCCGTTTTGTTTTTGTTATTTTGTATTTCAACAGCCACAGCAGGTACCTACTATCTTTTGGAAATCTAGAAAAATCTCATGTTAGTAGAAAGATGCCTGAGGCGGGAAGTTTTCATTTAATGTTACAATTTTTTGTTCTTTTTATATGAGTTTTTGCTTTTTTCTTCCTGTGTGGCCTCGAATTTTCCGGTTCTTCCTTTGCTTAATAAAATTGACAAAATATTGCGTCATCAAATTTTTGACATTGCATACTTTAAGGAGTTTAAGGAATCTTTTTATTTTTTTTATTTTTTTTTTTTTTTGTCATCTGTTTTTGTAACATTTCTATTTCATTCCAAACCATTCATCTATTCCGGGTTTGATGCGATCAATTAGCTGAGTGCAGACATACACAATAACCAGGAAAAATATAATACATAAAATAAAATATTTCTCTGTAAAAAGTTTGAGTTATGAGCAACAAAATAAATTAAACGAAAGCAAAGTACCAAGGAAGAAATAATAAATAATATTACTTTGTGTATGAGTTTTATGTTTATACAAAATGCAGACAAACGCCATTAAATGCTCTCAACGAGAGCCAAAGGCGAATGTGTATAGAATTGTATAGCAGCAGCATCAGCAGCAGCAACAGCATCAAAGAGCAAAAAAATAATAATTTAAGCTAATAAATTTTATAGAATTTTTCTTTATCTTTTTTCGTTTCGTTTCGCCCATTCTCTCGCGCTTTTTTTTTATGTGGCAAATATGCTGAGGTAAAAAACATATAAAAGAGTCCCCAGGTAAACCACCACACTCCTTTTTTTTTTTTTTTTTTTTTGGTTATTTTCTAAATGGGCTCAAGTATTTAAAGCATATGTTAGGGCAATTGTCCATGGCCATAGGTATGGGTTTAGTAACACACAAACTTCAGTTGAAAAGCACTTAAAAATCCTAAACTCAAACTGAACCAAGCACACACATGACTATGGAGATAAGTTGGAGGAGATATACTAAAAAAGTACATATCCATTGAAGTTAGCACACAACAGGCGGCCAAAGGATAATGGTGCGCTTAAATATCACAGCATGTGAACGGAAGGCAGCCCACATACAGTCACAGTGCTTGTTAGTTGTTGCTTTTGGGCTACGCATGCATCGGAAGTCATATATTACATGGATAATTATGAGAAAGGGAGAATTGGAGAGTCGAAATAGTGAGTGTAATAATTACATTAATGTGTTTGCGTTTTATGTAAGAGAATTTTAATTTTTTGAATGGAAAAGCAACAAAAAAGCAAGAAATAGGGAAAAATTGAAGAGTGTTTTAACAATTTCATACGTAAATTTTGAATTAAAATTTAATTAGAAACAATAAAAATAACACAGACTATTTACAATCAATGAACATAAAGACATGATTAATATTAAATTTGTGGTAAATGCATGAACAACTTTGATTGAAATAAATATTGTATTCTCTTTTTAATTGATTATTAAGCAGTCCTTCAGCATGTTTCTTTCCCAAATCTTCACACTCTTCAGTTTCTCTTATATGAAAAAATTAAGCTTTCCCATTTATATTTTTCAATTGCCCAAACAATATCAACGACCAATTTAGTTCAATTATATTTAACTCTTTCACACTTCTTCTTTATTCATATTTCTTGCTCAGCTTTACAAATTTCTCTGAGGTTTTCAATATTTACTTAAATATTTCAATATCAAAAGACACAAATGCAAATTTACTTAAAATTGTTTGTAATACAATGATCAAAACAGTCGAGAATGACCAAAGAAAACTCGAAAATGAACAAATAGTTAACTTTGGTCATATGAATAACATTTGGTCATGTGGTTAACACAGTTCACTGTTTTGCTTTTGGAAAATTATGGAAATGATAGAACGATTCGTATGAAATTTTAAACAAACAATCTCAAAACTATAATTGAAATTCCCTGGAAATTTCATCAAAATCGGTACAGCGGTTTCTGAGTCCATAAGGAATAGACATACAGACATAGTACATAAGAGATAAATAGATGTTAATACACTATAAAATTATTGTTTTTTTTTTTCATGTAAAAACCATACATTCTCACATGTTTTATTTCATAAATTCACAACGCATTTTTAATTACAATTTGACTCAATTTTATGCAGTTACTTCACTTATTCTAAGACCCCCAACTCACACATTAGACTATACACGGTTACTTTGAAAAAGACGTCCTGGGGCCATTGACTGGGACAAGCAATGCCATTAACGTGAAACTGCTACTTCTGTTACTGCTACAGCTACTCTTAATTCTACTGCTTCTGTTACCATTGCTACTACTGGTGGCAACCAACAGGCGGCAACATTCATTGCTTCCATTCACTTTTTCATGCAAATTCTGGGGTCTTTATGTGACTCATGCTCCTCCTCATCTATTTCATCTATCTCAGGACATTGAGTTAAGTTCTGCTGGTTGTATTTTTACCCTCCAACTGTTTCAGTCCCTATCTGTCTGTCTTCCTATCTGTTGGTGAGTTGCTCTATCCATCTATCTATCTATCCATCCTGGCTAACTGCATGTAATTAGTGTTCAGTGTTTTGTTCTTTGCTTGCTTTCGACTCCTATTAAAGACTCATCTACACTGCCTTTACTACCGAAGGACCTCAGTTACGCCCACCATTTGTTACAGTGTTGATATCATTCTCTTCTTTCTTTTAATTTTCTTCATTCTAATTATTGTATGTTTTTTTCTTTTACGCTACAAGTTGCTCATTTCATGCCATTTTTGCTATTTTCTTTCCCCTAATTTCTTCCAACATCTCTTAGTGAGTTGCTTACCCACCCACTCGCTGTCTGTAACTGAAATTAGTATTTTAATATATGCTAAATACGCCATTATCATGGCATGTCCTTTGATTATAATTCACTACAACTGTTGTTTCTGTTGCTGTTGTGGGAGAGAAGTCACACTGTCAACTACCCAACTACTACTTACTCACTTACTTAATTCCACACACCCAAAAATGTCTACTTCCATAATAATAATTCGACTACGGAACAGCTTTGTCTTTTCTCTATTGTCACTTTACGACTTTCAAATTATAGACATTTTTATGGTCATAAAGTGTTATTTAAGTGCAACTTTCTCTTGGTGTCTCTGTGTTTTTTTGCTTGCCGTAATTGTCTCCCTAAAAATTTGAAATGAAACCAACTATAATTTCTCATTATCATTACCATCATCATCATCATCATCACCATAATCACCATCACCATTTATAGTAAGTTTATGTAGCTTCCCACTATTATATATATCCTCTTCATCTTTCCCTCAGTTGATTTCTATTCTTTTGCAGTTACTAGTCAATCTCTGAACAACCATTAATTAAGTGTATCTAACTTAAATACGATGAGTATTGAATTTCCCTTTCATTTTGTATATACATTAGTTACTAATTTAAAGTCCAATCAAACATGTTTAGGTATTCATCTCTTCTGTTATCTTGAGCTTAGTCAAATAACCAAATGCATACACATTATTATGCATGATTTGTGTTGTTTAAATATGAAACAGCTTCATTAAATTCCTCCCAGGTCACACACCCTTCTACATTTGGTAATTGAGTTCTGATGAATTACTTACTAACAAATAATACATTTGAAAAGTGTAAAATACTTGGTTTCTCTTAATGGAATCTACGTGTATTTACAATAAAAGTTTTAAAATATAAGAAAGTAAATATGTACACAAAAATAATCATCATTGATTAATTGTTCTTAATTAATTCTCATGAAATTTCAGTTTAAGTCTTCCATTTGCAGAATAATAATAAATAAACGTGAGTAAACTTAGGTTAAATTAATCTGATTAAAATAAATACACAAAAAATTGTTGAGAAAATTATTAGAAATAATTGAGTAAATTACTTGATAGAAAAGAAAACAGAATTTCATTTGAATTTAAACAGAAAATTGAAATTTAATTCATGAAAATTTTTAGTCAATTTAATTTAATTTAATTTATTAAATTAATAAATATTTAGTAACTAGCGTACCTTGATCCCCAAAGTGATATTAGTGCGTGTTTTTTGCAGTTCCTGTCAAAACTGTGTTGTATCGACACTTTGGTCATGTGGTTAATACAGTTCACTACTCTGATTTTGGAAAATTATGGAAATGATTAAAACTTATTGACCAATCCGCACCAAACTTCACACAAACACTCTCCAAACTATAATAGAGTTTCCCTAAACTTTATCAAAATCGATCCAGACACACAGATATAGTACACATTTTGAGTAACCACATTTAATTCTTTATATTGATATTTCTTAGCTAAAATGGAAGTTGTATATCAAATTAACTGACGACTGTAACCCTAAACTGGAAGGTATCTATAGCTATTACATGCAAATCTCTATGTTCTACATTGTATTACTTACAGAAACTGTCCAACACCATCGTTGTACCTAACCAGCACTTTCTGGAAGGCCGACAGAGTTCGATTTTTGATAAGCTGGGAAGACAATGGTCCACAAAGCCTGCTAATGAACTCGATCACTTGACACTAACGATCTGTCTATTTTACATAACTTAAGCATTGTGATACGAAGGGAAAGAAATGATAAGACAACATTGTAAAGATTTATGGGGGAAACCCTAAGCAACACACAGAACGTCCGATTTTGTCGGAATCTTATTAGCAATCTCTAGTCTTACTTCCCGTTGTTTAACTCTTTCAGACATAAGAAGGGAATCAAACACTTTTCAGTTTTGTTTCCTGTTGCTCATCTGTTTCAATGTTAAATTTCCCAATGTGCAAATAATTCTTATATATTGAATACACTTTTCATCACTACAAATACATGGTGTGTTCCAATAAATCAACTTCATTCAAAATTTCAACATGTAACCACTTAGAAAGTAACCACATTTATAATAATTTGTAAAATTATAAATTGAGTCAATTTTATAAATTAGTTTTTCCCCCTTTTCTCTACCATAAAAGATCTTTCTTATGTCTCATGGCCTTGGTATCTTCCGCATATCAAAATCACTTCAATCAAGTAAACTGACAAACCACTTTTTCATTTTATACCACTTCAAATTAAAAATGCACACAAAATCTTTCTTGGTTGCTACAATAAACAAAACACGAGTATATACTTTTGAGACATGTTGTCAAACACATAGTAGATACTTAGATACTCTTGTGCATCACTTATGTATATGTACATATTCAAGGATTAGTATTGGCATACAAATGTAAATGTATGCAAGTTGAATAACATCAAACTATGACTGTTTATAGTAGTGAAATTGTTTTACAACAAATTGTTTGATGATACAAAGAGAAGAAGTTTTTTGTCAATTTATGATAAAATAAATATATGAGGACAAGAAGGAGAAGAAGGTGAATCAAACAAATAACAAATTGTAAGTGAACTCAACTAAATTTAAAGTAAAGTAAAGTGAAGTAAAGTAAGCGAAGAGTTTATGAAAACATATTTTTTTTATGAGAATAAGAGACAGAGACACATTACATCTACAATACAATATATAATAATAAACTGAAGAAAGTTTCAATTTCTTTAAGAATTAAAGAATTTTGTGATAAGAAAATATAGGAATTCATGGTTGGGTGGCAAGAAGGGTGCATTGTTTGTGCATAGAAGATATTCCAGTGGTAAGTTCAATTCTTGAAATAAGAATCAGAAAAATCTTGTATAATGGGAAATGAAATGTTTATGGAACACGCAACAACATCACCATCAACATCACCATCAACATCAACAACAATAATAATAACAACATCAGCATCAACAGCAACAGCAAAAGCAATTGCAACTGCAACAGAAGTAGATGCAGATGCAGATGTATACAATAAAGCATAAAGTATCTGAAGACGAACGATGACCATTGCAGATATGTTTTACTTAAGATAACAATTGTGTGAGAAATAACACGGAACACGATGAAAAACCTAAGAACAAAAGAAAAGAAAAAATGAAACAAGGTATAAAATGAAAGACTTAAAGTATTTTACTTTTATTTTTAGATTTCTTTTTCTTTCAGCAAACTAGACAAACAAAGAATTCAGAAATAGACCAGAGAAGAAGATAAGATAAACCTGTTGTCAGGACAACATTTGAGCCAGTGTTGGTAAATACTTCAAAGTACAACACAGAAAAGTAAAAATAAATATTATAAGCATTTTTCTTGTGGCTTCTTTGCAGCTCAACTGAATGGAAAGACCTAAGAACCTTAGAGAGAAAGTTGAGGGGAAAAAAATAAAGATTATCATAATTTTAATGATGCCTACGATCATGATGAGCACGATGATGTTGATGATGAAAATGTGATTTGCAAATCACTTTGTTAATATAAAAATAGATATAAAAACAAAAAGAAGTAGAAGTAGATAAAAGAAAGAAACTCAGTAAAATAACTTGAAGAAATGCGCTTCATTGCTTCGCGTCTATCAGATAAGCAACCAAAGACTTTTGAAGTCGCGAAAGATTATACCATAAAAATCCAATGCATATCAAGACATGATTCCCCATAATATGTAGAAAAAAGTAGCACTTACTACATACCCTCAGACAGAATGCTTGAATAATAGTTGAAGGAGATACTCTATCTTATGGTTTATCATTAGATTTGATGGAAAACAGTGCGCTCTTTTACAAATTCATTAATGTAATTACATGCCACAAATGATGATGATGATGTTGATGCCTCTTGATGCATTACAAAAGTTGTACTATATTTGAATTACAAAAGTATCTTTAAGAGATGTGCAAATCAATTTTAATTGATTTATTGGTAAATCTGTTTCTGTTTTCTTTCCATACATTTTTCGCCACTCGAACTTAAGTGTTCTTCTTCTCTTTTGCTTCAAAAGTACCATAGTCTATTGATTGATTGACGCATTCATTGAGCTGAAGCTGATTGACTTATTGCCAAGTCAATTTGGGTGGTCTGCGTTTAGAAGTCGAAGTTGGTGCTGGAGTTATGCGTATCTTTGACTAAGACAGACCACATAAACTTGTTTCACACGCACATTGGATTTTGGCATTTTTATTAGGGGCGGCACAGTGAAAATTCTATTAAAGGCAAAATATTAAAGACATAATGAAGACATCTTGTTGTTTAAGTTTATGACCAACTTAACATTAAAGAAGAAGTTCAGAAGAAGGAAGCAAATAAAAATTAACTTTAACACAAATTCTTAAATTTTACTTTAAGTAAAAAATCTCCTAAACTAAGAAACTTCTATTCTATAGATGACAAGACCATTAAACAAAGATACACAAAAAAATGAAATTTGAAGTCTTATTTTTCTTATTGAAGCATTGCAATTTCGACTAATTGACGCATTTTTTGCAAGTGTCACAGACATAGCATGCAACTAGATTTTTATCTCGCATGCGATACGTTTTTCATTTCATTTTTTCAGAAGAAGCAAGTTAGCTGAATGTCCCTTCTTCATTCATTCTTCTAATGGGACATACGTCAAACAATCGCATCAACCTAATGAATGAACGCAAGTGGGGAAATCAGAGAAGGGATATACTGCTTTTTCAAAAGTCACAACAATAGAATGGAAAGAAACAGAAACAGAAAAACGAAGAAATATGTCTGAGATGGCTGAGAAGCGCGAACAATCCCATCACGTAATGGACATAGTACAACAAATATAGATACACACAGATGCATGGATGGATACTTCACTGCAGATACACGCTTATATTGCACATAGTTACATGTATTATATGGTACATATAGACATTTATGTATATAGTATAGATGCAATTTAATGTATGGACACATGAAGTGTAATTGAAAATGTCTTACGCTTGTCGAACCGCAAGTCAAATTGTAAATAGCGCCAATGGCTAAGATTGTCATATGACAAATACATACATAACATACATAACAGAGAAGAGAAGAGTAGAGATATGCTCAAGCGAGCGCGACAAATACACACACTGATACATAGTTACTCATCTTATGTATGTGCTATAGTATGATGGCGGCCTGTACATGTCAATTTATTGTTACCATTGTTTGCTTCCTGGGTGTCCTACACTGCGTATGCGTATTGTCTGTCACGATATGTATGTGAGCGACGCTTGTTTGTTTATCCATATACAACCATAGCGACAATGAACGTGTCATAGTTCAAAATGTTAAACTACCCAGACATCCTCACTATCACCCTTCCCATTTCCACCATCTCTTGGCATTCGCATTTCTCCAGATCCTTTGCATTGCGTCTTGCAATCTTTCGCATTGCGAGTTTCGCTTGTTTCACTAGTGTTGCCAACAACAACAACAACAACAACATATTTATCTACTTTTGTCTCGTTGTCATCGCTTTTGTTGCTTGCAGCTGTTTTTGTATCTTTTGTTGCTGTTGCTGTTGCGTTGCTCTTGGTGTTGTTTGTAACTCAGCAACCTTAATTGAATGAAGAAACATTCTTGATGCTGATGTCTGTCCCCGTTATCTTGTAACATAGTTCGAAAGCTAAATAATATAGACTTCTTGTAGAATTCTTTCCCACTTTCATTGTTTGTTTGCTTTTTTAATATAAAATAAAAACACAACTCCTACGCATTGTTTATTTCTTTAGAAGTAACTTCTTATCTATTTTTTTTTTTTTTTTTTTGTTTACTTGGAATAGAAAACTTTGCACAAGTTAAGAAAAATATTATGTTTTGTGGCACAAACAAAGAGACAAAGAAGCTTTTCTATGCAAAAAAAGACACACTGCTTGATTGGACGCAAGTATTCTATTAAAAAAAATAATTCAATTTAATTCAATTCAATACAATTCAAATAAAAGGAAGTCTTATTTTTGTAAGAAGTAATATTTATAGATAAAATTCTGAAAATTATATAATTGGAAAGTGATTATTTTCAACTGAATTTACTCATTTATAGTTTAGCTATGATTGTCAGATTAATTGTTTTTTTTTTTTTTTTTTGAATATTAATCAGAATTATTAAATTTTATTAATCAGAAATATAATTATGACAATTTCTCAAGTTTTCCTAATATAAATTTAAACTTTTACCACTCCACTGACTACATAAACATTGGATTTGCATTCGTCTATCTATCGTGTTAATTATAATTACTTGTCATTTTATTTATTCCATGAAGTTGATCTTCTGATCATGACACCATTGACACGTGCCCCCCATACATTAAATTGTTAACGACAGTTCTTAGAATAATAACGTCAGAAAGGCTCACTTATTAGGTCAAACAGGATAGTAATGCAAGTGACTGAGAATTGCTTCCATTTATCAGTTTTTTTGTAATTAAATTTTAAAGATTTTACTATATTTTTTATCAATAAATATTTTCTATGAATGCAGAAACAAAGTACTGAGACATTGGATGCTTCTAGACTTCTAGAATGGAAATTATAATGAATCCAATAAGAAGAATTCATAGATTTCATAAGATGAATTCGAATGAAATGTGAATTGGATTTGATTGGATTGAGTTGATGTAGTCATAGATTTTGATGACTGACCATCAAATCAAATCAATTCAAATAAAATGAGGCATAAAAAGTATCATTGCGTTCTTCTCGTTATTATTCGGTTATCATCAATACAACAATACAAAGATATGATGAACAATAATAAATAAATAGATTGCCGCCATATGTTGCGACAAATTGTTGCAATTTTCATTGTCATGTAAAAGCAAACAAACAAACATACAAATGAATGGGAAAAACAATGAAATCAAAGAATTGTTTCCGAACAAACATGAATTGCGTGAAAACGTTTTCAAATAAAAATCCAAGAGAAATAACCAAACCCAAGCCCAAATAATACAACGACAACAACAAATTTGGTCATTGTCCATTGCCAGAAGAAAGCGAACAATCAACAAAATACGCAGCAATTCCCTTTCCCCAATTAAATTTCCCGCATGCTTCTCTCTCCTCTGATTCTATAGTAGCTTAATGTGCCAGGAAGAAGGAAGAGAAAAATTGACCAAAAATAATTGTTACAGATAAACCCTGAAATAAAATTGACATTTACGCTAACGAAATGCCGCAAAATGGAACCAACAACACCAACAACATCAACAATAAAAATAAGCTTTAGCAACAACAGTAACAACAATTGCAGGAACTATGACAACTACTCCAACAGCATGATGGAATCGCAACATTTACAAAAGCGTGCCGTGTCAGGATAATAGTCACACAGTAAGGAATATCAGCTCAGCATTGACAATGATAGACAGACAGACAGACAATCAAACACACAGATAGACATACAGATAAATAGAGGGACAATCAGACAGACACAAAGGCATGGAGAATAACAATGGATACTCTTACATATTATACGAGTATTTGGAATGTGAGTGAGAGTGTGACATATGTGACATACGCTATGGGCGGTCGGTCGCCCGACCTTAGATGTTATTATTGAATCTATGAAGCGGGGCTATGGGTGAAGGCAGCGACACATTAGATAGGCCGCCAGGGCATCATTCAAATAGAACATTATTGTTTGTAATCGTTTTTCGATTTAATAAACCAACCCAGACCAGGACCAGGTTCAAACCAAGCCACATCACAGCACACCACACTACACTACACTACACCAGTTTAGATTCATAACAAAGTAAACTAAACTAACCAAACCCACCAACCAACCAACCAACCATTCAAACCAAGCAACAAGAACAACAACAATAACGAATTTGGCGAATCTCTGAACTGAACAAACAGACAACTCGCTAAAGCAAACACAATGAATGAATATCAAGGAAGTTATGAGAACGACAACAATCAAATAGGCAGGCAGGCAACTAACAGGTACGTGATATTGGTGGTGGAATCATTGATGGGGGATGTGTTGTGTGGTAAATAGAATTTTATAGAGGGAGCACATAGGAGAGAAAAGGACATGTGTATTGTGTCTAGTGATGAGTTAGCAATGTAAATGTTGCCTTTTGGGAAATTGCAGCAAATAGAATTGTCTGACGGCGATGATGATTTAGAACATCATCATCATCATCATCATGTTGATTTAGTTGAAAGTTGGAAAGGAAACTGAAATTAAAAGGGTAAACGTAAACAGTGCAGCAGCAATCAAAGAAAAATTATAATAAAAATGTGTAATAATTCAAAAATCAAGAGTATTTAAATGACTCCATACACCTCCAATTAACATGAGCGATACACTGTGAAACTTAGTTATGAGACCTTATCGTTGAACTATTTCAGTTACAGCTCACATACTTCGCCATGACATCAAACTGAAAGTATATAGGGCGCTTTAAAAAGACATAACTATGATCTGATGGGATAGTAATTCTATCATAAAATCTCTCATATTCAACCGACAATTTCACCTACACATTGAAGCATCCTTTCGATAATGAAAGAGGTTCAAGCGACCGAGCACGGGCGGTATAACCCTTCAAGACTGAAAATCGGCATAGGCTACATTGCACTAACAACCTACTTTTCTAAACTATTTCTAATTCTCATGAAAGCAGCATAGAAGCCTCGAACAAGAATAGATGCCAAGAGATTCATAAACAAATAGAAGATATGAAAAAGCTAAAGTTTAAAAATTTGGAAAGAGACATCAACGAATCGGGTCATATGAAGGTCCTTTGTGCAGCTAGCTAAGCTCAGCTGTTGTCTAATCTGTAAGAACTTGTAGATCTGCTGAACAAAAAATATACTTTTAGCCAAACATTCACCCTTTCTCTGAAACCATTACTTAAACGCCACTTAATCTGACACCATAACCAAGGTAAAAGTGTCCACAATATTAATCAAAGTATAATGAAAATTGTAACTCATAAATGTAATTGATCCCATTTTAAGAACATAAACTTTGGAAATCAAATTTTTGGGAACGAAACCTTAATAATGTGTTGACCCCTGAAATTTGTTCAAAATTGAAGGAATGAAACCCAACAATTTTTGGAATTAATACAAAACTTTAAAAAAGAATTTCATTACGTTACAATTCCAATGAATTTCTTCATACTCTTAATGTAATTGCTCCACTGTGCCAGAATCTCTATTGTATTATTCTCATGTGCGAAAATATTATTCGTTAAAAAATTGTGGAAGCCAAACCAATTTTTTTGCACAAAATTTACCCCCAAGGGGACATGCATGCATTCATTGACTTTGTGAGTGGGTGAGTGGGTGAGTGGGTGAGTGGGTGAGTGAGTGAGTGAATGACTAACTGGCTGATGGTTCTGCACACCATTGGAACAGGAGGAATAAATTAGGAATAAATGGTGATATTTGCTCAAAATGAATTTGCTGCTTTGCCTACATAAGAATGACGTTTGCTTTAGAAATGTAAACCGAACCAGAATGTGAATGGGTTAGCAGACGTGTCTGTTTGTCAAGTAGCATGATGATGATGATGACGATGATGAAGAAATACTATCACGCACATCGATACACACACTTACACTGATGTAATCTTTTCATGCTTCACTGATGCACACACAGAACGTGTGTCAAACAATCAAATCATCATCTCATTCCCAGTAATTCTTTCCAACTCATTTTTCGTATTTTTGTGTGTGGATTTTTGGATGATTGAAAAAAATCCAGTGAAATCACAATTAAATTGTATTGACCATGAAATGACATAATGTACGTTTTTATAATTCAATTAATCTCAACAAAAGACAAAAGTGATGGCTACCAAATTAAAGGGGGTTGGTCAACTCAGACTCCCCTCTATGATTCTTCTTATTGGAAAACTAAATTCAATGGCTTAACAAAACAGACATTTATTGCTTTTCATCCAAGTCAAGCGCAACGAGAAAAACGACGAGAACAAAGGTCACCCATCCCATCTTTAATTTGTTATATTTCAAATATGTGTACTTATTCGCAACAGAAGGTCAAACAATTTAGAGTGACCAACTCATTTGGTACGTTTATCTCGTGTGGGAGATTCTTTGACTGACATTCACTAATAATAAAAACTTCAGTTGTTAAAATGACTCTATCAACGCACGATCTTTCATGACTAAACAAGTCAAGACTCATCATCAAGCGGGAAATTTGTGTGTGTCATCTGATCAGATCACAATGAAGTGGGTTGTTCTAATTTGCTCCTCAGTCGAGGGTCACACACACACACACACACACAAACACAGGGTCAATAAACATCAAACAACCCCGAAAAACGCCCACGCTGCATTTGTCGTTAATGCGCTTAGCCCAGATGTTTTCCTAAAATATGAAATTTCATTTCAAGTAAAAACACAAAACAAATACAATAGTGAATATATAGAAAACACAACCATCTAAATAGTTTGTATGAGTATTTTTAGATTTAGATTGGTCTAAGTCCAGCTGGTTTTCTATTCTATTAGTCTGAATGTATGCATTGGTGGATGAGTACTGGGTGATGGTGAAAGGTTCCGGCTGAAAGGACAAAGTTTTATGGTTTCTTCTGTTTTTTTTTTTTTTTTTTTTTGTTCTTTATTTCTTTAGTTCATTCGTTCAATGTTTATTGTTTGTCCCATTGTTTGTTTTATTGCACACCAAATGTGACTAGCACTTACACTTCTCTCTGACTATCACTCTGCTTCTATGTCTTTGTATTTTCAATTAATGTCTGCAACAATATCCTTTTATCCTGTTGTGGTTAACTAATTTATTTGGATTGGAATTTAATGACCGTAACCATTGAGCAATGACATTTCGAAACTTATTCATGTTCTATTAAGATAGAAAAAATAAACTAAACAGAGGAAATGCATTCAGCAAGCAGAAGGTTGAGATATATGAACTCTGAATTTTGAAAAAATAGATTATACTTAGAAAGATACTTAAAAGAAAAATACTACTTACAAAGACTCTGTGTGTTAGATGACAATCTCTTAAGATCAGATCAGATCAGATCAGTTCTTGTTTGTGATCTCTCACTTAACATTTTCAAACTTGACCTCATTTTCTTGATAAATTTTATAATATTTTAAACTCATTTCTGAACTCATTTTATAGGCGATTGTTATCGACATACATAAATCGAATGGTTTTTTATTAACACATTCTAATCAGAACAACAACATGGATAAGTGTTTCAATAAACACAATGTTGCAACAAACACTCAGATACACACACACACACACATACACGCACACACACACACACACACATGGTATATCAGCATATGGCAATTGTATCGCCTTTAGTGTGAAATCCATTAGAAACTATGTCAATCGATTGGAGAGCAGAGAAAAAGGAAAGAATGCAAATCAGTGTAGAAAATGTTCGAAAAAAAATCGGAAAAAATAAAATCACCAACAACAACAATAATAATTACAAATGCATATGAAAAGCAAAAGCTTATGTGTATGTCTTTTACTATATATGTATGTGTACCTTTGTGAATAAGTATGTGTATATCTTTGGGCTTGAATTGGTTTAGTTTAGCTTGGTTTGGCTTGGCTTTATATGCAAAGGCGACCCCAAAGTCAAATCGCATGAATTATTTACATACAATAGCAAGAAGCAAAGAACAAGAAGTAACAACATGCATAACTATTGTTTGTAAAACAACCTATGGAGGCTTAACATCACACACTCCATATGTGTACCATATACCTAGACCGAATTGTATATGTATGTATCGATGGATGGGTGATGTGGGATGGGGGATGAATATGGATGTAAAGCCTACTATGACGGACAGACGATAGCAGGTCAATACATGAACTAAATAATGGAAAAAAAAACAAGAAGAAAAACACTAAACAAAGCCATGCCATGCAAAGCGAAGTGAAGCAAACAAAGTGAATGAGAATGTGATTTAACTTTTGCTTTTTACACACAAAAAATGCACATAGATACTCAAACACACGCACTCACACTCACATAAACTCTTCATATCCAATCAAAAAATATATGAGTAACAAGAACAAGAAGAATAAGAATTCTTTTCTAATTTTTTTTTTTTTTTTTTTAATATTGATTATAAAGAAATACCTCACTCACTCACTTTACTTAAAACTGGGTTAAAATGTTTCATTGTTGTACTCATCATAGTTGTTGTGTATCTACTCCGTTTTAAAATATCGAAACAATAATCATGTTAAATTAATTTAAATTGATTCTAATTGAAGCAAAATATTGTACAATAGACAAAGACACTCAAGCATTGAACCTTAGATACCATCATTGTATCTTGATGATGATGATGTTGTTGATGATGATGGCGATGGCGATGGCATACATGACTATGGAGTTTGGAGCTTTGCTCGACTATTTCAACTTCAAATAAAATTAAGAATTGAGTGAGTCAAAAGAAAGGAAATTCTTTTCGTTTATAAAAACAAATTTGCTTTTATTGAAATTTCTTGGCTGCGTGCCTTCCTTCCTTTCGTTCTTTCTTTCTTTCTTTCTTTGTGTGTGCGCAATTTAACGAATTCATTTTTGAAGTTAATTAAAACAATATTAGAGAAGTGTGTCAATCAAACTTATCTTTGGCCTTTGGAAAATAATAAAACAAAATAAAAAGAAATAAATTTAGACATACTTTGTAATACTTATAAAGGAAAAAAGAGAAATCAAAATTAGTTGCTTAAGTGATAGAATGATGACCTATAAATTTTATAAAATGTCTTTTGTCTATTTTTGTATTCAAAGTAAATGTATACAAAATCTATGTTGTTTCAATTAGAATTCTTAATAAAACGTACTCGTATATTCCTATTATTTTAGGTGATTTTAGATTGAAACAATAGGGCAAACATTTAATTCTTTAATAAGATTATGTAGATTATTTTTCATTCATCGAGATCTTAAGATCTCTAGGATAAGTCATGGTATTGAGAGTTTTAACCACAATAATAGAATTCAGGTTGAATGTATTAATCTCGCGTCATAGGCCTATTAGCCACTAATTTCTACTTCCGCTAACTCAAGAAAAATTACCCTTTAGATCTTTTCTTTTTTTTCTTTTTTATTTAATTCCTATTCGGAGTCTAATTAAATTTGCTTATAAGTAAATAGAAAATCACATTAATTTTCATTCAGTAGTGAGTTGCTTGTTTAGTCTCTAATCGATTGAAAATATAAAGGGTGCAATCTCTTCAAACTACGCTCTGATGATAGAGTATCTAAGCAGGTTGATAGCTAGGGAGTTTGGGTACCTAGCAAGTTTGTCTGAATAGCTTAAACTAAGAAGTAGTAATTTATCCAAAATTGTTGCCATTTGTAGATTGCAGTGTAATGCTTTGGTGTGCAGTATAATGAAACTGTGCGCTACAGATGCTTGTCATATGTCCAGATTACCATTAATATTGCTTTTGTAGATTATGAGGAACTCATCCAGAGGATCTTTAAGTCAAGTTGATGTCTTTTTTGCAGTTATATAGTCCTTCCAAGTTACCTGACTGTCTAGATACCCAGATATTTTACTGCATGTCTTTTAGGAACTAGCGATCCATTGCCACGCCATTGCAGGGAATATGTTCTCATTGGTCATCCAATTTTGAATGTTGTTAAGATGAGCTTGACGTTTAAGTATTGAAGCTGTGTCACTGGATGCTGGAACAACTATACGTGTATTTGTCTCATCTCTGCAGGTGGTCATTGTTGTGCTGGGACTTGTAATAGACCAAGCTCAATACCTTCGGTTACCCCATAGAGTGAATCTTTTATATTGGAATGAGCATCTGCATACCTTACAATAAAATGTCTATTATTCAGTCTCATAATAATAACAAAGTTTTTTATCTAAAAAATTAACTTTACTATCTTTTAGACTCCAAATATCAGTAGTCATTTAACATAGTAAGCAAAATTCTTAGCCTTAATCCAATAAATGCACATATAATGTAATAAATTGACCATAAGAAATTATCCTAATCAATTATTTAATTAATAATTGAATATAATTAAATCAATTAATTTATCTATAAAGAATCATAAATTGAAATTCAATTTATATAAATTTTATTATCAATTTTATATTCAATTCAAATCGATTTCAAATCTTAGCCACAAAATTGACAGACAAAGCATTTTTTGAATTTCACGCATTATTGACTACAAAGGAAAATGGTCCTTTCATTTTGATAGTCCTCTCTCCATTACTATTTCCATTTACATACTTATGTATTTCGGTATCTATGAGTATGAGTTTCTTCTACTCCAATAGATAGAAAACAAATAAATAACAACAAACAATGAAATAAAGAAAGGCACTTTTTAGTGTAGAGGGATACATGCAGCAGCTGTCCTGTTATTTGTACAGTGATGACTGGAGTTCATGTTACCAAGGAAACTTAAATAGTAACAGCAGCAGCAACAGCAACAACAACAACAGTAAACAATGTTATTGTCAGTCATGCAAAAATTTCAAACGCCATTTTCAGTTGTTGCTATTGCTACTTTTGGTATTGCTCCTTTTTGTTGCACTTAACGTTACTCTTATTGCAAATAAACTTAAATAATATTTACAAATGCCGCCACAATGTGGTAAGCAAACTAGTAGTGCGCAGAAAAGAGTAGAACAAGGCAAAAGACAAGCAAAAATATCAAAAAAAAAAAAACAAAAACAAAAAATGAGGCAACAACAATAATAATAACAAGAAAAGTCTGTGGCAACAAGATACTTTTGTATCTATATAAACTTACTTACTTACATGTATAGTACTCGTACTATATGAAGCAATGTTGCAATACTATTCACTACTACAATGAGTAAGTGCATTTTGTCTATTTACTTTGAGTATTTCGATCTCTTTTATTCTTTTCAAGAGATACACGACTCTCCTCCTATGAGACTCTATGAGTATCTTTGTATCTGCTTGTGTATCTGTTTGTTTGTTTGTTTGTCTATCTGTCTGTCTGCCGGTCTTATTTGAGAAAAGTGCAATTTGATATTAGATATTGTAAAATAGCAAATACGTTTAAAAGTAACAACAATAACAACAACACCACCACAAATTGTATCTCATCTCATTGTTGTTATTGCTATTGTTATTTGCACTATTTTCATGTATTTGACTCGTTGTAGGTTTTATTGTTGATGTCATCTTCAAGTTTTTGCCGTTGCCGTTGCCGTTGCCGTTGCCCTCGTCAACATCGAGCGACTTCGTTGCCTTCAAGTTACAACTAGCAACCAACACAACTTACCACACAAACACAGAGCAGAAAGTATCTCAAAGAGGAATCATAGGAAGAGAGGATGCTGTCGAAGTGTGGATACAAATATAATGTCAATCAGTATGTAGTTGCTTCCTTGGTATCCTGTATCTGAATCTTGCAATTGCACTTGCACCTTTGACTGCTGCACTAAAATTGAGTAGTTTCCTTCTTTTTTTCACTGCATCCTCTTGTTGCCTCTTTAACTCCACTTTTCTTCTACTTATTGTTGCAATTGTTTGATACTTTTCAAATTGTATCCTTTATCCTAAGCACAATATACTTACATATTTTTGACATATTTGTATATCCTTTAAAAGTGAAAAAAGGAATAAACTGAGCAGAATAAAGTTAACATTTGAAGGCAGAATGTTTTGGACAGTTTGACAAACAAAATAAACATAATTTTAATTAATTTCACATTACTTACAGAATCTTTCAATATTTATTGCATTGTACAATGTCTACAATAAATAAACATGTCCAAACAATTGAAGTTTTTGAAGTTTTTACCATATTTTGAATATTGAAAACTGAAAGCTGCCATTAAAATGATTTCCTTTCAATTTTTCACTTCCTATTCCATCCACCCACTATACATATTTGTTTCTGTGTATCTTTTACTTGCGTAGCAAAAACTTAATGAAGCCTAAAGTCCAAAGAGCTAATATTATCCTTGACGCGTTAATAATTACATTTAACCCTCATTTAAAAAGCCTCACACACACACACACACACACAAATATTGTAAGTAGGCACGAAAGTAAAATCCAAATTTATTTTAGAGTCCTGACTACTTCTGATTCAGGATTTTATATCTAAATTTTTCTTTTGCATTGATTGTTATATCAAATTAACAAACAAAGAGTGGAAAGAAACTTTTCAGATTTATTTTTCTTTCCTTTTCATCTGAATCTTCCTCACTCACCCGATCGAGAGAGAGAGGGAGAGGGAGAGGGAGAGAGTTTGAGTCCTTTTAATAGAAATAGACTACATAAGAATGAGAATAAGTTAAGGAAACACACAACATGTGGGACCAAACTTGATTGTTTATCCCGAAAAGTTGGCCAAAAAGAAAAGAAAAAATTAGAAAAATAGGAGCTAATATTGACTTCAATGAAAGCTGGGTTGGTTCTTTATTTCATTCAATCTTTGTTCAGTTCATTCATTTATTCTCGTTCACTCAAGTGACTCGTTTTTGTGTTCAAAAAGTCCTTTTATCTCCACCTCGTCCTACTCCTCCTTCCTTGACGTATAATTTTTTATAGAATTTTTATATAGACTATATATTTTTTTTTTTCTCTTTTATTTTTTTTTTTTTTTCTATTTTTTCTATTTTTTTGTTATTGGCGAATGCGCGCTCAATTGACCGACGATGAGTGGAGTTGAGTCTCTGACGTTGACCCAACCAAAGGATCAAAGGATTACGAAAAGTTTTGTGATGCGTAAAATGAGTTTGATGATGATTTAAACATGTTGATGATGTTTTAATGTAAATAAAAAATGCTTATACACACACACACACATTCATTGTATAAGAACAAAATGAGGAAAGGATCATCATAGTGGTTTGTGCTTAGTTCCGTCTGTTCATCGGTTTGGTTGGTTGGCATGAATGATGATGGTTGCCTTGGTACGAGTAGAAGAAGACTTTTATTCCTCCCTTTAAACAACAAGCGTTTGTACTTTGGCAAAAACATGTTGCAAGATACTAAAATTGAAACGATGAACTAGAAAATCATGTTTGAAAACACTTTTTGGCCAGATACTAAAAGAGAAAGCAAAGGATGCGGAGAGAAGAAGAATTCCACAACGACAAGTGCGTAAAAGTGTTTGTAAAAAACGCTAAATCGCGTTTACTAGGACAAAAGGCAGGCAAGTGGCAGAGAAGATTGGAAAAGGGCCACCATGCCACTAGTATTTCATGCCTCAAATATTGGCAACCTACGGAATAATGTAAACTGATGTTGTTAGTTCTACTGTTCTTCTTAATGTAAAATACTCACTCTACATCTGTGCTAAATGGCATAGGCCACATACGAAAGGATTAAAACGTCAATAACAGGAGCAGCAGTAACAGTAGCAGCAAGGACATAGTGCCTACATGTGCTACTACAGTCACTTGAAAATTGTGGCAACCGGAACAAGCAACAAATGAGTTGCAAATGGGTAAAGCTCGCTGGCTGCCAACAAAAGGACAAAAGCTGTAAGCTCAATATTTGTGCATTTCGATAGTTCGGAGGCCCCATTACAACAGGATAAAGGACATCCTGATACTTTTTGACATGGTTACGCACATCAATTTTTGATTTTTTCCTCCCATTCATTCTATTCATTTTCTCTTGTCTTTCGTTCGTCCTTTGTTCAAGGATACACATATTGACTGTACAAGCAAACGAAACTATATTAATGCGTTACACACAAAGTATCAATCAGCTAGATGCCAGGACCCACTGTATTAACACTTTGCTTTGCAAAAATTTCACGCACGGTCGCATCACATCAACAAGACAATAGACAAGGACATTTTGCCTTCACAAAATGATGCTGATGCTGATGTTGATGATATGTGACCGCAGCACATTCCAAGCGGCAATAATTTCATACAACAACAACAACAACAACAAAATATACAATATGTATGTATGAAATGAAAAGAGAAAAGTTTAAAAAAAGTTAAAGAAAATTGAAGAAAATTGTAAAAACGCAGTCAGTCAGACAGACAGACAGATAGTCAGTGAATCATTGACTAACTCATAAGTTTGTGTTGAATAGCAGAAGCAGTGAGGTAGGCAAGGATTCTAATCATCATCGTTGTGGCTTTTCTTATAAATTGTTTTCACGTTTTTTACTCGATTTTCACTCACTTTTGTCTTCGTCGTTCATATGTACCTTTGGGGCTTTAGTGACCAAAGTTGTTGAAGACAAGTCCCAGACACGTCATCTCAAGAAATGAGTAAGCAATCTCACAACACATATTAAGGATACACATACTACATACTACATACTACACTAAGTAGCTGCCTTCAATATATTGTATGTACATAAGTATGTTTTGTGTATCCTAGTTCAATGTCCCAAATGTCTCGATTTCATTCAGTCACTCATTCATTTTATTCACTCACTTACTCAATAAGACTCATATTAGACTCTCCTACTACTACTACTCCTTTATTTCGTATCCTTCTGTTATTGTATGTTTGCCTGCCTGACTGCCTGACTGCCCGAATGCTTGCTTGCTAGCTCAGCTAATGCGGCTTATTATGGCACATAAAATAACAATTTATTTTGAGGATTACAAATTTGTTAGCTGTCGCACACTCGATAAGCGTATGTTTCACCCAAAAAATGTTCTCCTCTACACGCCACATTTCATCCTCTGTCCTCATAGTATTCGTTGTCCATAATACACGAAACACTGTTTAAGGACACGTTTACGCATTAGCATATGATAATAGGAGTATGATAAGTGTACTGTTACCATTTTCCCCCTTGCCTTGCCTTGCCTTGCCTTACTACCCCACTCACTCACTCACTCACTCATTTTACTTTAGACTCCACCATCACCATCACCACCACTTCATATTGACAGACTCTGCTGACCTTTTTTGTATTTTACATATTAGGTCATGAACACAAGGAAGGACTCTACTCTTTCAGGCTTTAATGCAAAATTGAGGAACCAAAGGAATTGATTATTATTATTATGATAATCATTATTATGCTAATAGTTTTATTGTTATTAACCAACAATATACTATACTGACTGCAATGCGCTAGACATAAGTATTATACTCTTAGTTCTTCTATTGACTTTCGTTGGTATCGCCTTCATGACAACCTGCCAAGGCATATCCATCGACCATTTGTCATTCGTTGTAAGACCCTTCTTTCAGTCTTAAATATTTAATGAATTAATCAGCACGTGTCCTTTGGGAAGCCGCTGCCATCAGTAGGGCGCACTCAGGCATTCTGTGACCTGCTGCGTTTTCCAAGCATGGGTTTCTTTCTTCGAAGGGAGACTTTTGTTGTCCTGTGCCTCAATATAAGTATGTATAATATGTGTGTTTCTATTTATTCTGTTATTGATATTTGTGTGTATTGATTGACTCGCTGCTTTCAGAGTTCGGTTTTCGTTTGTATTTCATATTGAGAAGGAATTTAGTTCTGTTCTTAATCCATGGCAGGTGAATTCATGTGTACCGCATATAATTAGCTGCGGACCCCAAAAACAGAAATGTGCGAGGATATTTATTTGTTATTGAGTTTAAGAAGAAACAAGGACATCTGCTTAAAGAGAGCTAAATATAGTTTATCTACTTATAGATACGATAGAATTACTTAAGATATTTCCAGTGACTTCCAATTGAGTGATTTAGTTACGGCAAGGATGGCGGCGGCCTTTGTGAACTTTTGCTTACCTAAAAGTAAAGAGAAAAGAAAAATTCTTGAATTATTTTCAATTTTCATTATATCAAAAAAAAAAATGTTTTAATATTTTTTTGTATTTCATTTGTTAGTTTCAAGACAAAAATATTGATAAGCCATGAGAGAATTGATGACCTTTCTAACCCTTTAGTGATCTGCCAGATTTGTTGTTCATCACTTCTTTTCTTTGACTCATTTCATTTCATTTCATTTCTTCATTCATCTTAAATCAATCGTCAAAAAACAAAAACATTATCAACAGCAAACACCACCAACAACAATAAACAATAAACATAAAAAAGAAATGCATAAATTTTTCATAGCTAATTACTATGATTAACAAACATGGAGAGAAGAATAACATAAAACTATATAAAAATGGGAAAATATACCATAAAAAGATTGAGTGGGGGAAAATCAAATCAAATAAAATGATAAACTACTACAAAATGTAATAATAATATTAAAGTATATAAAACGCTGCATTAATTAAGTCAAATGAACAAATAAAAATCAAAGTTGAAATATTTATGAGATCACAGCAGACGCTAACAAAAACAAATTTAACTTTGAAATTGGGAAAAATCATAGACAAAAAATGAAGAAATTGGGAAAAATAATATAATATAAAAGAAGTTCTTAAGCCTTTTTTTCTTGTCTCACTGATGCTGCTGCAGTTTGTATTGCTGATGAAGAAGATTTAATCTCTGTTTTATGTTGCTTGCAAAGGGTGAGTGACTTTTGGGGAGTCTCAAGTTTAATGTTTTATTTTTTTTTTTTTTTTTCTTATGTATTTTTGAGTTAAAGATGTTTGCTCAGTCTTAGTCAAGAGTATACATAAAATACCCTAAAGATATTATGATTTTAAAATTCAATAGTCATGGAGAATCAAACATAGATTAATAATTTTGAAATGAATCCATTTTCTCCTTTAGTAACAATTAAAATTACTGATTTAATTCAATGCAATTTATATCCTTTAATATTTGTTTAAAATTTTATTAAATCATTATCAACTTTCTCAAAGTATCTTTTCTCTTTTTAATTGTATCTAAATGTCTGTAGGGCATTGGAAATGAGTGAAAAAACATAAATTTTTGTGCCAAAAGCAAACATGACTAAAGGCTATGTTTGTCTATGCCAGACTCTCAACTCAACGCTACTCAACTCAACGCAACTCATTCACTCCCTCACTCACTTTCTATCTTTATTTTAATTAAAAACTATGCGTAAAATATACAAAATAAAAAAAAAAAACACAAAAAAAGAATTTCAATGAAACAGCGACAGCAGCAACGAAGGATGAAAACGCGCGTTTTGTGGCACGAGCAACAAATGCAAAAACAATTTTAGTTATCACAGCTGTAATCTGTCAGCGCCAAGGAAATAGACAAAACGGCATAGTATATACGAGTATACAGAAACAGACAGATACATTGAGAGACAAGCAGACAATCCAACAGATAAAATACACAAAATTGAACCAGGGAGAGAAAAAATAGTGAGTGAGAGAGAAAAATTGTAGAGCAGCTTCACAAATATTCGGACAAATAGTAGATGGATGACATTGCAGTCTTTTAGTGTTTTAGTATTACAAAAAACAACAACAGAGTCCATCCAGACCAAAACCATGAATGCAGATACTTCATAGATATTTTGTACATAAAACGAAGAAGATAGATAGATAGGGAGATGGAAGAGTAATACTAGCATACAGCATCGTGAGTTTATTGACGAATGTTTAGGGTCGCATCTTCTAACAGCAACAACAAATTTTATATATTAAGAATTATTGAAAGTGAAGTGCAGCACCAGCAGGAAAATACTTGGTTTGTTTTTTTTTTATATTTTAGTACTTTTCAACTATCTTGTTTTTATTCTTGTTGTTGTTGTTGTTTTTAGTTATTAAAACTGACAGTTTTATTTGTCAGCACGTTTGATGCTTCATCATTTCGCCCTTCAATGCCACACTCAGTCATTCATTCACTTTTATTCATTGACGCTCTTGACTAAGTATCTGTTGCCTTTTGGGTTGATATCTTTAAGTATTTTGTTCCTTTAACTTTATGTCAATCTCATAATGTTGCATTGATGTGTGTTAGATATTATAAATTTTGTATTCTGTTGTTTTGTTTTGGTACATTTACACGTACATATCTATAATATTTGTGAGTGAGTAATCTGTGTATGCTTGTCTCCGGGTTTGTGTCCTATAAATGCTTTATAACAGTTTTTTGTTTTTTACATTAAATAAGTTTTTTACACCCAAAATGTCAATGAAAGACTGAGGTTTCTGTTTTTTATGTTGCAAGTTTAAGATCATAAAAAAAGATTAAATAAAACAAAAATAGAAAAACAAAATATAAAATATTAAAATAAGTAATTTAAGGAAGGACAACAGAAATACTAATATTTTATTTGCTAAAAATTTTATAACTTGTCAACATTTAACATAATTAATTATTAAGAACTTTGAAGTGAGATTTTTCATTTGAAACATCAGAAATATATAAATTACCTAGACAATATTTTATTTTTGATATTTTATTTCTCAATGTAGTCATAAAGCCAAACATTTTTAATATTTTGTAATAGAATTTGTCAAACCTGTTTACATATAGCGAAGTGATCAATCAAAATTTTCAAGAAAAGTTTGACAAAAATTTTGAATTTAAGTTTAACAAATGAGTTTTACTATAGAATATCTAAGTATTTCAGCAAATAAATACCACAGATGATCAAAATAATAAATACCCCTTATCATATTTTTTATCATATTTGAAAGAACACAATTTGTCTGTTAATAAGTCTAACTGTTCATCATTTAGAAATAAGTTTAAATAATCTTTCTCTTAACTCCAACACTTGACCAACGAATAGTAATTTTATCAAAATTGGATCCATTGAAACCATCAAAGAAAATTTCAACAGAAATCGAAATGTTGTAAACACCTCTACGGTTCATTGACATACTCGTATACTGCACGCCAATCTTCCAGAACGAACCCTAGATAAGTTCCTTTGACGAAGAAAAATAAATTGTATTGAGACTGAAAATTACTAAGGATCACAGCCATTGGGCGTAATCAGAAGGTGCAAAGAAATTGCGCTATATTATTTAGAGCGAAAATCCGAAAATAAATTCATTTTGGAAAAACTGTCCCAAGGGCAAAAAATGTAAAGATTGACTTACAAAACCCAACTTGTTTGTATTTATTGTTTTGATTAACTGTGTTTGTACTATTTACATCCATAAAAGAATAAAATCAATACATCAGTTTCATTATCTTAAGATGTCCATGTTTTAAGTGAAGTTTATGAAGCTTTCTTCTCTGCACTCACTTTAAAAGATTTATTAATTATAGATTTTAAATAATATTTCTGCGAATGCTGTTAAGTTTTACGGAACCCCAGTATGCTGACATAGCTAAGTGTCACATTAAAAAACTTCAAGTCACTTAAAATAAGCTGTTAAAAATGATTTTCAATTTACATTTGCATCATTGACTTTCATTATAAGGCTAAAATTGAATTAGTATCGGACAGACGGAATTGACTATATGTTAATTTTAGGAATATATGTATATATTCTACCTACTCTCATATTAACAATATAGTTCAAGCACCGTAGCATTTAGTTTAGATTTAAGTTAAATTAATATTTTCATGTTTTTGTTGTAAATCTTGTCCCCTTTCCTTTTGTAAGTAACAAACTGTTTACTGTTCGACTTATATTCCTCATTTACACCTAAGTAGAAATAACAGGGATCCTGAACTCTTAATTAATAAGTTTTAGAACTCAAAAACATGTATTTACTATTATAAAAAAAAAAAAAACTGTGAATAAATAAATTGAATTGAAATTGTATATTTTCCTTTAATATTTAATTTATTATTCCTGCATTAATATATTTTTCTAACAAGTTTCCAAAAAATATGCTTGTTTTTGATGTGATGAAAAACGTTTTATTTTATTAATAAATTTGAAGCTATTAACAAATTAGTTTATGTATACAAATTGGCAATAAACAAACTTACAATTTATGAGTTTAGACTTATTTTGGTGAACATATTTTTCTTTTTATACTCTTCACGCAGTGAATAGTATTATAAGCTTGTCATGAAGTTTGTAACACACAGAAGGAGACATCGGAGACCCCATCCGTCCGTCTGTCTGTCTTTATTTATGCAAACTAGTCCCTAAGTTTTTGAGCTAGAGAGCTGAAATTTTGCACGGAGCTTTCTTTTCGCCATACTTCTTGTCGGAATCAGCCAAATCGAAATGATTTTTGTACTATCGACTTCAAATTTGGACACTATAAGTGTCTGACTCATGTCCACCGACCATCTAAATTACAAGACTCTGAGACTACTAGAAGGGGCGAGAAGAGTATTACAAATTCGGCATAGCCAAAGTTAGTGTTGTTTCATATTTACTATTCATATCACTTGCCTAAGGTGACACCAAATTCCCTTCAGTATTTCCACTTCCATCTATTTAATTCGACTAATCATAAATACCTTAACAATTTTATGTTAGTTATTAATTAATTTGACATAATAATGCAACAACAATAACAACAACAATCAATCTACAAAGAAAACATGAAGAGGAGAAAAAAAAATAGAAGAAACGAACAAACTAAAAACTAATGAACAAACACAAACAACAACAAAACGCCTACGCAAATTTAAAGAAACAAAACAAAAATACGAACAAATTGGATATGCCAACACCGCCAAGAAAGAAAGAACTTTAGGTACCCCGACAACATAAAGAACTCTTAACCCAATTAGAAACGACAGCAAATAAAACACTTTTGTCGCGGATGTCAAACCACGAAAATGGCGATGGTAGGAGACAAATATTGTACGATAAAAATGGATGAATGAAAAAGAACAAATGACTAGACAAATAGTTAGAATAATAGGAAGACCTTACAGTGAGAGGGAGTATAATAAGTATGAGGAGAGGTGATGTTAGGTTAGGTGAGGTGAGTGTGGGTTGATGACAGGTATTAGGGGCGATGGGGTCATAATGGTGAATAAATGAAACAAAACAAATGAACGATACTTATAAGAAAATAAAAGAAAAATGAAAGACTAATAGAGTCTCGACGCTTGAGCGCATTAGCGATGATCAAAAAGCATTTAAAAAACGCTTTTCAAGCAAATGACGACCGGCACGACCCCTTAAACATATTTCTTATTCTATACTTCGCCTTCATCTTTTCCTTCTTTATAATCTTGTAAAGAAAATCATGCTACTTTGTCATAAAAACGACAATAAAATATGTCGCGACATCAAAAATTCTAATAAGAATGCATGAAAGCATGACACAGAAGACGCACATAAAACCAAAGCCAAACACATTCTTATTAGATTCTTTTTAAATAGTTTGTCTCATTTTTTCATTTTTTTTCCATTCAATTTCCATTAATTAACTATAAAATTGAAATTTTAAACTTGTGTTCCTTAGTTGATGATGAACTTGCAAAAGAGTTGAATAAGAAAAGTGAACTTTCTTTTTAATAATAAAAACTTCAATGATCGCTAAAGAAGATAAGAATAAATTTCAAATCAAAATGCCAAAGAAAAGGAAAGCGGAAAAAAATATTCAAATGCAATTAAAATATACTTAGAGTGGCCTTTTTAAATTCAAATTTGGTCAGTTTGGTGTTTGAATAGGAAACATGTGTTCCATCATCATCATCTTCATCTGCTGCTGCTGCTTGCCACTTGAAGTGTTGCATAAAATTTATAACAAAACCCAAAGAACCGCAAAGACAAAGTTTTCAAATTTTTATTCTTTTGCAAGACACAAAAAAAAAAAAAAACAAAAATGGGAGGAATGGAAATCAAAACTAACCAAAAACACAAACAACAATCACAGCAAACAATAAAACAAAGCTAAAGAAATTACATTAAAAATGACACACACACACACACACATACTCACAGAACGAAGACAAAAAGATTTGAAAAATAACCAAAAAAAAAAAAAAGCAGAAAATTCCAACAAGAATCTAATACAATAAGAATGAGAGCAAACAACAAGCTGCAAAATGAGGCGCAACGAAGCGTATGACAAACAGATTTCTTACGGTGACTAAGCTTTGACACCCTACCCTACCCTCTCTCTCACTGTACTCATTCTACTCACATTCTTTACTTTTTTTGGCTTACAAAAACACCCGCGAAAATTGTCACCAAATACTCGGGGACCTTCAAAACTATATAGAGTCCAATGAGACCAACAAAAAACAAATAGAATACTTCAAAAAAAAAAAAAGAAAGAAAGTACCAGAAAACGCGTAAAGTAATTTCCATAAAATTAGAATAACAGCAGAGATTTTTCTTCAAATTCTTCTGATTTTTTTGTTTTTTCGTGCCTCTAAATTTATGAGCATCCACAAAATTAGAGGATAAAAAATCTAAGGAAAAAAAATATACGACAGAAAAAAAATGCAGATGAAAATCTTTACACAAACAAAAATATAAGAAAAAAATAAAAGAGGAAAAATGAAGACAAATAGAAAAAGAATTGTAAAACTTGTCCAAGTATTCCAATATTCCCTTGCTAACTTTTATTCTCAGCGAGAATAAAATGTGTAAAAAATAATTGAAGCCGGCGACACAAATATAAAAAATGGTAAAAAGAATTTATAACGCAATCCTTTTTATTTCTCATTCCTTTGCCTTATCTTCGCTTTCTTTCTCTCTTAGTTTGCTTTATGTTGCACGAACCTTTTCACTATTACTATTTGTCTCCGTATCACTTTATTCTTCTTGCCCCACATTTTACCCTAAAATAAAGAACATATTTTGGCGTATGCAAGCATTTTTCAACATTAGAAGAAGAACCTCTTGGTTGTCTCTTAATCAACCTATGTACTAAGTTATTTTTGTTTTTATAATTCATTTTTTTTTTTTCTTTTTTTCATTTATTTTTGATTTAAATTCTAAAGTTGGTAGAAGAAAATTTAACATTCTTAATTTTATACTACCGAGATACGAGTATCAATGAAACTGTGCAGTTTTAAAGAGACTAAAGGAATTTTTTTTATAATTTTAATTCAAGTAAGAGGAGCAGCTATAAAAGCATTCAATTTTCACGAGATACAATCTAAACTAGTATGAGAATATTTGGATTTAGCAAATAAATTAGGATTAATAATAATAATAATTTTTATTTTAATTTCATTTTTTTTTTTTTTTGTTATATTGAATAAAATGTTTATTATAACAACTCAAACATTTAGTCATACCAGTCGATACAATGAAACACTGCATACCAATCCCCTATCTTTGGCTTTCACAAGTAATGACTGCCCGAGATGGTTAAAAAGGCTCCACCCTTCGGATCTACTACATATGTAGAAGCAATAATTAGCATTAATTAAATAATTGTTAACTTAATTTTAACTCGCTGTCAATGTATCAAAACTATCCCTTATAATCGTTCTACTAACGTTTGATTGGAATTAAAAAAGCATAAGACAACTCAAATCCGACAATGTCTCGCTAACATAGAACCAGCATATGACCTCAACAGTAACAAGTGTGTTTAACCAAGCTTCGCTCACAGTGAGGTAGTCGCCGGTCTTGAAGCTTTTGATGATGCCACCCATTCCCAGACGAATGGCAGGAAGATCACCAGGTGTGGGCGGTGTCAGTTCAACTTTTGCGTATTTCAAAAATATTTTCAATTGTGGTTTGCCTGAACCAGAAGTTTAGTGTCAAAACCATGCTTACGATGCTGAGCATTTCAGATTTTCGAACATGCTGATTGCTACAAGAAATTAGTGCTTCATACCGTAATATTGTTTGGTGAGGTAGTCAGTTATAGTTGGGTAACACCACACTTAGTAAACCTTAAAGTCGAACATGCTGATTTCTACAAGAAATTAGTGCTTCATACCGTAATATTGTTTGGTGAGGTAGTCAGTTATAGTTGGGTAACACCACACTTAGTAAACCTTAAAGTCGAACATGCTGATTTCTACAAGAAATTAGTGCTTCATACCGTAATATTGTTTGGTGAGGTAGTCAGTTATAGTTGGGTAACACCACACTTAGTAAACCTTAAAGTACTGAAAGATTATTCTTGAATCACATCTAACTGAGAAATGCTCTTTAATAGTCTGTACATGCTTATGGGGATAATCACATATAATTGAGACTATTCTCATAAGCATGAATAGATGTAGACTATATTCCTCTACATTGTGATACACAAGTAAATAGTAGACACTACAGGTCAGTCAATGCCTAATATCCACTCACTTCTGAAAACGATTGGGCTGCTAGAAGATTCTAAGGGACAAATATTATTTGGAAAATACATTAATGGTCTAATAATTTTTTAATTTTCTATATTCATTCAATAGATTTTCGAATATAATGCAAAAATCTACGAAGATCTCAACAGATCCGACCAACTCAATACTATTGAGATTTAAACTGATTTACACAGATATGCAATGCAATGTTAAAATGTAGTGAGACTATTAAAAATCTAACTAAATCATAATGAATTCTAACTTTAAAAAGTCAATAGCCAACAAAAAAAAAAACCGATTGATCAGCATGAGAAATTGTGTAAAGTTCAACTAATCCACAATTTAGATTTCTAATTCAACTTAATTTTTCTTCTTTCTGTTTTTTTTTATTATTTCTGTTATCTCACCAACTTTGATTCATTTATGTGAATCTTTTTGCTCGATTCACTCACTAATTTCCACAAAAGCAATTTTCGCATCAATTCAGTTCAGCTTCATTTTCATTTTAACTTATTTTCATTTCATTCTTTTTCTTTTCTTTTCTTTCTTCTCTTTTTCTTTTTTCCTATAAACCAAAACTTTGATTTCATAGATACAAACACACACACACACACACACACATAGGCGCACAGACACAGAGATTACAAACATTAATTTTTGTTGCCCTTGCGTTTGACTCCTCCATTCTTTTCCCTTTGTAGCATAGCTGGTGTTCATCATTTCACATCTTTTTCATAGAAAATCGACATTTTGCTTTGTGACTTTTTAGAGATTTAATGCCGCATCACCTAACTTGCCCCATGAGTAGAGTCTCCTATTTCTCTTTCAACACCTTACACCCTTTTTCTCACATAAAATTGTTAGCCTTTTTTCATGTTGAATGATTTGCTTTATTTTTTATACTAATTTCTTTTTTAGACCATTTTTTTTTTTTTTTGTTTTTTTTTTTACTAACAATTTTTCTGTTTGTGGTTTTTAGACAGTTTTACTATTATTATGGGTTTTTTTTTGCATTCATTTTTATTCGTTTATTTTTCATTGTTCATTTTTAGTATATTTTTATTTGTTTGCACTTTGTTGCATTTGCACAAATCGTTTTTCACGTTTGTTTGGTTGCATATTTTATTATCGTTTTTCCTGTGATTTTATTTCATCCATTTTCCCCTCCTTCGTCCATGGAATCCTTTCTCTCTATGATCCACAATTTAACCACGTTTCGTGTTTCATTTTTTTTCTGCTTCTGTGCCCACACCGAACGAACATCGGTTAGTTGTTGTTATACTTAGATTTCTCATATAGTATTTCCCTCACATATGTTTGTTCGTTCGTTGGATTTTCAATGGAATTACACAATTTATTATTACATTTCGGTTTGAGGTTTTTCATTTCTTTCTTTCTATTTATTTTTTCTATTTTTTTCCATTCGTTTGCTTTTGATTCATGTATGTTTTAGCTCGTCCTTATTTTATTATTATTTTTTTTTTTTTTTTTTTTTTAGTTTTTCTAGTTTTCATAAATCTCTAAATGGAGATTTATGAGGATGCATATTTTAGAGCAATAGCCAAAGGCTGCCATAGCTTGACAACCGGCTAAAGAAGTGACGCTTTGGTTGGCACACACAGACACACACACACACACACACACACACATACATGCAATATGAATCAGTTGATTGTATTGTTGTTGAAGTTTGAGAAGTTCCTTTAAAAGTTTTATAACCTTTAAGGATTTATACATTAATTTGTGGTTCTTTTTTTTTTGTCATTCCTGCAAATTTTGTTAATTGTTCTTAGGGAAAAGTTAAAACCCAAAAATTGTGGTTCAAAAAGTTATGTGTTATAATTCTCTATTAGAATTTAAGCCATCAAAAATTAAGAAATCATTTCATACTACATATGAAGTTACTTGTTGCTTTCTTTAATTGATCAACTTCAACTAACCTCAAATTTCTAGTGTTTTCCATCAAGAATCATAACCATTTAACTTAACTTAATTGAAGTGAAATTCAGCTTTTATTTACTTAATAGAAAAGTTCAAATTTAAATCACTACAAGTTACATAAAACTAAAACTGAATCAAACTACCAAAATCCATTCAATCGAACTAAACTACAACAAATTTCTATTCAAACTATGATGATACAATAAAATCAAAATACAAACCAACAAAATTTCTAAAAGCATTCGAGCAAATCATTTTACATTTCATTTGAAAAGAGCTCACTCAACATTATTTGTAGTTAGTATGTAGTTAGAAATAGTGTATGAAAATCCTTTAAAGTAAAAGCTTAAAATGGTTTTATTTACTTTTTATTTTTATCTATTTCAGCAGAAGATTGGATTCATACATCGTAATGGGTTTCCCAGTTTGCCTTCCTCTCTGTCTGTCCATAGAATCAGGAGAAGATAGCAACATATCGCCCATTGTATGCGCATTAGCGTAATGCAAAGTGTTATAAGCTTTATTATGACTGCCTGTGGTTTGGAAGTCTTACACAAGCAGCCAGGCAGCCAGGCAGACAAGTAATATCAAAACTAAGTATCTCAATACATTAACATAGTGCATATGTATGTGTGTGTTTTTGTATCTTTTTTTCCTTTAGTCTCTTTTTGGTTTGCGTGCCTTAAGTTGTAACCAAAAAACCCAAAAATGGATTGATAATATGCCACAAATGATTAACTTCCTTCTATAAAAGTTCGTACACCAGAACATTTTGAACTTATTGGAATACAAAAAAGAAACATTTTTGCAAGGAAAACTTTATCTTTTGCTCCTTTCGATTCTGTGTGCATGTGTATTTTGTAGAAAACTTTCATTGGGATTAAATATGCTAATAGTAGTTCGGGTTCAGTTTTGTCAATTCCACCCACTTACTATTATACTTTCAATTGCTCTTACTCATGTGTATCTTTTGTCAGTTGCTGCTGATATGTATCTTTTTTTATTGAAGAATATCATTAGGAGAAGAGTTCTGATATTTGTCACACATTTAAATCAATGAAACTTACAATGGAATTATCTATTGGTTTCTTTTGCCACATTATCTCATCTCATCTCAACTCATCTCATCATTTCATTTCATCACATCTATTTTTGGCCTAAACCAATTGGTTTCATTTTAGTTTGAGTAAGGTTAAATGCCGCTTCAAATAAATTGCTATTGAATACAATTTTGTAGTTGGATTTGTTTTTATAAATTATTCTCTTTTTCTATACCCAAGAGTTTATCAATGATTGGACTGAACATTACTGATGGGATCATTGTTTGTTTGCAATATTAATTTATATTTCAATTTTTTTGTCAATAAATTGACACATTGAAATTTAAAGCTGCAATTGAAATGTGTGTATGTGTTTGTGTGTGTGTCACACACACAATTGTTGAAAGAAGCAAGCATGGTAAATGGGATAAAAATGTATCTCTATGAAAGGTATTAAAATGACATTGTCAACACAAAATAGTCAAAGGTGTTTGCTTCAGCTTTAGAATGCTTGACAGTTCTCCCTTTCTGTTCTGTTCTGCTCTGTTCTGTTCTGTTCTGAATGAAATGCAATGTTTATCTTTGGATTGTTGTGTGTTTCATGTCCTTGCATTCTGCTGCTGCTGACATGCTGTCAACTCCTTTTGCATTTGTGTGCCACATCTCTCTGTGTTGATTGTTTCGCGCATTAAATTAAATTTCATGGTGCATACTTTATGGCGTGGATATTGTGATTACTATGATGATGTTGATGATGATGATGATGATGATGATGACCGTTGCCATCAAAGGAGGTAGAGAGGATTAGCGCTTATTAATCTATCATTTGTGGCTATGAACAACTCGTGACAGCATTAAATTGCAATCGTTCAACTTGGAAACAGCATCAATACACATTCACACACACACACACACACTCATTCATTCTGTTAAGTGTTTTAATTAAATGCTTCACTTCAATACTGAAGATGTGTCGATGACATGACTAGCATCATGATGAGATGACAAACCTTTTGACTTGTCCACTTTGTGGACAGTTTCGCGTTTCGCTTCCTTTAATTGAAACTGAGGAGGAGTTGATTGAAGAGACAACATCAACCAACCAAACAGCCAACCAACTTGAGTTAGTGACATTTCAAGAAGCGCTTATGAGAATTAATTACTGTCATCAGAACTTATTAGACGCAATTATCGGTGCCAATGGTCAACCCTCATGATGTGTCCTCAATTTACTTACTTACAGACTACATACTACTATATTTCACTAAGCAGTTAAGATGAATGAGAATAAATGGATAGAGAAGGCAGGCATATTGCATGCTTTTGTACAAATAATTTTTTTTGTTTTTTTTTTTTCATACTTATAATATATTTTTGTTTGCAGTTCCTCTCAAAAGTCAGTTGCAAGGAAGGAAGACAAAAAACGCATAAGGAAGCAAAACACGCCCGCAAAAGTCACATAAATTAAAAGTAAATGCCGACGCTGTCAGGCACAGTGAACAAGCAAAACGTAAGAACAAACTTGCAGCAAACAAAGCGATTTAGTTTACTTAGGCTAATGGGTGAAGGGATGCATGGGGACGAAGGGTTAGTCGATTACGCATCGCGTGTGGGGAAGCTATTTAAAGCAAGCGAACTCGCCCACTTTCATGCATAAAATGGTGATAAAAATCGCAACAAAAAAAAACGAATTCTTCGCAAATGTTCAGTAAAGAATAAAAGATTGAAAAATGAGAAGGAAAGGAGAGATTTGGTTGGGGGAAAAAAGAAAGAAAGAAAGGATTTTGATATGACAGAGAACAGAATGGTTTTTGGGGGAAGTCTAACACCCACATACTCACTCACTCACTCGCAGAGTCTGTCATTCCCTCATATGGGGAAAAACATAGTTTAAAATGAAAAAAAAAAAACAAAATTATGATCAAAACACAAAAATCTTATAAAAAATATGCAGAAAAATAAAGAATTTAAAAATTATAAGAATATTAAGAAGAAACGAAGGAATGGAAGAATTTCAAAAAATATTTGTCATATGATTTATGGCATGAAAGTATGAGATGTTTTAAGAAATAGTTGAAAATACTCAGAAGAAGGAGGACCAAGCAACCGAAAATGATATTATAAAATGTTAAATTACTATAATCTGAAATCTGTTGGTTTCTTTTCCATATTACGTACATTATTTCAGAGAGATGGAAGAAACATTGGCTCTCGTTTCTTAGGCTGTTTGTTTCCTTGTGATTTTACAATACAATTTTCTAGCGATTCTCTTTATTCTAATAACACTTCAATAGACTCTCATTCTTGCTAATAGATTTGTTATATTTTTGATGCTCACATTCTGTTTTACCGGGTTGGTAAACATTCTAATAAGTTTCCTTTGACATTACTCTAAAGGTCACAACACTCACCGATATCGAAATCTTGAGGAGTCAGTAAATCTATTTAAAAATATGTTGTTGACTGAAAAACATCTGGATTTCTACATCATTGAGATAAATAATCTCTAGTCATTCACCCATTAAAGCCTACGATTTTAAGTCTCAGAGCGAGCATTTCATCCAATTAATGGACGACCATTTACCACTTTCACTTAACCCTTAAGCAAGACAAATTTTATTTTTCAACAAAATTTCAACCCAAAACAAAAACAAGAAATCCTCTAAAAAAAAGCAAAAGAAAGAAGGAAAAATATGCCTATTTGACTTGTTGGACTTTGTTGGACACTGCCATTTGTCGAGACAACAAACTCATTTGTTAAACAACCAAGTTGACGGCGACATTTTGTGCTTTTTGGACGAAGCCAAAAATCAGTTCGAGACAGAAAAAAGTAAAACCTCCACATTCCAATGACCAAGGAAGATGAATGAATGGGGGATTGTGATGGTCCAGAGAATGTAAAGGATCCAACATATTTCTTGGTCTCTTTGTTTGTTTGTTTGTTTGTTTGCTTGGTGTCGCGCGCTTCTGTCACTTTCTTGTTAGCATTTTGTCAGCCAAGTTGTCAACTTGAACTGCATTTCTGTTTTTCTTAACACATTTTCACTCTACTCCTTTCCTTTCCATTCAATTTTTTTTTTTTTTTTATAGCCTTGGCTTCTTGTTGATGTTTTCTTTCTCTCCTCGAACTGTCAACTTTATGCCACTTGAAGTGAAAAAACTACGCAACCACGCATCTTTCTCTTTAGTTGACATGGCAGACCGCCCAGCAATGAGCTGCTTGAGTTGACAGCAGCATCGTGTAGCCCCTTCTTAGTTCATTTGCACTATATACTTATCTCCTCCTGTTAGGAACTCTATAGTCATAGACTATGGTAATCGCTGCTGTTTTCTTTACACACTCGCACACTTCCATATATAAATATCTCGACCTTGTCCAAAGAGAGCAGAGCAGAGCAGAGCAGCTGCGCGAAATCTTTAATTGTCGCACAATTTGCCAGTAAGTGAGTGCAATGCCTTCGCTATCGAGACTCATTCATTCATATCCAACGCTTTTAAATGCTCACCAGCTCAACAGGGTGTGTTACCAATTAAAGGAAACAGTTTTCAATTAAAAAATTTAATGCAGCAAAGAAGGCAATGAGTAATAAAGTGAGGCAAGTGAGGCAAGTGTGTATGATAAAGTGTTGAAGTAAAATGAAGAAGGAGCAAAGAAACGCGAATAAAATTCTACTGGTGGCAACCTTCGCGCTTGACTGACAGCAGCATGTCTCATGCTATATCTCATACGTTTTTGATGATGATGATCAGCATCATCATCATCAGCATGGTTGTACATAATAATGATGATTATTATTATGTGGGGTAGTAATTGGTAGAATAGGCAGTGCGGGTGGATGTGTAAATATCTCATTACTTTACTTTCAAGATCGCAATTTAACCTTAACGAGTTTGAGGCGAGTGCGAAAATTGCAAAACGCATCGAACCACAAAAATCTAATTGACAAACACAAGAGAGTGTAACAATTTATTTTTTCAAAACATCAAATAATATAAAGATGAGTTTTTCGTAATTTTCTCTAATGCCACATAATCAGGTCCCGTTGATGTTACTGTTGTTGTTACTGTTGTTATTACTGATGCCGTTGCCATTGCCGTTGCCCATATCAATTACAACCCAAAAGGCAATAAAGAGCAACAGGAACAACGTATTGACTTCAATTAGAATCGTCATAATGCGGTCACTTCTCTAACGCGTAGCCAGATTTCAACGATCTAAATTCGTGCCTAATGCGTTGTATTCGCTAATAATCCTATCCTGGTTTTAATTTTCTCTCTTTCTCTCTTTCTCTCTTCCTCTTTTGTTTTTATGTTTTTTAATTTTACATGAAGTGGGTGCCAATGACTGAGACTGAGACTGCGACGACGACTATGACTATGACGATGCCCAATTGTTGAGAGTAATTAACACTTTTGGAAAATTACGCGAAAATGTGGCTACGTGCGGTTTTCTTATAGAACATAGAATTGAAAATGGTTTGCAACAACACAATAAACGATTAAGAACAAATGTTGCCTTTAACAATTAACACCCGGTTTCCATTTCACCATTTTGTAGACAAATCTCTGTCTTCTGTTCCCTGACTTTTTTGTTGCATGCTACACAAAAAAACCAAAAACGCTGACTAGACCACATAACGCATAATTTGTAATATTTTTGTGGCTGTCAAACCATTCTCGCCAAAGCACCAGTGCAGATCATTCTGGTGTCTGCCTGCTTTAGGGTCTCATGTTCTAATTGGAAACTTTATTGGTAAAATTTAAAGAGTACAATTTTTCTTGGGTTTGTTTTTCTATCATTATGTTTACGTGTTGCAAAGTAACAACTGTTGGCGACAGCGACGTGTTGATTGAAGCAATTAGCAGCAACAACGTTGACTAGGCGAAATGTGAGAATGTATTTGAATGTGTGTGAAAATGTGGGTGGGTGTGAGTATGATGAGTACAAGTACGAGTACTCGTATCTATGTGAAGTTCTGGCCATTCTGGTCTGGGCAAATGTTTGTCTAATTACTATGAACAGCTTTCAACATGAGACATTTGTCTTAATTTTGTCACTTGACGCGATCACACACATACACAAATGCATACACATACTAATACACATTGTCATTATTGGAGTTTGTATTACAAACTTACTTGTCGTTGTTATTGTTGTTGGTTGGAGAGAAGCAAATGTCGTCAGTGCTTTCAACATGGTTTTGCCTGGAAAATTGTTGACGTTAGCATAGTCTCACAATTCTGATACGAAACGTATGAGTGAACAAGTGACATATTCACACACACACACACACACATACTCACGTGTAAGATACACGCCCCACAAATTATTGCCACAACTACATACTTGAATGCTTACTTCAACTTCTGCTCCTGATTTTATTCTACAAGTTGCTTGTTATTGGATTTTACTTGTTTGCCAGCCATGCTTCATCTGCCTTCATCAGACATTGTCATCATCATCAGTATTATCATCATCAGCAGCAGTAGCAGCAGCTTCTTCAACATTTGCTGGCATATCTTCCTTCAAACACATACACATACACATTCATACTCATCCATCTTCACATGCATTTATCGCATGCAATTGCCTTTCGTCTCGACTTCATATTATTGCTTTCGTTTACTGCGTCGCGCCGCTCACATTAAAATATTATTTTATAGCATGCGATATATTTGTCGTATTTGGCTTCTACTCTTCTAGAACTACATACTACTTACTACTATTTCTAGTTGTCGACGACATTTGGTTTCGTGCTTTTTCTTTAGTTTTTCTCATTTTATGCTTTGTCGCCACTTGAAAAATGCTTCATTGGTTTATGGTATCTCCCTTCCAACAAAGGCGCATGGGGCATGTCCATGACTGATACGTTGCACCAAGTTTGCCAAAAGTTTTATTGTGTGTGGAAGTGGGCATTAATAATTGTCAATGGGTTGGACATAGATGACATCAAATGACTGTCATGATGCAGTCAAAACTACCAAAAAAAAAAAAAAAAACCAGATGGGCAAAATATTAGAAAATGGAAGGAAACATATGAACGAACATATTTTATAGCATGAAATGTTTAAATATTGGAATTGAACATACATCTACTTACATGTCATGATCTAACTTCATGTACTTCAGTCCTTGTCGATCAATGAATATTATTATTATGTATATTTATCTATCATCATATTCATAACTATTAATTCTTTTGAAATTCTTGATGAATTTATGCATCATTTGATGATGCAATATTCCATTTAAGCTTCAAAGTGTCACATTCTTCTTTGTCAACACTAAGACTAAGTGAAATTTCTTTCATTGAACCTTAAATAGTGTCAATTTCCATTACATTATACTTACTTACTATAAATGTATGTTTGTGTATCCCTTCAAGTTGCCAACTTTTACCAACATTTCAATGAATAACAGACAGAGAAGTAAAATGAACTGAGTGAGTGAAGAGTGTTGAACGTTGAGTGAATGCGCAACACACTAAATGACAAATTGATTGATGATCATGCTATAAAATGTCTCGTTTGTTGCGTTGTAACGCGTCATAAATTCACAAAATTATGGCAAGAAACCGCAAAAGTGTTCAGCAATGAAAATAAAGACGAAAAGAAAGAAAGAAAACCAACTGCAAACCAACTCAGAATGGCAGATAGACAGATAGAACCAAGCAGACAGAAGCATGAAACAAGACAAACATTCCAATAAGAATTATGAACAAATTACAAAAAAAGAAAAGAAAAGAAAACAAAACAAAAAAAGGAAGGTTAGTTTACTGCTTGGTGAAGTGAAAATAAAAGAAATATAGGAAGAAGGTATAATTAAAAACATGTGTGGTACTAACAAAGTATCTGACATGAAGAGAAAAAGTTCCAAGAGTGTAAAACTGAAAAACAAAAGCTTTCGGTATAACCGCATGACACAGAACCCAACATTGCTACATCAAAAGTAACTAATAAAGACAAAGAACTCATGGGACAAGAAGAAAAGATCCAAATGGAATTCAAAAGTTAAAAGCTTTTTATTTTCTCAAAATCCAAATAATTTAAAATATTCATCAATTTTCAAAAATATAATTCATGGTTTCACCATCGTCATCATATTAATTCCAAATGCAATAAAATTGGATTCAATGAAAGTAATAGAAAATCATCGTAATAAGCTCAAGACAAGAATGAGAAAAATATGGTATAAATTTTATAACAATCAAGCGATAGCTTTAGATACTTTTTCTACTTATTTTTTATGAGCAGCAAATTTGCTCCACCTTTTTCAAGTCAGAAAAAAAAATGGAAAATATTTGAAAGCGAAAGAAAATTTCTTCAGTTCACTGAGAGAAAACATTACTAAAGTTGTACAGAAACTTTGACTCAAATTGACGCTCAGCTCAGCGATTTTCAATGACTTTGAAAGGAGTCTACCTCCCTCCCTTCCTCCTTTCGTGGAGTTGTTATTTCAAATTGGCACATTTCTCTCCTTTCTTTACAAAGATGTTTTTTTTTTTTTTTGTATTTGAAGAAAAACCAAGTCGAATAAGAATTACTTTGTTTGTTCGTTTGAAATCAGGAGCGTGCAATTTTTATTGCCAGAACAAAAAAAAATGGGAAAAATAAAACCAGAATCCTCTATGAAACGAAACGAAACGTAACAAAATGAGTCTTAGTTTAGTTGTTGCAATAAACAGCAGGATTCGAAGTTGGTTCTGTGCATGTAAAATCGTTTATAGTACAACTAAAAAAGAAATGAGAAAGTCCTTTGACTGTGTGTTGAAAGAAAAGTTACTAGGAAATTGTTGGAATTTTTCTTGCTTTTTTTTTCTCTATTTTTATTAGAATCAACTTTGTAATTCGACATCTTTTCCAATTCTCGAAGTCATCATCTTCTCTCTTCCATTCTCTGTTACTAAAAATTTCCTATTTCAGCACACATTGCTTTTGATTTTATTCAGTTCAGTTGAGTTGAGTTGAGTTCAGTTTAGGCAGTTAAGGTGTAGAAAGTAACAAAAAAAAAAAATACTTACTATATATCAAAAACAAAAAAAGGAATATATAGAAAAGAATACAAATAGAAAAGAAGAAAATATACTAAGAGAAATCTATGCCAAGTTGTATTTTATTGCACATAAACCAAGATCGTAAAAAGGATTTCACACAGTGTTGCTGTTACCTACTCTTCTTAGTCTTCTTTCTATTGATACCACCACATTGCATTGAAATGAAACAAACTACATACAAGAAACTATCTTTGATCATAGTTTCCATGGAAAAAAAAAAGAAAATGAATAAAATCACCCACAAACCAAAATACAATAACAAAAACTTGCTTCAAGTTGTAGATTAAAATGTGAAAAGTTGGTGAAAAATAAAACGAATGATACGAATAAATAAATTAAAAAAAAAAATAAATAAATAAAGTAAATAAATAAGAAAGAAAGAAAGAGAAATGAAGATAGAAACTAAATAATATCTAACAACCAAGATACTCGGATTTTTCAGTATTTTTCTGTTAACTTTTATAAACTAAACATAAGCCTATGAAGGCTTATTGTCATGAAGTTTTTTTTTTTTTTTTCATTCTGGATAAGAAAGCCTATTAGAATAGTAAGAAATATAAAGTAATATTCTTTAAATTTGAAATAAAAGTATAACAATTTTTCAATTGTAAATATATTTTTAATATTGAAACTAACAAGAATAAAACCATTATCGATGAACAATATTATTACTCAATAGTTGGGTTTAGCATTTAAGTTAATCGTCTTCAGATGATTTGATCGGAGATTTTTCAATAATATTGTACGTCTATAGGCTGATTTATGGTAACCACAGATCCAAATACAATTCTTGTCATTGCAACAATAAATTGGTTTTGATTATATGAACATAGAAAAGACATACTAGGAGACTTTAAATGTGATTACTATTCATCACCAGAATTATTTGATCTTTGTTTTAAAAGCAATAAAGAAGTACGAGGCCAAGTCACATGGAGTTATCGACTGAACAAAGTATGATGAAAATTAAAAAGAAAAATTAAGTTTTAAGTGGTTATGATAAATCTTTAATATTTATATCAATACGATGTTTTGAGTTAGATAACATTGGATATTAGATTGACAAACTTAAGAAATAACGAATTTACTCTCTATTTTCTTGCTTTTTTGTTGAAAAATGTCGAAATTCCAATTTAAATTATTATTCGTTTAAAATGATTTGCCTTGCATTGCTTGACTTTCTTTGACTCTCTTAAGGATGAACATATTGAGAATTTTCTTGTAAAGTAAAAATGACTATCACTACTACTAGGATATCCTTAAGGCACCACTAAAATCAACAACATAATAATGATACCCAATAAACATTTTAAACTATAATCAGCAGAATATGCCGGCAAAAAGACAAGGAAACGGATATACCAAAAACAACAAAAATAAAAAAAAAACAGGATCTACAACAAGGATGAGAACAGCAACTTTTAGCTAGAAAATGCAAAAGTAGTAGACAATTTAACATTGCAACTGTTGCACATATGCTTGTATCTATGTATCTACGTATCTATGTATTGTAATATAAACAGTATCATCTCGTCATCCGCCACAAATACAAAGGATGCCTGCCTTAAGTCGAAGCTCGAGCGCTCAACAACAAGGAGCTGCACACAAAATTCTCTTACTTGTACAATGTGCTAAAAAGTGAGCTGAGTGAGATACTGAGACGACTCCTGCGGCTTGCGGAAGTTGCAACTTGGCAAACATACAACACAATGAAATGAACAAACGAACCAAGGAGCCATCGGGCAAGCGAACATTGAACGATAAAGTTGTGTACAGAACAGTCAGTCAGTCAGTCAGTCTGACTGACTTTCAACCATTCTACGTAATAAAGGAAGGAAGGAAGTAGGTACCTAGATTTTGGTAAGCATGACTATCCTCTACTACATGTAGAAGCTTTGGTATGTATAGGCACTGACACCGTCAAAAAGTATGCTTGAATTTAAAGCAGCTCAAAGAAGAAAACAAAAAATCCACTTGTTGAGGATACGAGTTCACTTGCTATTTGCAATTTGTTAGTAGTAGTAGTAGTATCTCAAACCTGAGCCGACCGACCGACCGACCAACCAACCATTTACTATATTTAATTTTCATGCTACAGAAAAAATAAAGTCCATGTAAATAGTAAATAAAGAAAAAAGAACAACATACATTAGAAAAATGAGAGAAAAGGTGTGTACAATGACTTGCAACAGACAACTAATACTACTACTATTACATTGCACTATGCATTGTCGGTTGCCATAGATGTTTTTCTGTAATTTTTGGAGTGCACTTAAAGCAGACACACACACCTATACCTATGCACATATGCGTGTGTTTGAAACAACTCCAAAATGTTCCCCAATACCAACACGAACCAATTGCATCTACACTATGTGTGTCCGCTCAAGTATCTTCAACTAACTAAAGTTGCTCATGGCTGTTAAAAGTGTTTGCGTTCTAAACTTCTCCTTCTTCTTCTTCTTCTCTTCTATAACAAAAAAAAATTTCAGTTTTTCAGATCGCCACCTTTACAGTGCTGCATCCGGACACGCCTTGTAGTACCTCTTTAACAACCCACCCCATCAACCCGCTCTCTCTTTCTCTCACTCTTTCATCGTCTCTATACTCTATATATATAATACTATACTTCAATGTTGCATTCCTCTTAGAGTTGTTAAGTAACTAGTCATGGTTACCAGGAGGTTTCTTGCTCTTCTTCAAAATTACATAAATACACTTTTGCCGGCATCCCCTTTCTTTATAGTCACCCCTCCTCCAACTCTCTCTTAGTTTGTGTGGTTTTGTGTGTGAAATTTTATACTCTTAAAGTGCAACGCTTTGCATCGTAAATCATTGCAAAAAATAGTAACAACAATAACAGGAGCAACAACATCAACAACAGTATTGTTACTTGCAACATGAGTTTTTATTTTTCATCTATTTTGTCCCCTTAAAATAAAAGTGCAACAAACAAAGGGAAGAAATGTAAGCAAACATTGTGTTCTTTTTTAAAAGCTTTAAGAAAAATGTAAATGTAAACTTTTTAACTCAATTCATTTTAACTAAAATCAATCTTTAATCAATTTATTTTTACTATACTCAAAATGAATTCAAAAGGAATTGAATTGAATTGAATGTCATTTTCAGTATAAAGAATATTTACTTAATATGCATTAGCACAAAATGATGATTAACAAACAATAAAATATGTGTACATAAAATCATAATCCAAATCACTTTATTTGCTCTATTGAAATGCTTTAACCATTTACATATGTAGATCTGTGTCTATATGTCAGTGTGTATGTGTATGTGTGTGTGTGTGTGTGTGTGTGTGAGTTGGTCTGTCTGTTCAATTGTCTGATGGTTTGAAATAATGGGGAGACGCCATTCGTTATGTGTTCAGTGTCGCTATTATGCATGCCGCCGCGCCAGATGTGAAGTTAGGCGTCTTGGAAGCCAAAAGTGACTAATAATCCATACGTTCTTAAAGATTTATTATCGTTTCATGCGGATAAAAGATTTACGCATCATGCCAAAGCGCAAAAGGGGAACGAATGAACATATAACGACCGAGTTGGGAGTCTTATTGGATTTGATTGGTTTGGAGCTTTGTTGCTGCCACTAGTCATATATGGATGTATAATCTCACTCATACATATAATCATATGTATACATATATCTGAAGGTTATTTGGCATAAATATGTATGCCTCTGTCTGTCTGTCTGTTTGTCTGTGTTGTTATTATTGTTGATCTTTGTGAAAATGTCACCAAGGCGGCAGCATTCAATGAGACTCTCTGAACTCAAATGAAGTCATTTTCTTCATTCTCTGCCGTCGCTATTGTTGTCGTCGTCTGTTGTTGATTTGGTTATTTATCTTTATATCTTTATTTCTCTTTATTGTTGTCATGATTCGATATTGCTTCAAGATATATACAGATACATAGTATTATATTAACTTCCCTTGGTAGTACGAGTAGTAGCACTAAGTTGAATGTGTGAATTATGGCGAACGCTTGACATTGACACAAATAAATCTTATTTTTTCCACTTTTTTTTTATTTTTTTTTTTTTTTGTCCTCCTCATTTTCTATTTAGGCCAAACTAAAGAGTCTAATAGTGTAATTTGTGTTATTAGTGAATTAAAGTTGTTGGCCCTTATGCCAGTGTTGGTAAACACTTTCAGTTACCTTCAACTAAACGTGAATAGTTGAGAATGAAAACTACTACTTAAGTTGCCTAAATGTGTCAAAAAGTTTTTTGATATGAAAGCGTCAAATGACTTTCATGATAATTATATTTTTTTTTCTTTAAGAAATTATAGTTAAATAGTAGTGTTTAATGTTTTAGAAGAGAATTATGAGTTAATTTATAGAAAAATGTTTGCAATTAAAATTGCTTAATTGAACTATAAAATTTTAAAGAAAACTCATAAATTTTATAAATTGTATATTACAAGTATTGAAAATCTAATCATCTATAAAACTTAGGGTTATATACTTATTTAAGAGAACTTAAAGAAAAGTTGAATGATGAATATTAAGTAATATCAAGTCCTTTATTTAAAGATCCTCTTATAAAATTTTAACTGAGAAAATGGAAAAAGTTTTTTTTTTTTTTTTTGTTTATATTAAATTTTCTGTTATTTTAAAAACAACTTAAAATAAACTTATAATAATTGCACCACTACTTTAACACAATAAGTAGAAAAGAACAATTACATTAATAGAATCTAATAGTGAGGTCGACAGGATGAGATCTTCTCAACCGCCTCGACACTCTGACCCCTCCTATTCTGCATCACTTTAAGAGGCGCCTGGCTTGAGTATTTGGACTACACATCGCAAATTTTCGGGATTTTCAGATCGTTCGCAAGGTCCACCATTCACATATTAAGCGTCTGAAAGGGACTCAGATACTCATAACTTAACTGTACAGTTTAACTGTATAAAAAAAACTGTATGATAAACTTATTTCAAAACAGTGCACATGCTTGAGTTTGCCATGCAATGTGATAAGCTATTCTACTTCATGTCAACAGATAAAAGTATGAAACAATGAAGAAGATTTTTTTTTTTTGTATACTTGTAGGTAAATTAGACAGAGCTGATGCTGCATCCACCTCAGATGTTGCATGCAAGTTTAACCAATTCAAGAACAACAATAGGGAAAAAGATGAAATTGTGTGGCTATTGTTGTAGACAATTTTTGCATTTGTGTGAGTATGAATGTGTGGATAACGAAATTATATCATTCTTGTGAAATTTTTGTTGTGAGTAGACATGTGTGTTGTGTCCAAAGGACAAAATAAAGAAAAGGCATTTGGTGAAAAAAATGAAAATAACATCATTACAACAACAACGATTTGTGCAAATGTGTGCTTGTGTTTGATAGGCAACGCATAATATTACAACAAAAAATATTAGTGTAAATATTTGTATCGTCGATGGGCACCTTTAGAATATTCACTCTGAAGCAGTGTTGAGAAATTATTGCCATTGTTATCAACTTTTTAGCTTTTTTACCAACTTTTTAGGGGGTTTTCATTGAACGCCATCATTAAATAGCTGATAATTCCACAGAACAATTTTATGTAAATTCCAAAATGTAAAATTGTTGTTCAATTATTAATAAAATACGTTGCAGGAATTGAAAAAAACCTGATTGCATACCCTGCGAATTGTTCTTAATCATGTATTTTTGTACAAAATATCCATTTTAATTTCATACAATTTGCCACAACTTTCCATTTGTATGTAAATATAACCAAAACAGCAGCTGTTCAGGATGCCAAAAGACCTGTGTAAGCGACATTCAGCATTTCACCAAAAATTTGTGATGCTGGGCATGTGTTAATTGCCTATTAATCTGCTCTGTAAATTTGAAATGATTCTTTATACTTAAGAAAGTAAAATTATAAAAAGAATTCCTTAGATTACTTTTAATATTGAAAGATAACTTATTATGATCTTAAAATCTTAAAAAATTGTTTCCAATACTCAAACAATTTAAAAGCTCTAAGGTATTTTTTTTTTTTTTGTTTTCAGATCATAAATAAAGATTACATTTTTCAAATACTTTAATGCTTCAAATTTATTTTCTTCCAAAATGTGTTTATACTAATTTGTCCAATTGGGTAACTTACAATATTGTTGCAAACGCCTCCGAATTCTAAACTAAAGAACATTTAAGAACAAAAGACTTTTCTAGTTTTGTGTTTATTGAAAATCTGCCGGAAATTATAATAAATTTGTATAATAGAAAATACATAGTACATCATTATAATGAATGATTTGTGTGATCTTAAAACGAGGAGTTCAAAAGAAATCAACGTAGATGATTGAGAAAAAAAATTAAATTAGTATAAAAATTCTGAACATAAAGAAATCCCAATTAACAATAACAAAATTAACGGAAAACTATAACAATTTCCTTTAAACAAAAGTAAAAAATATAATTAACGACTTTCGAAAGTTCAACATGAAATAATAATGAAATCTGCCTGAAACAATAAAATTGGAAAGAATAAGAAAGACCGAAGAATTTCTAAATTTCTAAATTTCTAAATTTAATGAGTCCAAAATGAAAAAATGCATTGTTGCAATCAGAGTGACCATTTGAAGGAATCAGTTGTACATTAAAAATCAATAAAATTGTAATAAAAAACTTTAATGTTAACTAAAATATTGAAAGCTTTTTTTTTTTTTTTTTTTGTGGAAAATGTGAAACTAAAAGGTATCATTGAGTGAGTTTTATGCGGGCGTCAATTTTATGTGTGGCACAAAAATCAGTTGTGTAAAATTGAAAGTAGATAGACGACACGAATAAATATATTGAAAGTCACAAAAATTAAGTGCATCAAATGCAACAAAGTTCTAAAAGACATCACAATCTGTGACTTCAATGGTGAATACAAATCAATTTTTGATGGTCAATTGAATAGCAACGACTGGGGGACAAAGAATAAATATATTGAATTTTAACAAATTTTTATTATCACACACATGATGATGATGATGATGATGGGCATCGAATAACAACGCACTTCTCTGTTGTTTTTGAGATACTTTATGCCACATGCTTTCATACCAAACAAAACAAAAAAACAACGAAATTGGAATGCTTACAGCAAAAAACAATAAATGTTGTAACGAAAACAATAAGAAATGCAATATGAGAAGAGAAGAGTTAAAAGAGAAAAGAAATAGGAATTTTATGGTGTTGTATAAGAATGAAAACTATGCAAGCCAAGTCGAAGTAACATCTAAGCGGAAGTAGAGTAGTAGTATGAAGTGGCATGGTTGACGCCAATGATGATGATGATGATGATGATGATGACGATGACGATGACAATGATGATTATACCAAAATTGTTGCAAAGGCGTGAATATGCATTGTGGCTCATGCTTCATACTATTTGGCAACGTGACTGAAATGCAATGAAATGTCCAAGATTGACCAATGCTCTTAATGGACACAAATGGTCCGCAAATCCTCTCTACAACTATCATCACAATTTGCTTGAGTTTTTCATTTCATTATCAACTTAAATGCTTCATCGTCATTATCATCATCATATCATCATCATCATTGCCATTTGTTGTCGGTGCTACTTTTGTTATTGTCATTCTTCTTATTGTTATCGTTGTTACAGTTGTTATTGTGGTATGCAACATTGTCATCGCCATCGTCGTCACTATCGTCCGGCGGCTTTTTTATTGCAATTTTAATCCATTCAAAACGACATACAATACAAAAAACTCCCAAAAGGGCAAAAGTAGGAAATACTCAAGCTCAACTTGACTCAAGCTCAATACTCGTATGTACTACAATTCGATACAATGCAATTCTGTTCAGTTCCATTCAATGCGAATCGCGTTGACTGAGTGTCACATACTCATTCACTCACTCACTCACTCACTCAGACACTTGCATATGTGCAACTTTTGTATGCTTTATGTATGCTCATGACAATGAATCGAAGCGAATCTCATTGCAGCGAATCACATTGAATATGTTAAATGTCGTTTGGCGCTACTCAAACTTTAGCTGCCACTTAATGCGTTGTTGCCCTTTGTCACCTCACTTCACTTTGTTTAAGTGTCTTACTACGATCGCCTCCAACTTAATGCCTTTACTTTTAGTCATCGTCATCGTCACCATCATCATCGACATCGACATCATCATAATGATCATGATTATCAACATTATATTGATTGCTGTTCTTTGTTTGACTATGAACTATAAAGTCGAGTTTGTGGTACTCAATATGCGCGGCACTTTAATGCAATCAAAAAGTAAAATTACTCGGGTGCTAAATGAGTTGGGGCTGAGCCGATGACAATGGGATAGCGGGCGCTTGTTGCACAATGAAGTTGTCCAACGACACAACGAAATTGTGTGGCAACCATAAATGGGCACATAAACACACCAACGAACAAACAAACAAATAAACACGATTTTTGCATAAATGTTTTTCCAACATTGTTGTTTTTCCTTTAATTTTTTTGTTTTTTTTTTTTTTGTTTTTAATCGCAAATGCGAAAAATATGAAAATGTAAATTTTGATTTCAAAATCATTTTCAGTTTTTATTGTATTTTTAATTTTAATACTCTACATATAATAGTTATATATTGGTTTTGGTTTTAAAGAGATCACTTTCAATTTACTCAAATGACCAAATAAAATTTAACAAATATCAATTATGGAGATATCATGTTGCAATTTTGGATATAAAAAATATCAATTCAATTGGAATTCATTTACTTTTTTGGCTTTCTGAAGGTGATCATAATGAAACCAAATTGTGGATCTCTTTTGCTTTAATATTACTTATTATACAGTAAACGAGATATAGTGATGAAATTTTCAATATTTCAAATTTTATAGTATTAAAATTTAAATAGAAATTCATTCTTTAATAGAAATATGCCTTGAGAACTTCTTAAACCTCTATTACTGGTATAACCCTTGATAAAAATCAATTAATATTCCTTCGCCTTATTGTGTATGGAAGTTAATAATAGAATTTTATAATATTAAATCGATGTCAATAAGAGGAAATAAATTACTTGACCTAAAAGAGCAATGACACTTCCTGTCTTGCCTGTGTATAGTAGTTCAGACCACTGGAATAATCACCTTCGTGAAAACTTTCCTACTACTCGTGTGAGACTTAGACGAGTCCAACTTACTTACATCTTAATCAGTTCGAAAAGTTTACGACATTTAGTTTTATGTGCTGCCAAAACTAATTGGAAGTTTTTGTGTGTGTTTATTTTCTGAACTTAACCAAACTTAACTCAACTCAACTCAACTCAATTCTACTTCCGAAGGCAACCATGAAGTCATAAGAACTTTTTTACTGTTCCTTACTGTTTATAGTTCAAACATAAATGATTTTGTTTTTGTTTTAATTTTCTCTTGTTGTTCTTGTTGTTTATTATTATTGTTGTTGTTGTTGTTGTTGTATGTAGCATATGTCAGGTGGTCTACGGTATGGTTAAAGCCTCATAAACTGTGGCAGCATGAAATAAACGTTGACACATATTGCAACCAACCAAAGAAAATATGAAAATTAAATTTAATGTTGCACGAAAATCAATGTACGCAGTAAAAGTAAAACAAATACCGAGATAGTGGTATAGTAAGAGAAAGTGACTAAAATATAGCAAAAGATTCGCTTGAACTTTTGGATTTGGTTCCTCCTTGTCTTGTATTCGACTATGCAAATATTTATTATGCGCAAATTTTATGCTTATTTGTGTTCGATTGCACCACAAATGTGTTGCCACTGCCGCCAAAGTAAACGATTTTCACGTTTCCAGCACAAACAATTAAAATAAACATAAAGGGCAGCGATGAACAGAACTGGACTCAAGCAAACCAAACGAAACCATACAAATTCATGGAAAAGCAGAATGGAAGCGGAAAAACATGAAAGAATTATTACCGAAATAAAGAAAAACGAAACGAAAGAGTGGCAAAAATGATGTAGAACAACAACGACAAGGTAACTTGGGGAAAACAGAGGCAACAGGGACAGACAAAACAGTATGTACAAGATTAAGGCATCATAAATTTATCAACTCTTGGCAAGAAACAACCAGAGAGCAGACAGAGCATCTGAAATTATGTGATGTTGTCTTAATTTTGTACGCAAATAAATAACAAGATATCATGTTGTTGTATTTATAGTATTGTTGTTGGGAAGTTTTTATGCACTACCGCAAATTCAAGTTGGATTTTCAATTTGGTCAAATTGCATTTGGAATTTAAAATGCCAAATTAAATGCAACAAGGCGAGAATTTTAAAATTTCTTTTGCATAAAAAGTAAAAATATTATAAAAATATGAAATAAAAATTGCATAGCAAACATCAGAAAAGAAATATAATATTTATATACCAACAATCAGCAGCAAAAGTCTCTGATAGAATACAAGACAAACAGAAGCCTGAAATGCTTGAAAACGAATGAATGAATGAAAGATTCGAGTATAAGAGAGCAGCAGCAGCAGCAGCAGTAGTTGGACTTATATCTAAATGAATTGTGCAAAAGGAATGTGCAACAGTTTTTGACATACAAACACTCACACTCACACACACACACACACACATACATGAATGCGTATGAATATTTTTTAAACACATTGACAAGGAACAATGGGAAATGGGAAACAAATTCATTCGAGCGCAAGGAAAACAAAGAAAATTGTTTTTCACATAAAAACTGCATGAAAAAAAAAAAATTAAGTAAAAAATACTCTCACAAAAACAGCAGCAATACATATAAAATATAAATAAATAAATAAATAACAAGCAACCTGCAAAAATAGTGTGTGATTGTGATAAAAATAGAACAGACTATCAAATACCCTACAATAAACAAAAAACTCAATTAAAACATAATAGTATGAAATTTTCTAGATATATTCTATTTGTTATCCTTTTAGAAACTTATGGTTATTAAAGTTATCACAATACAAAATTTATTGCATGTGAGAAAAATAGTAAAACTTGGTGGGTGGCTGCGCTATCATAAAAGCCAACAGAACAATGAATCTTAAGGAAGAGTGTACACAAAAAGAACCACACAATTTTGTTGATTTATTGGTTTTACATGTTTGGAATATGAGCATCTTTTTGCTAATGCAAAGAGAGAATGTTAGGAGAACAAAGCAAAAGGCAAGCAAGTCAATTGTAATGGAGAACGTAGTAGTATAAGTCAATAGATTCTTATGGTAGATAGATATTGAGATGCTGTTTTCTTATTCAGTTCAGAAAATCCACCAAAACTGAGCAAAGGCTTATTTCCAAACAGATTGTGAGACTTTGAAGATAGTAAGTATAATATTTTATTATATATAAAGAAAAACCCAATAGTTTTCTTATCTTCTTCTGCGTTGCATTTTGTCGCAGTCTTTAATCCCTTTCAAAATTATTTCCATTTTTAGACCGAGCAAAACCAATATTTGCCCATGAGTCGATTAACGATATGCAAAGGCAAAAGCGATAAGCTTAGAATGAGATAAAAAAGAAGATAATTGAAGCACTCAATTGATGTGGAATGCTGCCCGTTCCGGATCTCCATAACAAAGCCATGACGATGACGATGAAGATAATGATAACAACAGCGACGACTCATCCAAAGCAATCGAGTGAAAAATCCGCGTGCAAAAAAATATAGTATAATAGAAAGAAATGCGCTAAATAAAAAATGCCATAGGACAGGACAAAAGCGAAGAAGTAGAGCTTGAGACTGAGACAGCAGCATGGCATGGCAGGACATGCAACTGTCACAATCCTCTGCTGCATTGAAAGCAACCAGGAAAACTTGGCAAGAAAAAATTCAAAAAAATAAAGAAAAAGCAAAAACAAAAATAGAAATAGAAATAAACTAAATGGCAAAAATAAAATCCAAAGCAATTTTCGTGAAAATTTGCATGCATTGGCCAAGAAGACTCAACCGAACAGGACAATTGCACACCATAAAAATAGAAAAAAAAACCATAAAATGAATGAAGAAAGTAAAAGAAAACAACCAAATAAAGTAGTTACTTTGTAAATTTTCTCCATTTTTTTATCAACCAACCTAGTTTTTCACCCAAGAGATGCGTGCCAACCAACTCAACTCAACTGAACGATGAGGTAAACGAAAAGCTTTTGCAGGAAGTAAGAAATTTTCTAGCAACTTGAGCATTAGTTGCGCTTTTTCGTTCCTGATGTCCTACAGTCCTGCTGTCCTAATGCTGATGTTGCTTAACAGTTATCCTGATGTTGCTCCTGCTGCATGCTAAGTAAGTGCAGTGCAGCAGCCGCCAAAACGAGATTAAAATCATCTGAAGCGTGCATTTTTTTTTTTTTTTTTTTTGTTTTGTTTTGTTTCTCGTTAATATTTAAGGTAAATGCCAAGTGCGTTCGTAATTGAAAAGCAACATAACTCAAACCAAATATGTACCAAAGACGAGACTTGTATTATATTTAAGGACAACAACTTTAACATTTAAGAATGAAGAAAAAATATAAGGAAAATTTAATAAAATTCAATAAAGACTATTATTTTTAATTGGTTGCCAATTAAAAGAATTTTCAAGCAATAAATTCTAAAGCTTCTTATTTCTAAAAGTGTCAATAGGTGGGCTTGGTTGATTAGTCTTTGCTTTTTATACGATGTCCTTAATCACCTTTAATACTTACGCATCACGCATGTCTGTGTGTCTCGGCCTGTCTTTCTCAGAAATATAATTCAACTTGAATTTTCACACCTTAGGGGCGTTAACAACGATTTAACTTTTCGTTTTCAATTTATCTCTCCTCCTCCTCGTCACTTCACTTCACTTCGCTTCACTATTTAATTTTGTTCTTCTTCTTTCATTGCCACGTCAAAAGCATGTTTAACTGAATCGGATTCTTATTTACACAGTTCAATTCAGTTCAGCTCCTTATAATTCCTTTTGCTATTAAATACCCTTTAAAAGATCTCCCTTTCGACAATATTTGTAATTGCAATCGCACATAAATCAATTCAATTGCATTTATTCCATTATATGTATGAATTTCGATTTGAACAGATTTCTGCTCCTTCTTGGTTTTTCATTCAATGATTTTCTGCTATACAACTTCATTCAAGTTTTTCTCTTTCACATGGAAAAGGATTCATTCTTTCATTCTTTTGCAACAGTCCAATCTCTTATATCACCTTTTTGGTGGTTTATATTGCCAATGACCCATTACCATCCACTTTGGCTCCTCATCATACATTATTATAGTGAACTGGTATAGTATATTTGTTCAAAAGAAATCACATGCAATGGATTTTCTTTTCATTCACGCCTTAAAAATCCCAGGCAATTTCTTTCCCCCTTCATACAAATACACAACACTACACACAACCTTTTTCAATTTGCTCTTACATTTTCTTATATGTAATAGTTTTTCCCCTCTTTTATTTACTTTGCTTCGCTTCGCTTTTCTTTACTTTGGTTCTTAGGGTTTTTGCTTTGAGTGGCGTCGCCTTTGCATCGGAAAAAGCAAAAGCAGATTATCAGAAGAACTTTATTCATTGCTTATCAAATTAAATGATTAATGTTTATTTCTTTCGTCTTCATTTTTCCTTTTCCATTTACTCTTCAAGTGTCAGCAACAGTTTTTCCAAACTAATCCTCATTCAATTTTTGAGGGTATTTCGGATATTCTATTTATTTTATTTGTTTTCTTTGTCCGCATATCATCATCATCATCATGTTTTCGAATTATTTGAAAATTTTATTGAGAAACTTTTTTCCTTTTGTATTCCATCATCATCGTCGTCGTCGTCTGTTGAATTCATTGAACTTGTTGTGGTCAAAAAATATTATACTCTTAGTTATTCCACTACTACTTATTTACTCTCAAGCTCGATTGGTTTTGCCTTTACTAGATTTGTTTATTTCCCATTTCTATTCAGTTTTTGGTTGATTGTCATCACTATTCATTCTCTTCTCCTCTTCTATATTTTTCCATTCAATTCAAGTATTTTTAGCCAAAAATTGTGTTTTTGTTCGAAAAAGTTGTGTGAAGTGAATTAAACACAAAAACTAAACTATTTTTCTTTCAAAGTCAGAGATTTTTTTACTATTTAGTTTGGCATAGTTTTCATAAAATGTCATTGTTTGTTAAAAGTTAAACGATTCTGAGGAAAACTTCAATTTCAGAACAGAGAAATTCAATTCTATTTTATCAATTGATTGAATTTAATTGAGGAAAATAATTAAAAAATAGGAAAAAATAAATGAAAATCATATTTACAAAAAACTAAAACAGTATAGAAAATTTGACACAAAGAAAATCTTTTGTTACTAAATTATTTCTTAAAAGGTTTTCTTCAAACAAAATTGAAAGGTAATTGGAGTTTTGTATTTGTTCTTTCCATCAATTTTCTTTCAATTTTTCTTCAATTAAATGTGAAATTTTCATTAAATAAAAATCATAATTATTTAAATCATCAATGTTAACAATATGTCATGTATATTTAATAAATATATCTTCAATTTCATTACCACAACTCATTGCCTCATCATCATCAGCAACATCATCGTCAACCAATTATTTTCATAATCACTTTTACTTTAAATAACTGCCAACTCTTCTCGCGGACAACACAATCAACATTGTTGCCTGCCAAGTCACAAAAATTTTGTATATGAAATGATTTTTGTTAATTAAACAAAATGCCACAGAATCATGTGGATGACAGTTGGAGACTACATTCGCGTCCATGAAATGAGCAGCAGCAGCAGCAGCAGCAAAAGCAACAAGAAATTATCTAGAGGATGGGGAATGGGGATAATGTTGATGTTAATAGTGAAGCTGCCCACAGTGACAGATACGAAAAAACACAGAAACGCAACAACAAAAACTGTGAAGAACAACAAAAACAATGCCACATGCAATTCAATTTATTTCAATTGTGTAAGAATTATTACGCGGCAAGCAACACCAGCGAACAACCAACAACATCAATGTAATGCCACCAATGCTGGCGACATAGCGCCGCGTCTGCATTCGGAAATCCATACTCCATGTTTCATAATATAAACTGAGGAATATGGGGAGGGAATGGGATTCAATGGTTCATATTTTGTTCTGGGCTTGGTAAAGCAAGTTAAATGAAGAGTTACACAAATGTTGCACAATGAATGAAATTCACGAATTTCTCCATTATAGTATTGTTAGTGTTCTTGTGGCAAGAATAATCATAATAAAAATAATTTTTTTCTTTTATTATTTGCTATAATTGTTAATAAACAAAATTCAAATGGATTGCTTTAGGTGGCAACATGAGAAGAGGTTAAGTAATGCGAACCAAAACGCCAATTTCAATTAAACAGAAAGTTTATATACGAATACACAATACTTATGTGAGTGAGAGTCATGTGAGTATATAGTAAAGAGAAAGAGAAAGAGAAAGAGAAAGGGGAGAAGGTGTGTGTGTGGTTTTGACTTTTGTGAAATTATGCATTTGCTGCATTGCGTTGCACGTTGCAATTTCTACGCTGTGGCAGACTCAGTCGACCAACAAATAACAAACAAACAAATTGAACGAATCGCGCTTGAATAATTTTTGGGTTTCCCTCTACTTACAAACACATACACTCCCTCCCATACACTCACAATAAATATACAACACATATACATATTTGTTTACTCAAGTGCCAATTTAATGTGCAAATAACGAATTGCACTTGGCCTAAGCTAAAGTGAACTAAACTGAACTGAACCACACTTATTCGTGGTTTCGATTGCTGATGGCGCCCCATCATGATGCACCATGGGCGGCCCAGCCCGCCTGCTTTAATTCAACTATCTGTATACTTGATCCGAAACGCCTTCCACCCCCCCCCCCCTCCATTATAACGCATAAGATTTCATATTCCATGTTGATTATATTTTCTGTTAGTTAATATTCCTCCTACTTCTTTCCATGCAATGTCCCCCTCTTACTTTGCATTTGCATCATAACAAACAAATAAATGAATTTATCACGTCATTTTTAATATGAATTAAGTTTTAGATTTCTACGCTACCAATGATCAATTTAGCCTTTGACTTTGTTTTTAATCAGTTCAGTCAGTTCAGTCAGTAAAGACCCAACACCAAGCAATCAACCAACCAACATTTTATGCATTCAACAATATTTTTCAGTAGCGTTGACATTTTCATTGTGGTTGTTTCAAAATTTTAAATTGGCTTTACTTACCTTTCAAAATGCTGATGATAAATAACGTGCTGATTATGCTTAGACAGTGCAACATTTTGTCGTCTGTTTGTAGGATTTATGGTGTTTTTATGGATTAAAAAGCTTTTTGAAAAATTGTTTATTTTGTTGATTTTGACTGGATTAAAATTACACAATTTTCACAATTTCTATATTTTATAATGTTGCTGTTATTTCTGTTGGCTTAGTTTTGTCTGCAAAGAGAAAATGGAAATGAGATTTGATTATTAATTATAATAATTCATTCATCAAACAAAGTTTTATTATTTAATACTAATAAAAAAATTAATTTTGTAACCATTTTATTATATTTATAGAAGAAAATTTAATCCACCTTTAAATATTGATGTGGTATTATGTACTCTGATGAGATCATCAAATCAGATGCTTATGAGGTCGAATTTTTGTATTACTTATTTTTATTTATGCTCTCCTTGTGGGGAGATTATTAGGATGTAGTCTTTTGAGAAGTTGGTACGAAGAAACTGAAGCTACCAGTGGGTTGAGTTTGGAAGACAATTAAGTATTCAATTATATCTACTGTGGAAGTATATTTTATGTCTTCATGCGATAAAGATGCAGATTTATATCCTATGAAGTTGTAGGCTGCAGTGGATCTCCATATGCCATAGCGCTAAACAGGAACCACAGCCTGCTTACAAATAAGCAGTTTAATAGTGAATGATAACTTGCTGTTCACACGCAATAGCCAATCAAGTCTGTTTAGCTTTTGGTAGCAGTAAGCAGAGCGACTTTATACATGAGCGCGCCAAGTCAGGCGTTTGTCCAGGATGAAGCTGACATATTAAAATTGATTTACCTGAGGGATTATACTTTCATAACTGGACAAATACTACACCTTAATGTGAAAGTGCAGATTATTGATTTTTCTGCATTCAATCTAATGTTCCAACGTTTGGCCCAAGAGTGGAGTTTTCACAAAAATGATTCAAAATTTATTAATTTAATTTTTAAATCAAAAAAACACTTTAGTACTTTTTCAAAATTAGTTTATTTTGTGCGGAATTCTATTTTAAATAATTTCATGGAAGCGTTCATGAGTTCCATAAGGTTAATCGAATTGCTGGATAGTTTTTAAACTAAAATCATTTGAATGTTTTAAAAATCGTGAAAATTTATAGAAAAAATCTTATATTTTAATGAAAGAAATCTATCACTCTTCTTGTCAAATGATAGACCTTTTAATCATTATAATACAATATATTAAGTATGAAATTCTTTTTCCAAAGGTATTTACAATGGAATTACTACTGATTATAAACAAATATCTTTTTAATACTTATGGAATTCGGTAGCTAAATAAACTCGGCACACTCCATCATCATGGGGTTTGTTTTTAAAAGAATAGACAACAAACAGAGGAATGAAAACAGAATTCAAAATCATTAACAAAATACCGGAAAATGCCATTGATAAAAAATGATCAACATTCATATTCAAATCTAAAGCAATCAAAATTGTATTATCATCATTGACGATTGAGAAATGATTTCCCTAAACAAGAGGAAAAAAAAGGTAATGAAATGGAAAAAAACATACGTACAGTAGAGGGAACAGAACATAAAGATAAACGGGAACAAGAATGAAAACCAAAGAATCAGAGACAAATGACCAACAATTTGTCACACCTACTACAGACGACAATGACAACTACGAGAATAAATGCGCTACTACAGTCTCTCTCTCTCTCTCTCTCTGCATGTCTGTGATATCTACATAGATTTCTATATTTCATTGTAGGGCACACAAAACCATTTGAAAAGACAAAAGCAAAAACAAAAACAACAATAAGAGCGATTCTTTGTCAAAATGTTTGAATAAATGATAGCCACAAGCCTAACGACACCAACACAACAATGCACCTCGATTTTACTTTCTATGAATAAATGAATGAATGAATGAATGTATCTATGTATCTATATATTCAGTATCTAGGTATCGTATGTATAGTAAGTATTTATGTGTCTGTGAACATTGAACATTTTCGAAATCCATTTCGACTTCTTAATTTGGTTTCATGAAAACATGAGACTGGAAAAACATTGCGTAATTGGAGCATGGTAGTGCAATGAAAAAACGGTCGCTGATCCAGATGAAGAGTGCCATAACATGAACGATTAAAGCCCATTGTGATACCTCAAATCATTTGCAGTACAATTGCTTAATTGCATTTTGGTCACTTTTGGCTTCAATCATCACATCACATTGGATCGCATCACTCAAAACGAAATGAATGAAATTGAGTTTAGGTAAGTTGAGTAGAGTTGAGTTGTATTAAGTTGAATGGAGCCAAAAGCCAAAGCCAAAAGGCATTTTTCAAAATATTGTATGTTGTATTTACTACTTGCATACGTGTGTATGTGTGTGTGTATGTGTGTGTATGTGATTGTGTAGGCGTATCAAGTTAAGCGTGTGCGTGTGTGTGTTGCCACATATTCAGTAGCAAAATACAATACAATGACAACAAATGTACACATGTGGCGCTTTCACTTGCTCGGTAGCTGGTTGCTCAGTTGTTGGTTGCTTTTGATTAGCGGCATGCCATGTCAAACAACAATTTGTAATAGAAAATGACATTTGAATGATGATGACGCGCGCTCAGCACAGGTGACGCTTCCTGTTTGCCTTCCACAATTTAACACTTGTTTCTGCGTCGTCGACTTGCTTGTCATGTTCCCAGTCTCATCTCTCATCTCTCAACCATTGCCATCCATCCATTCATTCATACATTCACCCATCCATTCGTACATTCATTCATCCATGCTTAACCACCACACCTCAACTTGATTCAACATAACACACACCTACTACTACTACTACTGTGGTACTCTGATATTGAAGTTCTCTTCTCTGTGGTTCGTTGCATGGATTGTTATTTTGTTGCTGGTAATTCGCTTTGTTGTTATACTTTGTGTTTTGTTTTGTGTTGAGTTTTGTTTATTTTTTGTTGCTTTCTGTGTTGTATTTTTTATGTAAAATACACAAAAAAAAGAGCTCTTAATGTCTTTATTATGGAGTGCTAAACAAGCGACAAATTGCATGTTTTTTTTTTATTTTGATAAGTTTCCCCACCAAAGGGTGAACTGGAAGTTGCTTAAAATGGTTTATTATTAGAGGCGCCAAAGAGAATTTATCGAAGTGTGTAATTAATTAATTTATTTATATTCCTGCATTTCATTTAAAAAATAACAAAAACAAAAAATAAGCAAATCATTTAACACGATCTAATTATAAAGGAAGAAATAAGGATAATTTATTTATCATAACTTCTCATCTTTTTAAACTTGCAAGAAATTACCACCTTTACCATTTAAATTCAAATGAACTAAACTCGTAAGTTCTTTACTAAACAACTCACATATAAATTTATATAAAATTAAATATTTAAAAGCTTGCAAGAAATTAGCGGTTGATTAAATAAAAAAGTAAAGTGTTAACCATTGTGCCGAGACTGGGATTTGCAATAATTCCACGCATATTTCTGTGATATCATTAGACGCTATATTCAATCATTTCTCAGTTATTTCATATTTGAAACAATTCTATCTCAAGTAATTTTATGGAAGCGTTCATGAGTTCCATAAGTCTGCTAGAATCGATGGAAAGTTTCTTAGGGCTCAAACACTTGCATTAGAAACTATACTTGTTCTCAAACGCGTTTAATGAAATCATCAAGATTCGAATGATCCACACTACGATTTCTTAGTACTATCTAAGGAAGTACTACTGCTGCACCTTTCCTTGGACACTTCATGCTTCAATATATGTACATTACTAGGCTTAGGTAATAATTATCACACACTACTAGTCATATTTGATGTCCTTCAGGATGGCTTCAATAGGATAAGATAGTAGAAGAGGTAAGCATAGAGTGAACTAAGAAAATAAGAGACATTGATATTCACAATACTTTTATTTCTTTACTAAAAGGTTTCATTACAGTAACATTAATTTTCAAGTTCAATATTCGCCCTTTAAAAGCAATGAACTGTACTAAAATGGGTCTCGACTTTCTTTTTCTACTACTATATTACTTATTTTCTTGTCTTACTTTTCTTTTGTAGTTTTTGTTTTTCCCTTTTTTTTTTTTTTTTTTTGTTCCCATGAGTATCTTCCCTAATAGACTCTACGTTCTCTAACTTCAAATCTTCAAATGTGGGTGTTGTCAGGGAGTTTTATTCATGTAGTAGCTTTAATGCATATGTTAGGCTTCCTTGAGTCAACCAATTTCGGTGTGAAAAAGCATATTTCACACACTTTAATGCTTTTATGTTACTTAATTTTTTCGTTTCTCTTATATTTTATTATTATTTTTCTACATTGTTGACTTACTAAAGCTTCCTTCTGTGTCACTTGGAACCAGGATATACACATATACCTCTGGTCAAGGGGGGTCAAAACAAAATGGTGCAAGGCGTAAACAAGTTTAGTTATTCATTGCACATTAAGTAAATTATTATTTTGGCAAAAACAAAATAATAATAATAAAATTGTAGTAGCTTCAAACAATTCTCGATAAATTAATGTTTATTGTTTGGCCTAGCATCCCAGCTCTATGTATGTTTTCCAAACCCAAACTCCCACATTTCTTTTGTTATTTTATCGTTCATACAACAACAACAAGAACAACAACAAGAAAACAATTGATTTAATTTTCGATTGAGAACATAAACATGATTCTTCCTTCCTCAATTGCTCGATTCATTCCTTCACTGCTGATACTTTTGTTTTCTAATTATCCAGAAAAACACCTGAAAAATGCCATTGTTCTTGTTTTCCCATATGAAGCCCACCCTCGCTCGCTTTTTACCTCAAAATAATAACAATTCCTATATAGTATTTGTCTTTATTGTTATTTCGATTACATTTTTCCGTCACTTAACGACGAAATTATGTAAATTAGCGTTACACGCGAGTCAAACAACAAAGTGTTACTAAGGATGAGAAAACAACAACAACAGCAACAAGAACAACAAACTTATTTAGTTTGAAAGAGAAGAGAAGAGAAGAGAAAATAAAGTAAAACGAAGGACACATGACAACGATCTATTGAATTTTCTATTTTACTTTGAAATTAGTTTCGTTTTTCGTGAAGAAGAAAAAACACTAAAAATAAAAACTGGTGGTGGATCACTCACTAATAGGAATATATCGTACAATACAATAAATACACCTGCCTGCCATACACATACATATGCATTTATATATGTTTAGTTAGATAAAATTACCAAGGGTTTATCATTTCATTTGATGAACAAATGAATTGCTTTCTTTCTTCCATTCTCCATTTTCGTTTTCCTTTTATAGAAATTATCCTTACCCAAAGTCACACAATTGCATGTTCAAAAATAAATGCAAATAGTAAAAAAAAAAAATAAAACAAAAATTAATAAATTGCATGTGAGAGCAACTACCCTCAGTTGTAGTTCATGTTAGTTAGTTTATTAAGCAAGTTAGTGAATTTACAATACTTGGTTAGTTATTTACTTCTGTGTCAATTTTTTGTATTTGCTCACATATCAATCAGTTAAAACCAAGCAAAATGTCAATCAATGTAAAGAAATTGTATTTCATCAAAACATTTTTAGAATGGCAACACTCAATAATAATAATAATAATAATATCAGATACTTATTGTATAGTAAATCTATAAATCGATTTCTTCATATTTTATTGATTTCAATTTCTATCTTAAATTGTTCATCTCACACTCACTTAGTAGTACATTTATCAATTCATAAAATTCATATGGAGATTGCCATCATTTCAATCAATTTAATTGATAGAAAAATTGTATCTAAACATGATTAACACCAACCAACATATTGAACCACTTGCTGGGCTCGCTACTAAAATGAATTTCAAAACTAAGTACTTAACATAAATATTTTGTATCTATAAACTAGACTCCACAACTCATTCAGATTTATATTCACATGTATTCGAAGGCATCTCATTTCATCTCATCTCAACCATTTGCTTGCTATTCTTTCTAAACAAGTAAATTATTTATTGTTTATTTTAAAGCAAAACTATTAAATGGAGAAATGATGCTTTCTGTAATAAAAAATCAACAACAAGATGAAATTACTACAATATTTTTTCTGTTGAAGGGAAAAATAACAAATTTATAAACTGCATAAAATGAAAATGTCGAAAAATAAAATACTAAAACGAAAGCAAACATACAAATATGAAAATACATATAATAGTACAGGAGTAGTACAGAAAAAGAAGATGATGTGATGTGAAAATTCAAAGCAAAAATTCAGTTGATTTGAAGTACAGTTGAATGAGTACGAGTACCGGGGCATCACCATTGTGGGGAACCCATCAAAGGGATCGGTGGGGCAGAGTGGAGGGAGTGAGCGAGTTAAGTGTTGCCAAACAGTAACAAGTGCCTTCGTCATTGAACTGAAGCAGGCGTAAATCCAACAAAGGCAAGCAATTTGAATATACAAGAATATTTATGTAAACGCGAGTTGCTGTTATTTCTGTTGTTGTTGTCGTTGTTGTTGCTGTTGCAGATACAATGCACACAACTTATTATTGCAGAAATCGGGGACGGCATGTGGCACGTTTTTGGCATTTTATTACAAATGATTGAACACAGTGTTGGAAATAGAAAGAAAGAAAGAAAGAAAGAAATAAAAAAAAAGAAAAAACCAAATAAAAAACGATAAGTAAAGTGAGAAAGGGAGGAAGGGAGGAAGGGTGGCATCAGGCAGAAATCTTTAGCGCCACTATTTGTTTGTATACACGGAAGAGCGCTCAAGTCGTTCGAGATTTTGTTTTGTCGAGTATCTACTATGTTTATGAATTGCTAAAAGCGATCAACAGCAACATCATGAACTATATTATCATCATCCTCATCATCATCATCATCATCTATAACGTTTGTATAAACAACAAACATACACACGCATTCTATACTAAGTGAATTGAATTGAATTGAACTGAAATGAGTTGAGTTTAGTTGAGTACGCAAATATGCATATTCTGCACGAGTATCTAATAGTAAATATGTAAGTAAGTATGTGATGTACCTATGATGTATGTACGTGTATTTAGTTTTGTACCATATTTGTGTGTGTGTGTGTGTGTGTGTGTGTGTGTGTGTCTGTTCATTTGAGTAGAATTTGATTGAAATGTTGCCACCAAATAGCAATGCAATGAAATTAGGTTGCAATGGCGCCAACCCACCAACTCTACTAAGTACTACATACATACTACAATGCACATACTATAGACACACATATATACTTATGTGTTTATATAGAGGGTACATGAGAATCGTATTTCAATTTTGAAAATATTAGCAAATCAAATCTTTTAAAGAATGAGTATGAAGTATCTAGTATTCTTGTACTCCTTTGCTCTTCAACTCAATTATACAGTCATACTCAACTCACTAACTCCCTTACTCATTTACTCAGTTAGTTAGTTAGTTAGTTTGCTTTACTTTACTCTATTTGATTGAGGTTTGTTTCGCTTCATAACACTTTGTATCTCATATCTCCATGGCATAAGGTACTTGAAAAGCTCTTTATAAGTAGACTTATAGACTTGCATTATACATTCTCATAACGTATACGCCATGTTGCAGTTGTTCCTTGTCATTATTATGATTATTCTTATTGTTGCTACTACTGTTGTTTATATCATATGATATAAGCAAACAAATGAGTGAATGAGTGCGTAAGCGAGCGAGCGAGTGAGTGAGTGAGTGAGTGGCTCATCATAATTTTTGTTCTTCTTGTTATGATTGATTATTATTATTATTCTCGTTGTATTGTTTTTCTAATTTGATATCGTATCACCCCCCATTGAAGTATTGTACTTAGTACTTATATATATGGAATCCATCATTCAAGTGCATTTGTCTATTGTTGCCTGACTCAATAATTCATTTGATTGATTTGCTTTCCATTAAAAAAATGTTTCTATACGAGTATATTAAGCGATTGTTTCTCTTTTATTATTTTTTATTCATTATTAATTTATTTTTTGAAACATATTTTTATTTTATTAATATTCTTTTTGTTTGCCAACAATTTTCTGAAAGTCAATCAATGCAAGTTGATGATGTTTTTTTCCATTTCCAACCATTTTGTGTAATTTATTAAAATTTGTATGATTTTTTCAATTTTATTTTCATTTTATTGATTTTTCATTGTTTGTTGATTTTAGATTTTGTTTATTAATAAATTATTTATTAATAACTTTATATATTTTTTCAAATTGCTTTATATATTATAAATTATTCTTATTTATATGTTAGATTTTTTTTTTTTTTTTGAATACAAAACAAAAATTAATTAAATAAAAAAATGCCCTTGGCTTAATATTTTTGAAATAATAAAAGAGTAGAGTGAAAATTATATAACCCTTATTGGTGCTTTTAGGACCCATGTAGACAAACATTATATTTTCTAGAGCATTCAATAAAATTGAAGAATATAATAATGGTTAAAAAGTTAACTTAAGAGAATTGATCAGATTTTTGCAAATAGATCAACAATTTCAGTTGGTATTTGGTAATTTTAAATGTATTCATAGAGCGCCCACTAAAGAATATATACTTTGGGATAGAGTGCAGCATAAATGGAATAATAATCCCAGTACCCATGTTCATAAATTGGTAGGAAATATCCCTGAGAATGTGTACTGATACAAAGAAAAAAAAATGATTTTGGTTGAAAAATTAAAAAAAAAAATTGTTCCAGTTGATGGAAACGTACAAAATTGAGTAAATGCAGGTAGTCCTGGTTTTTATTTTTTATTATCTCACCTATTTTTATTTTTCACTTAAATAACCTTGAATGATCTAAAGAATGCCTGATATTTTTTCATAATTTTCTTTTCAGCAGTTTGACTCCTACATATCAAAATATTAAAAAGCTACGAACATTTACTCATTTTTGCAAATCACTGTACATACTCGTATAAGTTAAAAATAATTACCACGAGTCTTTTCCTAATAGCACGATATGCTTTCCTGAATATCAGGTTCAGACTGAAAAAAACAATACTATAGTAAGCCTAAGGAATCTTAGCATCCCAATTAAACATGCTTAATGTTCGATTATTGTTACAGTTTTTGTTTGCTTAAGTGTCTCTATAATGTATTATTTTGCCGTTACGCCTTCCTCCCGTATTGGGAAAAATTATTCTCTTGCTTTTATTATTTATGTTAACTTATATCATCGATCAATTGTTCAATTTTTAATAATAGACTGATCTGTCTTCTCGAGAAGAACTTGAGCAATTTTGTGATTCGACAAAGGCAATTCTTGTTTCTCTAATGAATTTAATTGATTTCTCTAAAGACTAAAAAAAAAATAATTAAATAATTCACAAGATATACTTATTTATCTTTAATACTCATGTTATATTCAGGTTTCCAGAGGCATCCCTTATCTAATTGTGAAACAAGGTGAATACCTCAAAAACTCATCCAAAATATGTATAGTAAATTGTATTATGAAGAAGGGATTATCATATGTTATGTTATGATAACTTTTGAATTTAAATTTGCATATGTTAAAGATGAAAGTCAGAAAATTAATTGGTTATATAACTTCACATATAATATAAATTTTATAAAAATTTGCATGTAAATCAAATATTTAATATAATAAATGCAATTTGAAGAAAACTAAGTAAATTAAGATTGACCAAAAACTTTTGCACAGAATATATGGAAATTTTTATTTTATTTTTTATTTCATTTTTCCTTATTTAACATTTTTATATCATTCGCAACACACTAAGTGGAAAGAAATGGATAAAATAAAATAAAATGTGATTTAACTCTATCAAACTGTTTTATTATAATAAAGTATATGAAGTAGTTTGTATGCTTTAGAGATAAACACATGAAATACTTTCAAGGGATTGTTTTTTCCTCAGAATTGATTAACTAGCAAGAAATGCAAAGATCAAAGCTGCTTATTTTTGAAGCTTTTTGTTGGCATAAGAACTGATAGGTGAAATTTCATTTTGTTTATTTAGGTTTTCTTCATATTTTATTATTATAAATATAATTGAACAAATCATATACAAAAATATATCAATGAATTTATTCGTCCATACAAAAAAAAAAAAAATACTTTAATCTAATTCAACTAAAAATTCATTTAGAAATTCTACTATAACTTTATTACTTCATTGATTTGAAATTTATTCTTACCAAACTAACTAAAGAATTTCTTAACTAAAAAAAAAAAAAATAAACAAATCAACAAATCCATTACATTTTTTTTTGTTTTCAAGAAATTTGAAATAACTTCCTGTGTTATAATAAAATTCAAATATGTGATTTTTTTTCTCTCTTCAAAAATGATTCTGTTGACTTATTATTATTTTATACATGAATGCATTCACACAATGGACCAACACTGACAATTCATTAAAATTTTCTTGTATGCAACAACACATCAACACATAACTGACATAATAACGAGGGGAAGTCAAAAAGTATGTGCAAAGTCAGTAAGTTTCTCCACTTAGATTATTACTCTTCTTTATTGTTAAGCCAAATACTTTTAAAACACCTCGTCGTATACTTATATTTTGTTACAATAATAAAATATTTAAATAATCGAAAATAAATAGATACACAGAAGATACACATTTTACACAATTGTTTTGTTTCTCTATCTATTGTTAAACAAATTACTTGCAATAAATATTTGCACAATAAATATTTGAAAAAACAAAAAAGATACATAGACAATACAATGAATGAAAGAGGGAAAACAAAGGGCTGAGCAGCTTGACTAGAGACTGATTGACTTGAAACAAATTTCCGTAAGTAAATGGAAAAATGAATAATGAACGAAGGCAAAAAAATGAAGATGAAAATTCAGAAATTTCTATAAGCAAATCAACATAATACATACAATTCACATGCAATGCTGCTTTACCATTTTTTCCATTCATACCAAAAAACATAAAGATGGAAAAACCACAGAAAAGTTATACAAAAAACAAACTCAAACACAAACACAAAAAAATCTACTAATAACTAAAACCAAAAGTAAATTATGTATATGACACACACACACACACACACACACACACACTCACACTCACCTTACCTCACCCACTTCAACAAAACTAATGACCACATACTCAACCAAACTCAACTTAGGAGATTAGTAAGTGAAAGTCAGTAGATGGAATATGGAATATGGAGATAGTAGTATTTTAGATAGGATAATTCCATTATTGGTTTTTTTTTTTCTAACATTTTTGCTCTTTTTCAAAGGTGAATGAATGTGTTTGTATTTAGTACTCACTACACACATAAGTAAGTGTGTATTTAAATGAACTTGTGGTTTTGTTTTTATTACTTTGGCACTAACTAATATACTAGAAAATGTTCAAACCTATACTCTCACTTCAAAAATTATGTGTATAATAGTCAACACCAAAGTTCGAAACTCAAAACCAAAGTGATTCGACAACCAACAAAAACAACAAACTGCATAAATGAATCGTGTAACTTATCAACCAAATGAGTTGAGTTCACTAAATGTCTGACTGACTGAGTTACTGAGTTACTGAGTGACTGAGTGTAAATGAAATAACCACAAAATGTAACGAGAAACACTAAAAACTCCTACTCCTGTCTACTATAACCTTTGTGGTCTTCAATACTTCTACACTTACAAAAACTTACAAATAAAGGGGGGGAAAATGTCTGCTGAGTGCAAATAAAATCAATCATTTTTGTCATCATCGTCATTTTACATGGCAGTCAGTAGAACTTAACTAAGTTTGTTTTGTTGTTGTTGTTGTTGCTGTTGTTGAGTGTGAAATCTATTTGCTTAAGTGTTAAAAATACCAAGATAATCAATTGAAAGAGAGGGTACCCCTACATGATTATGTATCTAAGCACATGGTATGGGGTGGGACTTGTGTTGTTAGCCACAAAAACCAAAAATAAAAGAAATATTGCTGGGAATTTTTGTTTTTAGATATTGATGCTTTATTTAGATTACAATTTTGAAAGCGCAAAAGAGTCATGTCATGTCAAGTCAAGTTAAGTTAAGTCATTTGTTCATCCACTCATTCATTTATTCATTCATTCAATCACTCAAATTGCTCATGCAGTCAAGCATGTTAAAATAATTAGTAAATATTATTGAAAACAAAATTGCGAGTAGATAAAAGATAAATTTGATTAATGAGATTTACCATACTCATTCATACTGCGGTTGATATTATGAAGTTGAACAAATTGTTAATATAAATAAATAATTTATTTAAATTAAAAGAAAAAGAAAAAGAAAAGTTCATTATCATTTTAATAAATAAATATAAATCTTTCAATGTATTCATTAATTATTATTGACAAAATTTCAATTCAGTTTTCACTACAAAATTACGTTCCTATATTGGCAGATGATCATGTGAACAATCTTTGATTTGCTTCTCATGGTAAAATAAAATAATTATGAATAAAGAAATGTGTAGTCTTAGTAAGTTTGAAGCATGTAAGATAATTTTAATCCATGATTAGCTGGAAGCCACATGTAACACATTAAAATTAAAATATTTCTGATGGTTTGGCAAGGAAATCTTGTTTTAGTTTTATTTATTTATTTTAATATTAAATTACTCCAGATTCTGATCCTGACTATGGCCCCTAATCACTGCCAATGTGTGAACACAATCAGATGTTGGGTAGATTGGGGTGAATCTTCAATATCGCTAGTATGCCTATGCATGTAATTTAGAAATATTTAGTGGTTTGTTAACGATGGAAGATCTATAAGAAGAAGAATCTTTCAATATGATGGCAATAGTATTTTCAATTGTCTCTCAACAACAAACAGCTTAGCGCCCTGAGAAATTTCATGTATAAGTATTTTGATGTTTTAACAGAGTCAAACTCTTTATTTGAAAGCAACTTGTTTCATGTAATAAAAATTATTTCCTTTTATTTTCCAACAAAAATATCAATAAAATTTTTGCCAACCCAATAATTTTCCTTCTCATGCTAAATATGATTGATGATGAGTGAAATTTTTGTTACAAAATACGTATAACCACTTCTGAATATCTGAGACTGAGACACTTTCTATCTATGATAGAGTGAAATCTACTTTCTATATACATAAAAATAAATGAGTGTATGATCTCTTACTCAGCTCCACTTGTAATTATATTTAATCCAATAATTTCATTCAAAAACGGTCCCATATCATTAAATTAAAATTCTTTTACAGATTTACCACACATAGTTTGTAGTTCATACTTATGTACTATGTTAGTTTCCTCAGTTTCGCAACTACAAACTTCCTGCTAAGTGTTGATTGATTTATTCTCAGCACACTTTTTTCTACTCCATCTTTTTATTCATATTCTTTGTTTATTTTTAATCTCAGCTCTTCTATTTTCACTTTTCACAAATTTTTATTCATTTAATAATATTTCAATGATTATCTTAATAATAACCATTAACCATTAACCAATATCATCATCTGCATTGGCAGCATCACCAGCTCTTTATCTTTCATTCTCACATGCCCTTTTCATTTCCATTTTCTCATTTTCATTTGCCATATAACCATCACCATGAATATTAACCCAGACGACTTTGGTTCGACATCTTTGTCGCTGTCATTGGTATTTTCATTAAACCACACACATATACACACATGGTACATATGTATGTATGTATGTATATTGTACTCATGTACATGTGTCAGTGTATATAGTAAGTGTAAAATGAAAACAGAAAGTTGGGGTAAAATACTTGTAGGTACAATACAATACTATGGAGTATGTGTGTTTCTGTATTTTAAATTGATGTGCTGCATAAAAATCAATCAACACACACGCTTAATAGGAATCGACACAAACAGTACAGATACAACTACAACAACAACAACAACAACAACAACAACAGCAACAGCAATAACAACACAAGATACAAGACATAAGACAACAACAAGAACAACAACAACAAGAGCAACAACAATCTGTGGACGATATTCAATTATAGTCGCTCACTCTGTAACTGACAGATACTTTTTTCATTCTTCGCTTTCATTTCATTTTGTTTCTGATGAAACTGACTCTGCTTCTGTCTCCCTCCCTTCTGCCTTCCTTGGCCACTTGAATCCAGAATCCAATACCTATCCCACACATCCATGTCCAAAAGAAAGAAACCACTACCCCTACTCCTAATCCAACTCCAACTCTAACCTCTGGAGCGCTATCCATCCATAACATTTGAAAAAGGTGTTGAACTGCACAATTCGCGCGTGAAGACAAATTGTTTTTTTCCAAAACTAATTTTTTTTTTTCACAAATTCTCTTCTTCTTCGTCTTCTTCTCTTGTGATTTTCTTGATTTTTATGTTTTTTTTTTTTTGTTTTTTTTTAGATTTTGGTTTTTCTTTTTAATTTGTTGCGGGAAGATTTAAGTGAATGAATCTAAAATTGTAACAACCAACAACAATAAAAATTTGGTTAAAAAGTTTTTTTTCTCACACGCGAGGCGCACATTTCTTCACGTCCTCTTCTTCATCTCCTTCCTTCCTTCCTTCCTTTCTTCACAACAATAACATCATCGTTGGTTTGTCTGTCTGTTAGTCAGTCCATCGTCTTCACTTTTGAGTGTCTTTCGTCTGCGGTGGTGAATTGATTTGAAAATCTATTTTTCTTTATTTCCACTTTCCGTCGTCTGCCCTCTTTTCACTAATTTTGCATTTCATTCGATTTTTATTGGTTTTGTTGATTTGTTTGGCATTCGTTTGTTTGCCGGCGTCGGTGGCGTTAACATTTGTAGGAGAGGAAGTTGAGGCTGGGGCCTTTTTAAAAACTTTTAGACCTACAACATTTTTGGAACAAAATACAAGATAGAAAAATAACTAAATGCATTTAGCGCTTCATGGCATTGATTGCTCCTCCTTGTTATTGTTATTACGAGTATATTGAAACAAGAACGCGAAAAATTTACAATTCTAATACCCTACCCAATTTTGTAATTGGCATATTAAGTTTGGGGTACAGTTTGTTAAGCCATAAATGTATCTATGTAAATCTATCTATACATATAATAAAATTGTAAATTGAAAGTGTTTGTGCGCGCATCACTTAAAATTAAATCATTGAATTCAAAAATTAATTACTGAAAGATTATAAGCTTTATTATGAGTAACATATAGCGTTTATTTTATCAAAATCGACGTACAGAATCAATAGATATTAATTTTTAAACCAAAAACAATTAATCCAAATACTAATATTCCTTCGTTTCATGATTTGATGCTTTCTGAATTTTGTGTTGTTATTGTTATTATTGTAAGTTACTAAATAGCATAGCACGCCGGGACAGCTAGTGTAAAATAATCTCTTGAGATTTTAAAGTTAATTGTTACATGACTATCAACATTGGTTGCCTGGACACGCTACGGAGCACCAAACTGCACAAAACTAAGTATAATGAATTCAATGTATTTCTACTACAAAATATTACTTATATTATTTAAAATATTCTCTTAAACATCTTTCTTAATATATATATATTCTATATTCTGGGATACTTTTTATAAACTAAACAAAAATTCATTAAATAATTTTCCGATTAATCGATTTACTGAAATTTTATCAATTTTCCATAACAGATTATATCAAACTCTCTTCGAAATAACTGAAAATAAGTTCTTGGCTATCATGAATTTGATCAGTTTCAATAACACACCCAATGCAGATTCCCGATATGAAGAACTTAGTGAATTTGTGAACAGGTACATGAGTACAGTAATATCTAAAAACAGGCGATATTTAGTAGGGATCAGACGAAAAAGGTAACCTCAGAAGAGTGTTCTTGTTCTTGTTGGGAATCACAAATAACTTGGTGGATTTCATACCAAGAATATCCTAAGCTATGGGGTGTCATACGAAGTACTGAAGCCACCAATAGTTTTCCATCCCAAAATAAGATGGTGTATTAGTTTAAGTATATAGTATAACATAAATAAGAATATAAGCAATCTTTATTTTTTTATGAAGGGTACACAAAATTTAATAGAACAGAGAATTATCTTGTTGTTATTATTTTCTTTTTTCGTGTTCTCATTTGTCGAAAAGAATGGAAATTTTTATTGAAAAAACATCACTTTCGACGAGTCTCTTCGACATTTTTGTTCAATTCTTTTTTCCTATTTTATTTTTTCCCATCTCATCCAATACGAGTTTATCTTAGTTGAGTAGAGATGAGTTGAGAGTTGACTGGAACCACTTTGTGGGTGCTTAAAACAGCTGACAGTACCGACTGACAGATTGATGAATGTTTGTTTTTTTTTCTCTCTTTACTCTGCTGATTTTTCTCATTCTTTCGTTCTGAAAAGTTATTCAATGTGTTCGGGTTCGTTCGTTCATTTGATTTGATTTAATTTACTTTGGTTTTACTTAATGAAAATATTTGGAAAATGTGCTATTTTCATTATGGGCTTAAGAGATTTATTAGCATTTCTTCTTGTCTCGTTCTGTGGCTTTTATTTTATACTTTGAGAAATGAAATTAAATAAAATTTTTTAACATCCATTACAGTTTTAATTCGAAATTCAAACTTTTTACATTTTTTTAATATTTATTTTTTTTTTTTTGTTTTCTATTACTATTATTGTTTTGGAATTTCATATGAAACAATATTGTTCCTTTCACCTCGTGACTGCTTTTTATTGATTACCAATTGGTTATCATTATAAACTGTCAAATTATTCTGTGGAGTTTTTAGTTGGTTTCGGGATTACTTAAAGTTCAGAGATATATGTTAATAAAATCTTTTGATCTAAGAAACGATGGCAAAACAAATTTGTGAAATATTTATTAAAAATTTAGTTTAATATTTAAAAAAAAAAATATTTTTTTTTATCACTATTTATTTTTTATTTTTTTTTTTTTTAATTCAAATTTCCATAATTTTTCTTAATAAGAAATGTTATTTATTTCAAATTTTTTATTTTCTTGTGATTTTTCAATATCATTTCTTCTCGTCTGATATGACAATCGGTCTACTATTATTTGTTGGAAAAAGTATTTTGGTCCCATAAGATTATTATTATTCTTTATTCATTTTTTTTTTTTCTTGAAATTGCCAATAATTTTATTTTCTTCATTTTAATAAGAGATGATTGTTTATTTCATATTTTCTATTGTCTTGGATTTAACATTGTCACTTTCAACTGTTTCTCTTCTTCTGGAATTTTAAGTTAATATATTTTTTGATCTAAGAAATGTTGGCAAAATATATTTGTGAAATCTTTATGAAGAATTTATTTACTATTTTTTTTTATTTTTTTTTATTTTTTTTTTTATGTCCAAAAAGAAACATTTTCTTTTTCATTTAAATTACTGACGAAAGTTATTTGGTAATCCTTCTAAAGGTGCTTCCGTCATATATACGCCTATTGAGTGCTGTATCCTTTCTGATTCAGAACAATTTTGTTGGCAGAGGTATGGGTGTGGTGGCATACCTCACTGATTACCAATGTTTATCATTCATTTTGTCTTTTAAATTGCCATCACTTTTATATTTATGTTTTAATATGAAATGTAGAATATCTTATATTTTTTAATTCTTTGATTTATTTCCACCAGAAATCATTAGGCAAGCAATTAGAATGGTAAAGTTTTTGATTTCTGGGTTAAGAAACGATCTCAGTTTCATGTTAAAATATTTTTTGATCTAAGAAAAGATAATAAAACAAAACTGGAATTTTTGTTAAAAACTATTTAATACTATTTTTATTAAAAAAAATTTATTTTTAAATGTGAATCTTCGGTTAATTCATATTTTGTATTTTTTTCTGTGTTCGTTTGATTCCATGTTTCTTTAAAATTTTAATTTTGATCTGAATTGGAGAAAGATTCTTAGTTCTTTAGTAAAGTTTTGTTTTGTTGTATTTTGAAATCAATTTATATTCTTTCTATTTATCATTTGAATTTTACTATTAAGATTTCTTTTTAGAACTTTAATATCATTTTTCCTTGTTAATTTCATTTATTGGTTATAATTTCGAGTTTTCTGCAGTGTTATCAAGTACTGGCCAAAAAAAATTAATCGCGTTTTTCCAATAAATTTTCATTTCATTATTTTTGTTAAATTTCTATATTTTTTTATATATGAAAGTTTTTCATTACCTTTTATAAATTTGAATTATCTCTGACTCTGCTCTTGAAATTGAAAATAGTTTAGAAGTGAAAAGGGAAAATTTGGTGTGTTTTTAATTTGTATTATTTTCTTGGATTTATATTTTGAATAGAAGGGATTACAGACCAGTTTTTTGATCAGAACAATTTTTTGTGCTGTAAATGCGTTCTCTTAAACTTATTACCAATATTCTTTACTTTTTTTTTTTTAAATTCAAGTTTCCATAATTTTTTTGTTAAAAAGAAATGTTATTTATTTCATATTTTTTATTTTCTTGTGATTTTTTGTCATTATCATTAGTTGTCAAATATTTCTGCAGTATTATCTTTAATTATTTGTTGGAAAAATTATTTTGATTCCATAAGATTACTACGAATATTCTTTATTAATTTTAATCATCATTAATTTTTTATTTTAATATTAAGTTAATATATTTTTTCGATCTTAGAAATAATCGTAAAACAAATTTGTCAAATCTTTATTAATTAGTTTAATATTTTGATTGAATTTTTTTTTTTTTCAAATTTCGGGCAAGTCAAATATTTTGTTCTTCATTCAAATTCCTGCCAAAAGTCATTAGGAATCGAATCTACTTCTATTGAATGCAGTATCCTTTGTGATTAGACAAATTTTGTTGCAGGTCGCATTAACCGATTACCAATCATCATTAATTTTTTATTTTAATATTTAGTTAATATATTTTTTCGATCTTAGAAATAATCGTAAAACAAATTTGTCAAATCTTTATTAATTAGTTCAATATTTCGATTGAATTTTTTTTTTTTTTTTTTCAAATTTCGGGTAAGTCAAATATTTTGTTCTTCATTCAAATTCCTGTCAAAAGTCATTAGGAATCGTATCTACTTCTATTGAATATAGTATCTTTTGTGATTAGACAAATTTTGTTGCAGGTCGCATTAACCGATTACCAATAATCATAATTTTTTATTTTAATATTAAGTTAATATATTTTTTCGATCTTAGAAATAATCGTAAAACAAATTTGTCAAATCTTTATTAATTAGTTCAATATTTCGATTGAATTTTTTTTTTTTTTTTTCAAATTTCGGGCAAGTCAAATATTTTGTTCTTCATTCAAATTCTTGCCAAAAGTCATTAGGAATCGTATCTACTTCTATTGAATGCAGTATCTTTTGTAATTAGACAAATTTTGTTGCAGGTCGCATTAACCGATTACCAATAATCATCATTAATTTTTTATTTTAATATTTAGTTAAAATATTTTTTGATCTAAGAAATGATAGCAAAACAAGACTATGGGATTTTTGTTGAATATCATTTTAATTAAAATATTTTTTTTTTTCTTTTAAATGTTGTGAATCTTCGGTTAATTCATATTTTGTATTTTTTCTATTGTGTTCGTTTGATTCCATGTTTCTTTAATATTTGAAACGAAGCGATTATATACTGTTTTTATTGCCGCATTTACATTATTTACCTTTTTATTATATTGTGGTACACACATTTTTTTATATGTGATACATGATAAGCTTGTTAAAATTGTATTTATTTGTATTTTATATTAACCTTAGTGCGATTATTCCTCCATATCTGTTATTTTTTTTATAAAAAAAAAATATTTTTTTATGTGTTGACAAACTTCTTTTAATTTGATGATGCAAATCAATTTTTCTTTCTAATTTAAATTTGTAGGATTTCTAACATTCTTAATTTTTTTAAACATAAAAATTGTATACTAACAAATATATATTTTATACTATAATGACTGAGTGTACTGAAATATTGTATTAATACGATTCACTGATTTAAGAAAAACATTTGCCATTGTAGTTACATGAGAAAGGTTGAGTTTTTCTCTTCTAACCTACAAATTATGAATAAATTTACCTTCTTATTTTGTTTTTGTTTAAGAAATGAAATTGATCAATATATTTTAATTTTACTTCTGAATTTGCATTCCAAAATTATCAATTTAAATATGATTTGTTATTCAAAGCAAATATGGCATATCACAATATATAAAGTCATATTATCACTTTCAATCAAGTGATTATAGGAAAATCTTCTTGAAATTTGGATACAGATGAATTTCTCTTATATAAGAATTGGTTGTTTCGTTTGTGATTTAATGCACCTAAGTATATATTTTTTTATTAAAATCTAAACCATGAAAATTGTAATGCTTTCAAATGGCGTTTTTACGTTTTCATCATATAAATCGCGATTGAATGCTGTGTCCCTTCTGATCAGGACAATTTTGTTAGCAGAGGTATGAGTATGGTCGCATTAACTGATTAACAATAATCATCATTAATTTTTTATTTTAATATTTAGTTAATATATTTTTACATCTTAGAAATGATCGTAAAACAAGTTTGTCAAATCTTTTTTAATTAATTCAACATTTTAATTAAATTATTTTTTTTATTTTTTAAATGTCTAAATGTTGATTATTGTATCGTTTCTGATCAGAACAATTTTATTTGCAGAGATATTATTACTGCAGCATAGCTCATTACCAATATTTTTCATTCATTTTCTATTTTAAATTGCCATCATTTTTATATTTATGTTTCAATAAGAAATTTTTATTGTTTATTTTATATTTTTTATTATTTAGTGTTTTTTGTTATAACATATTTTAATATTATATTAATATTTTCAAATACTGCTATATTGATTCTTCATTATTAACAAATTTGAAGATATTTTTGATTTGTGGAAATATACTCGTCTGTTATCACCATTTGACTTGGTGAAGTTTCTGACAGACTAATCTTTATAAAGATTTTCGTTCAATTTTGTATTCAAAATATTTTTTTTTTTAGTATGAAATTTAGATTATTTTATATATTTTGTATTAATTATATTTTAAATGTTTAAATCTTCGGTTAATTCATATTTTGTAGTTTTTCTGTGTTCGTTTGATTCCATGTTTCTTTAATATAAACGAAGCGATGCTTTTTTTGTTGCCATATTGAGATTATTTACCTTTTTTATTATATTATGATACACACATATTTTTTATGTGTTACATGATAACCTTGTTAAAATTGTATTGAATTGTATTTTATGTTAACCTTAGCGCGATTATTTCCCCATATCTGGGATTATTTTATGTGTTAACAAAACTTCTTTTAATTTGATGATACAAATTAAATTTTCTTTCTAATTTAAATTTGTAGGATTTATAACAACATTCTTAATTTTTTTCAACATAAGAATTGTTTATTAACAAATATTTATTTTATCCTATAATGACTAAGTGTACTGAAATATTGTATTAATATGTATGTGGTATATTAGCATTAGAAATACTGATACATTAAGAAAAGCGTCTTGAAATTTGGATATAGATGAATTTCTCTTATACTCGTATGTATAAGATTTGGTTGTTTTATTTGTGATTTAATGCATATATATTTTTTTATTAAAATCTAAACAATGAAAATTGTAATGCATTCAAATGGCTAATTATTAACAATTTTAAGATTTGGCTTTACTACTTACCTTATTAATTTAGTTTTTAATATCCTTTAAATTGTTTTTATTATTACTTTATAAACTTCAGTCCAATATAATTAAATATTTTTTTGGATTCGAATCAAATTTATATGACACACAAAATGAGAGATACACAACAATGTGACCTAAATTGAGGATAAAAATTGCATTTTGCCGGTTCAACTCGGCCACGACAATAATAACAAAATTAGAAAAAACACAAATATGTGTATTTTGATAATAATACAGAAATATTATTTTTTTTTTTCTGTTTATTTTAGTGTTGCTTCAAAAATTATTATAAAATATATAAAGGAATTTTCTTAAAATTTTTGAATATTTTCTGTATTCTAATTAATAAGTTTACGTTGTTTATTATTTGTTTTTGTTTGTTTATTAATTGTGTGCTGTTCACTATAAGAGATCTTTCTGTGTTTTTGTAAATTTATTTGAAATTTATTTTGTTAACTTTCACTTTTTCAAAACATTTTCTTATAAAATTTTTAACAATTTTTGTCACAATTCTTGGCACCACATATTGTTAAACACAATCACCTTTTCTTTTATTTTTTTGGGGTCAAATGTTCACTTCACTTCAAGATCATTGAATGAACATCTTTGATTAATCTCAAAATCGAAATTTCAAATTAAACCGTTAAAAACGTTCCATTTTCGTTTACAGAACCACCAGCTTCTTTTGCATACGCGACTATGATTGACGACGACACCCAAAAAGAGCATCCAAATATCCAAATACTATTTGCGCTTACTTTGGCGGCGACGGCGGCGGCTGCAACGATGCCTGAAAAACGAGCACAAGAAACGAAATGCCGAAGTTCATGCAACGAAGACGAAATCTTCCGAACAACGAACACTTTCTGTTTGATAATAATAATGATGATGATGATGATACTTGATGTTGCTTTTGATTCTGAGATAAAGAATAACGAAAGAATCCAGTAGCGACGATAGCGAATAAATACTTCTTTCCGACAACTTCGAACTGTTCGAAATCGCGCGTCAAAATCGAGTGAGAATCCCGTTACAGCACCGTTAACTATAAACCGAATTTTTCAGATACTTTTTAGTGAATCGTTTCAGATACTTTTCTCTTTTCTCAATTCTAAACTCTGCACAACAACATAACATTCAACTAACAGTTGCTCAAAATGTCAACAAGAGAGAAGAATAAAAGAGCGCTAACATTTAACATTAATTTTTAGCATTAACATTTAACATTAACATATTGTTCAAATTTTTCAACTGACTGTTAGACCCTTGAAGTTGTGTAAAACAGAAAAACAGTTGTGAGTGAAAGCAATCACTTACTCTCTTGCTAAGTTTAAATTCGCTCCCAACAACAATATGGAAAAAACCGCTTGTGTGTTGTACAGAAACAAAAATAGTCAGGTTAACCAATCAAATGTTGCGTAGACCCTTGAAATAGTTAAGATAGAATATGAAACTCTGTTGTTATTACTTCATATTTCTTTACTGTTAACTTTATAAAAATACTATGTACTGTAGATACTTTTGAATGTTGTAAATGCCAAATAAATATGTATAAGATATTCTAAGAGAAATATTAAAATAATCTCAACTTAAGCCAATGCTGTTTTTAATGGAAAGTCCACTGGTAGTAAGATTTATGTGTGATTCTATATGTAGTAGACATGTTTATCATTAATTTGGTCAGCGAACTCATAAAATAAAGGTAACCAAAGATCTCTAATCTCTCATTGGACTGGACTAATGGAGGTCGCTTGAAAACCAAATTTTAAATTAGTTTCATGGAACAACTCAACTCATGTCTCTATCTGTTGAAATATTGAAAGTAGTCATGGAAAATGTATTCAGATTTTAAGATAACATCAGCGTAGACTTGAAAGAATGTAACCCTTTAGAACGAATTAAAACTTTAAAATTACTTACTATTAGTCATTGCAATAAAGCAAACAAATCTTGTTGCAGTACTGAAAGTGAGACTTTAAAACAAACATATTTGAGTCGGCGCTCATGGTCTTGGTGTTTTCAAAAACCTTATATTTTGGTTCTGATGCTGATTGATTGATATGGTTATCTGCTCCACATTATACCCTCACAGAGGCTTAGTAAATGCTTTACTGTTGAATCACTACAATGTCCTGTTAAGAATCATGATACTGTATATTTAACCTTCCCTTCGTTCCTTAGTTTAATAATTCAAAAGTAACACAAAAACACCAACTAAATGACATGATTAGATAAATTTGTTGTATGACATTGTGCCAAGATATTACAAACTTTCAGACAATCTTCAGAAGAACTTAACACACAACATTTAACTCTGCAAAAATGGTATACAAATTTTAAAAAATCTTTTATTATTATTATTATTTTTTTAAATATAAAAGGTAGTAGGTTGGTATTGGACAGCGACCCTCCTCTGAATGGCAACCCATGGCGGTAGCAATCAAAGTAAAGCAAGTGTTCGAGGCAGAACGTTGAGATCAGCAGAAGAAACAGTTGACGGCAACAGAATCACCAGTGAATTAGTTTTTATATTTTACAAATTTTCTAAATTGAAGTTGGTTGTATTATCACATTGATATTGTAAATAAATAAATAAATAAATTTTATACATTTGCATCAATTCTCAATACAATTCAAATACTTCATTTGATTTTTTTTTTTTATTTCTGTAAAGCGCCATCTATTGCTCATTCGAAGACACTCAAGTCTTATACTTGTCAGGTAACATTTTATTAGATTTAACAGCCATGAACTGCTTGCTTTAGTCCAAGCATCTGTTAATAATAACAGAATTGGAAAACTGCTCTATTAACAGAGACACTGTTACAATAACATAATTACTCACTGTTAAGCATTTCACTTGAAATAAGCATGGAAATGTAAATACTCTCTGCTGCTCTGCTGACTCAAACATTGAATGCCTTTTAAGCAACATAGCAACATGTTGATAGATACAAATAAATGTTGACTGACTAAATTCTATATTGAGGAACATTTGAATCTAAACGAGTGAGAGTCCCGTTACAGCAACCGCCGATTGGCACCAATCACGATAAGTTAACTGCAGCAGGTAGACAGCAATGACAACAAAAGAATCTAGAATAAGTCCTTTCAGCATGAGAATCAGCATCAGCTACCTGTTAATCTCTTACAATATACATCTGAAGGATGAATGTCTTAGGTGTAGGTAAATAAACCAATCAATGTCTGTCCGTCCATTCGTCCGTCCTTAACCGCATTCATTGACAAATTGAAACATGTTCACACGCCTGTCGAAGAAAGTGAAGAAAAACAATTTGCAAAAAAAAAAGAAAAGGGAAACCAAAAAGTAAGTTAGAGTACTCAAACATACACAAACTTACGTACACTTAATTGTTATCCTTATGTACAAACAACAGATTCCTTTATTTTATTTACAAAACATGACAAACCTTAAGATACAAATGGCAAACAATAGAAAAAAAGCAAGATTAAACAAAAGAGTGAGTTCGAACAACAAAAGGCCCAAGAATCAAACTTAAGAAATCTTTTCTTTATACGTATTTCAAGTGTTGCTTATGATGATCATCATCATGATGATGTTTGATTGATGATTTTATGACATTGTTGACTCAAATGATGAGTGAATACTTGAGGATATGAAACCCCACTGAACCAAATCGGAAAGTCAAAGTCAAAATAAAGTATGTAATAGGATACGACGAGTAAGGATAAGTATAAAAGAGAAACATATTCATTCCTCTTTCAAATGGCAAAGCAGCATCATATCAGAGTTATAGAATGTTCAACCAATTTGAGATGCAGGGAAGGAGTTTTAGATATTCATAAGTGTATAGTACAAAGAAGAGTGCAAAGAAGTATGAAAAATTGTTTGTTCGGTGTCAAAGTGGTGCGGCGGCATGAAAACTCTTTGATTTCATATCAAATCGTTTTGTTTTGTTTCTTTTATGCCTATTCTAATTTTCATTTCATCACTTGACCTCCTTACCCAATCTACTACAATAATCAGTCAAATAGTCTCTCTGACTTGACTGTCATTCATCCGACAGTCCACCAGTCAGTCAGCCTTGTTCGCATTCTTTCTGTCTTCGTTGTGCCCATGTAACATAGTTCACAAGGAATGCTATCAATCTTACGCTTATTAGGGATAATATTACAATCACTTGTAAGTGAGATAAGCCAACAACAACAATAATAAGTATAAGGCCAAGAACAGAAAAAAGGATAAGTTTCAAGTCATCGACTAATGCGTACGTGTGGATGTTGGTGTGTATTTGTATCTGGTTTAATACTCGTATCTATTCATCCTTCGTTTCTTGGTTCGTTTATTCATTGCTTGTGTTTTGTGTTACTTGGTTGTTTGGTTGCTTGGGTCATGTAGGCATTTAGTCCTTGAGCGCAGCAGCAACACTTGAAATTGTTCTTTTGAAGTTGTTATGTAAACAGAGATAGTGCCTGACATAAAAGGTTCTTCTTGTTGTTTGACGATGATGTTCATGTTCATGTTGATGCTGATGATGATGATGATGGCAAAAGAGACACGCGTGAGGGTGGTGTAACTATGCGGCGCGCGTTAAAGATACTTGAAATTAAAATCTCCTGTTGCTTTTGCTCTTTTTATTATTGCTTTTGTTGTTGTTGTTGTTGATGTTGTTGGTATGTCTGTCAAAGATGCCAGGCACAGTCAAGATTCAACACTTTGAGATACTTTCAACATTAAGAAGTGCCTCATTATCAGGCGTCACTGATTTGGTATTTGTTTTCCATTTTTATCAGTTTCAAATTTCTTTCACTTTGTTTCTCTTTTCATTGAATTCATGGAAATTTTTAAGATTTATTAAAACAAAATATTTTTCCCAATAATAATAAGTAATAATAAAATATAAAATAAAAAAAAAATAAAAAAATAAATAAAATAAATAAAATAAAAAAAATATATTAAATAAATAATTTCAATAAAATTAATAAAACAAAATAAATTAAAATAAATTACAATAATATTAAATTTATTTTAAAATATAATATAAAAACATTTTTATCAACTTTTTTTCATTGGTAGTTTTTCAACAAAATGAAATGAAACTTTATAATGAGAACATATGAAAAATTCGAATTATGGTAATAAAATAAAGTATTTGGAGTTAAAGAATCTTTTTTTAAATAAGGGAAAATGATGACCAAAAACTAAGTAAAATAAGATGTTCAAACTTGGATAAAGAATTATGAAATTATTATTAATTATGGTACATTATTTCGAGATATTTCAATACAAAGAATCTTTTAGATAAGAAAACATTGATGATTTTGTATCAAAACAAGACAGGTTAAGATATTTAGACAATGAAATTGAAGTAATACAAATTTCGTTAGAAAATATAGAATTATTATCTTATACTAAAGAATCTAAGACAATAAAACTAAATAAAGAAACATTGATAAAGAGACCAAAGATATTGTTTCAATATTAACAAAAAGTCTTAAAATAAAAGATGAAGGACTCCCTGTGATGATGATGAATTTTTATTACAAGAATAAAGGTAGATAAGTTTCTTAAAAGAAGTCACAACAAGGATAAGGGGATAAGACAATCTAAGAAATTTCTTATCTAATTCTAAGAAATTTTGAAGTATTAAATCATTTAAATAAATTTTATAATATAAATAAGCTACCATTCTAAGTATATTTAGTTTGTATGCTGTTTATATATAATGAACTTAAAAAAGGGATGCTTTTCATAAGAGAAGGAACTATCATTAAGAATATAACAATAATAATAATATACATTAAATCCTTTTACTTTCAACCAATTGCCACTTTAAACATATTTCCATTATTAGTCCTGTTACTACTCCTGACATTAATATTTACTTGGAAGCCCGCATATGCATTACACCTAAATAGGAACAACCTGTTCATACTTGAGGCATAACAGAGCTACGCATTATACCAACTACAACTATTCTTATTTCCCGTTTAGGTTTTTTCCCATATTTTTTTTTCCACCTTTTGTCCTTTCTTACAACCTGCACTCGTGCTACAACAACCTTTTGCATGCTGCTTTTGCCTGCTGCAAGCCTCAACCATACTTCGCATCATCATCATCATCATAATATCACTCTTCACGGCTTCTTCTGAATACACAGTTCTTTTAAGTTGGTTGTTAAAGCCTGTGTAGAAAAAAAAAGAAAAGGCACCAGCTCCTTTACCAGTACTAGTACCAGCGCCAGCACCAGCACCAAAGAAGAGAATAAAAAACACCAGCAGCTTGGTCAATATTACCAACATTTTAGGTCCGGTTTGGCATGCTCGATCGACTCAAACCAACTCACCTTCATTTATGGCATAGTCCATTCACAGTCAGGAAGCCAACCATCTGTCTGGTCTGGTCTGGTCTGAAATGGTCTTCTGGTCTTCTTCTTGGTCTGCCTGCTTGGCTGGCTGGTTCTTTGGTCTGTCTTAGTCTGGTCGGCCACAATACTCGGCGTCTGCTGTTTGATGATAAATTAGAGCTGCTGCTGCTGCTCCTGCTGCTGCTGTTTTTGTACGAGTATTTCTGTTTTATTTTTTATTATTGTATTTTTTTCTTTTTTATTACTTTATTATTTGTTCGTGGAGTCAAGGGCTTTATGCAGGCGTTGTTCCATGGACTTGCTACATGTTCTGTTGGTTCTGTCGGGTGCATCATCATCATCGTCATCGTCAGATGGATGTCACGCTGTTTCATTCGTCAACCCAAATAAAAAGGGAACAATGGCAAAAAACAAAGGCTTGTGTTTGAGTTAATCAATGAACCATATGAGACTATTGTGTTAATGATGATCATTATCGGCATAAACATAATAAGCGCTTCATTAGTTAAGGTTTCACTTTTAGATGGTTCTTCTCTTCTGTTCTGTTCTTTTCTTTTCTTTTCTTTTCTTTTCTGTTCTGTTCTTTTTGTGTTTTTGAGGAGACATTAAATTGTAAAAGAATCTACATAAATGATTTTACATTATTTCAAGTGACTTTTTTTCTATCAAAGTTTCTTAGCCAAACCCTTTCTCTTCTTTCCTTTACTATAAATCATATTTAACTAGAATTCACTTACTATAAAATTGAAAGAAGAGAAGAGAAAACTTTATTATGTTACATTTTGAGATTATATTTGTTGCGTTGCATGCAAATCATTTTAGATCAATGAAGCGTTGCCTTCCAACTAAAGGTATTTATCGAAACAAGAACAACAACAACTTTGTAAGTACTTTAAGATACTTGTGTTCATGTGTATGTGTATGTTGTGGTTCTTAACTCATGTTGCTGCCTACACTTATCGTCGGCTTTGCCTCAACTTGAAGTGTTACTGGTTTACTGGTTTAGTTGGTTGCATTTCCTTTGTTTTGTTTTGCTTCACTTGTGCTTTCGGTTCACACAGATATAATCTCACACACACACGCATATACACACTGATAAGCCCAAATTGGTGGCAAATTAAGCTATCGTCGTCACGCCTCAAAATTCGTTTTCAATCTTGCGGTTGACTTCAGGTTCTGGGCGACTTAGATTCCCAGGGACTAACTTCACGACTTCACGAGAAAACTAATAAACTCAATTAGTTGCGTTTGCGTTTCCGTTTGCATTTCGATGATGAGGGAAACCAATAAATGGTGAATTGGACAAATAAGTGAGTATTGTATGTACATAGTCTTCATAAATGGATAGATGAATGGAAGTGTACTAATACAATAGATGAATAGATGGATAAAAGGTTAAACTGATGATGATGAATAGTTCTGATAAATGAAAGACCACAAATTTTCAACATTTAATTTAAAAGGCAACAAATTCACCCATGATGATAATAATGATGACAATGATGACTTAAACAAAAATCGCTTATCTGCAGCTGATATTAATGATGATCATTGGAATAGAGGGGGGTGAGTGAATATGAGGGACGCTTATGGCGCGTGTGGCAGCTGCATTTGGTTATAAATTTCTTTTTCGTTTGTTTTTTCAGCCCACTCACTCATGGTGTTGGTGATGGTGATGATGATGATGATGATTTCAACAAATAATTTTTTATTGCCAAAACAAACAATGTAAAAATCCTAGACAAATAGGATCCAAGCTATTATTGAGCTATGTTGGGGCTTGTGTCTAAGGTCTGATGATTGGTCTCCTCTTATCAGTTTTCAATCACAAGCCCATCGAAACACACACACACACACACACACACACACACACACACACATGTGAATTGGTGTCTCAATAAATCAACAAAACCGACAACAAATGTTGAGTGTTAAGCCCTAAAAGATGGCAATGCCACAGGACGAAACAAAACGAAAAAACTTACTTACATATTGGGCTGATGGGCAATCGAACTAGACAAGGATATACACATCGTAAATAGATAAAAATTGACAGTTTGACATATGTACATTTGTTCCTTTTATTTGGATATTTGCACCTTTTACGTGTTGAGGCATTGATTATTGTATTTGTGGTTTTTAACTACTCAACACCAAACAAACAAAAAAATAATAAAAAATAGGGACAAAAAGGATGAATTGCAGATACTTTTTCTGTTTGTTTGTTTTTCTTCTCTCGCCAACTCGTTCAATTAGCTACAAATTTTGCTGAAAATCAAATCATGAAATAAAAATTATTCGTGCATAAGCAATTAATACCCTAAACTAAGGAGGTAGAACGAATAACAAAGTAAATTCAGTGAAAGGAGGAAATGCTGAATCAGCGACAGGATATTTTTATTGCTTTTTATAATTGTAACAATAATAAATACTACAGCAATAGTAGTAACAGCAACAGAAATACATTCGCAAAAAGAAGCTTATTAATAGGAAAGAGGAGGAAGTGAGGAAAGGAAGTGCAGGGTAACCAAATCATTCGAGCGCTAAGTCCAAAAGGTTGAAATTAGAAGGATAGCGAAGGACTTCCGAACTCCCGAATGGACTCACGTCGAAAATTAAGTGGCTTTGAAGTGTGCGCACTTGAATTTCAATTGTTTTACTTGTGAACGCGTTGAAACAACTGAAAAACAGAAGAAAAAAAAATATAAGAATATTAATAAAATTTAAAAACCAGCAAAAGAAACAAAGAATAAAATATTCTTTACCCATAAATAAAAGAGAATACTTACTACTGATTTTTCCCTTTTCGGTTACGGTTTGTGGTACGCGGTGAGTCAAAGGGTTAATGGTTTCACTTAAACTTTGAACTCCCTCTCTCTCTCACTGGGATTTGTCGTTTCTTTGGGCTTTAATTGACTGTTGTTGCTTTTTATTTCAATTTATTTTCAAGTATTTTAGGTCTTTTTACTCATTGAATTCTCTCCTTACCTGGCTTTGTTTGCCAAAATGGTGACTAATGATTTAGATTAAGGGATGGTTGTTGGAATTGTTTTTTGTAATTACAATATTATTATTATTATTATTATTATTCTACTTTAAGTTCTTGTTTATTGTTTTTTTTTTTTTTTTTTTTTGTGGTTACTTTGATTTCTTTTTGACTTTATTAATTTTAATAAATTTTATTAAAATGTTTTTATGTAAATGCGACAGACGACCTACGATTCACTTTAGTTTTGTAGTGTAAACAATTATTTTATAATGAGTTTGTAGAGTCCTTAGAGATTTTAAGTGTTAAGTTAACAAGGAGGAAGGAGAATGAACATTTAATAAATTAATTAAATCCTTCAGATGCTTGAGATTTAAGGTTGGTTGGAATAAATAAAAGATTCTTCAATGAAGTATGGCTTTCAATTGTTGGAAATCTTTTTCTTTTCATATTTAATTTTAAGTACTCAATTATGTTTCAAACAAAATACATGGATATTTTTTCAAGAAATGATGCATATTTTCTGATATAAGTTTTATATTGAAAATATGCTTTTTCAATCTACATATGATTAACATATTAAAAATAAGGAAAATACTACTTTATCTTGGGAATATTCGTTAGAATCTCATTCATTTTGTTTTCAAGATTTGTCTTTAAACAATATAGAGATTTCCTATTTATTAAATTCTTTGGTTTTAGATTAGGTGAGGTTAAGTTATATTTGACAGGCTGCTCTTGATTGGTCTCCCTCTTAACCAACATAAAGAATCCGATAACATACTTAGGCTCCCTAGTGATAATTTTGGCAAATTTCCAGATCAACAAAGAACGGTTTTCCAAGAAAAAGGGTTCATCTACCAAGAAAAGCAGGGCAGTCACAAAGAATACTCTTTGATTCTTCCTCATCTTTAAGCTACGACAGAAATCTTGTTGTGGAACGTGGGCCATCATCTCAATTGAACAATGGGACTGCCGTCATCATTCTAATCCTTCTCTTGTTAAAGAGTAGAAGCTCGGAATTCCGTTTCGGAAGGAAGCAAGGCCATAGTGTTCTAGCGACAGTGCAGCCAGTCTCATTCGCCCATTTTATGTCTACTAACTCCTTGATTTTCAATTCCAGTCCTGAAAAAATGTCTTACAGAGAATTTTTTACCTTTTTTTTTTAAATAAAGTTGCATACTTATAGATTTCATTTGTAAGGAATAAAATGATCTTCTACTTATCCATGATGAAATGGTTTGGGGTTCTCACTTTGCTCTTTCAATGATTATTTCTATGTCATAGCAAAAAAAAAGAAAAAAACACTGCATACTTTCAATATTGAAGACCATACAAGTAGAATGATTTTCTTGGAATCCAATATGTTATGTTTATACTTGGAGCCACTATTCCTTAATTCAAATTATGCTTTAAATCGCCCTTTATCAGTTATTTACTTTATAGTATTACTCATTGCCCTCACTCACCAGAAATGAAAGTAAAACTGTTAGACAAACCTGTAAACTTTCTCTTTCCTTCAAGGGCAACGTAATCAACAATACCATCAACACAAGAACCATCTAGACATGCTCTTTCAATATCATTAGTAATGACCTACCCAATGACTCAGCAGTGAACTAAGCAAAACAGAATAGAAGAGAAGAGAACCAAAACTAAAAGTTCAACAAACTTTTCCCCAACAACAATAGCAACAACAAGAATGCAATAGAACTACAAACAAATACCAAAGAAAAACGCAAACATTTTATGTGCATAAAGGAAAAACCGCGCCTGCATTGAAAACTATTTATGAACTTAATAATTTACTTCAACTCAGTTCAGTTTAGTTTGATTCAATTCAATTCAGTTTAGCTTTTGTTGTTGTTCTATTAAAGTTCACTTTTGGGTTGTGTCATGCAAGACATGCAAGACAAGCAAACTATTGTTGTTGTTGTTATTTTGTTATGGGTCACGCGTCAACATGCAATTCGCATTAATGATGACGATGTTAATCACCCTTCATGCCTTCCTTCCATTCTTCATTCCTTCCTTCCTTCATTCATTCATTCATTCATTCATTCATTCATTCATTCATTTCTTCCTGCCAACCACTCATTTTTCCCTCATTCGTCAGAGAGAAGATTGTAAATAATAATAATAATAAAAAGCGAAAGTCGACATTTACTCATATTTAGACATCAAATTCAATAAGCCACATGACGAAAACAATACCAGCAACAACAACAGCAGCAGCAGAAGCAGCAGGAGCAGCTATGAAAATAACACGCACCATATGTCGTTTGTCAATTATGTATAAAAAGTATCTAGATACACCACATATGTGTGTATGTTTCTTGTTGGTTTTTTATAATAATTTAAGTTTGTCTGTCTGACTGTTTGTCATTCAGTTGCGATTCCTGTCTACGTTTTTCATTGTTGACTTGACAACGCCTTCTTGACGCTTTTTAAAACTTCAAATACGAAATAAATAAAATATGCAGACTTAATTAATTTAAACACGCGAATTACGTTTTTTATCCAGTTGAAATCGTGTTTCAGTTTGTAATGTTGATAATGATTCATGCCCCATTAAATAAAGTATCTCACTGATACACAAAGTTAATGTAAGGAAATCTTAGGCCAAATGGTCATGTTAAACAACTTTGAATAAATAAGTTAACAAACCAACTACATATTAACAGCCTTTATTCAACTCTAATCTCATTCTTAGGTCATCATCAATGGAAATATAAATTCCAATTGGTAAAATCAAGCGATTGAAAAAATCCTTTGTTGTCACATTTGGCACACGTTTGACTGCAAGGCAAAAATTCACATGTCACATGCCAAAAATTAAAGTGTAAATGAACTACAAATGCATAGAGATACATACACACGATAAAGAAGATACATAGACAATAGAAAATGAAATGAAAGAAATGGAAAGGAAAGTAAGACAGCAAAAGCAAGGTAACATGAAATGCTTGCGGCATGTTTGCATAAAAACGAGATAAAGAGCGACAAGATACATACAAGATGAAAAACGATGAGGGGAACAATGTGAAAGTGAATCAAATTGAGTTTAGTTGAGGCATTCCTGGCGCTTGAACAGATTTCAATGCGATTGCGGCAAATCGATTCAGGCACTAACAACAACAACATTCTCCAAAACCTCAACTCAGCAACATGATGAGCATGACATTTGCCAACGAAGTCAACATCATCAACACCATCATCACCATCATCATCGTCGTCTTCTTCATTATCACCCTCATCATCGTTCAATTGAACGCCTTTTTCTACACTGTCCATTGAAACGAGAACGAAACACCTTTTCAGATACATGAAAATTGCGGCTTCTCGTTGACATGTGGCACTCAGAAAAAAAAAGGCAGACAAACAGACAGACGTCATGCTGATGGTCAGCAAGGGATCCGAATTGAGGTGACAACGACACAAGGCACGAGTCAAATGCTTTGACTCCTGCTGTTTTGGTAAAGTAGTAACTTCAACTTCAAGCTGTGTGCATTTATTATGAAATTCAAGAAGATGAATTTATCAAGAGACACAAAACATCGAATTAAAAATAAATAAAAAATTGTATATCAAATGAAAACCGGTTAAGCCAACTGCCTTTTAATTTTCGATAGGCAGATTTAAATTTCAATTTTGGATAAAAAAAAAAAGAAATATTGAAGCAGCTGTTTTCACGCGTTCATATATAAAAAAAGCACAGAGATATATATGCAACGATTGTGGTGGTCTCAGAGTTTGCAATTCGATGTACTTAAAATATGCAATTCACTTGAGGGCGCATTAAAAGTTTTTTGCGAATTTATCAAAAAATAAAAATAAAATTATAATTTTAAACATAAATTAAATGATTATTAAACTTTCAGCTTTGAAGTGATGAGTATAAACGACTTATGAATGCCCTTAACTATTATTATAAATATTATTGTAAATGATATGAAGTTTTCTTGTTGATAACAAGAATTTTGTAGAAAAAAAAACAAAAAAAACAAGTTAAATCTATCAAGAATGATTCTTTTTCGAATCAGTTTTTAAGTATTGCAATTATAATGCATGAGATCCATATTCATAGGGAGAATAGAGTAGTTCATTGCAAATCGAAACATCTAAAGATATTTTGATTTTTTATATTGGATTGACGGAATAATACTCGACCATTTTTCAAGTCAGATTAAATTTTTTTTACTCCATTATTCCATTAGTGTAGAATTTCTGGAGTTTCTCATAAAAAAAAAAACTGCGACAAGACATTTTTTTTTGTTGAATCCAATTTTACGCGAACAAGAGAGTGTTGCTAAGATCGGAACAAATGATAACCTGATGATTCAATATTAGGAACGTACGGTGTAAATATATATATTTTTGACCCTAAACTGAGTTATAAACATTGTACAATTTTTCTTCAAAACAAAAAACATCCGGACCGTGTTGAGTCAGTAATGAAGAAATCCCTTATTTTTGCACTACTTGGCTAAAATTGAAGCCATAGCGTACACTTGCCTTCATACACTTCTTATAGATCTTCCTTAGTTGAGAAATCGTTGAATATCTCTTGTTAAAAGCTTTCTGCATAAGTTAATTACCGATTATGTAGATTCGCCACGTCATTTGAGTGAATTTATAGTGCATTGTCGAATCAATCGTGATTCTGCGCTGATTCGAATCGCAATCGAAAACAACCACAAGGAAAAGTTACCTAATTCAGTAGTTATTGTTGTAGAATGTAATCAGAATTATTGTCGAATCAGGGCTGGGAAATTTCTGAAAGTGTTACAAAGTTTTTGGTCATTTCCGTTTAGAAATTACTATTTTCGACGGCCCTGCGACTTTTTGTTTTTGTTGCACTCTAACATAAAACAGCTGATCATTGCAAAAAAACAAATTTAAGTAAATTTTGTTTTTTTTTATTTTTTTTTTTTTATTTTATAATAAAATAAGTAGCAGGAATGAAAAAGGAAGTTGCAAGAATTATCACATATATCACACAATTTCCATTTTAATATCTCACAATTAGCCACAACGATTTATTTGTATGTAAAACCAAAACAAAAAAACAGTTGACTTCTTAAAAAAAAGACAATGTAACCACCTGTTTAAATATTATCAAATTTTAGGTAGTGTATTATATTTTATTTATAATAATAATTATCAAATCCTTTCTCCTGAGATTTCACAAAACGCTGCTTAATGCAACTACGCCTATATATCTCACCGTAACTGGACCTGGACGACTCAGTTTGCATGGCGTATTGTACTCTGATCTACTCAACATTTGTTACTGACCTTTGACCATTGCTGTGTGTATGGGTATAGCTTGCCTAGTCAAATAAAATATGATATGATATTTGTACCATACTTATTATATGAAGAACTATCCACACTAATTTTGATAATTTTTGTGTGGCATAAAAATATGATATAGACTTTTTTACTGTCCACACGATGTTATTTCATATGATTTTTTCAAGGGTCGAAGGTCAAAAGCCTAAATTGGCAAGCCTGTGTCATAGTTTATTGATTGCTGATTCAAATACATATAAATAAATTTTGATTCAAAATAAAAATGAATAAAATACATGGGACTCCGCAAACAGAACCAGTCGATATTCAAGAAAGACTCGTAAAAGGCTTGCCAAACCTTTGATTATAAGTTGGCATGACATCTACTCTATTCATATCACATTTTTTTTTATTTATTTATTTATATATCATTTCTATGATGAAGTGTTCACACGATCATAGTATAATATGACATAAAAATACATACACGGTATTCATGAGATGTCGAAAACGTCGAAAATTTCCTACAGTACCAAATTTATTAACTCAATCTCGTGAACGACCAATTTTGCTTGCACACTTAGCAAATCAGTTGTTCTCGCAAACACAACTGCCAGTGGAATGTAAATAATCAAATGAAAATGCCGAAAAAAGCTAAAAATGTATTGAAATAAGTATATAAATTGAAATAAATTATTTATTATTCGTACTTCTATTTCCTTTAAATCAATTGTTATTATTATTATTGTAAATTGATAAAACATTTCACTTTTGGTCAGACTTGCGCACTCATAATAAATTCACAATATTGGCAGCCCTCACTTTACAACGGTCGTCGAAAGTTTTCGATGCTCAATTGGTCAGCAAACTTAATATCCACCGTACATTTTTTTTTTTTTTTTTTGTATAGACCCAGAGACGCTTTGATTTGACTACGTAGACGATTTTCGACATCTCGAAAATACCGTGATAATTTATTTCATATTCGGTCATATTTGTATTTTATCAAATGCGTGTGAACCAATTAATTTTTTTTTTTTCATATATTTTTGTAATATGTCATATTTCTATGATCGTGTGTCAGCACAATGATAAAAATAAATTGCGTATACTACTTTGTTTTATAATACTTAATTTTCATAATACTTAATTTTGTTAGTTTGTAGTTTTTTATTAACTGTAATAAAATAAATAAATAATAAATGTTTTATTTATTTAATTTAGATTAATTTATTAGGATATATTTATGTATTTCAATACAATATAAAATCATCTCATTTTCAAGATTCCAACAAATAAACTAAATTGAACTTAGTTTTATTCTTTTTATTTGATTTTTATTTAAACATTTGAAGTTTGTACTCTTTGACCTTCTTATACAAGAAAGGGTATCAATTGTCAATGAGTATATAATATGTTTATATAATCATTCTTCTTCTATTAATAAAATTAATATACTCAACTCATCTCTATAGATGCATTACTATATTGAATTTTCATAAAATATTTTTTCCTAAAAATTTAAACCAAAATACAAATTGAATATTGAAATTAAAGAAAGCAAAATAAAGTGTAAATGATTGTTGATTTTGCCAAAAATAAATATTTTCATTATGCACACACACATTTTATGCTACAGTAGTAGTACATATAGAAGAAAGAATTTCATGAAACATAAACATAATTTGTTATTTCTACTTATTTAACTTGAAGCCAAGTGAACCTAAAAACAAAATTTCAACGCCAACTAACGTCAAAACAATTAATTTAAACCATCAGCTTACTTACTTCCTCCCACTTCTTATACGAACTACTCACTATGAACTAATATTGGAAGTGAAAAACTAGAAGATGCTGAAAATGTATAAATGAATGAAGGGATGGATAAAGATATAGAGAGGTGATGAAAGTAGATGAAATACCGAAGTATGTAAGTAGTAGAGACTACATTGTCTAGTATACTTAGTTGTATCAAGTCATGGTCTTTACTTTTCTTGTACTAAGTAAGGCAAACGTCATCATGCGCATTGCATTTTCCTTTAATTGTTTACAAGTTGAAAACATGGAATAATAACAAGAAGAATAATAACTATAATAACAACAATAAGAAAGTAGTAAGTAAGTAAAAGTATCCATCCAATAAGAAGAATGAAATAAAGCATAGAAAACTCCTTGAATGAGAAGAAAAATTGCAACAAATGTTAAGCTAAAGTGTGATTAATTGAATATTTCTTAATGTAGCAGCATGTTGCATATTTCTCTTGCACACACATATTCACTCTCTCCCTCTCTCTCTCTCTCTCTCTCTCTCTCTCTCGCTCCCTCCCTCTCTCTCTCTCTGATACTTATAATGTTCCAATTGGCATTGGAGATAGTAGACACTAAGATACTTGCTACTTGTTGTTATTCTTCAGATGCATTGCATTTAGTTGCTTGGCATTGCATTGCATTGTATTGCATTGGGTTGCGTTGCGTTGCATTGTCTTCTCTTCTCTTCTCTTCTCTGGGGTGTTGCCACTTTAGTGCTTCTCTGCTTACATTCTCAGTGGCTCAAGTAATAAATTTAAATAAATATACGATTACGTTTACGTATTAAGTTCGCCATCGTTTGTCGTTCTTATTTGTATCTTATAAGAAACGTACAATTTCTAGATTGTTATTATTGTTGTTGCTTGAGCCTTGGTGAAGTACGCGCTCGCTCGTTATCTTGTGACTTGTAATTCAGCAACAATAAATCAATGCAACGTGCTGCAAGAGGTCGCCATGAAAAGAGAGAAATCGGGGCACACGGAACTAAAGCCCTGAAGCTGTTGAATGTTGCGACATCTAACGGTGGTAACCAAGGCAATGGCATCGAGATTGTGGGTGCAAATTTTTGAGAAGGGGAGGCGGTTGAATCATTGTGGCATGCCTTAGCCAATGACTCGGTGTCGGTCGTCGGTGCTGTGGCAAAGCACCCGAGAATGACAAACAATTTTGCATGTTGTAATGCTCTAATAGAAATTTGTTAGCCATTTGTGCTCATATTTCGTTCGATGTCATTGTTCGTCTTTTGCTTTTTTCATGGACTTTTTTTCTTGTTATAAGGTGGAGCCGAGGATTTTATTTGCTTTTAATTGGCCATAATAAAAATTTATTGACCAAAAGTTGTTAATGGTTCATTAATGACTTAAGTTGGTATTGTCTTGATTGTTACATTGTAAGAAGTATTGTGAATACTTATTGTGCTACATATAAAAAAAAGTACGGAATGAGTTTTATGCTTTGTATTTAACAACACTAAGCATTAGAGATGTTAAGCTGCCAAAGATAACAGTGTTGCAAATTACACATGATTTGTAATCTCAGATCTATTCAAAACACGAAGCATTTGACAGTTCTTAAATTATTTCTCGCTGGGGAAAATAAAAATATACAATAATATTAATAATGAATTCTAATTTATTGTACGCTTGCTCTCATTGCTTTAAGCGTTTTATCTTTGAAGATCTAACAAAAGATAATCACTACTGCAAGGTTGGTTTTAAAATAGAAAATATTAATTAACTTTAAATTAATAATGCAATTAAATGAATATTTTCCAGAGCTGCTATGAAAAGACTGTGCGCTTTTGTTGCCATTGCTTTAAGCGTTTCTCTCCAAAAGAGTAAGTCAATCCAGAAAAACTAATCCTATTGAAATTGTACTTATATTTGATTGTTTTAGTTCCTCGCAAAATTATTGCAATGTTTGCAAAATGTGCATTAAGAAATATGGCATGCCAACTTTATGCAAATACTGTAAAATAAGAACCACTTTTGGCAATCGAAGATGTGAAAAATGTTATAAAAAATCGAAGATACTACAACTAAACAAATGTAACTGTTGTCACATGGAGTACGAGGTAATTTTCCATAAAAGCTTTTCTTTCAGCTTAAAATCATTAGTATCATTCTAGAAGAAGACTGAAAATGGCGATATATCTCTTTGCTGGAGATGTAAAAGTACTATGCAAGATCCAAAACCTATGGAGAATTTTTTGGAGAGCATAAGTCCAGAAAGCTATTCGGTTTCTAGTCCATTGACACCAGTACCACCAAGTCGGGAGCCATTTAAACCAATTCAAAATCACAACAAGATCATTGAAGATAAGGAGAATGACTCAATGACATTCAAGATGCCAGAGAAAATGATTCAAGACAATGATGTTTGTGACTTAGCAAACAAGATTAATGTTCTAGAAAAATACCTTTTCCAAAAAGACCAAGAACTTATTGGAAAAGATGCTGAGGTAACTATTTTAAAATTTGTTACACTTAAATTATATAAATTACTATTAGTAGAGCTCTTTTTTCAGATAAATTTATTAAAATCAGAGTGTGAACGCATACGCGAAATTGAAGGGAAAATGGAGATTTTAAGAAAATTGGATGAACAAAATAAAGAAATTGAAATGAAGAAAAAACCAAAAAAGAAGACTTTCGTACTACCAAGTTTTAAGTTCTTCGAAAGTAATCAACAACCATAGAGACCATGAGCTTATCACATTAAATCTACTAATTATTAATATCAGATCGATTCAAGAGAAATCACATTTTATTTCTTATATATTTAAAATTTTTTTTGTTTTTTCATAATCAACAATTAAATAAATACATTAAATTTTGTTCAATATAAATTATTCATTATTTTTAAATTATATGTTATTACATTATATTGGAGTAATTACTTAGGGTCAAGGAATCAAGGAATAGTATCACTTTGATATGATGTTTGTAATAAACAGAAGAAAGCATATTTGAACTGCCATGATCAATATTATACAGGTGTATGCCAGAAATCTCCAGCAGATTGGGAAATATTATTTTGCAAAGTTTTATATTTAAATGTAAATCTGATTGAAGTGTGTTGGTCTTAGACCTGTTTTACACATAGAGACTCTGTTGCGACACATATCATTGATAATTTTTTGGTGCCTCTTGCTTATGTTTAAACGTCGGCAGAGCAATTTGTGTGAAAGCTTCGTGCTTCCTTCCCTTCTCAACAAAAAAATCTCGATATGGATTTCTACCGCTGAATCGCTAAGCGTAAAACCGCCGCGATCACAAATTGCAGACATGCCACCTTTCACCAAAGAAATTATTTTCACTAAAGTTAATCACTTTCTATGCGTTTTTAAAACAAATTTAAAACATCACAGCTCAATTTATAATTTATTTTGACATATCACTTAATTGAATTAAAGACAAATTTGCATCTTCGAAAATATTAAAACTAAAATACGAGAAGGTTGACACAATATCCAGCGCGACGAGACGATCTAGCTGTATCCCTCTGTCCGCCTGTCTGTCTGTCCTTCTGTCTGTCTGTATGTATTCAAAGAGCTTCACGGAGCTTTCTTTTCACCAAACGCAGTACATTTGTAGAAATCAGCCGACTCAATCGGATCCCAAGGAAAAATCCTATTAGAAACCCTCGGACTAATAGAAGGGGCGTGAAGAGCAATATATTATTTTATTTTATATAGAACTAAGATTATATAATTACAAATTATAATTTAGTTATTAATATGAGCAATAGCGACAAAGGCCTTCAAGCTCAGAGAGAGAGTTAGGAAGGATTGGAGGAAATTAGAAAAGTGCAGGACCAGACTTGAGCGGGAATCGAACCCGCGACTCCAGGATGTCAGCTTGGCGCACTAACCATTGAGCCAACGAGCCATTCAAGAACAATACAACTTCAGCATAGCTAAAGTTAGTCTTTTTTATATATATATATTTTTTTTTATTTTTGGTTAATTTTCTTTTAATGCAAAAGAGATTTGTGTAAAATGCAAATTTACGATGAAAAACAACTGAAATTTTGAATTCTTTAAATGTAGATTTACCGAGGAAGGCAATAAGCCTTTTTACAACCCACCCACCCCCATAGTTTCTAATATTTTATATTTAATTTCATTAATCTACCAATAAATTGTGTGTGATTTTGTGTAAACATGTTTATCCAGTCTAATCATTTCATAGTTTTTGCTCTAAAGCTGTCAACGCATAACGGAATAGTTTTATATGCATTCTATTATAGTTCCCCTTAAATTTATCTTTCATTATTTAAATTATAATGAAGAGTAATTCACTTAATTAGTCTGTCTGTTTTACACAAATTAATTGTGTTTTTAGGTTCGATTTAAAATTTTCAATGACAAATTTATACAAAAAAGAAGGCAATCGAACAACTATGCAATCGAAAATCATATGGAAAAAATATTCGTATATAAAGAAATAAATAAAATATTTATGTATTATTATACGTAAAATATAAATTGAGTTTTAAATTGCATTTATTTCTAGTTTATTAGTTTTTAATTAATTTGCAAAAAAAAAAAAATTGGGTTTCTGCATATTTAAAAGCGATAATGAAGTGAAAATGCATTAAAAAAAAATGCAAATTATACTTAAACTGATAAACAACAAAAAAATATATCTAAAACAAATGAAATAATTTATGTTCTTTTTGGGAATAAAAATGAAAAAAAAAGGGAAAACTGTAACAGTTTGCAATAATGTAGGACAATGAACCGAAATCACACAATGCAAATAATAATAAAAAATGGAGAATTATCTCTTTGATTATCATTATCATTAAAATTTAACATAAAAGAACACAAGTATGTAGTTTACATAAACACATATATTTTTGGTAAAATATTTTTTGAAATCACTTTATCACATGGGAAATTTTGTAAAGTGGTTGACTGAGAGAAAGAAAAAGAGCAATCAATTTATTTTATGCTTTACTCTCTTTTATAGTATTTTAAATTCTTTTCACGAAAGAAGCAATTTACGATAGGATAGACGGGCTTCTTGCCATAAGGGTGAGTTCACTCAAAACCAGGAGCGTGAAAAATATTTATTTAGTCATAAAAGAAAACTTCACTTGATCGATATTTAATCAATTTTTTCAATACTTATCCATTATTAAGTCTTTAAAATTAATACAATGAGAGAAAAGAAAAAATATTTTCTTCATTTCTTTTATTGTAAGGCATCTCCCTTTATGATCATTTAAGAGAAATTATGTTATGCCCTGAAGTTACTTACAAAAAAAAAAAAAAAAAAAAAAAAAGAATAAAAAAATAAAAACAGGAACAACCAATTTGGTCATAAAGCAGAAGAGCTGCAAAAGTATCTTAATATTCACAATATATGTATGTACGAGTATATGTAATGTAAGTATTTTGTTGCTCTTTTCTTTGATAATTTTCTTGTGCTTTTCGCTAAATTTTTTTTTTTTTTTTTGTAAAAGAATTTCGCCTGAACTCTAGCATATTTTATGATTAATGAGCTTTAACTTTTGTACTTCGTGGCAATTTATATGCTTCAGTTGAAGTTGATATTGTTGTTGGTATTGTTATTGCTCTTTTTGTTTTCTCATCAACCAAAGGATCTCTATTGAAATGAAGTATGGCATGGATATGAGTTTGGGCGTGGGTGTCTTCTCTTTGGACTCGTGTGACTCGACAGCATTTGAACTGAAGTAAAGTTCGGACAGGCGAACAATTGTAAATGTTTGCTTGGCAATTAAACTTATTATGTGCGTTAATATGGCACTTTTCGAATTAAGTTCATTTATTCATTCATTCATTCTTTCAGTCATTTACCATTGTTCCGACATTTACCATTCACAAAAGTTTTTATTTATTACTTTTATTATTGTGTTAAATGGCAACAATCACAAAACATGAATGAAGAAGAACAAAAAAAAAAAAATTATTTTAAATGGTTTGTTTCCTTTTTTATTATTAAAATATTTAAAATTGTTTACACTCTTCAACATCATCATCATCATCATAACAGATCCATTACGCCTCAATGCGTTTAATGTCAATCAATGGTCGTCGTCGTCGTCGTTCTCGATATGCCAATGAGGGGAGGAAATTGAATCTGACAGACTTTATTTACAATATTTTTTATGTTATTTATATGTTTGAAAAACAGACACAATCAATTAAATAAAAATAAAAATGAATTCATCACATCAAGTACATAAAAGAAGTAAGCGAAAATCAATCAAAATAAAATATTTTTGGAATTTTTAAACAAGGAATAGAAATTTATCTTGCAAATGTAAAAAATTTAATTTACATTGTATGCAGATTTCCATGAATATTTTGATTGTCGTTCATTTATATTAAATTAAATAAAATTGTTTTCTGTTAAAATATTTTTTATTGTCTCGTTTGTTCTTTATTACTATTATACCAAGTACCTTGTTCTTCAATAACTTTTCACAACACTATTATTGTTTCACATATCCTCCAACATTCGAGTATCATTTGGAATGCAATTGTTCTGTGTGTGTTAGCTTATCATAGCCTAATCTATAATTCAAAGCAAGTGTCAACTTAGATGAAGTGAAAATTAAAACCAAAATAATATTATTTCTTGTCTCATATTGATTTTTCTTTTAGTTTTCTTATCTTTAAAGACAATCATAACATGCAACATCTTATTTTATATCATTAACATAATCTGCGGGTATAATCATCATTACCACTTTTACTATTTTTTATCCTGATATCAAAAAAAAAAAATGAATTATATCCTGGTACATAATCCCCCCATTGTTTCTAAAGCATTCACCACTCTCACTCTTAAGGCATCACCCTTGCGTGTGGTCATTTTACTGCACTCAATTGCGAAAAATGTAAATTTAATGAAATATTAAAAGTGACTTGAACGACAGCTGACAACATTTGACTCAACTCAACTCAACACGACATGACTGAAAAAATGTGTAGACAAAATTGAAAAAAAAAACACAACATGAAGCAAAAATTATTTAAATTAAAACATAAATGCAAAAAAAAATATAATAACAAAAAAATAATATTTAAGAAATAGAAGATCTCAAACTTCAGTTTCATTGAAACTCAAATGCCTTTTATAGCATAGCTTAGTAGTAAATGATGAAGTAATTCTCGTACTTATCTGAGATCTTTGACAAAGGCTACTTCATTGGCTTAAAAATATGTCTTCAAGGTTTGTATGCAAAATTTGTATCATCAATTCCTTGCTTTTCCTTTGGTCCAATCGGCATCAAACTTTGCTCAAACATTGTTAGATTTTCCCTTAAAATTGCATCAAAATCGGTAAAGCGGTTTCAGAGTCCATAAGCCCCATAGATACATACATACATTCAATTTTATATATATATATATCCGAGTATATATATAGATTATCTACTGGATCTGTAGATCATTCTAAAATATGAATATATATTGTTGATACTCAAATGTTATTTCAAATTATTAATGATCTAACTTAATCTAACTAACATCTTCTAATCTAGTATTCTTAGTATTGTATTAAAATGAGTTCTACCTCTTCCAATAATCAAATAACTCCAATTGAATCATATTATTAACATGAGACTATTAAAATTATCTATGCAGCGTTACAATTTAATGCCTTAAAAACTGTGGATACTATTTTTGCATAGAAATTGATAGAAAAACATAATTGCAACCTAACCATGCTAATCTTTGCCATATAAAACCAATAAAAATCATAAGCTCATGCACAATTCTATGCATTACAAACATCATGACAAAGTAGTATTGCCTATATTCACCTGAATCTGAAAAATATTACAATAGCATTAAATTATACAAAAGGGCATGAAGCCATGAGGCACAGCTGTGACAAAACTGTCTGTCTACAGTCTATCACACAATGGAATTATATTATACATTTCTACACAACATTGTGCATATTTTTAAAGAAATTTTCCCTTGTCTTTCATTTCATTTTTCAATTTTCCTTAATTTCGATCTTTGTTTCCAATTGGCTTTGCTTGTGGTCAACCGCTTTTAATTGCATTTTTCAGAAACCACAAATTTTGTAGCTTTAAAAATTCTTTGTATCTCAAATTCTACAATATGTAAAACAAATATGTCGAAACTATTATACTTACAGCAACAGCAACAGCAACAGCAACAGCAACAGCAACAGCAACAGCAACAGCAACAGCAACAGCAACAGCAACAACAACAACAACAACAATGAAGGCAACAATAGTTTACAATATATATGTATATAGTAGTAGTATGTAACAACAAAAATATTCATGTGGTCATGCGGCAGTATTTTCAAGTAAATTTTCACATGACTGCAACTTGTTATTTTTCCTGTTGAAGTGGAAAAAGAGTCGAGTGGGGGCAAAGTGGGGCTTAGAGGTGAGGAAGATATAGTGTTGCTATTGTTGTTGTTGTGGAGTAGACCACTAGGCTATTTTTAATTAAAATGCAAGTAGGCAATTTATATACACTTCATGTCCTTTTTAAACTGTATCATAGTTTATTTACTCATTGTAGTATTGCACACCAACGTAGATCGACACAAGTCAGACAATTTGTCTCTTTCATCATTGTCTTTATAAAAAGAAGCATTAGATAGATTTTTTTTTTTTTTTTTTTTTTTTGCTACTTTCAAAGGTTAATGGCTTTTTATTTTATGATTTATGATTTTTTATATGCTCAAATGAAAATGTTAAAGAAAATAAAGAAAAATAAATTTACATTTTGATACCCTCAAATTTGTTACTTTAAAGATTTTACAGATTTTAGGGATGAGCCTTACCTTTGTTCATGTAGTCTGTAAGACAGAAGATTTTAAAAATTGTTGTGAAATATAAAGTAAATGAATTAAGAGAAATAAAAAATCTTTAAATTTATTGATAATCAAAACAAGTTTTCTTTTTCATCTGATGAAATACAAAAAGAAAACACTTTCTTTAATCGAAATATGAAAATATTGTAATATTAGATTTCTCTTTTGTATTCAATTGCAATTTGTCTTTGACCTTTATTTTACTAACTATCAAATGTCATTATCCTTGCAACAACAGACCATTTCCTTCCTCTTCATTTTGTTCCATTTTTTCATTGACATTGATAGACGACGAGACTTTTTCCGTTTTTTCTTTTCTTCTTTATATTTCTATATCTTTTTTTTTTATGGCGACCAACGAAATTGCATTCTAAATACAAAAATATATATTTCTTACTGTGAAAACATTGAGTAGTAGTAAATGGAATGAAAGGAAATCGAAAAATAGAACAGCAGCAGCAGTGAAAAAAGTGCAATGTCAAACTATCAAATACTTAAATTGCAACTGACAATCAAGTCACGTTTAATACTAAAATGGGGCATGCCAACTACAAAATGATGGTCAAATGCAATCAAAAGGGGAAAGAAGAAAGCAAAAAAAAAAAAGGAAGTAATGCAGCAAAATTACATTGAAAGCAAATAAAAATATAACAAAATGAAGTACAATAATATTTTAGTTAATTTTATTAATTGAACAAATGCATTTCCATTTCATAAGGGAGATAATATTGTTTTTTTTTTTTTTTTTTTTTGTGTTTCATTAAATGACTCCATATAATATTTGTATTTTCATTAAAAAAAAAATATAAATGAATTAAAATAAAATATTTCTTGTGTAATAACGATGTCATTAAGTCACATTAAAAGCGCATTAAGCACTTTAATTAAAATAATAAAAAATACTGAAAGAATATTTATAAATAAAAACCATAAAATAATGACAAACAAATTCATAAGCAACAACAAAAAAATATATATAAAATTCTTTCAACATTATACTAATAAATAAAAGAGACCAAACAATTTTAATAAAAAAAAAATTATGGAAAAAAGGCGACAAGTTTTTTAATAAAAACATTTGCAGTGGCATCAAATTTCATGCAATTTTTTTCTTTATTTTTGGTTTTATGCAACCAAAAAAGTAAAGGGTGAAAAATTGAGAGGAAAATAAAGAATTGTAAAATATTAAATGTGAATCGAGAATTCGTGACTTTTAGCTCTATTGCGGTAGTCAAAACTAAACTGAACTGAACTAAAGTGAACATTAACAAGCTAATTAGGTGTAGCAAACTGCCACACCTACCTCCCCACCATCCACCATCACTTCCTTAATATACCAAATCTCCACAACTGTAGGATTTCGCTATTTGTTCGCATCAAACGTGCGCCTAATCAAAAATAAGTCTGGCATTAGAAACAGAAAAAACTCAAAGAATTAGTAAAAAGAGGATATGAAATGAGATGGTAATGGATACAAATTTCTTCTTAAAAAGCTTTACACTTGGAATGAACATAAAAAAGAAGTAGTAGAAGAAATGACCATAGAGAGTAAAACGTAAAGATACTGAAGAAAAAAAATCTGTTAATTTAGCACAGAAAACATGCAAATCACTTTGGTTTGTGGTGTTTGGCTTCATTTCAACATGTCTCAATGGAAAAAGCAACAAGAAGTAGAAAAAGAATTGGAAAAATTACAGGATAATTAACAAAATGATTATTGAGGAAATTTGAATTTTACTATGATTCATTTGACATTTATGAGTTCCATGAAAAAAAAACATAGCATGATAGACAAAACAAATTCTAAAGAGTTCTTGAACTCCATTGAAAGTTCAAGTTAGAAATTGAAAAAAAAGTCCAATAAGCAAGAGAAAGATTCAGTTGAACATTTTCGAGGAATTAAAGAAACTCTGCTATGATTTTAATATAAAATAAAGAAAATAATAAAGAAAAGATACATTATAACTTTCTTTAAATGCAAAACAATGCAGTAAAATCTCCCGCGTTCCAATGAAATAATTCGATCACCGGAATGTTTTTTATTCAATAATTTTGATTAGTATAAACTAAAGAGTAAGTTGATGAAATAAATAGTAATGAAGTAAATAAACGAACTGGCAGATAACAAACAGATGACTCTGGCAACAGCATTCAACCACTCTGAGAAGTCCTTGATGGTTGCGAATGGTGTTATATTAATCGAATGTAGTGCCCACTCATACAGCTTACTTGGTGGCAGCTTCCTCACCATCTTTTCCAGTATGGCATCATCGTATAGGTAACGATCACATTTTGAAGACGTCAGCAGTGCTAAGAAACTTGTCCTGCCACGAGAGATGTCTACCTGGGAGAGATGACCGCGTCTAGAGATTTAATTGTTTAGAAGAATAAGGGCCTTTTTTCAATAACATAAAATATATTAACAATATGAATATTCAAATAAATCAACAAAACAATATAAAGATAAGAAACATTATTATTTATTAATTATTTATTTATTATTTTTAACAATTAGCCTAATTTAAAAACAAAGACTAAACTTAATAAGTAATAAAGCATTTGGCTACAAGTGCTTCGGAAATATATACGACGGGGTTATTATTATTATTATTATTTTTAGGGGATGTTGCATTGCGACCTATGAGATCTATTGTGCCCCTTCACGGACTTAGAGTGTTTGTCCTTGCCCAATCCCCTCGATGAGTTGTAGTATTGGTCCTACCTCACAGAGATTGAGTTCGTCCTCAGTTTAGGTGAATTCACCAAGGTGATCGACGACGGTTACATAGAACGTATTTTGAGCTCACAGGAATGGAGACTTTAAAATCTTTTTGAAGACCTTATCAAATGGATTTGGGATAACCGATATATCAAGTGTATCTGCTACTGTTTTAATTTATGTGGTCACTGACAAAATGAATATTTAAATCCTTGGGTGCACCAGTAAGCAATTGGAAGGATTTTATTTTGCAGTATGTTTTGTTTTTTCTTTATATTGCAAGTAGTATGCCTATGTAGAAGCAACAACAGTTTTGTAAATCAATACTTTCTATATTGTGAATCCATATCAAAGAACCATTGAATAGTACGGCGGAACATATGTCACGTCTGAGCGCGAATACAACATTAGGCGATTTTTGGTGGTTGGCCAATATGTTTTAGCGATCATCAAAGAATCATTAAAAAAGTTAAACAGTTTGGAGAGGACAGCTTGAAGAGGCTAAAATTGATATATCGTCCGAATATGTTGTTACAAATACTTGGTCCGAACACGGAGAGGGCATGACGCTGGTGAAAATTGCGAAAAGTGAAGAACATATTTGTAATTGCTATTAAAAAACTTTTTCCATAATTCAGATAACGAAAAGATTCCATGAATCTATTCAATTTTTAAATATTCTTAGAAGACAAGTCATGAACCATCAATGGAACTAAGTGTTTATGAGAAGGGAGATTGTGTGATGAGCAATATAGATGAGATAGAACTTGTTATTTTATAAACGAATGACATTATAAAGCAAAATTGCTTACTAGTCACTTTTTCCTTCTTTTGTAAATCCTTATACTTATATTTTTTTATGAAGCAATTCATCAATTTGTTTAAAAAATTTTTAATTTCTTACAAAAAAACTCTTTAAAATGTTCTTTCCTTAGATACTTTTAAAATATCTCGGAAAAATGATTCTGAGAAACTCTAATTAAATGTTAAAAATGCATAACCAACGATGTAGTTTATAATTTAATTATCTGAATATTTAAAAACTACAACTTATTATTGCAAACAATAAAGTAAACAAGGAATTTTCTGTAGTGAAAAGTTCTTTTAATTTAATTATTATATATAAAATTATCCACGAATTATTAATAATTTCTTTATGAAAAAATTCCAATGAAAAACCAGTGAAGAATATATTATGATAATTGCCAATTCTATCAAAAATTAATACCTCATGAAATGTTTTTTCATTTTTGTAACCAAATAAAATTTTTAAAATAAAATGAATTTTCACATTATCATCATGATAATAAAGGATGATAATGCTGATGTTTCTGATAATGATGATGATGGTGATGGTGATACATGTAATGAACTTCATCTTTATACTCAAAATTGATTTACTTCCAGTTCACAGTTTCACAAAATATTATATGTAGTATGTAAAATAGAAAGTAATGTGATGATGGGATGGAATGGAATGGAATGGAATGGAATGGAATGGAATGAAAACATACAAACCTACAAAGGACGAAAGAGAGAGCAGAGTTAAAACGTACAAACCAAGCAAAATAAACAAACAAACCAACAACTTTCATTTGCGGTTGAATGAAGTTGTAATTTGCTTGTGGCAGCATGTAGAGTTATTTAAGTTGCAATTAAAATTCAGTATTAACAACAACAGAAGCAGCTGTTGCAAGTAGATATTATGGTACTTGCATCATCACTGCTCGATGCCTTCAATGCATGCCAGCAAAATTCGCTTTTAGATAAACAATTCACAAATAAAAGTTGCCTGTTGTTTGTTGCACAAATGCAAAATAGTCAAATTGTAAAATGCAACTGAATTTGCAGCGGTAACAAAACTAATAGAGAAAACTCAAAATTGGTTTGAATTTCAGTTGCAGCAACATCAACTTCTTCATCATAAGCAACAGTTTTACTCAACACAGCACGACTCACTCACAGGCAGTCGAATGATGATTTTTGGCATGGCTTCATTTTCCAGATTCACACACAAAAGTCTCGTATTCTTCCTTTGGACATCGAAAACTTCGCTGCTCATCACGCTCGCTTTCACTTTATTTATTTGACTTTCTGGTTCAGTGAGTTTAACAAAAATTTATACCGGTTTCCTCTATACTAATTGAATTTTCAATTAGCTGCAAAAATAAAAGGCAATGCAATATGATGCAAATGTAAATACAATTTTATTTTACAAAACAAAAATCAAAAAAAAAGAAAAGGCAATATTACAAACAAAACAAATATTATTTGTTTGCTGTTGTCAAATGTTAAATGCATCCTTTTAAATGTTAATCATACGCCATGTTTTCATATACATTTGTAGTAGGCAATTCAACCGCAAGACCTACAGCCTACAGGCTACGGAGCCTGCGAATGCCTGCCTCAATAGAGATACAATATGAATCTATTTATACGGATTGAACATGAAGAAGATCTGAGTCAACTCCTTATTTGTATATTGACTTTGCCTTTGAGCATTTTATATTTACACACAAGCACACAGAGAAAAAATAGTAGGTGAAAAAATGGCCAAAATCCATTAGTCAAAAGTCAGTTTCGTTAGTGTACAAATCTCTCAAAAAATTTTCACAGCTTTTAAAAAGGACTCTCATTCTGCTTCTATTCTACTTCCATCTTTTTTTTTTTTTTTGTGTTAATGCAAACGAAAAAATGAGGGAAAATCAAAGAGAGAAAGTGAATGAATGAATTAGGAAAAGTTAACAAAACCAAAAACCTAACCGAAATGCAAGCAAAACAAACCTCAAAAAAAAAAAAAAAAGAAATTAAATAAAAAGGAAGATAAAAGAAAAGAATGAAAAGGAAAAAACACATCAACAGCCAAAAGTACAGATTTTCATTTAACAGGCTGCAACCAACATACGAGGATGAATATCTTCATTCGAGCTAACCAACCAGCCAACACTCACTCATGTCTATCATCTTTGGACTGCTGATGAAAGTTCTTCTATAAAACTGTGTTTCTAATACCATTCACCATTTATGTGAATAGGCAGGTATAAACACAATGTTGTGGTGTTTGTAACACATATTGAGAGATTCATAAAAATTATATGTCTTTGGGCCATGCCCATTCATTCGTTTCTATGCAATCTAATCTGTCACTTTTTAAGACAAATCTAAGCTAAATCTACATAATTAGCCAATGGGATAAGGATTCCATTGTTGCTACAGTATACAACTATGGTGCTCTCAATTCAAACCTGGAAATTCTTCAAAGGTTCCAATCCAAACTGCTGTGAAGGTTTGTCGGTACGTGGTATGTCAGCAACTTGGTCATTCACCGAGACTTGAAGATTCCAACGATAAGGGAAAAGTTTGTCAGGAACAGCAACAAACACATCTCATGATCATCTCGTGAAGAACAATGATAACATAAAGCAACAAAGTCAATACTTAATGGTTATTTACTAATTCGAGATCACTTACACAAATTTCCAATCTAACATAAGCAGTTCTAGTTTTTGAAATACAGGTAGAACAAGGGAGCAGTAGCTGCATCTCAAAACCTTAACCTCCTAGAAAAAAACTAAGGGTACATTCAAAATCAGCACCTTTCAATTAACCATAATTGATAAACGGAAGTCTGGAAAAATTTTCACTGTAATCAATTGGCAATCTACCTGCTTTATAACAGCAGACACACGCGTCGTGCGCTTCCCGCTCGAGTAATCTGGAAATACATTAAAAATACTTATCAGCTTTCATTTAAATTCTCCTACAGTCGTCATTGACACACAGATAATAGTACATCACCACAGTTCCCTAATTACTGGAAGAGGATGAGTTAAGTTTTCCTCAAGATAATGAAACAAAACTTTACAAATTATTTTGATATGACAACACAAAATACTTTAAAATTTAAAACGATCGAACAAATTTGCAATAAAAAACTTCTTCATAAGGAGCTTAAAAGGTATTTAAGCTTCGATGAGACGAGGTTTATATTATGTTTTACTATATTTGTTGGTTGTTCATTTTTTTAAGAAAGCAGAAATTCGGTTTTTTTTTTATCAGAAGAGGCCTCCAACTCCTCCATACATGGGAGTAACAAATTTGATATAATTTTATCTACATATGTGTGTATTTGTTTCTATTGCTAAAAACTCTATTCAAGCTTTTGCCTTTTTCAAAAGAGATATCTTCTTTTCTTTTTAGTTTGTTTGTTTGGAATCTTTTTTAATTTTTTCATTTCTTTTCTTGCAAAATTTTCCGGTGCATTTGCTTTCTTTTTTCCAATTTTCCATTTTCGTTGTCATTTATTTCCTTTTCAATTTAGTATATGTTTACTTAAATCTTTCCTTTTACTATTTTACTTCATTTTTTTTAACGCTTTAAGCATCTTCTTTGCCTTTTTCACACTAAGAATTACATAATAAAAGCAAAGAAAGCAGAGAGAAAAAAAAAAGATATGAAGAATGCAATCAAAAAAGTTTTCATGTTGAAAATGTCCTTGTGTATCTGTCTCTCTTTTCTCTTTTTAAATTCACTTATTCAAATTTTCCTCTTCTCATGTTGACTGACTACAACTGAATTACTCTATTTTCATAGAAAATTTTCCCTATAGTCACACGTGTTTTCTTCTTTGCCGATTTGAAAGTCACATGCAGATCGAATTTGTTGCACAAATCTGTTTATGATTAAGTGAGATGAATTCGATAGATTTGGGATAGTAACGTTAACATCAGCAATTGCTCATCTTAAGAATATTATGTGATAGATAGGAAATGGATTCATGAAAGTAGGAACTAAAGATCGAAATATAGACCTTTTAATTTTTATTCAATATGCCTTCAAGAGACACCATTTATTTCTTCCTCCTCATAATTTATAGTATTTTACCTATTCATTTTTCATTCTTTCCTTGCCTTTTGACATCAAACAATCAAATCAAACAAATTCCTTCAGTTGCTTGCTGATATCTTCAATGTTAGTTTCCTTATTAGCCTTTTTGATTCTTGCAACTATTTTCCTTAAACGAAATGTGAGTAATCAATTGAAGGCAACTGATTAATAAACTCATCTAAAATCAATCAATGAAGTTGCTATTATATCTCTTCTACAAAATGTCGGTAATCTTTTTTTCTATTTTTATTTTCTTGTACATTTCTATTCATTTCATTTATTTTTACTCACATGTATGTAGTAAGGAAGAAACTCCAACTTCAATCCCAATTCCAAGAAATGCCACGCGTAGATCTAATTAACACGTCCAAACATCAATCATCTGTAAACATATCTATCTATCTATGTATATACGTATCTATATTTTATGTGTATTTATCTTAGTATGTAGTATTTGTGCTATGCTTTGTATCTTTTACTTGCTTAAATTACTGTTAGCATGTATCTACAATAGATATCTTAAATACTGAATCCAACGCCACTTGAATTCATTTCGCAATGTGTCTACTTTCATACTTTCCCTCTGATATCTTTACAGAGGCAAATTTTTCTTTGAATCTTTATACATTTGATGCGCAATGATGCGAGTTATTGTGCGTAAATTACACATTTCAAGCACACAACAGTAGCAACAATAACAACAACAATTTCAGAGACAGCAAAAGTATCTTTTATTTGCTGCTTCTTTTTGTTTTATTTATTTTTTTTTTTTTTGTTATTCATGTTTGCTGCTGCCTTCATTTCGCTTCTGTTTGATGGAATACAGAATACAAGTTGAATACAACAATAAGTAAGATTACTTGTCGAAATGAAAAGTAAAAAAAAACGAACAATCGACAACATTTTGTATCCTGAATGGAGATTTGCTTTCCTCCTCCTGGTGGTGTTTCGTTTTGTCCTGAGATGGGGAAAAAAATGCTTGTTTGCTAATTAATTTTATGCTTGAATTAATCAAAAAATTAAAAAGCAAAGCAAAAATCTCCTTTTTGCATCTAAGCACGTACACGTAGAACGAACAAACGAACGAACATTGGTTTGGAAGATAAAACGCGTTACGCATACGCCAAGTTGAGTTGAGTTGAGTGTTTCATTGATGATGCTTGACTAGTTCACTTGCTGTCTATCTATCCGTTTATAGTATATGCGGAAATAACTAGCGTCATATGTCAATATGTTGGGTAGTGGCTACTAATCACCAATGAATTGCATTTGTTTCCCTTTTTCTCATCCTTGTGCGTTTTACGCTAACAAATGACATGCAATCAAAGTGTAACAAGCGACACTAAATATAAATGACACCATAGCGAAATTTAACATGCCCCAATAGTCTCTTTACCATACATCACATGTCCGATTAATCCATAACTTCGACTGCTGCTGCTGATCGGTATAGAAACCTAAATCCATGCGGTAGAATTCCGCAAACTCATCAATGCAACACAACAACATTCTTTTGCTGACATTTTAAAAATCAAAAAAAAAAAATTTAATAAACTAAATCCTTACCAGCGACAACAACGAGACTCAATTCATTTGAGCCCAAACAAATTTATTTCATATTTCATAAAAATGTTTCACTAAAATTTGTTCAGTTTTTTAAGCTTAGAATAACAATAAATTGTATCTAAATGCATAATACATACATCGATAGTAGCACGATTTTTTAGTATAGAATTTTACTTTAACACGATTTGATTGTATTTTTCATTTTCATTGAATTTTTATCAAATATTTTTTTCATTTTATATAAAATAAAAATTTAAATAAAAAATACCAAAAAAAAAAAAAAAAAACTACAACCAAGTTTCGTGTAAACAAAATGTTTGCTTTTGTATGACGACAATTTTCCGTTCATTCAGTTTTATTCAACTGCATTGATTCTTGATCGTTTAGAAAAATAAAATAATAAAAAATTTCAAAAATAAACAAAGAAAAAAACGAAAAAGGGAATATAAAAACAATAAAAGACAACACAAGCGTAAACTTCAACACAAAAACAACATACAGATGAACTGCAGACAGCAGCACAAGCAATAACAAACAAAACAAATACAATAAATATATATGTAAATACATATAACAAACATGCATGCATGAAGTGTCTACTATATAATCCAATTGAAGAGGTTTAGTATATCAGAAACTATGTTTATTTATTTATATACTGTATGAGATATGTAGAATATTATTTTCTCAACCGATCTGATTTCAATGGCATTTGATTTGATTTCTTTATTTCTTATTACAATTTGTGTACTCTTCAAAATACTAGTGGAAAATATATAATCAGCTTGATCAGGAGAATCGATATACATAAATATGTCTGAAAAGTAATAATTCAATTTATGGTGTTCAATAAATTTCTCCTTTTTTTTTTTTTTCTTTTTTTTGTTGGTTTTAAAAATCATTTAAATGACACATCTTTTATCATATGGCGCATAATTGAGCAGCTTCTCGATAAGGTCAACATGTCCTAGAATCATGCGACGACAACAGTAACGCTTCAGACCCAAAGCATCAAGAGCATCACTTTGAAAAAGAGTAAAATTAGTAATTTCTCATTATATACTATAATCTATGATAGTGGTATTTACCTCTCGATGAATCCCGAATCTAAAAGTGAAAGGTAGGACTCCCATTTATTGCCAACGACTTTGCCACATGTAAAGCAACGAATTGGTATAATCATCTTTGTATTATAGTATTAGTTGATATCTACACAGATAAGAATAAAATAATAATAAGCAAATAAATTTCAGAAAATCATAAATTTTTATTTTAAATAAATTAAATCATTTCCTTTAGTAAACACGAATCTACTACTCCTACAACCACTAGTCAACTCTCCACTAAACATTAATCGTTAATGACGTTTCAAAGATGTATGAGATTGTTGTTGGAAACCGTTGAAGGAGAGAGAGAGAGAGAAAGAGTTATCCAGTCTATGTTCCATAAGAATTTTGTAATGTTCAAAACAATGTGAGAAGTGCTGCGTCATGACGATTGCCGCTTATTTATTTACATCTTCAATGGTGTGAAATCTTTTACTTAAAGGCGTCTAGCCTTTGACATAAAATGTTACTTAATGCTATGTCATCATAACTTTGATTTTTGATTTCCTTTAGTCTTTAACATTTTTTTATTTACTGTGTGTGTGCAATCACCTTTAATATCTAATTGGACTACAAGAACTCGCACATGTTTCAAATTCATACATTTTACCCGTTTTTTTGTATATACAAACATAGACCACAGACTGAATACAGCACACACGCACATTTACAAATCTCAATTTCACTTGTATATAATATTAATCACAAATTGTACACATTTATATTTTGCTTTCTATACCTTTTTCCTTTGCAAGCTTTCTTGAACCGTTTTCGGCGCAACTATTGTTTAAAATGGAGCTTAGATTGCCAATGTGTTGTTTGATATAAAAAAAAAAAACATACTAAAAATTACCACAAATAAGTAATTGCCAACCACTGCAGATCTTGAATTGTTGGCAACAAGTGAAAACAGCTGTTTATTCGGAATACTAACTACCCGCGCATTGTCAGCTGTTAAAGGGAATTACATTTAAAAAAAAATTTCACTAATGTTTTGTTTTTTTATACACAATGCAAATCTAATGTCTTTATAGTCTAAAATATTATATGCAACCACACATCGGGAATCTCAACATCGAGAAACACATGATCAGCACCTCATGAATAAGTGAATTATCAATGATTGTTCAATTTATGATGAATAAGACCAAAGACTGAAATTTTATAGCAGTTAAAGAGATTTCATAGACTTGGTAAGGTTAAAACACAAGGAACAATGTTATATCTTATTACATTTTAACACCACTTTCTTTCTCTCCATAATATTAGTTTATCCAATGTGTGGCAAAGAATAATCTTATAAGAATATGATTCTTTAAAAATGGTTACTATGAGGTTCAGCAGATAACTACAATAGAAGTCCATATAACTTGCATTCAATCTTCATGTACTACTGTACATGCTTGCTTAATGGGAAATGTTTCTATGTAAATTTATATGTGGATCCTTTATAAAAATGCATTGCATTGAAATGCAAGAAGAAGAAACTTTCTTAACACACCTAAGAAATGCAAAATAAGAAAAATCTCAATTTATTTTAGTTATTTTTAAATTCCTTTTCAACCAATCTACTACTATACAATAATAATGTGTTTGTATATAAGTATGTTTGTGTATGTTTTTCCTTTGCTATGGCTATTTCTATTGCCTGCAGTCAAAAACTCAATAAGCAAATCAAACTAAGCATGAAACTAATCAGTTGAACTACATAAAACTAAACTAAATCAAATGCAAAGCAATGCAATGCTATCAAATCAAAGTAAATCTCTGGATTAACACAGATATACACTCATACATATAAATACATATATAAATGTATCTACAATGTATACATATAGTAGATACATTTACACACGTGCTGTGCATAAGCAGTTCAGAATATTTACACAGCTTAATTGAATTTCACTCAAGCCAAGCCAAGCCAAACCAAACCAAGCCAAACGACTCAATGAATGAATTGAGTTGACTTTTGCAATAGCATCAAACCAGACAAGCAAAAGCAGTCAAAATGTAATTAATTTTAAAAATCAATGCAATCAAAATGTTACATTTTCCAGTTGCAAATAAAAACAACAAAAACAAAAAAAAAAGGAAAGCCTTGCTTTCTGTGTAAAAACAAAAGGAACAAAAAGAGAAAAATGCAAAAATAAATGTAGAAAAATATATAGAAAAAATAATATAAAATGAAATCAACCATCAATGAAATAAATAATGTTATTATGGTAACATCAACTCATTCATAACGCATTTTTTGCTTTTCTTTGCATTCTTGTCTTCTATACACAGATATGTAAATATGTATATATGTAGATATGCTACTAAGTGTAAGTGTGAATATATCTGTTTGTCTGAGGGTGTGCATGTGACATGCGCTTTTTACTAAAAGATGACAACTTTATTTAAGAGATAAAGCTGCCATGTAAACGACGAAGAATGTCGTCTGTCTTTAGTGTTTGCTTTTTGCTTGATATACATACATATCTCGTACTTGTATGTAGATTGGTTGCTGGATAGTTGGGTAGATATCCTCATCCAATATCTAGCGAAAGACAACAAATCCTCCTCCATTCTGAGTCGCGTTCGCTACATTGGCTTTTAACTTGTTTGCAAAGCGCGCATCGTTTTACGCTTCAATATGCAGTTAGCTTACAGTAAGCAATCCATACCATTTGAAGTCATTTCTCCTTACCATCAGCAGAGTATCTACATATACTCACCTGCTTGCCTGCCTGCCTGTTTGCCTACCTGTCTATCTATCTATCTATAATATCTACCAACTGTCTGTCTATCTGAACTGAGATTGTACAACGCGACTAGTTTTCCATTGAACTGATGTTTATTGCGTTATTTTTTTCCCTTCTTTTGTGTTTGCATGCCACGATTCTTGCATTTAAACTCTTTATGCACCCCTCTTATCAATGTGATCGTTCGTTAGTCCTTCTTAAATACCAATAAATGCAAGTTTTTATTGCTTACCCCCAAAGAAGTAGAATAACGAAACGATTGGAAATTAAATTTTAAATATTTATAAAGAAGAAAAGCCGACGACGATTCAATTGGCAACATTCATGTTGGCATTACTTCTGATTGCCTTTTAATCGCCGCAACAGACAATTTTTAATAAATATTTATATTAACTCGCTAACAAGAAATATTGTAACTTCAATGGATTTAACAAACAGCAACCTCACTACTCGGATTTCAAAGCTGATTGCTCTATAATGCACACACACAGAGAGTAAAAGGAAACATGAAGCATTCATCCGGTTGTTGTAATGAAACTACTACTACAACTTCATAGAACGTTAGTGTGGAAAGTGAGTCAGTCAGCATCAGGAAAAGTCAAAATCAAGTGAAATTTATGATTGCAATAAAATTGCGTTGAAATGTACAATCTTGTATGTGAGTATATACAATACTTACATAAGTGTATGTTGTTCCAGATACTCGTACTCAGCTCAACTGAATTGAGCTTGTTGCGTACTATGCAACTATTATTGTACAATACTTTTTGTTCCCAAGTCCCTCTAGATAAGCCATATGAATGTATATTTGCTGGTTTTAAGCATTGCGGATATGTCTATGAATGTATGAAATTGTGGATAGGATGTGCGTGTATCAACGTAGAATGTACATAGATGCACAAGTGGCATCAACAACAATCCCCTTTTTTTCAAATATCAGCAAAGTGAATGACGGTGGGAAGGGAACAAGAAAGCAAAGCAAGCAAAATGTTGGTTGCCACAAAAATCACAAACGAACTGAAGTTCTGCATATTGACAACCAGCAACACAACAAAAAATCGACGGCTCTTGATGAGTTTCTGACAGAATCTATGACTTTTGTTGTTATGGCAGCAAATCAAATACAAAAACAAGATATTTTTTTTTTTTTTTATAAAAGAGAAATACTCGAGATAAACAGACTGATTGACAAATACAAAAATTAACTTATTGTGAAGTTTGTTTGGTTTCCACAATAAACTGCATAGATTCTATATAAAAACAGAACACAAGATCACTATAATGAATAATTTTCCATTGACGATCACCAGTCTCCATAGTTTCTTGACAATCCTTTTCTTTATCGCTATCACTTTATTGGCGAGAATCTTGTGTTCCTATAACAGTTATATCTTGTTAGTTCTTCTTCTTCCTTAGTCGACAGTTTCTTCTAACAGTTGCTGCCCCTTCCAGGGATACGCTGCACATCAATCAGCATCTTGGCAGCGAATTTCCACTTGAACGGCCATTTAAGCAATCATAATTTTCAGTGAAGCGACAATTTGGAAATTGAAATTTGCTTCGTCATTGAATGAAATGCTGTCAGAATTGTCAGTCCATTTTCTATAATATATATTATTTAAAAAATGTCAAAAGAATTGTACAAATATACTTACGTATTTCCCAGTCTTTGGGTTCGATGGCGATTTCCATTTCCGATTGAAAGTTATTACATTCTCTGCTTATGACAACAAAATGAATTCATGCAATTATCATCTAGATATCTTAAAATTGAGAGATAAGTTTGCATTACCTCGGGACAGGGATATAATAAACAGATGCTTAGATTTATTCATATTATATAATATTGAACAGCTCACGGGAAACGCAATCTTGACATGATGTGGGGGCTCAATAGAAATGATGGTATGGAGGACGCAGCTACTGGAAGGTCCTCTCAAGCCATGAAGCTTATGTTACCATTGTAACGTGCGGCTGAAAGCTGATGTTTGTACTTTCATCAAGTGGTTCGATATTCAAACTGTTGAATTATGGAAATTACATATTACACCTTCAGAAGGCAACTGGAGACCACTAAAATGCATTATCAGAATATCATATGACAATGAAAGCAATATTAGTAATATGAGTACTTTCCACATCCTTAACCACATGTGAAATACATTTAAATAAAATAAATGAAAAAACAAAATTCATTAAATTATTTACTTATTTTACAAAATAAAAAAAAAAAATAAAAAACAAAACAAAATTTCATATTTACAATCGACTAAATAAATTCATCATCATACTTATAAACTCTCTATAGAAAGTGAAATGCAATATTTCCAATAGATGTAATTGAAATCAAAATTATACATTATTATTGCATATCTAAGTGCAAACAATTCAATTTCAATTGATGAGTATTACAAACGTTTGAGTATTTTTACTAAAAATTTATGTATGTAATTAATATTCACATCAAACATGTTTTGCAAACAAAAATATTTTATTTACATAATACAGATTAATTATTATTTATTTATCTATCTATACTTTTATATATTTGCATTATACACAATATGCATATGTATATACTTTGTATATAGACTACTATGAGTATTATGTATGGAAAAAGAGTTGAGAGAATGAATTGGTAAATGTTTGTATCTACATACACGTACTTATTATATGTTTGAAATTAGTTTAATTATAAATAATTGAAATGATGGATAAATTATGAATTTTAATGTTTATTTAGTTTTTAATATACGGGATTATTGATAAATTAAATTGTTGCCTTTATTCATTTTGTTGTAATAGAGCGTGTTATGCATAAGTGTTTGATCAACAGATCAAATAAATTATTCATAGACATTTTAATGTTTATTAAATTTGAAGAGAAAAATTACAAATTATATAAATATTTATTAGAATTTCTTAAAAAAATGTTGCTTTTTTTATGATATAATTAGCTGTCCCGGCGTGCTTTGCTACACCCCGGCAAAATTTTATTAAAATCGGCTTTGCCCGCTATTCAGTACAATCTCGAGTTGTACTTCCAAACAATGTGTTAGAAAAAGATAGAATTATCCCATTAGACATTTTTATCACCCACATACACCCACCCTAACCAAACTTTCTTACTTGCAAGTGCAGACCTAGGGCTATCTACCACTGCAACCATAAGTGGTTGTCAGTGGGTGTTAAGGAGAAAATGCTGGACATACATACAAACACTTTCCTTTTATATATAAGTACTTATGTATTGATAAATTGATAAATAATTTTATAGAAATTTAATATAAAAATGTAATATATAATTGAACCCCACTGTACTTTAGGAGATCTGAGCATCAACAATTGTTCTTCACTTATTGCCAATTACTCACGATTCGCACTAGTTGGCAACCTTTTATGTATTTGGCATTCACATTAATATTTTTAGCTTCGCAGTCACATAATAAACTTCAAAGAGAAAACAATTGAGGTGATAAATTAAACGAAAAAGGTATGTAAAGTAAAATAAATTTTTATATTCAGTTTTTATAAGAATAAAATTAATTTTTTTACCATAGGTATCAACTATTGTATAATAGAAATATGGCTATACCATTTCGATGCAACTATTGTGGTAGAAGTTTGAGCAAGAAATGGGAGAGCTTTAACGATATTGTAATGACGGGTTTCCCTTCAGGGTAAATATAAACTTATTTTGTTGACATAATCTATGTACTACGTTCGAATAACGATGAATTGCATATTTATTTCAGAGCGGCTCTCAATGTTGTGGGTGTACGCCGATTTTGCTGCCGCCTTACGCTACTGCAGCGCTTGGAACTAGAGAATAACATGGGCATCCTTCCCAGTTCATTGTTATAGAAAAAAATTGTCGCCTATTTGCAATTAAAATGATAATTTAAATAAAAAATACTGAAAAGAGGTTTCTCAAAAGTGTTGCACGCATTGAAAAGTATTAGTTTCTCATAATTTTGAGTTGTGAATCAACCATCCTTGGATCAGCAGGTGTGCTTCACTTATTGCCAATAATTCAAGATTCGCACTAGCTGGCAACCACTTAAGAATTTGCCATTCACAGTAATATTTTTTGTTATTCAGTATCGAAATAAACTGCACCTCCAACATAAATTAGGAGGTTGGTAAATTAGATAAATTGTTTATTGTTTTACTATAGAAATCAACCATAATTCAAAGATGACCACTATACCACTTTCATGCAACGCTTATGGCAAGATTTTCGATACTTATATATAGGAGACATTTAAAGGTCTTATATAATAATATCGAGTTACTCCACGAGGAATATATATAAAAACTTATAATTAGTTGTTATATATATAATAATAATGGGGAATTGCGTATGTATTTTAGTGAGGCTATCAATGCTTTGGATATGCATTTTTTTTGCCAATTCTTGCTAACTTTATGGCGCCCTTTCATATAGAGGATAACCTGCTGATCTCTGCACTGTTCACTTTTATAGAAAAGAATGGTCGCCTAGATTACCATTTGCAAGCTACTTAAATATTTGCAATTAAATTGATAAATTAAATTAAAAAAAAAAAATATTGTTTTTTTTATACTCTTTTTACTTATAATTAATAATTTAATTTTACTGCAACGCCGCTGTACTTTTTTACATCAAGAGAAATAAATAGATTGCCAATAATTCAAGATTCTTAATAGTTGGCAACTAACATATTTGCCATTCACAGTAATATTTTTAGCTTTACAGTCACCTAATAACTTTCATTGCTGTGAGATATTCGCAAGGAGAACAATTGAATTGATAAATTAAACGGAGAAGGTATGTAAAGTTAAATACAATTTTACAGATAAGTTTTATAATAATAAAATTGATTATTTTTTTACTATAGAAATCAACTATAATTCAAAGATGACATTACCAGATTCGTGCACCACTTGTGGCAAAATTTTTGATGCCGATGTATGGGAGACATTTAAAGGTCTTATAATAGCGGGTTACACCACGAGGTAAATATATACATATGAACTTACATATGGTTGCTATGTATATAAGAATAATGTGTATGTATTTCAGTGAGGTTCTTGATGTCATGGAAATGCATTGCCACGCTTGCCGCTATTTGATAGCTTTATATTCATTTAGACGCTAACCTGCTCAGCTGTACACTGTTCACTTTTATAGAAAAGAATGGTCACCTAAATTGTCATTTGCAAGCTATAAAAGTATATATAGTGATATATGCAATTAAATTGAAAAATGCAAAAAAAATAAAAATTATGAAAAGTGATTGTTATTGATAAATACAAAAACATTAATAGGCAGACAGTTGACAGTTGGCTAAGTCAGTTTGTCCTTTCATGCTGATTCGAGAATACCTACAAATTTACAAAGGAATCCAATATTCTCAATCATTCCACATCAGTTTTCTGCAGACCATTGTATTCGCAGAGCCTCAACGCTAATCCAATGGTGCTGCGATAGCTAAGTAGTATAAATTTACATCGAGCTCTTATAGATCTATTGAAACTGCAATGTATATGCATTTGCTTCTCAGTATGGGTTTTTTGTTCTATATGCTTTGGTAAGAAGAAGAGAGCTACATATAGCAGACAGACTTTCTTACCATGCCGTGTAGTACTCATGTCTTCTGACTGAGAGCTACAACAACATTGGAAATCTCTTTGTATTATTTTATTTTTTTCTTTCATTCTTCTCTCTTCCTCCCCTTGCACATCGACAAAGGCACATGATGCTTGCCAATACACATACCCACACATGCACCTTAACTTATAACTGCTTTTGTCTATTTCATTCTTTCTCTCTCTCTACCCACCCCTCTTATCAATACACCAATGGCGCACGATGCTTGCCAATACACATACTCACACACACATACACCTTTGCTTCTATATTTTTTTATACTCTTTGTTCAATGCACGAACAACGCAACGCACGGTCTCTCTCTTGGGTCGATCTCAGTGACCAACATATACAAAAATTAGATAACGAAGAGCGCAATGCTCTTGTGCGTATTCAGAGAGGAAAAAATACAACAATAACAAAAACAACACTAAATTCAAGAAGAAGCACAGTATGAAAACTTACGAACGTTTCTGTGCTTGGCTGTGGAAAAAATTTAAAAATATTAATCCTATAAAAACTATATTTAAAAAATTGAAAATCCAAAAAGTTGCTTTGCCATGACACTCATTAGTAATGTTGCATTCTACTGGTGAAATTATTTTTAAAATCGGATAAGTATTTTCGAAGATTACCCGTATCATCCAAACAAACATTGCCTCTTTATTATATTAGTATAGAAGTATAGATATAGATTAGTATAGATAACTGCTTTCTTTTTGTGATATTTTTTCTCAAATGATTTTTGTAACACAATGCAAGTTATATGTCTTTGCATCACCTGTGACTTTTCCATTTCTAACTTCTTGGAGCCATAATTCTACTCCAATGATTAATTTAATAAATTGAAATTAAAATATAATTTGGGTAAATTTTAAAGTTTCTTCTATTTTCAATAAAAGCTTATTAGATTAAATACTCTGGTAGGAGAAAATTTTGGACAAAAGTTTATCATTAAATCAAAAGGACAAAGAAAATTAATTTATTATGTTCAGATGTTCCTGCTTGTTTTTGTTGACGATGATGATGAAAATTCAATTGCGTTAATAGAAATTTAAATAAAACAAATAAATAAATATAGAGATAGACAGACAGACAAAGACAAAAAGGCAGACAAACATATTCATGTCTGTAGTTAGGTCAAAAACTAAAATAACAAAATATAATATACAAGAATAAAACAATAAAATACAAAATAGGGAAAGTACAAATTATGTTTATAAATAAATAAATATACTCGTACATAGTAGTACAAGCAAAGATGTCCATGTGTGTGTACAGTATTATAGCTATTGGAATTAAAATTAAACAAACGAACAAATGTAACAGGAACCCAACCCGAATATGTTCTTAGTATGAAAACAATGCAATAAAATGCAATAATAAAATGTTCAAATAAGTTATTAAGGAAATTTTACATTAAACTTATATATAACAAATTGATGCATGTATGTTTATGAAAACCACACAATAGATTATTTTCTTAAGAGAAAAACACAAATACTTCCGACTAAATAAACATAAGTTGGACCAAGTACCAAAAACATTGAAGCCAAAAAGCATAATCCAAGCATATGAAGAAACACAATTAAATATGCAAACGTCGAGACAACATCAACAACTCCATCAAAACAGCAAAAACCAAAATATACTATACAAATACTCATACTTATTATTGTTATATGTATTTTATTTCATATTCTATTCTATTTCTGGAGAGGTTTTAATAAGAAAACTGCTAATCATAATCACAAAATCAGAACAATTATTTAGAACAAGTCACTCAGCAAAAATTAAAATAAATGATGATGGCTGGACTTGAGATGTTGTTGTCTGTTGTTTTGGTCTTAATATGAATTGTAAGAAAATTTATTCATAACAAAACAATACTAAGACATCAGAATGATAATCAACTCTTGAAAATGATAAATAAGTAATAAATACATTTATACATAGCTGATGTAATAATTGGTTTATTAAGAAGCAAATGCCCTTGTTAAATTAAATACTAAACCTTATGCCATATATTTAGTATATTAGTATGTATTTCCTGTTAAACATTCTACAAGAAATACTTCCTAGTGCTGATAATCGTTTAGTCATAATGCCTTCAGTTGGGTTAGATTGAATTAGATGTGCAGAAGCCTCGCATAGATCGAAATGGAATCGGTCTTGATTCATTTTAACGAGAGCAAGAAATGAAATTCTAATTGATATACTATGTATGTATGTGAGATGTCACAATGTTCCTTTCTTATAACTTTTTTTTCATATACAATATTTTCTGCTTTCCTAGTCTCATATGTTGCTACCAAGCAGTGATCAGTCAATATGCATTGACTTTCTCGATTATCTCGACTATTATCTTTCATAAAGGCAACGCTGATCCGAGTCTCTGACAATCTACTTCCAATGTAATTAAAAACCAATACAATATAAGTCACCTGAACTTATTAAAGAAAAAAAGTAACATCAAATAAAATTTGCATATTGCAAGGATACTAAACTTCTAAGTACCTTGCAAACTAAACAAATTTTTATTGTGAATTTCAAAATATAAACACAGGCACCCGCACGCACCAACATTTGATTAAAATTTAAACAATCATTTTACAAACAAAAACATATTAATAAATTAATTTAAAACATATTTAAAAACATTTGGTTATTTTTTTTTTTGTTTTGTTTTTTTTTTTAATGCTTATTCTCCCTCCTCTGCATTAGGAAAAGTTTTTGGTTTTTCTCCATCGATTTGCGCACGCAAACGTTGATAACATGGATGGGTTGGATCATTTTCTGGTTCAATACTATCATTGGCCACAGAATCTTCAGTATCGTCTGAGCTTATCTTAAGAGATTCCACAGTAGGTGGCATCGGCTCAGAATAGCCTGTATATTCCATCCTACCACTTTCTTCTCCGAAACCCGATGTTAATGATTCACCACAGATGCTATAATCATCGGAATAATCCATTTCACCCCATTCTTCCTCAATAAGTTTTCTTGCCAAGCCCACCGAATAGAATTCTTTGTAATGTTCCTTACGACGACGTTCGAATTCCAATCGACGTACCTTTTCTTCTAGTGATTCCGGATAGTCCTCATCATCAGAGCTGTCGGAATCATCAAAGCCAAATGCTGGCGTTTGTGCACGAGCTGTTTTCTGTAACTTGTCCAACAGTACTTCCGGATCCAGAATTTCCACAGGGCTATCACGTATATAGGGCGTCTTTGGCTCATCGATAATCATGTGTCCATAGTCCTTGTTCAATGGATGAAATGTTTCCAGAACATTCAATTCATTGAATGTCGCCGTTTTGGAACCAGCAAGAGGTAAATCTTTACCCGATGTTGGTTCCAAGAGGTTTCGAACAGAAACAGGTGGAGACTTATTTCTTTTTTTGTTTTTCAAAATCCCCTTCACAGGTTCCATTCTTAGAAAATTGCCAACACTGTTAGCTTTATAGATGTTGTTGGCTATTGCAAAATATGTAATAGAAAATATATATTTTGTATTTTTTTTTCTTTTTCTTTTAAGAACAGAAAGAAGGTTGATATACCTAAGACAAGATTTTTTTATTTTACTTTAAATAAAATTATGTTATTCTTAGATGAAAAATCCAAGGCAACTATGATTTTTGAGAATATCCAAAAAAAAAAAAACTAGAGGTGAGACTACATAAACGTTATTTATCGCATTAGATGATTTTCTGGAATTCACGAGAAAAAGTTGAACTGTACTTATTCGTATGAAGTAAACAACATAGCAATGTCTTGAATGCCTGTAATATAGTACAAACGTAGAATTACTTTCAAATAAAAGATCTACTTAGTGAACCGATAATATTTGTTCTTTGTAACAAAAACAGCTGTTTGATTTTTTGTGAATGGCAAACAACTGTTTGATGTTTTAGCGAAATGCAAACAGCTGATTGATGATTCAGTGCATAACAATGAGTTGTTGTTTTAGTGAATGTCAAATACGTGTTTCCATACCAAAAGTCGTTTATGGAGTTCCACGCGTTCGCGTTTCGTCTACGAGATTCATCTATCACTAGAAAACCATTCAAAGTTGATGTCATTAATGTATGTAGTTTCACCATAAGAAGAAATACAATTTTTATTAGCATCGGATAGTTCCTAAAGAGTCTCATACACTATCAGTATAACTGTGCAAATGGACTGACCGATAAACTAAACTGAAAGGGTATGGGATATGTCAATTTATTGTACAGTTTTATTTCATTCGCTTGTAGTTTAACTGCGCAGTTATTTTGTTATCTGTACGATTATTGTACTGAACTAATTTTTAAGCATTTGAGTGAACTGATATCACAAATGATGATATGTACAGTTAAATTATAATGTTCTGAAAGAACTACTGTGTGCCTTTTTCAGTTTACCGTAATGCAAGATGGTTCAGATGAACGTCTTTCAAAATTCTATAAATCATCCTATAGTTCATGGCTCAAAAGTGATAAACTGTGCAGTTGCACTCACCGTGTATTGGGGATACTGAATGAACTAAATGAACCATATGAACTGCGCAGTTTTCTTTAAGAAAAGAGGGTTAAGATGTACATGCATGAGTAACTGTACAGATCACTTCGAGTGTTAAACTGACATTGTATGGGGTGCTTAAGTCTATGCCATGGACTCGTCGTCTCGATTGTCTTTGTTTAATAGACATATATTTATTACCTTAATAAATATCAATTTCCATATGTTATTCTTATCAATTTTTCTTCCCAAAAAAAAGGAATTGCAAATGAAATTAGGCCAATTAAATATTATACAGAGATTTGCTTTTGATTTCAATGAAGTGTATTGAAATTAAAAGAGCCACTTAACAAGAGAAACCAATAAAATAAATTGCAGTCCAATGAACGTACGACGACGGACGACTTAAGAAGGATTTTATGCGACTTAAAAAGATGTAAGCACAAAATTATTTTAATGCGAAGGACTTCAACAACAAAACTGAACAAAACAAACAAAAAAAGAAGAAAATGTAGAAATCCTATAAGCCGAAAGAATTATTTATGCGAGAAATTAAATTTAAGTCGTTGACAACATGCAATTTTCTTCTTCTTTTCCACATACACACACACACGCACATAAGCATAAATATGCAGATACAGTCGTATGTCCTGTAGTCCATATGGTTGTGCATGCAATCAGCTTCAAGGATATGCATCAGAATCGCATGCCTTTCGTATGTATGCTTTTCATTAAGTGCATAATCCTTTGCCTGTCAACGCGCCGTATCCTTTTTTAAGTCAGCAAAAATTATTTTAATGTCGTTTACTTTGACAAAAATGAAGAAAATTCTACATAAAATCAACAACAGTTGTAGCAGTAGAAGCATAAGCATAAGGATAACGAAAAAGGACAACTTAAATAATAAAAATGAAAGCAAATATACAACTTAAGTGCATTTAAACATAAATGCGAACTTTCAACTCGCTTTACTATCTGTGTGAGTTCTGTTTCTGTGCGTGTGTTGCATGCCTCAGTTGCCTTCCACAATTTAGTTACTGGGATTCTTACTTTCTTGATGAGTTAGCACAAGCATTCCAAATGAACACTTTAACTGCTTGAATGCCAACGCGTATCTCACTCAACTCAAAAGCAACAGCAACAGCAAAAGCAAAAGCAGTAGCAGTAACAACAAAAAGTTTATTTTTATATAAAAATGTTACAAAATATTTTCTCGAAAAACATTCCTTCAAGTAAAGTACATTTGCCAAATGCTTTCACACTCAAAGATACACTGGTGCCACATGACTCTGCTGTTACCTCCCTCCTTAACCCACATCACTATCACCATCATATTCAGCATCAGCATCATTATCATCATCATTATTCTCATTGACTCAGTTGTACTACAAGTGGTCGAGCGCAAAATAAGCCAATTTTCTCAAAGCTTTATGCACTTCACTTCACACTGCTGCTGACTCTCTTCTCATTGCCAGCTCCCTTTTCATCTATCTACATTTTCTACCGAGCGTGGCACGCCGCATCAATTTTCATTTTGATAAATTATAAAATGACTTGCGTCTGCTTGGCTTTACTATGTTACCCATTCACTCTCCGTCTCTACCCGCTCATGACCATCACATAACCAATTTCTCCATTATATCTTCTCTATAAGTCGCGCTCAATGGACTGCATAAATACACTCTCTGGGTGGTCTCTGTGGTCATCAGTCTAATGCAGCTCAGCTCTACTTTCCACTCTCCTTCTCTCTTTCTGGTCAATGCTTGACATTTTGTTGCTGCACCACATGTGTGTGTGTGTGTGCGTGTGTATGTGTGTGCGAACTGTTGCTTTTACTGTCGACTTTATATAAATGATTTTTTGCAATGCATTCGTCATTAGACTTGACCACTGGCTTTTGTTCGTTATTTCTCTGTGTAGTATGTATATCTTTTTATGCAATTTGCAAGTTAAAACTTGTCACGAGGCATTTCGTTGATGAGAATAATGATGATGATGATGATGAAGGAGACATGGTTGACATGTGGAACCATCACTATCATGAATTCTAATCTTTTTCATAACTTGTGCGTGTTTTATTATAGTTAATTACTTATGTTCGGGGGCTTTCTGTCCCCCGTCACTCATGAATCTTATAGAATTTATTAGTTTTTAAGAAACTAAAAGTGTACTATGAAATAAAAGCATTCTAAATAAAAAAAAATTTAAACTAAAGATTTAGGAATGTATTTTTTTTTTTTTATTATATAATATTTAGAATTTCATAATGTTTATTATTTCAATTGAAGATTACGCCCCAAAGAAGGCATCCTAATCTCCAAGTTCTAAGCGTAATAAATTCTCCACCAAACCCTGTTCACCAGAGCGATCATCACCCAAACCGGTAGACAATTCCGCATTGATATCCATCAATTGTGAACTCTTTTCCGGCATCAGCTTTCCACAAACATTCTCCGAAATTGATAAATTGACCATCTCATATTTATTAGTGGTTTGAATAGATTGGTAGTCCTCATCAAATTCCCATAAATTTGGATTGATAAATGGTGACATACAATAAAATGTAGAATTATTTTTATCAGGAAAGTCATTTGAGTTGGTGAAACCATCAATTAAACTCAGTAATAATTTCATTGTTATCTTCAATTGTATCCTTTTCTTCTAATTTAAGTGTATTTTTTGATCAGTGAAGAGAAAACGAAGAATTCAAGAAAGCGTACTTTTGATAAGTGATTAATTTCAGAAAATTTTCAACTTGTTTTAAATGAAAAGCCTTTTAGCCTTTTGAATGTTTTCTTTTAATTTTGAAACTAAAAAAAAAAAAAACTGGAGATTTGACAAGCTAAGCAAATATGTTTAGTTTAAAAATTCATAAAAATCTATAATCAACTAAATATATCAAATGACTTATCTGTTATTTTTATTATGTTCACACAAATTCAATATTTTATCATTTTATCTTCAAACTACTATGTACATCCCCAAACGATTTTAATAATCCCTTTATATACTTGTCCTTAATCCTTTGATTGAAAATCAAGTTCAATGCACTTTATTGCTGCTACATTAAATATTACTTTATTATTTATATTACTCTTCCTATCAATAGAATCATCAAATGTCCTTTGCACTCTCACTTTGACCCACCACAAGCAGCTGACATACTCTCTATAACCAAACATTTACCCCAATTGAAATGTATTTGCACCTGGCCAAATATTTAAATAGACTTTGACATTGACTTATGTTTTTGTTCCAGATGCAAGAGCAAGTGATTTCGTATGCACCCCCACCATCACCATCATCATTGACCGACCGATAAACACAAATCAAATGTATTTGTAGTATGTTGCCACAAGCACATTCTCTAATCAATTACACAAATGCCAAAGCAAATAAGTAAGGCGAACGTGTGTGCTGCTAATGTTGCCATGGTAGCAAAAAATACAAGAAAAAAACACAAAAATTGAAGTTTAACAAATGTTGCAAGTTCAACTATAAAGTAACGACGATGCCTCACAACTTTGACAAATCAAAAAATGGTTTTCATAACTTTGACAAATCAGAAAAAACAAAAAAATGCTTTGCCCTGAAAGCGATACAATAGACTCACTAATGAATACAAAGCGCATTTTGTCAAGATATTACAACTCATGTGGTGCCGGCCAATTCGTTCGCATCGCCTCGCCTCGCCTCGCCAATCAAACTACAATAATATTGTAATAACAAAAAGTTGACTGCAAACTTTTTCCAAGATTCTTTTGCTTGGGTTTTTTGTCTAAAGAAACTTGGAATTATTTAATTTTTTTTTTCTCTTTTTTTCCTATTTTTCTTGTGCCGCCGAAGCCACGAAGTATGGCAGACTTGGCTTTTAAGAACTATGCCGAAGTAGTACGAGTAGTAGATACGAAAGTATGAAGAACAAGCAAACAAAAGTTACGCGCATAATAAGCGCCAAAGGAGTTTGCCCAACTGCAACAACTACAACTACAATAAGAATCCTGAATTCTGAACTTTAAAGGGAGAAAAAAAACTCACATAAATTTTGCAAAATGTCAAATGCAGTTGAAGTCAACCAAAGAAACACGCGCCGCAAGTGCAGTCAACCAGAGATAAAAGTATCTTGAATGAGTCACAATGGCATGAGCTTGGGTCTTAGCTAAAACTATTGTTTTGCGGTAAACGAGTATAAAGAAAAAAAATACACACGCCCAACACGTGAAAAGTGGCTAATTTTTGCCTTGTGGCATTTCCTGCGTGGTTTTTCTGTGTGCCACGTTTTTTGTTACACGTTGCCTGATAGACATGAAGTTGGCCTTCAATTGCCATGATTCCAGTAGCATTGGTGCAAAAAACAACAACAGCAACAACAAAGTTTTCACAAAGAAAGTAGTGAAAGAGAACACAAAAACACTTTACTTTAATGATTTATAGTAGTCACAAGAGAATGAGGAACTCTAAGTGAAGGTAAATGGCATCATTTCTAAAAATGTAGTATCTCTAAAGAAGAAATTTAAATTTCATTTTATTAGTAGAAATATTTTCTTATATGTACGTGTATATGTTTAATCTGTTCTTAAGTTTGTATGTGGGAAATTATTTGAAGCGTAAATCAAATCACATTTCATTATCACGCTGTAATTAAATTAACGCTCCAGAAAGCGATTTCCTGCAGCATTCGTTGGCTAAGCTCATACAGAAAATACATATTTGCTGAACCCAAAATGAAAATCATTTCAAAGCAAACTAAGTAGGAAGACGATACCGACAAAGACGGAAAGAACGAAGGACGACTACAATGACAACAAGGATGAGTATGCAAAGCGAGAAGTAATTCAAAATTATGGCGACAAATAAATTTTTTGGCTCAACAATAAAAAATAAAAAGGAGAACTGAAGGTAAAGAGAAGAACGAAAGCAAAGAAAAGTATATCGTACTGAAAGATAGCCAAATGTATGCATGTTGTACGAGATATTTTGGTATGTAGGAGAGAAAGCGTTACGATCCGGAGGCCACAAACACAAACAAACAAAGCAGATTCACCAACGACTGGAGAGTGTGTAAAGTAAAATAGACTGAGTTTGCTCTTCAGTTTGGTAACCAACCAACAACAACAACAACAGCACAACAACAAAACATAAAAATGAAAATGAAAATAGTAAAGAAAATATAGTCATGCAAATGAGTTTAGTGGAAAAGTCCTCATCGTTCTCATCATCCATCCTCAAACATACTCTGTGTCGTCATCATCATCATCATTCTCAGCGCCAAAGCCAAAAGTCCCCCTTGATTCCTCTTCCAATACTTCAACATCTGCAACTCATAGTCTCATCGAAATAATAATGGACAAGGAAATAGTAGATGGATGGCAGAAGGGTAAAGATGTTGAATGCGGTGAGTACAAGTACTTCACTTGGATCACGCGCTCTGTTTGAAAATTTTTGGGAAAATGCAAAATGAAAATTTACACAAAAATCCTCACACAAAAAAAAAATACAAAAATAGATACGAGAACACACACACACACATATCAGACACATTACAAAAAAAAAAAAAAATAAGAAAAGAAATAAGAAAGCTATGCCATGACAAAAGGACATGATGCTGCTGCTGCTGTTGTTGGGTTTTGGCTTTGGTTTGAGCTTGGGTTTGGGCTTGGGATCTGAGTTTGAGTTAGGAATACTATATATGTATGTAGATATTGGGGAACGTGTATGAGTTGCAGCGGCACCACCAACGACAGTAGTGAACGATTGTGAACGGGGTACGATGCGCAATCAGCATAGCGTGAAAATGCAATTTACTTTAGTGGAACGAGTCTGACTACGACGATGTTGATGCTGCTGATGCTGCAGATGATGATGACGATGAACGACAAACGACAAAGAGGACAACAATAAGGACGACTTGCTATCATCAGAAACGAAAGGAAAGGGGGAACATGGGGATCAGCTTTTACTATGTTGAGGGATAACTACATATATAGCTATAGACCAAAATGAATGTGCGACAAATACTGCATTTGGATTTACAACTAAGTGAAAGTTCACAATCGGTAGGATGAATTCCAATTCTTTTTTGTTTTTTTGTTTTGTATCCGCAATTGTTTGGGCACAAAATAATAAAAAAAAAAATAGTTAACAAAACAAGAAATGTAACTAACCGCTCCATCATTCATTCATTTATTTATTCATTTGTTGTAACATTTCTCGTTTTGTTTTGTTTCTCTTAAAGTGAAATTTCAAACAAACTTTAATCCATCGAATGTTGTTCATTCAGCCGCATACAAAAACATTCAGGCAAACCAACTAAACTGCAAAAAACAATAACAGAAATAAAAGAACGAAACAGCAACAGAAACAGAAACAGAAAGAAAATAATAAATGACAACAAGTGTAATTAAAAGAAACCGTATACAGGCTACAGATATTACAGAAGATATAGAAATGTATCTGTATCTGTATGTGTTAGTGGCAATGGCAATGGCAGCACATAATAATATATACGAGTAAAAGCGTCAAACCTTGGCAGCAAATATTGTACTACAAGTACAACAAGAAACAGGAAAGAAAAGGAAACCTGCAACTGAAGTAAAAAGAAAAAAACTTTTCCCTTTCATCGACCATAAAATGGTAACCAGGGAGCTGCCATAATGCGATTTATACACAACACTTTAGTGCGAAGTTTATGCCAAGTGTTTACAACTAACCATAAAATGGACGACGACACGATGACAGATGGACAGCAACTTGGACATAACAATACACACAACCCTCATACACAATGATAGATAGATAGATAGATATACAGTCAGACCGGCAGACAGACAGACATCAGACACATGGAACGGTCAAACCGGAAAGGTTTTTGGTGTAAATGTGTGTACATGTAGTATAAGAAGCGCATGTTAGTTTGTGTATTGTATCTATATAAATGTAAGCCGGAAGTTGTTAGGGAAGTGAAAACTTACTACTTGGCAAAGGTTAAAAGAGTGAAAAGTAGTTGATATAAAATGAGTAAGAAAAAGAGTTGTGTGTTATATTACTTTTGCACAAATTATCCTATCAAATTGACAGCTACTAAAAAAATATTATATTTTGTATGTCATAAATGTTGCCAAGTTGTGAAATATACTCGCACAACAAGGAAAAGTGATTTTTTAATGTGATGGATACATAAATACATAGTAAAAGATGTGTGAAAGTGCAAAATAATATGAATAAATGCGAGTATTGTAGATAGAAGTAATAAGAATTCATGATCAAATAAGTAAGTGGATTTACGAGGTGTGTGGATTAATAAATACTTTTATTAAGAATGAAAAGATATGATTTTTTACAAATTTTTTTTATTAATTAACTTTTAATAAAACAAAAATTGTCCAATTTTTTCTCTAAACTTTCTAAAATATACGATTTGTCAAACTCTTAAAAATACACTTCGGTTTCGGTGATAACATCCTCGTTTGAGCTGAATTATTTTTTCCCCCGAATCATGTATTTAAGTTGGTGAACAGAAAGAAGTCGCAGGGAGCCAAGTCGGGAGAGTATGGTACGGTGCGACAGCAATTCGAAGAATAATTTATCTAATTTAGTCAAAGTTTTCAGCAACTTGTGACATGGGCATTGTTACTTTTTCTTTTGCTTGTGAGCCCGTTTTCTTATATATTTCTGTACTCAAACGATTTAATAATGCAATGTAATATAATATAATATATTGATGTTGTTACCTCTTTGTCATTATAGTCAATGAACAAAACATCAGGCGCGTGCCAAAGAAAGGTTGTCTTAACCTTGCCAGCTGAACTTTAAGTTTTTGAACGCTTTGGACGACTTTCACCGGTTGCTGTCCACTCAGCTGACGAACTTTTTGGTTCAGGTAGTGTAGTGTTAGATGTATATTTCATCCATTGTCTATTTGACAAAGCAAAAAATCATTTTTATCTTTTTCGAACACCTCCAAAAAGCGCTCTAAATCATCGGAGCGTTATTGTTTTTGGTCTGGTCTGAGCAAACGCAACAACCTCCTCGGAAACAATTTACGCTTGCTCAAATTATAATTTAAAATTGTAAACACACAATCATCAAATATCTTGAAGGTGTTACGCATCTCGCATAACTAAAATTATTTTATGGATTTGTTTTATGTTTTCCGGAACAACTGCGAATCAAATCAAAAGATTATTGAATCATGCAAATCATTAATAAAGGAAATCCGCCGAGAATATTCTCAGTGAAGCTTTAGAAACTCTTCAGTTGATTAAGTTCCTCAGCAACTGAGTCCTTGACCTAAGCAAAGATGGCAAAAGGATTAATTGCTTTTATTACATTACAATTGAATATAAGAACCTACGGCATTTTCTAGTTACTACTATATACATTCGATATTATTGTTTTGAAATTGATGCTCTTGGCTCAAGGCTATTTTGTGTTAATTTTCATACAAATTTAAAGCAATAAGATTTTATTATGTATCTTGGACTGATTAAAAGCAAAGCTGAATAAACTCAAACAAAATCAAAATCATAATTTTCGGAACATGAGAGAAAATTTCTATTTACAGAAATCATCATCATAAAGACACATACTTGAACAAGTGTTGGCCTTTAATTACATTAACAGTAGAGATACTCAGATACTTTATGCTATTATTGGAATAACAAATAGTATTCACTTAAATGGCTCACTCACACAGAGAGTGGTTGCTAGTAGTAGTAGTATTAGTAATAGTAATAGTAGAACGACACCACTTGAATGAAAAGCAAAGAAAGAAAATTATTAAATCAACAGAAAAGTTGTTTGTAGGCATGCGTTCGTGTGCTCTACAATTTCCAATGAAACAAATTGTTAATATGCAAAGTGAATGCTTCAAGTGCCTGAGTAAATAGAAATTTATGCTCATGTTGCTCATACACATTACTTGGGCGCTTGGGCGTGAGTTAATTTTTGAAATGAATTTGTTTACTTTTATGAAGACTACTAGTACTGCAACCTGTTGTTGTTGCTGTTTGTGTTGTTGTTGTTGTTGTTGGTATTGTTGATGTCGTTCTCCTTCATAAGTTGGTGAGAATGAATCTGTTAGAGACATTCATATTCATTTTCATATTTGTATAAGTAGTTATTATTATGCATGGTAATCAACATAAACTAAATGAATTGAAATGACTTTTATGCTTTACACTTAATAAACATTTAACTTGTCACTTTTGACTATTTCAAGAATTAAATTTATTGACATCGCTTTAATAAATTATTTCTGCTGCTGCCATATGCTTCTTTGTCTCTATCTCAATGTATCTAACAGATATTTATATAACCATAAATATTATTCACAATATACTAAGTATGTATGATGGGAAACGATTTAATGGCGACTAAAATGAGCAACACGTGCAACACTTAATTATTTTTAGTTTTTCTTTCTTTCTTTCTTTCTTTCTTAGCCAAACGAGTGGAGAGACTTAACCCACTTCATGTCTGAGACAATGAAAGTCACATTCAGATGATAATTTATAAAATAATTATTGCTTATAAGATGCACGTACTCAAATCGAAAGAAGTCATTGTCATTTGTGGTCTAATAAATTTAAATTAAAGTTTCATGTTATCTTCATTCACTTTCTTTACTTTAATCATTAGTCAACTGATGAGTTACGTAAGTATTTTCATCTTCATTTCCTAATCAAATTAGCTACGCTTCCTTCCTCTTAAGAAAAACTCAAAAAAAAAAAAAACTAAAAAAAATAAAATGAAAGGAAAATCTGTTTAAAAAGAAATTGTTGTTTTTATTGGAGACTGTAAAAAGGAAATGGAAGAAAAGTTAAAATGAAAAGTAGAAAATCAGAAAAGTTCATTGCGTCAAAAATGAAGTGGCAATGAATTGGCCACTTGAATCTAAATGCGAATTGTGAAATGGAAAACGGCAAATGGTAAATGGTGAACCCAAAACCAGAATGAGAACCAGAAAGAAAACCAAACAGGAGCAAAACCAGAACACTGACTGTCTATACACAGTGGACTTCACATTCCGAGTCATTCAGTCCGGCACGTTAATATTTACTCAAGTGGAAATTAAGCAGCAGAAGCAGCCACTTGCCACAACCACCTCCGCAACTAGTTAACTATCCATTGACCATCAACCTCACCGCAAGTAGCAAATAGTGGGCCACCGTAGACAATTGTAATTTGCAAAAGACACAAAATACAAAACTAAACAATAAGAAAGGAAATAAAAAAAGCCTAACAGCGGAGAAATGAAGAAACAAAGTGAATAGGAGAGAAAATCGTAAAATGTTAAAAGTCCAAGACTAAGGACAAAAATAAGAAATTCTGAGGCATATTAGTGGCCTCCAACGGAATGCGTCTAGGACTTTAGAGAACAGTTGACATTTCCTTCAATGCTACTTATGATGAAGATGAAGATGATGACGATGACGATGGTGGTGGTTGATGTTATTTGCTCAAAGAAGAAATGAGAGTTTAGTGTGGTTGTTTTTGCATTATTTCTTTTTTCTTTATTTTCTTCTCTGAAAGGACAAAACAAAACCAAAATTGTATTTAAAAGAATTCAAACAATTTTGTGCACTAAACAATTGAGTAAGTGAGTGAGTGACTGACTGAATGAAGTTCAAAGCAAACCATGACTAATAAGAATAAGTAACGTAGGAATTTTTTTTATTTTCCTTTAACATTGTCAATGGTTTAAAATTAAAATACAAAAAAACAAAAAACAACAACGTTTATAATAAAAGTTTAAGTGTATTTAAGTAAATCAATGATCCTTGAATTTGAAGACTTTTTCTTGTTTCTTTCCTAAGTGGTTTAATTAAGTTTCACACAAAAGGAATAAACAACAAAATGTAACTCAATTGTGGAAAACACAAAAAAAGAAAAGAATTTCAAGAAATTGCTATTAAATTTGCTTATTTTGATCGAGGTATTTTATTTAAAGGATTATTTTGAAATGGTCTCTTGAAAAAATAAAACCCTTTAAGCAAAGGAGTTGGAGATTGATTTAATGATCATAGTTATGGCATAAAGGTTACGACGAACATTTAAAGAATAATGATCAGATTCGTCAAGAGCCAATTCATGCATAGCCAGAAATAAAGCGACATTGGTTTCACAGATCACGATATCTGATTTGCATTATGCGAATTGCCCCACAGTATACACTAAAGACAATTGTCTGGAGGTGAAACTTTAACACAACTAGACATTTTGCAAACATCTTCAGTTAGAGCTAAGTATCAGAAAAGACCGAAACCTCAGTAAAATTTGGAAAAGAGTAGTTTATATAATGGGATCTGTCATGTTTAAGTCATTTAATGAGAATCCCGAAGACGATCATCGAAAACCACACAGAACTTGGTGGTTAAGTTATCTGACTTTATTAAGCAGTATTGAGGTGGAAAATATTTTCAACTATATCGAGAAGAATTCTCCACCAACGACTTATGGTTGAGCAAGTATTCTGCTCTTTCAATTTAGTACTTTGACTGAGCTTACGCTCTTGAATCTCAAATCTACAAAGAGTTTGCTGGTATGAATCTCCTAAGATATCAGTTGGTCCAAGAACCGTCTGCCATCTTTCATTTTAATTCATCAGAATAAAAATGTATTGTAGATCGTTAGATCATTGAGACGATACTCATTACAAGGATCACATTTTATACTAATCAGATTCGAAATTTATATTTAATACTAATGTGCCAGGATCTCGGGAACGGCGATAAATGCCAGATATCAGATATGTTTCCTTTCTTAGTATCAGTATAATATTTCTGTAACACTTTTCATTTTTTGTAGTATACTTCCCTTCCCCCTGTCATAGGTGGAACACATTTCTGAGATCCCCATGGTGTGACGTCACATATTTTGTAGTGGAAACACATAATATAGTGTTACTTTCATTTCTCTTATCTTTAAATGTTTGTCTCTCTAAGGGTTTCTATTAGGGTTCCTTATACGTAGGTCACAAAGCCTAAAGATAGAGTTGGTAATAATTTTATTTCCGTTTAAAGACTTTTAATATTTATTTTAGATTTTGACATGTGATGTCACAAAGCTTATGACCACTCCTCACTCCCTGGCACCACATATCGGGACCAAAACTATGCAATCAGATGAACGGTATGGCAGCGAATAGCATAAGTGCGAACAATTTACAACACTAATTTTAATAGATTACGTAAATCAAATTGACTCTTTTTCAGTTGAGGTTTCTATTTAATTTGAAAGAGTGAAAATGTTTCAGCCACTTCTTAGTGAATCATAACAAAATGCAACGAATGTTAATTTAATATTAATGCAAAAACCAACTCTTTGACCAAGCTTTGTTAACATTTACATATGTTTACTCTGAACAGTAATACAATAGAAATTAGTTTCGAATGAAAGAATTCATAGCTTTTAGATAAAACGAAATACAAGTTGAAAGGATTTAAGGACTATAAATGAAACAAACTTATAGAAAGGTAACGTTTGTGGTGCAATGGCTTACACAAGTAAAATCACCTGAATAAAATATTCTTGTTGAAACAGAATATTTGAATATTATTATTATCATTTTTAAGCCAGAAGTTTTTCTTTGAAGTAGCAGCAAGTCTACTATTTTTCAAAAAAAAAAGAAGTTAAACACACCTTGAATTGTTGAATTTTATTGTTTCTTAATCCATAAAAGACAAAACAAAAAGTGTAACAAGAATTAAGGGGAAAGTTTAAAAAACAAAATTGTTATTGCTTTTTGAGAAATTGCATAATTCTAACCAGGACAACAGTCAACACAACACCCCTCCAGACTCAAGACTCAATGTGTATTTCAATAGAACTAACTGCTGTTGTTGTTGATTCTTTAACAAAAAACTAGTAAGTATAGAAATGAAGTGCTACATGCAACAGGATAGTTGGCTGGGTAAAAGATAGAAAAGCAAAGCTAAGCTAAGCAAAGTAACCAAGCAAGAGAACAACTCAACACAATATAAAATTCAACTTTTGATTTACTGGCGGTAAATGTTATTGTTGTTTGTTATTGTTATTTCTTATTGTTTGTTGTATATAGTACATATATACATAGAAGAAATGTTATTACGCTTACTGAAGTTTTTAACTGGCAAGTTGCAAGTTAATTTGTTACTCTCTCTCTCTCACACACACACACACACACACACACACACACATCTTTTATATGCATAGTACAAGTTCCATGAAAGAGGCCAACAAGCAAATGATCAAGAGATTTATGAAGTTTTCAATGCAAAAACAAATGAAGTTCAGCTATGAAATTGTTAGTAAAGGACTTTTGTTTTAAGTTAAGTTCGTTGAAAGCTGCACTTTATTCTAGCAGATACATACCTAACTATAAAAAACAATGCAAACAAACAATCATAGATACTCGTACTTACGAGTATAAGAAACAACTTTTATCTGCAAAATGGATAAAAATCGAAACGAAACGAAGCTTAGTGTAGTAGATTGAGAGGAACATAAACATTGGCCACCCTATGCCAAAGCAATCAACTTTCATAAACCTAAAAACGAACAAAAAGTAAGCGATGAACAACTATGATGATGGTACTAAAAAAGATGATGATGAGAATGATTATTATGATGACGATGATGAGATGCGAACTAAAATGGCAAATCAATGCAAAGGATAATTGAAGCAGCAGCATCACCAGACTGTGGCAATCGTTCATTCAAATTCAAATGTGCGCATTATGATTTCATTGTTCCTTCAGTGTCTTCTTTTAGCTAGTTATATATCTAGATACTATTGTATATTGAGAACGCGTTCGACCATGGCAAATTAGTTTTGCTTGCGGCGAAAAAAACCAAAAAATGAACAACAAAATTTCATTTCTGTTAAGTTTTTCTTTTTTGCCAAATTGCTAAAAGGAATGAAAAAAAGGCATCATCAGCTGAACGATCCAACTGAGATAATAAGCATAAAAAGGAGAATGAGGAATGAAGAAAAAGAGGAATTTTATACACAAATGAAAAACGGAAGTTTGACTTTTATTAAAATTGCACACAATTTCTCAACTTGAAAATATTTTTTTTTTTCCTTTAATCTGATACAAACATATGCGTTTCATTTACTTACTGAAACATTGTAGAAAAGAAAAATGTATCAACAATATGCTATAAGACATGCAAAAATGAATTATGCTTTTGCATTTTTTCTCCTATTTTTTATGATTATTGTGTTTTTGTGGTGTTTTTTTCTTTTTTCGTTTTCTTACTGATTATTTGTGTCGGGCGCCTCGAAAGTATTGTTGACAAGCGCACAATGCAACATTGAAAATCCCGCCAGCATTCAGATGCAGAACCACAAAAGGTACAACGCAACGTATGCGCAATATTCTGTTGTACGTTCTGTCATCTACAGATACTTCCTGCTACTACTACTACTACTACTACTATATAAAGGGTGGCGCAATAGAACGTGAATTTATTAAGTATAGGCTAAAAAAATAAATACAAAAGGTATAGTTGAAATAAAAGATATGATGATTAGGTACTTAAACGTAGTTTATATTTTAAAAATAACATCATCTAAATGACGGCCCTCTCGAAGACGGCACTTCTCTAAACGCGATCGCAGATTTGTGAAAACTCTTGTCAATAAATCTGGGATGATTGCTGCTATTTCTCCACGGATATTTTCCTTTAGTTGACTGATGTTCCTCGGATTGTTCATGTAGAATTTATGTTTGATTCTTGAATTTTGTCGGTTTACGAACCCATTCAAATGGAAATGAGCCTCGTCAGAAAAAAGGATGTTGTCAAAAGTGGAAAATCGACTAAGCATTTCTTCAGCAAATGCCAACCTTGCTCCGAAGTCGGACTCTTTTAATTCCTGTGTTAACTGGAGCTTATAAGGATGCAGTTTAAGATCCAACTTCAAAATTCGCTGTAAACTTTGTCGCGAAAAAAAAAAACGCAATATACACGTTGTATTGCGCCACCCTGTACTAAGTAGTATACGATGACGAGTGTGTAAAGAACCCACAATACTTAACGTGCCATGCCATGCATTTGTTCGCATTCATTTCTTATTGTACACATTTTGGTTAATACTTGTACGTTTGTATGTATCTGTGTATAAGTATTCTTGTATGCATGCATGCACATGCTCTTTGACATTTTGTATGTATATTTTCCGATTTTTAATCTGCATTAAAAGTTGGCGGCGAAATGCATGGAAAAGTTGCTTTCAAGGTTTGACAATACTTTCAAGAATTCAATTATAATAAGAGAGAGAGAGAGAGAGAGAATTGAATTTGTCGGAAAATTAATATTAAAGTTAGTCATACGAAAAAGATACGTTTTCTTTAAAGGTTCAATTTAGAAAATATCTTATGATGTCACTATTAGATATGGGAAAATGCATTGATCCTTTAAACAATTTGGTTCCTTTTTCAACAATTTTCTTCTTTTTTTTTTTGTTAAAGTATATTTCTTAACATTTAACGCAGTAAACTGCATAACGCATATTTATAATTATACTAGATACCAGGGCAGACTTTGACCTGCCTCTCCTTCTCAAAACATTAATGGATACTGATTGACTGAACTGATTAGATGTTTTTTTTTCTTAGTCTAAAATATTTCTCGATTTTTTGGCTGTTCCTTATGAATTTTTCAAACCTTCCTCATGAATTACGCAGGCCATTGGGGAAAACCGTACGAAAATCCTTTCGCTAGTTTTTGAGTTCATCGAGTTCAGACACACAGATGCTACGGGGAGCATTGTTTTATAATATGTATAGATAATAATACTGAGAAATCAACTGTTAGTTAGGCCGCAGATGAAAATTTTTTTTTTTTTAAGCTGCATAAAAGGCCGACTTGGTCCGTTACTTTCTTTTTAAGGGTAAATCATACCTTTTCAGTCTACGCCTTTTTGAACAGCGGTTGAGAGTGAACGCCGGCGGGACAGGATGCGTCTGAAGCTTTGTGAGACAGTGAATGAATTGATCAGATCCATTACCGCCGGCAGTGGAGTTCTCTTTCAGCGTGGTATTTCGGACGAACCAAGGGGCGTCCGCGATTGTTCTGGCTTCGCCCAATTGGATTGCCGTGTCGTCTGCGTAGGTAGCAATGATCGCTTGGTCGTCATTGGTTGTCGCAATGTGAAATATACCTCTGAGGAGTAGAAGACCGGGGCAAGAAAGCTACCTCGTAGAACGACGGCACTATGAACATTTAAATCATTCCACAAATCCTCTCAAATCCTCTCTTCTTTATGAACATGAAAATCATAGTTTTCAAAATTGAAATCAATATTTGCATATTAAAAAAACGAAACTTTTTAAGTTGATTTACCATTTTATACAAAAAACTTTAGGAATGATTTAGTTTTTATCTAAAGAATTAAAGGCAATATTTTTTTTTTTATTTTTTATTCAATCAAAATTGAAAAGTGTATAATACATTTTTATTTATTCATTTTTTCTTTTCTTAAATATTTAAATTTATTTGTTTTTTAAATTTTTCTTTCAAAACCCAAATGCACTATAACATTTCTCTTGGAAGTCAGTCAGTTTTGTAGTCTTTCATGACCAACTCAATAATAATATAATTGACCACAAAGATGCACTTTACAAGCAAAATGATAGACCCAAAGAGAATATCAACAAAAAGAGAAGAAGAACAAAAGCAATTAATAAAATTAAGTTAATTTTCGTTTGAGTTGAGTTGAGTTGCTTCTGTTGTTGCTTACAACTTTATCTGTGAAACTTCTTTATGCGCTACATGAATCCAACAAAATGAAGTTCCTTTCTTCTGATTGTATCTGAAGCTGTGTACGAGTGAATATCTGTGTCTGTTTGTTGATATTTTGTGTTGAAGTTGTCCGAATCTGTCTGCTTTTGCTTTTGCTTTTGTAGTTATGGCAACTGTTGTTCCTGTAATGCTGCTCCTAGAAGTGATGATTCTGATGATGATGACGATGATGATGATGATAATAATGATATTAATGCTGATGATGCCGACAATGGAAATAAGTGAATTAGCTTCTGTAAGCTTTTCTGTTGTCTGTTGTCTGGAATCAACTCTTTTCATTTGAGCTCATTGCATGCTACCAACTAGAAAGGCAATATCATGTCTCACCATCATCATTATTATCATAATCATCATCATCATTGTTGTTGCTGTCGTTTTTGTGGTAAATGATGCCACTCATAATGTGTGCCATTTGGTTTGTGCTTCATGTTTTGCTCCATTGTTTGTTACCTTTTTTCTTTAATATTTTGTTAACTTGTTTCACCTCAATGTAGGCCAGTTGGTCACTGCGGCATGTCAACTATATTTTGCCAAATTACTCTTCATTCTCCATTCTAGATTGTCCCTGTTGGGCGAAACTGTTTTTAAATAAAATTATTATTATTATTATTATTATATCAACTGAAAGGACAAAGAATAAAGAAGGATATCTTTTAACATGTAATAACAACTAACTTGATTTTTAAAGATGTCTGCATTTGATGTGTGCTTGACATATGATGCCATCGTCCTATGAGAACTCACTCCCATTCTCCATCTCCATCTCCATTTCGATCTCCATGTAATTGTAGGCCCAAAGCGAATTAAGTTATAAGTTCAGTGCACAATAACAAAGGCATGTCCTTGCTGTAAACAACTTAAAAAGGAAACTGCACATTAATTGATTTTACATACACTTGAATAATTTTCAAGTTCGGTATGAAATCAGGATCAGAAATAAGCCTAAAGCATACCAAAATTATTTCCCACACTAAAAGGAAAGTCAATCCAAATATTTTGCGGTTCCCTGAATTGTTTTCTTTCCTTTTTACTTCGCTTCCCTTTCTTCACATCTCTCCTCTCCTCTGTACTTCTCCACCCATCACTTTATCTGATTTGATCCCAAAAATGTTCCAGCTATTATAAAGCATTGAAGCGTATGAAGTTGGCAGTATTCTGTTGCTGTTGGCAGCTGAACGTAGGCGTGTGGCGGCACATACATACAATGCGAACGTATGCCATCATAGTGAATTCTGTTTCATCCTTAATTCTTGGTATGCAAAATGGAGGAGCCCTTGATTCTTTATATGTATTTAATATAATAAATGGTTCCATCGTTGATGATGAGCACAATCTGGTTTCATTTTGAGCGCTGCAATCAATTTGAGCATCGTAAAAATAAAGGAAAACGAAAAAGTAATTGAAACTTTTTTCAAGCGTTTCATGTTTCATCATCATGCCAAAAAACAAAAAAAAAAACAAAAAAAACAAGACGAAAAAAACGCGGAAAATGAAAATTTCTTTTGATATCAGAGAACGCGATTATTCACTCACCTGCATGCGTTTCCCTACGCGTGTTTTACGAGCGCGTAGATTGCCTTAGCAGTTATTTTCTTAAACAAATGTGGCAACGCTGCATTTCTTAACATTTTATCATTTCTTGTCTTGTGCTGTGTTATTTTGGTGAGTATAGCATTTGTGTGTGTGAGTGACATTTTATTGCAATAAATTCTTTACAAAAAGATAGAAAGATACATTTTTATGCATACAAATTTTATGATGCACACGACGCATTCATCCAAAGCTCAAAAGGATATCAAAGAGAACGCAACTCTGAGTTTATTTTACTCAAGAGATTTAATGAGAGATTCTTTTTCTTTTCATTCTAGAATTGACATGAAGTTGACATGCTTCTGTGCTTAAATGGTCAGTTAAGTTGTTTGGGGTTTAAAGTAAGAAAAAAAAGGATAAACTCTTGGCACTCTACTGACAGAGGTTAAAGGATTTTATGTGTCTTGTCATAAAATTCGAGTGCATTTGATATTAAGTATATGCGAGTATTTTAAGTAATTTTAAAATGTTGGTGGCTTTAGAAGAAAGAAGTAAATAATGTTCTTTATTTGTTCGAAGAACAACATCTAAAATTCAAGTAATTAAAATCAGATTTTATTATCTACATAACAGAGTCTCTAATGCATATAAAAATTAGACCATAAATCAAATGAACTTGCAACAAAATAAATATTCTTTCCATTGTACCCACTTAAGCTGCTTATCCTTTTTTTTTTATTATAATAATCACTTTTAATTAATATTAATTGAATCGATTATTTGGACAACCTCACAATCTAGTTCTACCATCTACTAAGAGACTAATAATCAACAAAATACAAATCCATAAAGGCCAAAGTTATACAACTCATTAACTTAAACATTGAATAATCAAATGAATTATTTAAAACCGAAAACTGTTGCTTATCAGAACAGAATGTTGTAGTAGGAAGTCGAGTCAAAGCTCCATGGTGATGGGCTGGCAATACAATAGAAAACAAAATGGAAATGAATGGAATAACAAGTGAATGGATGGGAGGAAGGACAGACAGACAAACAGATAGACAGACAGACAGATAGTCAAAACAGGCAGAGCGCTGAGCACTGAGCCAATTATACGCATTGTTAACTTGGAAAATGTAATTACACGAACAAATGGGTGAACGGCAAGAACGAGTGTTAAGATACAATTGTGAAGACAATGATGTCGACTACAATGATGATTATGATGACGATGACGATGTTGACGGTGGCAATGATGGCAATGATGGCGGAGAACGATAACAACTGCATGCAGCAGTTGAGATTCAAATCCGATTTAATATTGTTAACTGTGAAAACTTTGTCATTTAATTTACAAATTTCGAAAATTTCCACCATGCAAAAGTCCTTGTGAAAGCGACAAGAAGAGGGTGAATGTGTGAGAGAGCAAAAGAGTGAAAAAGATAATGAAAGAGTGAATAAGGTGAATATTGTTTTGTTGCACGTGAATATGTTTATTTTAATAGCAACAATTGTTGCAATTTTACTTAAATAGTAAAATGGTAAATGCAGCAGTTGCACTTTGTTTTATTGTATTTTATAACCATTGTTATTGTTGTTACAGTTACAGTTGCTGTTGCTAAAGGACACAAATTGCGCTCATAATGTTACTTTAATACCAACTAATGAGTCTACATTAACCAATTTTACTATGCCATCACAGTCATTTTCTCTAAGACTTTCTCTTTTTCTCTACCTCTCTCTCATCTTTTATTTTCTTTACTTTTCACTCTTTCATTTAAGACATTTCTGTTCCTATTTTCTGTATCTTTATACCAAGACATTTGAACAAGGCCAAAAATGAGCCTAAATTTGTATCTTGGTCTTGGTGAAAGTTGTTGCTTACAGTTGTAGTTGTCACGTAATTTATTGAAAAAGTTCACACATACACACACACACACACACACACACACACACACACAATCATATATGTTTGGATAAGTATTACTAATACATGCATATAAATACACAATTGCTGTAATCAAGAGCATCATTGAAGTCGTTCTCGTCATCAGCATCAACATCATCATTATTAGAGTGCCACATTGTATTTATCACATACACACAAATAACCTACTAATCCATGTGTAAAATACATACAAATCCACGCACACATATGTTTATATAGAGAGTTGTGCATTGCATATTGATTCATAGATTGAATGGCAATTATGTCACCTCACTTTTTGTGGAGCATTAAAGTTTTTCCAAATTCTAAAATTCTATTTTCAATAAAATTCTTAAACTACTTTTTTTTCCAGTTTATCATGTGATTTCTAATCATAAGCAAGTTTACTCCCCTTACTCTCTCTCTCTCTCTCTCTCTCTCTCAATCTCTTACAAACTGATTCCTTTATTTTCTTTGTTTCAACACAAGAATGAAATTGGGAACTGGAAAGTGATGCGTGAGTGGTTATAGCAAGAACTTTGAAAGGGTTGTAATGTTGGCCAAGTGTAATAATCAAATTAGTAATGATTTGTGATATTCAAGCGTAAATTAAACAAGCTTTACAAAACTTCTTCAACAAAATGAGAGAGATAAGTTATTGTTGTTGTTTTTATTGTATGAATGATTTATATGAAATAAAATATTCATTTTGTTTTAATTTAAATAAGCTTATTTTGAAAAACAACAAAAATCTTTTTCGGAATCTTTTTCGAATAAAACCATAACTTCTTTATAATCCCAATTGTCAAAATATTTCTATTTATGAGATTAGAAAGTTGAGAAGGGTTTCTGAATTATAGTATTTCAATAAAAAAATAAAAAAAAAACGATATAAAAAGAAATCGTAACATAAATTGTAGGATATCTGAGGACACTTTTAAGAAATAGTTTCTTTAGCTTAACCTATACTCAATTATTATTATTATTTCTTTACATTAAACACACAATTCTATACTTAGCAAAGATATTCTGTACTAGTTGTGCCTGCGACTTCGTCCGATGTAATAAAAAAAAGACTGGCTATGAACTGAGGTTGAACCTTTGATGTATGCATTGCAATCCGATGCTTACCACTATGAACCAACGACTGTACTAACCTTAAACCATTTTTGAAGGTACAAGTAACACTTAAAATGTTTGTGAATGTTTATTAGTAAATTTTTAAAAAAAACTTATTTGCAATTAAAAATGAATATCTTTTGATTCTGTTGATCAAATTTGATGAAATAAACGCTACATATCAATAACAAGAAACCATTTTATGTTTCATTAATTCGATTTCGAATCCAATGAGTGGATTTTATATGATGCTCGTACAAAAAAAAAAAACAGACAGATATACACAAATAAATTTGAGTCAAGTTTTATTGTGCACTGAGACATAAACTGCATTTTGCAAAGTATGTGGATGATATTGTTTTCCTAACCACAGCTAATCGAACATTTAGTGAATGCTGAAATTTCTACTTTCTTCACATTCTTTCAAATGGTATCTTATCTCTGGTTTGAGTCCGTGTGGGTAGAGGATTCATTTTTTATATGATTAATCAGTCTCTCTATGTGGGAGTGGGCTAATTTTTTTAATAGGGACAGCAACCAAATCGATTTCGAGATCAGGACAGCAAATGTACCAAGGGACACCAACAGCATATCTCAGCACTTTGTTAAGCTCATTGCTTAAGCTGCAACAACCCCAGGTTTTAAAATATGCTTGTATAGTAGTATCTTATTGTGAATGGTTAACGATAACTGTTTAGCCATAAGCCAATATAGATTTCAATATTTCAATTAAAATTATCTTTGGGTAACAAACACCGGTGGTAGTACCAAGAACTGGTGATGCCATTGATAAAGGAGTTAACTGCAATGGCAAACATGATAAGAAAGGCAAGTCGTCTGGTAATGACAACAGACATCATATGCCTATATGAAAACTGAATCGTAGTTGCGATCATGAACTGCAAGAATTCTAATGTTGCTATGCTTGGAGGGAGAACGTGATTAGCTCAAACAGAAGAAAATTGAATTGAAGTACTAACAGATGAAGGTCATGTTATCTCGTGGAAATCCAGCAGATAAACGTTCTACTAAACGCACATTCAATAATCGTTAGAAAAACAGCCCAAGTGGAAGATCCAGCAGTTACGACTTAATGAAGTTTGGACATGTGTCTAATCATATGAGGGTTTGTTATCGTCTCAGAAGGGCTCCGATGAATGCACAAATGTAAAGTAGGGTATTTTCGGTATGAGATGGCAACACCTCTGGTAACCCTAACAGCGATAGCAGAGAGAATGCAGAAGTAGAAGAATGAGAACAAGAAGAGCAAAGACTGCAGGCAGATGGAAAATAGTTTTGAAAAGTGAAAGTTGATTAAGTAAAAACTGTTGAAGTTCATCTGTGTAAATCTCTGTTTTATTGTGTTAATCTTTTTTATTATTATTATTATGTATCAATAAACTATTATTACATTTTATATTTGTGTTTGTTCTAACATTGAGGTATTGTAGATATTCAAATAAAAGCTACTACATAGGAAATTTAATAAAGATTCCGCTAACACAATAAAATTCAGTTGTTCAACCAAAACAATCGTCAGAGCTAAAAGCAAACTTCAATAATAAATATGAATATAAATGTCATATGGATAAATTTATTATGTCTAATTTATTTTATGTTCTTCAAATTTTTAACTTAAATTTAAATTCATATGATTCTCATCTCGAGAAATCAAAAAAAAAAAACAATTCCTGTAACCTTTTTGCTTTCATTTCTAAGCAGTTAAGAGATTCACTCATCTCCAATTTCATATCTTTCTGTATCTTTGTTTTAACGATTCATAAAATGTATAACAATCACAGTATGCCAAGTAATAGTACTAAGTATGAGTAGCTAAAGAATAGAATCAAAATAAGAATCAAAATAAGAATAGCAAACAGAAACAGACAACTTTGCTTACAACATTTACAATGCTTAATTTTATTGTTGTTTTTATTGTTGTAATTTTATAAATCTTTTTGTAAAACTTTTGCAATTGAGTTTTGCTTCTTTTATTTTTGTATTTTCTTTTTCTATTTTGCTTGTCTTTTTTTCTCTTCTCATTTTGTCCAAACTTCTGTCTCATATCGTAGAATACTTGTTGTTGCTTACTGTTGCTATTCCTGTTACCACTGGCTTCACTTAACTTCACTTGGCTTGGCTTGGCTTGGCTTTCCTTGCATCTCTTGTCCTTGCCTTGTCCTATCATTCCTTGCTCTTAGTTGTCTTCCCTTGCTCTTGTCCTTAGTCTTGTCCATAGTCTTGTCTTTTCTTATTTCAAGTGTTAAAATTAGCATCATTTTTGTTGTTGTTATTGTTGTTGTTGCTGCTGTTGATGCTACATAAAATTATTATTATTGTTGTATCAGTGTGTTATATCTGTGTTTCTGTGTATGTATCTTCCCTTTGTCCTTCCGCATTGTGAATCTATGAGTCCATAGAAGGCATAAAAGTGCCTCCAATGTGTACTCCTCGTATCACTTCTTCCCACATCACCAAACTTCTCGATGGTAATAAAGTCGCAACATTTTACAACAGTAAATCAAAAGTTGCTCAAATTATAATAAACTTACATTTGGCCACATTTGAGTTTTGTTATCAAAATTTTGTTATTTCTTTCATTTGATTTTGTTTTGTTGCCTTATTTGCTGTGCTGTTTGTTTCATTGCGTTGTGTCTTTTCTTGTTACTTTTGCCATTTAACTATGAGAGATAGATACTTTTGTTGTCTAAAGATACAAGATATCAAGATTTATTTATGTGGCCAAACACAAAACTTTTCATACAAAGTCTTGGTGAATTAAAAACCAAAAAAACAAAAAAAATGAACAAGCAAACCGAAATCAGGACCTTCTTCTTCTTTGGCTTAAGCTTAAGTCATCATTTAGATTAGCTGCAAATTGTGTTTTATTAGAGAAACTTTTGCACTTCATTTTTTGTTTCCTCTTCATATGCACCCTGAGGCCAGAGCCTCTTCTCTATCTTCTCTTATATTTAACTACTTTCCTCTTTTTTTTTTTTTTTTGCTAGTTTTTCATATTTTCTAAATTTCACTTTTGGCATAAAAGCCATCAAGCAAAAGAAAAACAGGCGGCACAGTTGTTTAATTATGCACGAATAAATCTAAAAACATGCTCAGTTTTGTTTGTTGACTCTTTCATTTCATTTTCATTTTAAATTATTTCATTAATTCTTTCATTCTTTCATTTATTTGAATTTCATTTTTCACATCGTTTTGCCTTTTCAGGCTTCAAACTATGTAGTAGTTGTAGTAAAACTTATAAAACCAAACGAATCAAAATGAAATAAAATGAAAAGAAAAGAAACATAAGGAAACATAAAGAAAGGAAGGAACTTCCGTGCTGTGTTGACCTCTGTGTGCCAGTTGCAGTTAGAGAATTTTCCTTTAATTTTTCATATTCTTAACCCTTCCCTTCCCTTCATCTCATCATATTCTTTCTTTTTCATTTTCACTGTTGGGTGCAATTTTCAATTCAATACGCTCTGTTAATTTGTGCTACTTTATTTAACTAGTCTCTGGTCTACTAAGTAAAGTACTCAGAGGCCTCAAATTTTTATTCTGACATTTTTACACTTTTTTCATTGTAGTATTTCTTTTATTAAAATTTTTATTTTCTTTTACTTTTTGATTTTTTTTTTTTTTTTTTGTGGTAAATGCAAATTTGGTTGTTTTAGGTTTCTTTATCGTCAAATATTTGGCATAATAAAGTCAATTACTTACCAAAAAAATTAGAATTATCCAGTAAAGCAATATTGGTTGATTGTAGGCGGTTTAAAGGAATCAAAGTTTTTAGATTTGGGAATACGGGAATAAGTAGGTCAAGTATATTATCTATATGATCTGTGGGTGGAAGAGATATGTTATCCCTCAGTTTTGATCTATCTGACTAAAATTCAACACCTTGTCGTTAATATATTTAATTTAATCAAAATTCTCCGTAAGAGATAAAGTCGTCGTATCAAGTAACCTCATCTTTCAGAAAATCTTTAGACAAATAGTTAATATACAAAGTTTGTTAATTGAAATCTGATTATGTTGTAAAGGCCGCTCGCGAGTTCAAACAGAAGCCGTTGCGATACCTCATTCTAGAAGGAAATCGAATGGGTAACGGGTTGAATTGAGAATTGAGGGAATCATATGATAATCTCTAATTGGTCCCAGAGGTTTCCCGCAGCCTTTAAAACCAACATAAAGAAGCCGCAAAGAGCGCTAGGTCCCCTAGTGGCAGTTTTTTCAAACTGCCCAGATCATCAAAGAACGGTTTCCCGAGAAGACGGGTACAATTTCTAAGAAGAGCAGGGCAGACACAAAGGAGATGTTAATGTCTGCTAGCTCCTTGGATCTTGCTTCCAACCCTTGTTTAGGTATCAACTGGAGTGTAAAACAAATAAATTTTTTTCTTGTCTGTTATCTATGCAATGAATTTTAAGTCAACTATGGTATATCAAATAAAAGATCGTTTTAAAAATACATATTTCTGTATATGTGCATTAAATATAGGGAGAGAGTGTGTTACATTGATGCATATAACAAATAATCGAAATTTTCAAAATAATTCAATTTCATACAATAATTTTGATTTTTCTTCTTAACCTTTACATGTCCATCTGATTAAAGTTCCTTCCTCTTCTAGTAGTTCAGTCATATTTACCAAATCACCTTTTTCCTGCAGTCTTCACTTCTGCAAGCAGTGATATCTCTCTCACTACTTGTGACGTTTCATTAAGAGTTCTATGGTCCTTAGATGATGAGCCTTCTTCTTTTTGCGTAAGTGTTTATCAGATTCTTTTCCTGCTGGTTGGTCATCGACTGTCATCACTTTATCTTTATTCCGTTCCAGTTGATCACTTTTCCCTTCCGAAAAAGAAAGATCTTTACTGCAAGTTGGTACATCTTTTAGTTGACAAGAAACAGGTTCATTCACATGAAGCAACTCTTCAGAATTTTGATCAGACATTTTTCCTTGTTTTTATACAAAGAACTTTAATCAGTAGAATTTTGATAGTAAAGTATAAAATGATTAAAAAATCATTGATTTTTATTTTGTCAAAAAATTTATAGCAAAATGTCAAATTAAAATATACATGAGATTTAGGCTGAGCCTTTCCAGGTAACTTAGATGATAAAAATGATGATGACGGCATTTATATTGTGCCACCTGTTGCTTTCTAAGCTATCACAATGAAATTAAATTGGTACAGATGAATCTTATTTTTGTACAAAGATGAGATAGATTTCCGATACAAGAACAGATATTTCCCATACAAAAACCAAAACAACAATTTTTATGTCAGTAGCAACTTGACAAAACGATTTAACATGATAATTTATACAACACATCCAAAAATTTAAATGAGCAAATATATATGCGAGGGTGGACCCAGAGACACTTGACATGACGAATAAATGGCGGTTATTGCTTGAAAAGAATGATTATGGTGGTCATCAATAGTGAACGCTCTCAGTGACTTTGTAAGCAAGGAAAAAATTGGTCCCACCATACTTTCATTTGAAAGACCTCAGTCCAACCAATATAAAAGCGTAACTAGATTCTACTGCAGGGGAGTCTGCTTCTTCGTTTACAACAGTAAAATATTGGATGGCAGAGATAAAACGAGCTACAACAAGCTACCAACACAATCTGCGATGGTCAACCAAATGAGGTGACCAGGCCCGAAATGGGATAGAAAAACCCAATAAATGTATTGGATGACTGTCGAGGGAAATTAGATACGCAAACTAGCAGTTATGGCAGGCATTTCAATTTACTCTACATCGTATTTTGATAGATATTTTTGACATAATTACTTACAATGGAATGGTAACAGCGTCGTTATGCTTTGCCTTTAAAAATAAATTTAAATATATAGAAAATATTTTAGTTATCCTTTCGAGACTGGAAGCAAGTACCATGGACAGTATGTGCGAATGAGCCTGGTTACACTGTTGCTAGAACACTCTGGCCTTGCTTCCAACGAAAACGGATTACCGAGCTCCTACACTTTCATAAGAAAAGCATTCGGATGATGACTGGAGCCTTAACCGTATTCGCAGGAAACAGTTGTTTGATGAATTGGACAGTTTGGAAAAGGTGCCACTAGCTCTGTTCACGGGATCTTCAGGTTGATTTTAGAAGCTGAAAGAGATCTCTAGGATCAACTGTCAGACGTTCCCCCAATTTCATATCACCCCACCCCCCGTATCATCTTCATCATTCCATAAACAGACATCACAATGGGCCGAAAGGCTTCTGGGTGAACTCCCGTGTATTTGCGAGCGGTCTGTCTAACATAACCTAAGAATAGTTTAGTTACTAAAAAGTAATTTTATTAATTTATCTAATTATTATTATTATTTCTTTATTATTTATTTTAGAATGAATTCATCCATGTATCATACTTCAATTGTGGTATTATTGACATGGTGTTGTTATTATTTTGCTATAATAAAATAAAAATAAATAAACACAATATTCAGCAGACAAACAACATCAGAACAAATATTTTACCAAATATTTACTAAATTCTCTTATATTTTATTTTAATTTCAATTTCAGTCTCATTCTCATTCACATTTATTCAATCATTCGATTATTCGTTTATTTATTTATTTTAACTATTTTATTGATTTTTGAATTGATATTTTGTTGGGATTTATTTTCATTTCGAATATATTAGAACACGTACGAGTGCAAAAAACATGTGCTCACGATATGATTTTACAATAAAAGGGGTCTACTATAAAAATTCTTAGGTCTTCTGACTGTTTTTTTTTTTCAGTTTCATTTCATTTTTCACCTAATTCCAATGAAATGTTACAATACTCGTATATTTTTCAGTTAAATAGAAAATAAAAAGATTTTCTTTGTTTATAGTATTTTGTATGTGAGTTTGATACTTAAGTATATAGAAGAATGTATATTTATATAGAAAATTTGTTTTTGTTTTCTGTCATTCAATCACACTGAAGTTTACTTATGACATTCAGATTCACATGGTTGCCAATTGGACTGACTCATTCAATCATTTTTGCTATAAATTCAATGTAATATCATATTCACTGTCATAACAATAAATATTGTTGTATCTGTGAATGTGTGTGTATTTGTATTTCTTTAAATCATTACACATACTCGTATGTATGTATGTACTATAATATTTGATTTATGCATCATTCACGCGCAATTTATCGATAAAATCAAACAAGACCATCGTTGATATTAATAACGACACAGATACTCAAACAGAAGGACATCCATAAACTCATACACAGATTCTCTTATTTACACGCAGATGATATGCAGAGACAGTAGCAGAAAAGAGTTAAATGATGATACGAACAACTGATTTACAATATTTACTTAAATTATAAATATTTTGATTTCCATTCACAAAATAATAATAATAACAATAACAACAACCACGATGAAGGCAATGCCATGCACTATAAAAAAAATACAATAATAATAAAATATTGTTCAAAAATAAAAACAAAACAAAAAATATGAAAAATATATACAACAAAGGTATATTGTAATATCACAGGCATTCAACCTGACACATGTTTATTCAACTTTTATTTTTCTTGGTTAAATATAACGAGGCAAATGAAAGAGGAGTGGCTATAAAGTTATTCAAGTCTATTTTATAAGCTTCTTCAGTGGTATGGAATACATTCTTCTTTCTTAATTTCAACAGTCTCAAATCTTATGCTTTTATTACAAATTAAATACTTGAAACAAATGGAAGTCATATGTTACATGGTCAGGTGAATCTAACTACTTTCCATCCCACGTCACTTTCCCCCCAGAGCCCGCGTTACCTGGTATAATTGATATTCCACTACACACACTTCAGACGTTCTTCAGTCTTTCTTTAATTAATACTGAGGTGTCATTCTTTTCCACATTTCTATCAATAGAATCACGTGCACTCAATTATCTCTTAAAATCAGCAATAATCTCTATTTTCAAGATCCATCTCTTTTTCTCTACCCACACATAACGATCAGCATCTTGGCAGCACTTGCTGATCGCTACGATTTCATTTATCGTAACAATATAATTTATTATCAGTTACTATTGTGTCAGCAATCACACGAATAATGAATCGATGCTTAGATCGGATCAGGGGACTGAGATTTTATTATTATTATTTTATCCATTTTTAACAACAAATTGAGACACGCACATCTATCATCTTTACTATTATTTTTGCCCACATTGAATTTGACTAAGGCACTTAAAACACGCACACCTTGTAATCTTTCATTACCATTCTTTATGAAATAAAGGTCTTCTGCTTTTTTAATTTTTTTTTATTTTTCTCGACAATCAGATGTTATATTAATAAAGAGCAAGAGCATTCAGGCTAAGGAGGACGCTTTACTTATAAAAATAGAAGGCTTCACTATACTCTGATTAGTTGTTGGTCGCATAACTTTGACTGCATTAAAGGCATCAACCTGATTATAATATAACCACACCTCGTGTACACAATTATCATTATAGATGCATGAATATGGCCGTGTAACGATATTTGTTTAAAAACATTTGCATAATTTTATGCGCATGTTACGCACTCATTCACTCACTCACTCACTCACTCACATCTTCCTTACCCAGTCAGTCATTCAATCTGTCACTCAATCCGCGAATGCGTTTTCATATCTTTTGCAATGTTGAGAATTCATTAAAAAATCATTTTTAATTGTTGAAAAAAAAAAGATTGGAAATGAAAACCATGATTAAATTTATTTATTATTTTCATACGATACGCTCAAGGATATTGAGAATAAACCAAAACTATGAAACTTTATTTTTAAATATTTCTATCAATTTGTTTATTTTTTTTTTTTTTTTGTTTAATGAATTTTATAGATATTGTGTGTTATGTATACAATTTCTTTACTTTTCCACTTGCGCCTTAAACTATGCTGCATTTAATTCATGCATGCGGTGCTTTGAAAAACTGATGTGGTTTTTTTTTTGTGCAACAATTTAAATAAAATAAAATGTTTAAAATTCCAAATGCATAAACACTGGTGCACGCAAAACAAGCCGCAATTATAAATCATAAATCGCCGCAACCACTAATTGCGGTCACAAATACAAATACAAATATAGACAATATACAAAGAGACAGACTCGCCCAATACACACACACACACACACACACACACAGCATTAATTTTCCTATATATTGTATAAATAAGAAATTTATCGCTCAAAATTTATAGAATCTGATGTTAGCAATAATAACAAATAAATAAATAGATAGAAAAAATAAAAATTACAACATAATTACATTGATCTGTCTGGTTTATCGATTAAATAATAATAATAATTGTCTTTAGGCATAGTTTCCACACAGTAATTTTGATCAAAGGATACCCACTCGTAATTTTTGTAAACCAAGAATACCACGAATCATATCCCCATTTAGAACCTTCGACTGTTTAGCTTTCACTTTTGTTTCTTCTCTTGCATCTTTCCATAAATACTTACATCTAACTTAATCCCAACTATTATTACTTATTTGCCTTCCTCTGCTTACCATTTATTTATGTATTATTTTCTTAACAGGTTTGCAGCCGAGAAGAAGTGTGACGCCAACTAACAGAGAATGCAAAAAAGGCACAAATAGCACAGTAAATGGGTTTTATGACATATAACCCTACCTTGGTTACATTGTGTAAATGGCACCTTATTTAGTATTTAAATAACTTTATTATTATAATAGAGAAGAAACTCATAAATAAATATGTTAAATTTTGAAAGAAGTCTTTCCTTTTTTATTAGTAAATTATTTCACTTGAAATATAATTTTTGGTTATTGTCATCGGTTGACATTTGATGATTGTCCCTCAAGCATTGCTGCTTCTCTGGCTCTGCGATGAGCCACCACAAGTAGAATTAAGCCAATAATTAATGCCAGTGCAATGAAATAAGTTATCATTGGATAGCAACTATAGAATTCATCAAAGATATTCATTGGCATCTGCAACATTTTCATCAAGTTGCTCTTGCATGATTGCTTGCATGTTCCACACTGCCCCATTTTTTATTATATATATTGATATTGATATATATGTACGTTGATGAAGTGTCCTTGACCTTACAATATTATTGAAGATCACCGATTAAGGGCAGGCAGGCAAGTTGGTTGGGCTCACCACAACCAAATGGACCAAGTCAAACTTCTTTCAAAATAATTTAGAAATAAAAATTTTGATGAAACTTTCCAAAATGATTTTTTTTTAATAAATGAAGTAAATAAAATAAAATTTTAAAAGTATTTCCAAGGCAATCTTGAAAAAGAAATATTATAAATTTTAAAAGACTTTCATTTCAAGCAAACCGTGAGGGAACTGAGGGAACTCAGTGTGTGTTAGAACCCTAAGACCGATGCCGGTGATAGTCTAAGCTATTGGTAGTGTCTTCCATGCCGATAAGGTGAAAGGCAAACACTGAAGCTGAGAGTAGTCAAGTCGCCAAGCCTCTGTGTGTGCCATCTATACTTGCATGCAGAATTGGGGATCAAAATAAATATCTCAAATACTGAGAACCAATAATGTGTACAAACTGTAAAGACACTAACCAATTTCAATGCTTCCATTTCAGATATAACATAGTAAAGCACAAAAAATATTTATATGTCGTGGCTTTCTTTTGCATTGAAGCTTTTGTGAGTTCCTTACTCTACGCTTTCTCTACTGCATTTATTTTACAGGTTTTTCCAACATCTCCGTTTCAATTTCTATCAAAAGCGATTTGCTTAAGTTTATGACTAAAGGTAATTTAAGTTCTTAATAATTATCTTTTATATCCTTAAAATAATAAGTGAGTAATTTCAATAAATTTTGGTGCTAATTATGACACTTTCAATAAGCGACATAATGTTATATTTGGCAATAATTGAAAGCGACATTAATTGATTGATTATTTGATTGTATTATTGTCATGACAATAATAATAATAATCATGACAATAACAAGACAGAGACCACTGATGTCATGACGACAATAAACTCCAAAGTCCAAAGTTAGCTTTATAAACGCCTATGAAGTGACAGAGGACTACGACAATAATAATTTAGCTACACATTAACATTTTACTCCTGTCAGACGTAATTAATCGATGGTGTGTGTATTGTTTCTTGATGGCGATTCCTGGAAGTTAAACACAAGAAGGATAATGAGACAATAAGAGATGTAAGTAAGTTTAAATGTAAATTGACAGGTTTTGAATGTAGGTTAACTGGAGTCATAAGACAATTCAACACTTGTACTAAGAAATGTGATCATTACTTTAAGATTTTGTATGCTTCGAAGATACTTTCTCTAATCTCTCATTCTCACTCTATTTCTCCTCTCTTGGCTTTCATTTCTTGTGTATTTCAAAACCAAGTTTCCTGTTGTGCCCTGTAATCAACACTTGTAAAATATAAAACCCAAAACAACAGGCATTGCGACTATTTTCGTTAACTTGCCATCGCCATCTCATCATCATCATCATCACCACCGTACTTAAGTTCAAAATCTTGCACCCTTGTTACTGAGCTGTCATTACAATTTCCAAAACAACAGAGAAAAATACAAAACTTGAGGCAAAAAAAAAAAAAACATATTTGAACTTGAAAAACGGATGAAGAAGCAACAATCCAACAAACGAATGAACGATGAGAAAATCAATTATGTACAACAATTTTGCTACGCCTCTTTTTCTTTGGGTTCACTTCCACATTGCCATTGCTTTCGTTAGTTACAACTGACACATGTCAACTGCAATCAAATACAATTTCAAAGACAATGAGAAAAACCAAAAATAAAATAATCATAGTTACCACAAAACAGGCCACAAGCAAAAACCCCAAAAGACATCAATTCCTCATACCCCATAACAACACAAACCCAACTAAACCAAAGGAAACCAACAAAATCCACACAGTTTCGCATTGAAATCAAATGAATGTTCTCGGTTCTGTTCTGTTATCCTATTTTCTTTGTAATTTTCTTACTAATTTAATTGTATTCAATTTTCATCAGACAAAAAGTTTCCTGTTCTTCTCTTCCTTAAATCTATTATTTTACAATATATTTTAAGCCCACACACACACACACACATACATACATACATACACACACACACAGTAATTTGTTTTTTCTCTTCGATGCACGTCTTTTAAATGTGACTTTAGTTAAACAAACGCCTTTTCTATTTTTTACCCACACATACTACATACTAAATCCACACATCCTTTCTTCATTCATTTTTTCTACACATACTCATACTTAAGTAATTTGAAAACAATTTTACTTTTAATGCCAAAACATGTAAAGTTTTTTAATTGTGTACAAATTGGCAACATTTGCTGAAACCACAAGGAATCGAAATAAAACGCCTCACGTCATCAACGAGGCGAGCACCAAAATTGTTGTAATTGTTTGGGCAAAAAGCGTTGAAAGTTCTTCAGATGCCAAACATTTTCGTCACATGTTGCACTTTAGACTTTTCGCACTTATATAAGTAGTACAATTTCTTTCACCCTGATCTAGTAAATACTACAATACTTTGTCAGGTTTCTGTAATTATTTTTAATTGAAATTCGAAACCGCAAAAAGATTGGCAGCAGTAACAAACAGCATCACAGCATCAGCATCAGCTTGTGGTTGTTCTAAGTTCTAAGTTAAGTAAAGAGAAATTGGGTCTTTTGTTGTTAACAGCATCGTGGAAATTTAAGATTTTAATGGCAAATGAAAAGAAATCTGAAACTTTAATAACAATCACACATTTTGATTACAAAATGTCGTTGTTAATAAGCTCGGTTTGTTTTCAAAAAATGTTTATGTTTATCTTTTTTATATATCATTTTAAGTATCCCAAAAAAAAATAAATAAAGCAATTTATTTTGAAGCATTTTTAGTATCTTTGAAATCAAATCATGTCAAATTCCACCTGCGCAGGTTATTTATGACCACGCTGAAAAGTATGTTACTACTAGATACATACGTCTGTCTATCTTAAGTAGAAATCAGTTTAGAAAGTTTGTCAATGACAGTTTTAACATTTTAGATTATATCAAAACTGATTTATATTATTCACATAAATATTTCGTAAACAAATGTTGAAGCTTTTACTATTCTTGGATGTGGCCTTACTATAATATAAATACATTTCATTGAAGAAACTAATTTGTGAACAAATTTCCAAATTACCTTTGACAACTTGTCAGAAACAAAATATTTTATCATAGACAATAACATACTCATGCCAAAAAAACTATTGTACTACTTCTTCAGTTTCATTTGATAATTTTTACACTACACAAAAAAAATGGTAAGTTTTAAAAATCCTCATTTAGAAAACAACCTTCTTTGTAAAGAATCTTAAGTCCTTAAAAGTATAAACTGCAGAATTGAAGATATAGTTTAACTTAGTTAAGGTAATTTCAAACGATGCACATAAACTTAATAAGGACACATTGAGGAACCATAAGAAGAAGAACCATAATTGTCTCCTCTAAATCACTTTCGTCACCTGAATGTTATCAAGCAAATTGATTCCAAGACTTGGTATATAACCTTCTTCTGTATTAATCCATTAACTCACACAGAATATTTTTGAATATTTCTTCTTACATTAATGAAAATGAGATACACTTAGCATATTCTAGCATGAAATATCTTATTTGTAATAAAAGAACTTACTTTGTATGACAAGTTCGCTTGCATCGATTTAGGAAATGAGTAAATTTTAGAAGACTTTCAAAAGAGCATTCAAAACAAGTCTAAAAATAAAATTTAGATTATAAGATTCTTACTAAAGAAACTTGATTTTTATGTTGTCAAAATGTGTAACAAGTTCTCCTTGAATATCAATGAATCTTTTACTTTTATTTACTCTACACAAAATATGATGTTCATAACAAAGTGAAAATGTGATTTGATGGCATTTTCTTAATACAATGTGTGTCCCTCACCTCCTCCTACTCCTACTCCTCCCTTCTATTCTATTCTATTCTATTCTATTCTATTTCTATTCTCTTTCATTTCCTTCTTAACAAACACAAATTCATGTAATATTATTTAGTTTAAGTTAAAGTGTTTTGTTTGATTTTATTGCTTAAGTTTCAAGTCATAAAGCTCATTAGAGCGTTGAAATTACATCTACTCGTATAATATTATTTGACAATGTCTGTGACTCCACTGTACTTGGTTTGTGCTGGTGCTGGTGGTGTTGCTTCTGACTAAGGATGTTGTCCCTTTCAATTGATGTTATTACCCTGAATAAATTTGTCTAAAATGTTTTTGTTGTTCATACTTCTTAGTTTAGTTAGAATGGTTGATGTTGTTGATGGTGATGGTGATGGTGATGGTGGTTAGTGATGATGATGTTGTTGGCATTTCATCTTCAGATGAAACACTTAATTAATGATAAAGATGTAATACAACTCAACTCAACTTGCACTATTTGCACTTTACTTACGTGTGCGTGTGCGTTATGATATACAAAACATACTCAGCTTACAAAGTCATAATCGTGTTATAATTTTAAGTTTGAGTATCTTCTTTTGGCGTGTGTGGGTCAACTAAGAACAGTGTTTGTAAGTACTATATTGTTGTTCTACATACTTGTTACATATTTTGAGTTTAGTTTATGTTACTCATTTCTTGTACAACAACAATAATAACAACAAGGCTAAGTCTGCTCTTGCGTTAAACCCAATCAAAATTTATTCAAGTTTTTAAGTCTTACAGAGGTAAGTACGACTATGTATGACTATAAGATATAAAGTTTAAATGCCATTAAATTGAGCATTATTTCCTGGAGCATCTGGAAATTCAGTTTTTTCTTGGCATTTACAACAAGTAACAAGCTTGTAATTTGAATTGGAAACTAAATAAGCTTCCTGTTTTACCCCCAACTCACCCTCTATCTCTCTCTCTCACGGGCTCACCAGATCTTCATCCCTATGTCATCATTTGCCTTGTCATCGACAAGTTCTAGTTATCGTCGTAGTCGTCATCATGGTTGTCGCCTATCTAAATAATACATTTTTATTATTGGACATTGCCAAGTCAGGTCTTGCCAAAAAGATACAAAAGATGAAAATCCAACTAGGAAAGGATAGACTCAATTCGACTCAACTAAATTGTGACATTACAAAAGTGCAAATGCATAGAAGGGAAGAAAGACAAGCAGGCAGTCAGACAGACTGGCAAAGGACTAGAAAGTCTTACACACCTACTTCTTTCAAAACACAAAAAGTCGAACAAAAATTGAATGAAAATTTACATGAGAAGAAACTTGGGAAAAGTCCACTTGAACATTGAGTGCTCGTATCTATATGCATGACATATACTTACTTACTTACTTACTACATACTTCGTGTCTGTTGGGGCCACAAATGGCTCAAAGTATTTGTTGAACATTTCTTTTACTTTCTTTTGTTGGTATTCTATTTGTCGCTGTTGTTGTTGTTGTTTCTGTTGTTTTTGCCTTGAACAAGTGGACAAGAAACCAGCATTCAAAATTGTTTGCATTAAGGCAAGAAATTGTATAAGTTTTTTCTTTATTTTTTTTTTGTTCTCTTAAATTGCAACTGAAAATTTACTTTTTCACAATCAACAATGAATTGACTACAAGTAAATGAGCAAAAATTCCTAATGAAGAAGGCTGGCGAACCAACACTAGACAATAGATAGCAGCTGGAACAGAAACTGTATTTTTCAAAGTACTCGGCCTTCAGATACTTAGAGATCGGGGCAGGGAAAGAGATAGGGAGACACAAAGATGGAACACACTTCGGACAACGTTTTTTGCTCAATGTTGATTCAAGTGTCCGCAAATGTAATTTGAAGAAAATTAATTAAATTTTATTGCATACAAAGCAAATGCGCTCAGGAGTACAACAAATACATAATGAGGAGAAGAATGAAGTTTTCCAGTTGGGGAAAGAAAGAAGGTAAGCATAAGAAAAGTGCATTAAGTAAAAGCGCAAGTTTCTTTTCTTTCTTCAATTTTCTTTTTATTTTTGTTATCCATTCTTCTTTTCCTTCTTTTTCCTTTTAGCACATTCTGTATTATTTTGGTAGCCTTTAGCATTGTCGTAATACTTATGTTGCCTGGAAATGGAAAGAAAAGAATAGAAAAATAACAAAAGTATGCAATTCTTGGTTCACAGTGGACTTTGGAGAATTAAAGAGAGAATAATTAGAAATTTTGTTTAGTTTTATTAAAAGAATGGAAGTCATTTGTATGCAGGTGAAATAACATTTGTTTATTTTAAATCAACAATATCTTAACCTTTATTAAGATGACTAATCAATTTGTAGAGTATAGAACAATCTATTAAAGTATAGTATAACCGACTCTATAACAATTAGACCCCATTTAAGAAGCTTTATTTATTATAATTTAATTTAATATTCACGTTCTTCTGCAGTTGGCTCTCTGTTTTCAACAACAAAGGTAAGCTGAATGCAATTGGTCAAAAGTCTTCAGAGAAGTTCAGTTTGTGCTTATGAACTATCATATTTTTAAAACTGGAACATTCCTGACTCATCCTAAGTTACTGACCATCTCGCTTGCAATAAAAGACCCTATCGGATTGCTTTTAGGAAGTGTATATGTTGCGGGTTTTTCAGATAATTCGCAATCTTACATCATGCATATATATTTTTTTTTTTTTTTATATCGGGAGGAATGCATCGAAAGTTGCCCGGTCTACAACCGGAGTGTGCGGGACTTTAACCTCGCTAAAAACTCCCGCCCCATGTCCTAATGTCCACCGTTCATCTGGTGACATTGAAATGTTGTGCCATACAGGCTGAGATAGTTTTGGTATCTCCTCTATTCCGAGATCTGGGCTATTTAAACAACCCCAACCACTAAAAGTATACTACAAAAATTAACTAAAATAGCTTTTTGATTTTCTGATACTGAAACTGTTTTTGTTTTTTGTTGGTAATCAAAGTACAACAGTGAAAATATAGTGATACTAAGAGAGGAAACAACCCATGGAAGCAGGGTTGGGTACCCTAATATACTATAAGAACTCAATTCAGAGTTACATTTTCCACCAAGTCACTTCCATTATTATAAGTTTATCCAGAACTTTTCTCTGATCCGCTTCATAGACATTGCAATAGTATTTTGAAAACTATACATAACTCTTAAATTTATTCAATTTAAAAACATGTTTTTCCATTGTTTTCATTATTAAACATCTAACAAATAACATGACATTATAAGTTGCTTCAAAAAATGTTATGAAATAAAGTTATTCCTCATCACTTTTATGGAATTTTCTCTGAAGACATTTCACTTTTCATTTCTAAATTGGCTCGCAACGTCAAGTCAGGCCAAGTCAGCGAAGTCAAGTGAAATGCCAAACAATGCGTAGCCATGCCACAGTATGCATCACTAAAACAAAGCAATTTAGCGTTGTTCATATTTTTCAGTCCACTTTTATATATAATTTATGGTTTATCTAATTCAGGGATGGGAAATACTTACGATACAACAATATATACTATAATTTTTAAATTCTTTATAAAAATAAAAATCTTCATTAAATTGATGAAAATTTATTTTTTATTATAAATACGATTTTGGAATTATTATAAATACGATTTTTATGATATTTAATCATCTAAGAACTAAAGAAGTCTGTCATATTAAACCTTAGTGTTTGCCAACCCTTAAACACAATTTTAAATTCCATAGTTTCTCCTCACTTTACCTCACTCCTCCTCTCTTCCGAACTTTCATCTTCAGTTTCGTTGAAGACGACAGAACATTGTCAACTTTCATTTGTCATTGTGCACTTCTGTGTCAAGTAGGAAAAACAAATGCTAAAGGAAAGGCAGCAACAACAGCAAGAACAAGGAAAACAAAGATCAACAACAGCAGATGTTGACAAGTAGAAACCAGGAGCAGGCAAAAGCCATTGCATCGCATCTCAACGCATCTCAACTCATTGTAAGATGTCTTCTTTCCAAGTAAAAGCATAAGATATCGAATAAGCAAACAAAATGCATTTGGCCATTTTATGCTACTTAACAGCGAAATATACTGGAATGCAACCCTTACCTCCATAGTACTTACTACTTCATACATCATGGTATAAAGCAAAAGCAACCAACATTCTTCTTGGTAAACATAAGGGACACATATAGTAGTAGTGGTAGTACAAAACGCAAAAGTGAGATACTTAATAGTCAATGGAAGCTACTCATATTGATGTGGTGCATATGAGTAACAACTACTAGTGAACTACTAGAATGTCATCCTATAACATAGATATTTACTATACATATCACATATGTATGTATTATATATACTCATATATACTTATATATCAATGCCATGCTATCTTTCGTTTAGTCCTTTTGCTCCTTGGTTGGTTCGTTCGCTGGTTCGTTCGAAATCCATTAGCAACTAAAGTGAAATTCATTGTTTTAAGAAGTGAATGTTGCACAAATAAATTGAGTTGTGGCATAAAAAATTCACCTGTTACATGTATGTAGACTATGCATCTACACACTATACATTTAATTTTTATTAACTTTACACTCTCTCTCTCTCTCTCACTCTCTGTCTCTGTGCCTGTGTCCACTCTCTTTCTTCTTCTTTTTATATGTGTGCCTTTTGTAAAAGATATTGAAATCAATATATGGCAAAAAATAAATTTACTTTTGGTTACACAAAATTTTCTAAATTTCTTCTTTATTTATTTATATTTTTTAATAAAACTCTATTTACAGAAATATGAATATGAATGTCATTTTATCAGTTTCTACTATTCAACACAACTTTGACCACAAATGTTCCCAATATTAAATTCATAGAAGCATAAATTGGGAAATAATTTTCCATTTTTTCCATACAAATTGCAATATTTAAAAAAAGAAACAAACAGATATTGGGTTATTCAAAGAGTTAAGTCGGATTTTTCAAAAGCATGATCTTCAAATGTTTGCGCACGTTTGCTTCGGTGGGACTTCCAAATTTGAAAGCAAATAGACATTCAATATTCCATTTGATATCTCTTAGCATTGTTCAGAAACTCACTATAGTATGAGCTTCAAATGAGTTGAAAGAATTTCATCTAACTAAGCAAATAAATCACTCAGAACAATATTTTTGAGGTGATATAATGAATGATTTTTTAAGAGTATGAAATGAAAGGATGTGATGATGTCTCTTGATATCCATAAACCACATACAAAGATAGTCAATGGTGAAATGCGTTATCAGATCCTTAACAAATTTCTCGCAGAGAACTTGAGTAATTCTGAACATGGAACTAACAAGATGTCCAGGGGACAGATTTATAATTGGAGTTCTCTGTAATTATTAATGTATCCATTTGTTTTCCACTATAATATTTTTAAAAACATTTTTAAATTACAATGAAAATGAATTATAGAGTAGAATAGCCCTGATGATGATATGCGCGGACGTAGTTGGATGTGTTGTCAGATCTTCAATATATTGTCTACTTCCGAAGACCTTGACAAGTTCCTTGCAGACAAATTAAGGATGTTTTCTTGCAATTGACCAAGAAATGGCTGATGATATTACGAACATTATTCACCTTAAAAATCTAACTTAACTTTTTGAACAACCCAATGAATGTAATATTTTTGTTGTGTAATTTTTAAAAACTTTTCCCTTTATTTTGTAGCCTTTTAGACGTGATCATTTTGGAATTGGCAATAATTGCGTGTACGACAAGTTGAACATATTGCATTTCAATGTGGCAACAATGAATATTAGAAAAAGATGAAAAAACATGAAACAGAAAGAGGAAATAAAAGTGACATTGCACATTGTCTGGGGCAAAAATACAATTTAATTTCGAAAAATATAAGAGAAATGAGAAAAAGGAAAACATTGACAAAATTTTAGTTCAATCTTTTCCATTTTTTTCTCTAATTTTTTTTTTTTTTTATTTTACTCTAAAAATTTGCTTCATTTTAATTTTATACCCTAAAATTGCAAATTTTACAAAACACAGGCAACTTAATTGGGTAACAACAAACACACATTCGCATGTATCTACAACATATGGATATACCATATAAAAGTATATTGTGCATGAGGTTTATGTGTGGCATACACCCAATTGTTGCAAATACAATAGATACAACAACAATAACAACATTTTACTATAGTCCAGATTCTTGTTCAAAATGAAGGCTCAAACATTTTTGTAGCTAATTAGACTATAGTCATTGATTTAAGCCACATGCTTTTCGAAACTATTTTTAAATTTCTCTATTATAGTTTAAGGTTATTTTATAATTAATTTTGTGGTTTCTCTGGAAAATTAATAAAAATATTAAAACTGATTATTTGCATTCAAAATTTGTTTTGCCTTTGATTTTCTTGTTTCCCTTTTAATCTCTTTAACTTTTCTTGATCAAGAAAATAATATCATGTAGAGGAACACATATCATTAATATATGTATATGGAGTCACTTATATTTCAATAAAATGACAATTTATAAACATGAGTTCTTTGTACTATATTCTCCAGCACTTGCCACAATTCCCCAGGCTGTCAAGTGAGTCCCAAGTTAACACAAACTTTACAAGGTGTACAAGGCAAAGAATGTGCGTAATAAAAACCATTTTTATTGCGTATTTGACAATATATATTTCGAGTAAAGCATGTCACCTCGAGATACTTTTCCCTTGTACTCGAAAGCATTGTCTTCTCAAGTATTTCATTGTGTAAATCTAAATAATTTGGCAATTTTATGCTGATTTTATGAGAAGAGATAAAAATATAAACCAATTCACTTTTAATGCACTTCATCTTTTCTCTTTTTTTTTTTGTGTCCCACACAAGAGAACAGGAACAGAAAAGCACTTAGCTTGATAAGCATAAAAGGACTTGCATTTGATTAAAAAATTTTCAACTAATAAAGGTTAGTTGTTCTTTTCAACCAGAGACTTTAGTTGACCAGGCCAAGCCACACGGCGTATGCGTATTCCCGGTGCACTTTACATTAAGTGAAAAAGTTTATGCGCGAAACAAAGAAAAAAACTGGTTGAAAATTAAAAACTGTTTAAAGAGGAAGAGTTCATATACTACGTCTATGTGAGTATCTTTGTGTGTAGAAGCAGAAGTTGGCCTCTTCCTTAATTAACCGCGTTGCAACTTTTTAAATTGTTTCGAAGCGCCGCCACCGTTGAAGTGAATGCAGGTAATCTGAGTGCGCTCAACTTAAGTGAAACGAACTTACTTCAACTATTTCAACAAAATTCCCCCAAAAAACAAAAAAATGTAAAAAAACGAAATATAGAAACTCAACTCAAAAGAAATATTTTAACATGAAAAGCACGCGCTATACAAGGATGAATCACAGGGAGAGACAGAGGTAATGGCAACTTTTGGCAAAGTAATGAAAAATCAAGCGAAACTTATGCATTTTAATGCCAGCAAGCGGTTGATTAAACTTGCAGCAACTTCGATTTTGACTTGCAGGCAAGGCACAAGCAAGTGGCACATCAAAAGGCGATGACTTTGGGAAAGTTTAAATTTGTTTTTCATATTTTTAAATAATAAAACATAACAACAATCTTGCATCATCATTACAATATAGGAAATGAAAATAAGGAAAAAATATTAAGAAATTTAATTTTAAGAAATTAAAATTTAGGTTGAATGTGAAGAATTCCAATTCTAATTAAAGACAACCAAATAGACTAACAAAAATAAAAATCTTGAATGAAAACATTTGAAGTACAAATGGAAAGTAAACAAACAAAAAATCCAATTTCCCACAACAAAACAAGTCTCAAATATCATTCTCAACCAAACAAACAACAAAGTAAATCTGCTTACTTTGCTATTTTTTCACCATTTTTTTTCGATATTCAAATCCCTAATGCCCTTTTCCAGCGAAAGTTTAGCATTCGAAACCCAAACCTTGTACAATATCAAACATAATTCATTGAGCAAAAGGTGTTGATTTGTCATTCGTTTATCTATTGTAGACTTCTTTTTGCTGCCCTTGCCAACTGTCAGTAAAATTTTGTGCGTGCATTTAAATTTTCCATCGAATGAATGCTGAACGAGTAAAAAAACCAAAAAAGAGAAAGAAATTTTGACATTTTCATTGAATGTTGTTCTAACAAAAAGATAGAAAATTTAAAACACAGAAACAAATGCAATCAAGTTTCCTCATTTTTTTTTTTTTTTTTTTTTTTTGGCAATTTTTTAAATAATATTTTTTCATAATTTGTCTCCACAATAAATATTATGTTTGCCTACAAAATGATATCCATAAATTTCATTCAGTCTCGCTGAAAGTGAAACTTCAAATTATGTACAATAGAAAGAATTATGATGTATGGAATAAACTTTACATAAATAAAAACATCATTTTTTTCATTGTTCTATATAATTTAAAAAAAAAAAATGTATAAAGTATATCAATTGAATAGTGTTACCAGACTGTTTTGGTATACAAAAGCTAAACAATTTTGAAGAAAAAAAAAATAAATAAAAGAAGCCTTATGCTGAATCTGGAACTGTCAGCTAGTTTTGTAAAAAGCATATAAATATCTCTTTGTGAGGTAAAACGAACTGTCTTCTAATATCCGCTCCTTTTGTTTCACACTCCGTAATTTTTTTTTTATAATCTCTTCCTATTCAATGGTGCTTATAACTTCAGGAACGAGGTATTCTTCCAATAACCCTGAGCATTTCGTCAATTTGACTTCTCTATACCAAAACCTATCCCGGTATGTTTGTACTTACTATCATTTTCAATGATTTTGTTTGCTGTATCTCATCAATAATGCACCAAACAATCTGGCAGCACTTTTTCTCCGTTTCCATTCAATTTTTTCCATATTTAAATATGACATAAACACAAATATTGCATAAACTATACAAAAAACTACATACAATAATAAAAAATTTTGTTCAGTAATACAAAACATGTGCACAAATTTCATGCAAACTCTTCTTTTCTTACATCCACATCCCCCCCCCCCCACCTTATTGGAAATGACTCATAAATACGGGTAAATAAAAACCTGTGTTTGTGGTGTATGTGGTCTCTATGTGGGGTAAAAATTTACAAGGAAAAAAATAATACAATAGTCGAGATCTACATACATGTAAATAAATGTTGGTTGGCATCAAAAGCAGTTAAAAAGCAGGTAAACAATGGCATTGAAAGGCAAAGTTGAACTATATGCCACTGAATAAAGTTGCCACAATAGCAGCAACATGACAGACGCCATTTGTGTGATCCTACTCCATTCGTTTGATTCCTTTGCAGATTTGCTCTTTGCTCGTTGCATTGCCGCTTTGTTGTATCTTATTTAAACATGCAAATAATTATACACACAACAATCTGTGACTTTTTTGACTCATTTATTCATGCTCTCGATAAACTTTTGTTTGGTTTGTTGCCAACAAACAACAATCGTGGCAAGGCGTGGCCAGTCCGTGGCTCCACATGGCAACCACGACAATACAAATACTATAATATAGAGTATATGCATAGAAGTGTATGATATGTGTGTATGTATTTTTAAATATTGTAGTTGATACCAAAGTAACTGCAATATTTGTATTGTATTTCTATTGTTGTTCAAATGTTTACATGCCAAATTATGCAAAAATGCAAATATACAAATATTTACGAAGCGAAAACATTCATACTCAGATGCTGATACTCTCGCTTTTCACACACACAAATACTCATATAAACAAAGATACCTACCTATATGTATAAAATATATTGAAAAGTATCTTATACATTTCAATACTTACATGCATAAGTATAAGTGTGTGTAAGGTTTTTTGTATATTATATTTCTTGTAACTGCAATCGATTTTGTTTACGAAATTGCTGTCAAAACAACTTAATGACATGTTTCACTGCAGTTCTACTATCTGTGGTTTGTATAAAAAAGGAGTCAACTTGGCTTTGTTTGTTGCATAATTATGCATTTGAATTATTAAACGCAGAAAATCCTTGTATTCTAACAATTGTGCCTTTCATCACAAAAAATTATTAAAATAAAGTGGACTTTTGATTTTTCTTTTTTTTTTCAAGATTTAACAAAAATTAACACAAAACAAAAATATATTAGTCAATATTTTTAATATTAACCTTGTAAAGATGTTGAATAGCTTTTTATTGGGAAAAGTAACCGCTTTAATAATTCGTTACATTGAAAAATGGGATTTTAAAATATTAAAACATTTAAGTCTCTACCAATGAACTCCTCGAATATTGCATAACATATTAAAATTCTTCGATCTGTATGACAGTAACTGCTTTTTTTAACACATACTTAATAAATCATATAATAAAAAAATTTATAAGCGACTAAAGTAACCACTTAAATAATTCGTTATATATAAAATAAAAGTTTTAACTAATGAATATATCGAATATTGTATGACATAAGAAAATACTTTTAATTGCATAAAAGTAATCCCTTTTTTAATTCGTTACTTCATTAATACGATTGAACTGATACAAAAAACCCATTCGTTTAACATTAGAAAAAAGTATGGGAACAAAAAATATTTATGACAAAAGTAACCGCTTTAATAAACCGTTACATAGAAAAAATAATTTAGGAAATTAAAAAGTGTATATGAATATAACATATACACTTTTTAATTTCCTAAATTATTTCATTGATTTTTATAAAAGTAATTGCTTTTTCAATTCGTTACTTCACTACTATGATTTTTATTAAAATGGACTTCTTGAGTGTATATCATTTGTTTTATTAAATATTTCATTGCTATAAGTTAGTGATAGATATATTAATTAAATACATAACATAAAAAAACAAAAATTAATTGAAACAAATTAAAAAATTAAAACTTATGTTTCTATACATTCATTACTATTCCTTTTCATCCAAATAAAAGCGTAAAAGTTCATCGAAAACTATCTCATCGAATGGCAATGGCTTCAATTCAGAGATATTCTTGTATTTTTCATAGCTACTGTACTTCTCCTTAATAGCATGTAGGACATTCCCAGAAGACTCAGAAGCGTAGACAAATGTTGCATTTAAATCGATCACTGGTTGTTTTAAATCAATTAGATTATATTTTGTAATCGATTTGAGATTAATTGACCAGATCGGTTGACCAAGGTGATAACGTGCCAATGCAATGGAAGCTGCTGATATTTTTGATGGAAGATATTGCAAGAAGCTTTCACCATTGAGCAAAAACAATTCAATGTAAAACGTCAAATACTTAAGCTCACTGGGCATTTTCAACATAACCGAATAAATATTTATGAATTCATAAGCAGTTGGTGTATTCAAGTTAAATTCAAGTAGTTTGAGTTGAAAATTTTCCAAATGTTTCAGTTGACCTCTTGTGTATCCATTGCTGGTGATGGCGACAAACTCATTAATGCCTTTGTATGGGTACTCCTCGAATTTAGATGCAATGAACAAAGAAGAAATACCAACTAATGATAATTTAATGCGCATCACTGACATCTTACTTAAAGTTCGATCTAAATACTTCACAGCCCGATAGAAGGTCTCTGTCTGCATATTAAGCTCTTCAGAAACTTGCACAAGCCAATCAATTAAGATAGAACGAATGCCATAATTTATTTCAGTCTGACGACACATATAATTTGGTATTGGCAGATGTTTTCCCTCACTTTCACAAAAGTATTTCAGGATATCACTTTGATAATCTTCAACATTGTTCACATGCTCACGGTCCTTACACATAATTGTTTTGCTATCCAAACAATTGGCAAAGGGCTTATCACTAACGTTATAACGTTCTTCCACCTGATCATTGCTATCTTCATATAAAGAGAAACACTGCATTTTAGCCTTTTTCTCCAAATCGCCAGTGATGAAATTAGTATCTTCTACATAGGTGCTAACGCTTCGTTTCTTCAGTTTGTTGGATTCAGATCCGGTAGCTCCAACGCTAGCATTGAAATTGTGTTCTGACAGTGGTTCCTTGTTCCCCAAAACAGTTTTTGCTTGAGCTTCGTCCCAGAAATTTTCTTTATTTTTTTATATTTATAAATTGCTGCCATTGCTAATTTGTTTTTGGTAAAGCATTTGAGTTTCATCAGGGCTTATTTTTTATAAGGTCCAGGACTTTGTACTTTAAGATTGCCAAGGTAAATACATAGCTTACAGTAAAGTAAAAATTAATCAAAAGTTGAAATAAAATAATGCGATTGACCAAACATTTGACAGTCTAATTTTGTATTAATGTATTATTGCAATGCAACATATAACTTTCGATTTCTAAGTTACAAATTCAACATCATTTCTGCTTCACTCTTCTAATTTAATTTAAAAGAAAATAAACTCCTTGAAATACTTAAATCTCATCTAAGATTATTATCATTCCTTAATAAAAATGAATAAGTTTATCCATCAAATTGTATTTTATTATTAAAATCAACTCATTAAAATATCAAAATTTTACCTCATTCTAAGTAGTAAACTTTTTAACTTAATCTCTAATGCTTGTGCTTAATTGATTTTCATATACTTCAAAGGACTCTTCAATCTTTAAGCATTTCAAATGAGATAATCAATTATTATTGAAAGTGCATTTCAAATGAACATAAAATGAAAGTAATGAATTTATATTCATATAATTTATTGTAGAGTTCAAGTATTTTCGACTTAATGTTTTTAAATAATTTATTTAAAAAGCGCGTAAATCAACAAGTTCGCCTATTTATTTCAATTATTTTGCCACTTTGAAAACTTTAATTGCGTTTCCCGAGCCATTAATCTACTATATTATATATATATTTTTTCGATGTGCCGCCCTCTCCCATCTACATATTTGTTGCGGTTGCTGATGTTATTGCGTGAGGCCACGCCCAATCTCATGCCACCTCAGGCTTCTTCAAAGGAATTAGTGAAATTATTATACAAAAATACAAAATTGTATATAGAAGCGACAAAACGATTGTATACAATATTTACGTATTAGCTTTTTCTTCTTATCCTTGTTATTCCTACTGTTGTTATTTGGTTTCTGGCTTTTAATTTTGTAGTTCAAAATAACTGTGTTAGGTTGTTATTGCTGTTGCTATTCTATATAATTCAACAATATTCGCTTCTATTCTATTGCTAAGATGAATTATGAAATGAAAATGAAGGAAAAGTCAATTTTTGCCTTGGTAAATGTTAATCTTATTGGAGCGTGGCCGAGATCGAGGCTAAAGAAAATACGCATGAGGGGCATATGATGTGGTAATGTGCCGTGAGGTTTTTAATTATTTAATTATATAGAAAATAGTATAGTAGCTACAGAAACAGAAACAGCAACAGCAACAGAAGCTGAAAATTGTTTTAAATGTTAATGAATTAGTGATTAGTGAAAATTGCTCAAGGTTTCTTTCATAATTAAATAAAGCTAATTTTAAAATTTTGTTTTAAATCTTTTTGATGTCATGGTCTTTTTGCTAATATATATGAAAATATATTATTATATTTATAATAATCATATACAAATAAACGATGTGAAAATGAGAAATAAAATATACGAAAATGAGAAATAAAATATACAAAATAAGCATCTTTTTTTTTTCTTTTCCCTCAAGTCTTTCTTTTTTTTCTTTTACTCTCTTCAGCAATATTAACCAGATAGCAGACGGCAAACATGCTTGACAAATTGGCCTAACTATGAATCGACACACATATCAAATAAAATTGAATTGGAAGCATCAATTCATTTCTTATCATCAATCCTGACTAACAATAAAGTGGCTAACTTAATTTATCTTTTAGCTTTCTTATGAGAATATCCCATTCATTTTCGATTCTTATTTAATTTATGTATATTTTTTTCAATCTTGTAAACATGCTTTTAGAAATAGCAGTCCATTGCGCAATTTACACCTCTCCGTATTCGGGCGAAGTATCAGTGGCAACATACCTGGACTACACTGCAATCAAACTGCCTTTTCCAAGCTGCACAATTTCTTCAAAGTTTCTCTGATGATTTAGTCATATAGTCAAAGCGCTAGAACATATTGATCAATCACCAAACATATGCTAATTTTAAATTCGTGCTCAGACGTAGCACTTATCCCACATTACTATTTAATGACAATCAACTTCCGAAAAGAATCCATCACAGGTAATTAGGTAAACACGTCGATAAAAGAATGACATGGGCTCACCATTTAAGATGGATTCACTCATAGACAATGAAGAAATACCACTGAAACCTAAAAGCAACCATGTCAAGCAAGTTTGTCATCTGTGGCCGCCATATAGAGAAGAATCACATATACTCGTATTATGATGATTTCCTTCTTCAAAAGTATTCAATTTAACAACTTATTCTCAACTTTATTAAATTACATACTCGCACTAATAATAATATCACACTTGACCCACACCTCATTAGAACCTTGACCTCATTTGTTAACAGACAACGTCACATGTTTGAATTATGTATAAAAATGCATTTACATATAAAATTTATATATGTTGTATATCATTCTAAAAAACCAAGCAACTTATGCCCAATGTATTTAACCCTGACAAAATCTTCTGACACGTTCATACCACTCAAACCACTGAACGACGTCAGCGATACATGACATCACTTGTAGTGAGTTCCCATATTGGGCGGACATCTACTACACTATCTTCTATGTGTGAATTTTTTGGTTGTGGGTTCAAGATGATTTAACGAAATTAAATTAAAATTTCAAAAACTGAAACTAAAGTTCAGTAAAAGTCTTGACATGACTGAGTTTGGTTATCTGGAAACGATGTGGGACCGGAATAAGTTAAATCTTCCAACCTCTAACAAGAATCTAACCACGAAGGCACACACGACGCACTTGGACACGTGCCTGGTGACACATTAGTATGTCAGATAGACTCACTCACTGACTGAATAACTGACTGACAGACAGACAGACAGTTAACAAGACTGACTCACTTAAAAGAGTCAAAGTCGTCGCCACTGTTGTCGTTCTTTATGCTCTTTTCATGCGTTCATGGTTTAGTACACATCAATGTAACCTACAAGTGATGATGATTTTTGTTTTGTTTTTTTTTTTTTGCTGTTGAGTCGTCAGCTGAGCTTAGTTAAGGGCAGTCCTTGACGCTTTGGGTGGTAACTCCGGTACCTTAACGTAACAACATAAATTCAGTACCATGAACTTTTTAATTTATCTGAAGCAGTTTACAGTTTATGTCGCTTATTCCCTTCTTGCCTCTTTGTTACCCTTTCTTGTTGTGAACTTTGTTCGGTCCCCCACCTTCTATGTGTATCTTTCTTACAATTCTTTCAGTTTCTTATTCTCATCTCTGCTGCTGTTATTTATTATGCAAATTTTTATGGAAGAAGAAGCTTATAGCATTTGTAATCCTTTTAATTTTTTATTTTACACATGGGAGCATCTCATCTTCTTCTAGTACACTCTGCTCATTTTTTTCTTTCCATTTTTCTTATGTATTGTGCCCCTTGAAATCATTTAGCCATAGTTGTCAAACAAACACCGGAAAATAAGTATAAGAGCCAACAAAGTCATATTCTTACAATAAATGACAGCACGTCAAAGTATTTTTCTCACCTCGATTTTTCATTTCATTTATGTTATTTGCTGATATATGATGATGATGTATTTGTATTGTATGTGACGCTTGTGTGAGTGTGTGTGAGAGTATCTTTTGTGATACATGTTTATTTGCCTTTGGCTCATTGTGTTTACCTTTATCTAAATTTGTGCTATAGTATTTTACTCACTGACTCACTAACTTACTGTTGACTGAGAACATAACTTATAGCATGATAAATAACAACACTTTTTCCTTAACTTGAATTTGGCTTCATGTACTTTCAGGTCGCGTAAGACTTTCTTCTCACAATCTGAATCTCAGTTGGATGTAGAAAAAAGGAAAAAAAAATAAAGAAACCTTAAGCAGGTAAGTAGACTAAAGTAAGATAATATGTCTTAGGGGTAGAAGTGAAGAGATGGGAAGAGCAAAAAGTTGAGACAAATGACTTCAATGTCGTCTTAGCGGCGCGTAAAAACTTCACTACACTTCACTTCACTTTAGTTCACTTTAGTTCAGTTCCCACAGTCTCAGTCTTCTTAACCTAGCTCAAACTCAAACTCAAACTGACTGAGTGAGTGAGTATAAACTCAAATTGCACCCACTACTACCACATACTAGTATTTACCTACATTGATTCTCACACTTATGTTTTCATGAATTACTACTACTACTACTACTACTACTACTACTACTACTACTACTACTACTACTACTACTACTACTACTACTATGCTCACACACAAAGTTAGTCATGCTTATAGAGTGCACGGCTAGATAATTTTTAGCTTCCTACTACTGTGCATAGATACACACACATGCACATCTACGCTCGCTTGTTTCCTTTAGTTTTATGGTGGCTTTTTTACAACTATCATAACTTGAGCTACTTTTCGTGTTAGTTTGTCTTACTTAAGTTGGCGTTGTTATGGTGCATGTCGTTTCTTCCACATCCTTGTTTTCCTTACTTACCTGGCACCACTTCATCACACTTCTCATCTCTTCTCTTCCCCTCTCTGATGCAACTTGGTTTCATTATGTTCAACTCTAAAATAGTAGATAACTTGTATGTGGTTAGTTAGATGTTGTGCTTTTTCATTCTCATCCTTTTTCTTTTTTTCTCCCAGTGTAGTTAACTAGTATACTATTTTTTGTGTAGTATTAAAGTTTGTGGCAAAAAGACAGACAATTGTACAGATAGACAGACAGGTAACTGTCCATAAGTAGAAACAGCAACAAGAGCATCTGCTTAAAAGGAAACAAAGCTTTATACTCACTTCAGGATATATAGAAATACATACTAAGTATATAGATATTTGTATGTGCAAAGCATAAGAAACTTTCGTTCCGGAAATGAGTTTTAAGTTTTGTTTCGTGGACTTTGATGATCTTTTTGCTTTTGTTCACAAAACAAAAAATATAACTTGAAAAATATCTTCTAATGTAGTTTCATTGTTCAATGTAAGTCGTCAGTTAAGAAAATAAAATAAACTTGAATTCAAATGGAATTCAGAGAAGAAAAAAAAACCGAGCAAAAAATTAAAACGGAAGTGGCTTTATAAAGAAATGTAAAGTTAGTTAGTGTGTGAGTCAATAAATGCGATCAAACTTATTACAATATGTTGAGAGCTTAGTGCATCACAATTGTTATATTATGGGATGAAATAGCGAAATGGTTTGTTAATATAATTTTTATATATTTTATACTTGACTTCTTGATTATTAAAAACCAGCTTGAGGCACTAAGGACGTTTACAGTTTGAGATAATGCAGTAATTTCATTTCAAATATACTTTATTTAAGTTCAAGATAAATAATTCTTAACACAAAAGTTTAATATTATTTTTAAAAAAATTTTGGACTTTCATCAATTAAGTAAAAACCGAAAGTCCACATTTCACAACTCTTATTAATATTTTAGTGTAATATTCCTGAAATTGTTTGAGTTGAACATATTTATCGTGCTGTGTTACTATGGCAGATGCCACAACGATATCGAATCAGGTTCGTGGCCCAGACCGTCATAACAAACTGATATGAAGAATTTTTCTTCTTTGTAAATAAGCTTCTTTAATTCCTCTGGACGTTGGTGTTGGTTTTTAATTTCCATCTTGTTTTCAAGTTGTTGATATTGGCATGGATGAACTATCTGGCATTTACGATCTTCTAGCACTATGAAATCTGATAAAACTCTGATTTGAAAATCAAGTTGTGACATATGTAGAACATTTTAACCTTTGCTTTGTTCCTTTTAATAATTCTTGAGTCAGCAATATATCTTCCCGACTTTCAGCACACAAGCATCATAAGTATTTGTTAGTGACTGAGTGAATCACTGGTTCAAAATTGGTTCGTGGTTAGTCCCTTTGGAACCAGAACCAGTTCCTATATTCCCTTTTAGATGTATTGAGCTGGTAAATTTAAGATGGCGCTGCCATTGGAAGTGGTTAATTGACACCGCCTGCATTACCATTTACCAGTTTTTTCACCAGCTACTGCCACCAGTCGGTCACCAGTTATTGCCACCACCTACTGGTTCACTTCTGCATTACTTTTGACTGGTAAATTCACAACCCAGTAGTAATGCGAAAAGGTGCTACTGACTTACAGGTTCGCTTCTGCATTCTAAATTCACTAGGCACCAGGTTATAAGAAAATAAACTAGTAAATTTCTATCGAAACGGGGACTATTGCCACAAAAGAAGGCTGCAGGGTAGTGACAAATTTATTCTAAGCTCTCAACGCTTCATACATGTCGTGGGACATGACGCACATGATTTCTAGATACAGTAACAATCATTTTGTCATTCCATCCCATGAGCAGCGTTTCTGATTTTCAAAGGCAACGCAATCACTTAGTTTTGTCGAAAAGTTAGTTTTCTTCATGTAAATCTTCTTGTTTGATCATGGTTCAATTGATCAGGAAGTTGCAGCTTCACCAGTTGCTGATTGTAAGGAGCAAAGATGAAGAAGTATATGATTTTTTTAGACTAAAATTATGAACACACGCTCTCAAGGACTTTTATAAAACCAAAAGAGCATTCTAACCGAGTCTATAGCATATTTGAAGATTGTTTATTATGTGGCGAAAATGGTCTTGCGTCATTGTAGTTCATACAACAAGTGATTCAACGACTGGATTCAAAGGCCTAGATAAAGTAAGCATCTCAAATATACAAATTCTAAAGGTAATTTGTACATTTTAGTTTAAATATTTTGTAAATTTGTGAAACTGGATGCTTACAAATAGGTAAAAATGATTCGAACTTTATCACGTCTTTATTATATGATACAAGGTGAAAATTCTATCTACCACAAAAATTATTCTCAACTAATTTGAAATTGTGTTTAGTTTTCGAAACAGAAAAATGAAATGGCTTAAATTCTTAGTCACAAGGAGCCTAATTGATTGCTTTACTGTCCTTCCTTATCCCTAAGAATCATTGGTGGTATATTGTTAATTACAATGTTAGACTAAGGTGGCTATTAGGTGATCTTCTCATAAGCACAAATATGATACTAAATACTGTTTTTCTATCTTGTAAAACTCTTCAATCGACATAACAATCTGAGGCAATATGTCTATTTACACAACACTAACGACAAGTGCAACAAAATAAAAAATAATAAACACAATTTCACTTTGCATTTGCTATTAACAAAAGTATTTAAAAAACAAGAATATGCGCTCACTTCATAGGCTACAATTTAATTTAATTTCGCTCTACAATAATTTACATGTACAATGTTTTCAACATGATGAACTTCACTCACAACCAAACCAAAGATGGAAAAAATGTTGTAGATATTTTTTTAGTTGTTTTCAATATTGTTGTTGTTGTTGTTGTTATTACAAACCCCTGCCACGCCCACAAATAGTTTTCACATATCACATTTGCTTGCATGTTGGGCGACTAACTTTTGCTTTTAATAGTAGTTGCACTAACATTTTATTATTTGTTCTTATTTTTATTGTCGTTAACGGTGATGGTGATGATGATGATGCTGTTGTAGATGATGATGAAGTTGTAATACTCCAATGATGCATGCTGCAAATTTTTCTTTAATAAAATAATAGTAAAAATTTTAAATAAAAGAATACGAGTTGCATAAATAGCCGTGAGACAACGTGACGTATGAGTGACGTGTTGCATTGAAGTACGTGTGCATATACGTACATAAATGTAAATGGAAGTTGTTGTATAATTTTTAACTTTTTTTTTTTACTACAAAATATGTTTATGTGAACTGAATTAATCTACATACGTGGGTATGTGTGTATTCTTCATACTCGTATATCAAAAATACATGATTCACATCAAATTGTGCATGAAAAATGGTAGAAAAAAATAAAAATAATACTAAAATAAAATATGAAAGAGTAACTCGCTCATTCGCCTAAGAGGATTGCTTAAGTTCCACATGTAGTAGTAGTCTAGCTTATAAAATATGAAAATCATTAAAATGTTGTTTACTACTTTGACGAAACTCACGTGAGTACCTTTTCTATTTCCATTACTATTTATGTCCTGTGACTAATTTTATATTTCCCTTGCATTTATTATTATTAACTCCTCTCTTACTTATAGTATATTGAATGAAGCTCTTTGCATATGTTGAAATAACTTGTAATTTTAATGAACTAAGAGTGCAAATGTATTTATTAATTTATTTGCTTATTTTTTATTATAAATACAAAGAGACTTTTAATCTGCTATGGTATCTTGAGGAGTTTAGCATCCAAACATCATCATTGTGACCAATTATGTATCTCAATACACCAATAATACAACGATCGACTACAGTGATCACTTCCAGTGGACCTCTGCTGATAGAAAAAAAACAGTCTTTGTAGAAGTTTGTAGGTTTCTGATCAAAAAACTGTCTCAATACCGTCGTCTAAGGAATTCATTGGTCCACCACCATAATAATTTGAAATTGAACGAAATAAATGGTAATCAGATGGTACTCGATCCGAACTTAATGCTGTGTGCATTAACATTTCCCAGCCGAGTACCTTTCATTTTTGTCGACTTCTAACAGAAGCATGTGGCCTAACATTGTCGTGATAAAAAACTATGCTCTTTCTGTTAACTGATTGTGGCCGTTTTTCATTTAGCGCTTCATTAGACTTATTAGATTTTGAAAATATATTTATAAATTTATTGTTTGCCCAGGTGGGAGCAGCTTATAATGTAAGGCACCTTTGCAATCCAACCAAATGCTCAGGAATAACTTCCTCATAGAAAGCGTCGAGCTTACGGTGGTTTGGGCAGGCTCACCTTTTTCAGACTACGATCATTTGCACATATTATTGTCATATGTTATGAATTTTTCATTGCCAGTTATCTATGTAGACAGAAAACGATCAATCAAATTTTTTTCGGACAAATTGGGTGGAGGCTAAATACAAATTTTCAGAAGTTAAGTTTCACACCTTAAATTATGGAACTCAAAAGTCTGTTTCAATATTTTTCTACTAATTTCAAAAAGTGTAAAGTTGTTTTGAGAACAGAAAAGAACAAACTTTTTCTTTACTTCGAATTCGTTAAGATCAACAGTAAAGTAATGCAAAGAAAGACACCATTGAGAGAAAGACACACATAAAAAAGACTGAGAGTGAAACTAAGTTTGTCATGCATTGCATTTGCACTAAAAGTAACATCACACACACACACATAAATATATGTATATAGATACACAGATACATGCATATACTAAAAGGATACACAGTAACAAAAGTAATGAAAAGTGATTACATAGCAGCAAAGATAAATGTTTGTTAAAACACACACACTCAGTCACTCACTCACTGAACTACACCCAAACAATTTTCTTTTAATCATTCACTTCTTTAGAATCTTTCTGATTCTTTCATTCATTCATGCATTCCTTTCCTCTCATTTCCTTCACTTCTCTTCTCTTCTCTTCTCTAAGTGTGTGCAAGTGTAAAGTATATTTGGTCCTTATTCATGCCTTAAAATTGTTGCTGCTGCTGTTGCTGGTGCTGCTCGTTCTTTGGCTCTTAAAGAAAATGGCCAAATAAACTTTTGGTTTTCCGAATGTTGCTGAGATATTGTTGGTTGCCGCTGCTGCTGCCTGCTATTTTGATTCACATTATTCGCCTACACTTGCTTAATGAACTTCTTAAGAGCTCATTTCATTTCGTTCCAATGTATGTTCCTTCTTTAGTTAGTTCGTCCATTTCTTAGTTGGTTGTTTGGTTGGTTGGTTCACTCGTTCCATTTGTTCGTTTCGTTCTTTTGGTTCATTCTCATACTTTCAACTTAATGAAAATCCATTAAAAAGTCGCAATGACATCATTGTTCTACACATCTTAGATGTGACTAAGAACAACAAGAACTACATACTACTTAAATGAAAGATCTTATTTTCAAGCTTACTTACTTACTCGTACAATATGTAGGACAAAAGCTACTTTTGCGGCATTGATTAAGCACTGATTGGAAATTACATTCGTATCTATGTAAGTGAATCTGTGTTATGTGTGTATTTGTGAAACTAAGAGTGTGTGTGTGTGTATGTGTGTGTGTGTGTGTCTTGTTAGAGAATGGTAAAGTAATTATACTGGTATTTGGAACTTTTTGGAGATTACTCTTGTTTTAAGCACTTTTTGTGTAAAAGTTTTGTCATTTTCTAACTAAGACATCGTGACGTATGAGTAATGAAGGCTACAAAAGAAAAGTTTCTGTAAACTTAAAGCATCGAAGAAATTGAAAAATTGGGCTACAAAATGATACAATCTACTATGCAATGTGTTCATTTCTGATCTCAGACAATCTAAATCAAAAAAAAAGACTCTTCTCAACATAAATAATCTCAGTTCTTAAAGTAGAATTTATGATTCTTGATTAGATATTCATTAATACAGGAACTTCTTAATTTATATTACTATGATTGATCAGAAAGTCAAGGTCCTTGATATTAAATTGCCCAATATGACAATTATTGCCATTTCATCAGACTACATCAAATTGACCATAAATAACTTTATATAATAAAAAGAATGACAAAATTCTCAATAATCCTAACTGGGTCAAAGTATTTCTCCATAAAAAAATTCATAAGAAAAATTTCTTTTAAAGAAAAATCAAAACATTTTCTTAATAAAATATATTTCTTTATATTTATTTCCTGAAACACACATTCATATAAGCACTCAAAGACAGACAGATACATAGACAGAGAGATAGAGAGACAGAAAGACAGATAGATAAATAGACAGACAATAGAATACAGGACAATTTAGCAAAGCTCAGCAAGGATCATAGATTGAATCAATAAAAATTTTAAACTGAAAAGACGTAAAAATGTCAGATGCATTTGCCTCCAATGCCTTTTGTGATATATTTATGAAATTGCTTTTCATGTTTTTATGTACGTTAAGTTCCTTTGTCCTTCATTTCCTTTTAACTTATCCGTACTTCGTTACATAACAAGTGACAAAAATAGCATTCACAACGAAATAAGTATCTACGTAGTAATATGAAATGTGAACATAAGAAGAATATAATAATATAATAAAAGAAAATTTATGAGCTGTTTAGAATATGTGTTCTCTTTCCATACTACACACTACATACATACATATGTGTGTCCTTGCCAACGAAGGCGAATGATGTGAAGAATGAAATACTTTAAAACACAACTGTTGTCTTGAATTGATGTGCAAAGATTCTGCTTAAATTGCAACAGCAATAGCAACAAGGACGATGAAACCATTGACGAGAAGGTGTTTGGGAAATAAGGCAGAAATATAAAAAAAAGGATATTTTTAACATTTAGAACAGCATTGGCACGTCCTGCACGAAAATCGATTGCTTTCATTGATATTGGCTCGCGTTTTAACGAAATACTGTAGTAGTTCACTTTTGCAATACGAATGAGTAAACCGATTGAAAGAAGGAAAATGGTACGTGAAACGTTGCCTGAAATTGCAACGAGATGGACGCATGAATGATGCATTGGTCTTTGGGCGATTCTATGTTATTCTACGATCCGAAACATGTGCAGATTAACTGTTGCATTGCAACATACTCGTACAAAGATATGCCACGGAAATAAAGGAAATTATTTTCATGAACACATACTCAAAGTTGTTGTGTTTTGTGTATATTCGTTCTTTTCACAAATGGACACATTTTTATTTTCAAACAAGAATTTTGTACTTAAATTTAAACATTTTTAAATTTTCTATAAGAAATTTAAGTACTTATTTTTTTTTTTTTTTTTTTTGTAGAAGAAAACGTGCATTTTTCTCTCTATTTCAACAAGCAAAGAAACAGATTATTATGGTAAAAAAACAAAAACAAAAAAATGTCAAAGTCGCCGCCCTTTTGTCTTGATAAAATTACTCGGTGTCAACTACAAAACACTGATACCCACAATGTTGCAAAGTAATATAACGAACCACTGTAAATGAACAAAAAAAAAAGGAAGCAATGACGTCGGACTCTCGGATTATCCACGCTCTTTTCCAGTTTTTTTCACTTTTATATTTAGTTATATTTTTTTGAAATTAAAAACCAACAGCTTTGGCCAGAGCCATACACTTAACCTATAATAACAAAATAATGTTGACATTTTGCATAATTACACTAGAAATAAAAAACAAGAACAACAAAAACGCACATAAACAAAATGTGGTTTTCTATTTTTTATTTTCTTATTTTTCTTCTTAATGAATTATGAATGCTTATGCTGCATGCCTTTTTGTGCATTTCATACACTTTTACAGCATTTGTGCTGGCTTCAGGGCCTTGAGCACAAAAACGATGCCATGAATTGCAAGATTTAATTATTCTTCTCATACAATATATGTATATATATTTTTATATTTTTCTCGTTCAAATGTCTTTCATTTAAATTATTCTTGGATTTACTTAAAAATTTCATTTTAAAATTTGCATGAAAGATTCGAAACGAATTCAATTCTTCAGAAAATTTTAAGCTAAAAAATCTCAACAAGAAACATCGACAATAAATTATAAATTTCTACTGAAATTAGATTTTACAATTGTTAAAAAAGAATTTCTAAATACAATATTTGGCATGTGGTATCGTTTTCAACATATTTTATAAAACCTTTAATCAATAGTTTTGTTTTGATATAAACCTTAGGTTTCAAGCATCCCAACAAAAATAATAGAAGACCTTGATGGTCACTTTAAATCTTCACCTTGAAAATATTAGTCAACACAGCACACGTTTTGTAGCTTTTCTGTGTGAAGGAACCTATTCAATTAAACGTGGACTTCTCGATTTTATAGCTAATGACCACAAGCTTCATTAATATTGATTTTTCTATTTTTACATTTTATTTGTCAACAGTTCGATTGAAATTTTTTTTTTCTTTTTTTATTATTTTAATTTTGACAACGTCAAACAAACGGATGGTTTTTATACATTTTGTTTTCATATTTACAGGAGCTTTGATAAAATATCTAGTTAATATTAAGATCTCCTATTAAGGAGTTCAGAGGGATATAGTATTTTTAACTGACTGCGGGTTGTGTTGTGAGTTAGACACCTTGCCAGAGGATTGGAGTGTTTCAGCAATTGTTCATTGTATCTGCTGCCGAAGATATTAATTTTCTCAATCACCGTTGGCATCATAAGACCACGATGTAATATAGTGTTTCTAAACTAGTTCAAATTTACTAATTAATCTTTACACATTAGTTTTTAGTTGTTTTTTTTTTATATTACTACTGACCTAACACTAATCCTAAGCAATCTCTTGACCAGTCTCGTTGTAGGCTTGAGTATGACTTTGTAGAGTCAACATTTATGCAACCAGTAGATTCGGTGGGTGTAGTTGCTTTCTTTTGGTTACAATGTGATCTTTCCATGATGATGAAAGATGCTTAGAATATTAGCAGAGAAACAATTCGACTCGAGGATTTTGCTAAATAAAAGGTCTACGCAAAGTTAATCTCACATACTTTAACTGATAATCAAAATCACTGAGTGTCAATCATTTCAGAAAGGTCAGCAATGATCAAAACTTCCTGAAATCAATTGTTACGGTAAATCAAATATGTTGCTTTCTATATAATCTAGAATCTTAGCCCCACAGTAGTAAATTGAAGTCATTTTGAAGACACTGAGATAGACCATCTACTTTACAAAATAAACTGGATCCCCATCAAAATCATTATTGAATCGATGTAACAATTATATAAAATGAAGAGGATACTAACAATAATATGAATTCAATTGTCACAGTGTGCATACAAGTTGTACTGATTTAACCAGATACTGTAATCAATCCAATTGGCAGATGGTGCACAAATTTAGTACCATTACAATGTATAGTTGTCCTTACAGAATCTCTTTTTTTTACTTTTATAAATTTATTAAATCTCACATACATTTCAGGAAAATGCAGTCGGCAATGAAAACTGTAGCTCTGTCAGCTCTGTAAAAGCCTTAAAGTATGCTAGGACAGAAATGTAATCATTTACTTAACATACCATAACTCAATTCATCTGAATTTGTTAAAATTTATATGAGCAACTTCCAGTCGCTCATTTTGGAAACTTAACATCAACAGTTAATATCTGCCCCTACAAATTGTCTCTCCAACTGTTATTTCCCGTTAAAAATTAACAGTAACTGTTAATAACAGAACTGTACGCAAACAATTTTGTTCTCGAAATAAACCGAATATATAAAGTTTGGAGAACAGAACTCACTTTCAGTTTGCTCCAGTTTATTATCATGACCACAACACTGCATATTTTTATGTGGGAACAAATGAATGCTCCTTGCATACATTTAGATATTTTTAGACACTGATGCATCTTTAGTACTATTCGTATTATTTCTCTTATTTAACAATGCACATTTTGAACTTTTCTTGAACTCTCAGGACACAGGCTTGCAACAAATCCAAATGGTTTGTGAGGTTCTTTTACTCTGATTCTACTACTTTTGTCCATGTCATTTTGTGTTTCACTTCAACGGAAAATGCATTAAAAATTATGCTAAAACTTGTTTCAAACTCACTTAGTCAAGTTGACATAGGATTTCTCAGTATGTCGACTTTGTCTCGTAGTTCTACTGCCATGGCCGCATGTTGACAATGGACACTAGTGACAGTTGTGCCACAATAAAACAACACAGAGAAAACATCAACAATGGTAAAGCTTTACAACTAAATGCAAAAAGCTTGGTGTATTTTCCGCTAGTTAAGTCCTGCTGTTGCTGCTGCTGCTGCGATGCTCTGGACTCTGCTGTATATATAGCGAGTTCCCTGACTTATGGGTGATGATGCCCCCTTGCTGCAACTCCCATTTGTCCTAAGTCATTTTTCTATTCTATGAGAATTTCTTCTCTTCTTTCTCTATGGCATTGACTTTATGCCACTCAATGCTGCTGCTGTTGCTGCTTGCCACATATAATGCGGCACTCATGCATATTTGCATAATGGCTTCACTGTGCCGAAACTTGCTAAACACTCTTGATAGACAAGATAAAACTCTCGACGCGTTGCGCTGTGCTGCGCTTCACTTTGGACTATATTTTTCTGCATAATTTATGTGCGCTTTTTATGTAGATTCCGACAACATTTTCCACTACTTTACATACAATATTATTTGTGTGTCTCGTTGTTTCGGAACACCCAAAATGATATTCACAATCAACCAGACTCAAGCCTAGTCCAAGTTGCTTTTCACTTCATTGTGGCTAAATTATTTTAATTAGTTGCACGGTTTTCAGGTGTCGTCACCACTAACATCAATTCAATTTTTTGGTTTACTAGTAGTTTAACACGATTTGGCTTGATGCCAAAACTAAAAACTTTCATTTAAATTTATCTAACCTTATAACATTTAGTAGAACTATTTATGGAAAGAGAGAGAGAGTGGGCATAGAGGATGGCAGAGGGAGTAGTGTTGCTCTTTAATGGCTTAAAGTCTATTAAATATATAAAGGACTCAATGTTATTCAAGTTTTTCTTTTAAGTGCATAAAATAGAGAGGAAAATCCACTTGAAATGCGTTCATCAAAAAGGCCTACAGCAGCAGTTCTTTGTATGAATGCAGTCGCCCTTCACACTTCTGACACAAACACACTTAAACATAAGCACTCTGTGACAGATCCTTCGGTCTACCACACATATACACACTCACTCACTCACTCACTCACTCACTCATTCACTCATTCACGCGATATTTGAGGTTAGTATTTGTGTATGAGCGCGCTTATTTCTGTATTTAAGTGTTTGTATGTGTGGGTGAAAGCAGATACTGTATGTATCCATGTGTGTTTGTCAGTGTGTGTATGTCGGCAAAAGTTTTTAATGTCACTCTTTGAAGTATGCGTACTATATGTCAGCTTTTTCTCCAATTCAACTGTGCAACTGTGCAACTGTCTATGTCCGTCTGTATGTCTGTCTGTCTCTATGTATCAATGAGTATATGTGTTTGTATATCCTGTTTATATTCATAAGTATGAGCATGTGTATGTGTGTGTGTGTGTGGCATCTATCGTATGGCAGCTTGTAAGTGTCAAGTGTAACTATTTGAACTCTTTTTAGTGGCTTTTAAAATATTAGACAAAAGTTGGTCTTGCTTTTGCTCCATTTGAATGCCCTTGTGTCACTTAGTCAGTTAGTCATTCATTCAGTTACAATAGTTGTGTTTTTTTTTTCTTTTCAACAATTCAAGTAGTAAGTTATCCATTCATTTTTGTCTTCAATAAAATTTTTATGAATTTCATTCAACTTTAATTTACTTTATAACTTATTGTAATTTGTTTAGCAAACCTTCATCCTTCATTCGAAAAATATTGTAATATTTATGAAATTTTCTACGTAATAAGCAATGAATCTAATGAGAAAAGAAAGTAATTTTAATTAAGAAATATTTCATAGAATTTAAAATAATATGAAAAGTGAACTAATTGATAGTGGAAAGTTTACAATGAACATGAAATTATGACAATCCACTTGTTAGCATTACAGAATTCTATGCTAAGCCACATTCTTTACAATTTATACACTCACAACACTTTTTGTTGAGTATCTGTATCAGTATCTGTCATCTAAATCTTAGGTGATAATTTTGCTACTATTAAAAGAAAATAAAATTAAATTGAATGCAGCTATATATTTTACTAAGAAGCGCAAAGATTGCAATAGCGTCTCACGTGAAAACTAATTAAAATACCTTAGACTGCATTTAGACTCGAAGTTAACTTTCAATAATCATTAACTTAGCCAAAATAATAGAAAAGGTAAATAAAACAATTTGCAACCTTTACCCTTTCATCAATCGAGAGTCTGCTTTATATATTCATAATAAAATATTTTATGTACTTAAGTATAAGTAGATTTTTCTTTCTATCATTCTTTATGTCTTCATTGTCTAGGGCTTCTGTGCAAAGTCATACATTAATAAGCTACAAACAGCACGAAATAAAAGTCATAAGATGATTATTTATCTACCATTTTATTTCTCTATTATTTGTCTGCATGAAATAGCAAATTCTAAATATTTATATTTAAGATTCAATTAATATTGCTAAAAATAAATTTATTAAATAAATAAATAAAGCGTGTAGCTGATTCAAAATCAATCTAGCAATATTTTCTTTACATCAAAATTTCTTATTTTTATTTATGTATATAAAGATATAATATGAACTCATATAATTTTTTTTATTTTTTTTTTTTTTGAGTAAAAGGAAACAGTAAAAAAAAATATATATTTTTTTATTAATATTTTTTTATAACGTTTTCGCAAATAACCAATTATGTACATAAAACATTTATATGGTTGTAAAGTATAATGACTTGGCGATTATATCGCAGTGAATGTTCAGGTTGCTGCTGACCTTCTGCTTAGAAGGTCATTTGGATGAAGACTCTTTAATCGCCTCTCTGATCGCTACTGGCAGCTGCGGTTCCACAGATTTGGATTGCGTAACGGTAAACAGGGGCCACTACTTGTCTGCAAATTGTCCTCTTGTTGTTGAGTGACAATTTACTTGACGGCTGGAACAACCAGTCAAGCATACGCAGCTTTGCATAACAACAAGCGGTAATGGTTTTATTGTGTGGTCGCCATGTGAGGCGTTTTTCTAGTATTAGTCATAGTTTACAACTAAACAAGCACGCAGTTCGCCAATTGCTTTCCATTTATTCTGATGTTCCAACGCTTGAAGTATCTCTGAAGTTTCTTGTGCCGAGAAAAAGTTTATATGCTCAATGGAGCAAACGTGTTGACTGACAAGGAGAAGATCTAAGTTAAACCATAAAAGTAGTTTAACATACAAAAATTATATTAATAGTTCAAGATCAATATCATATATTGATACCAACAAACTGTAAGATTAAAAAGGAACATCAAGTGCCTCATGAACCTCAAGATTCTATAAAAATCTCAATTTAAAATGTTATAACTATAAATAGATATTTGCTTTCAGGTTCCCTAGGTTCTTGTCTAAATATAATTAAATATTCTGCTGTGAAATGTGTGGAAATATTTTAGCTGATCTAAGTTTAATTTGAACGTCGCCTCAGGTACATCATGAAGAACATCAAGGCAGCTAGAACACCACTTCCTCAAACGAAAATTGCCACGAGCCAAGATTTCAGTGGTTTGATCCATTATCATCCGAACTTCCTCAACTGAGTTCTCTTTAGAAATCATATCGTCGACATAGAAGTCCCGCATAATTACTTGGATACAAAAAAAAAAACTAATCAAAGGCAAGCTGTTGCATAGCGGGTAGTACTAGAGAAGTATAAGAGTTGGTTCCGTAAGTGACTGTATCAAGTTTATAGAATTTTCTTTGAGTTTATTAATCTACTTACATAGATTCATTTTCCACACTTAACAATAAAAGTTTTCTTTATTTAATATTTAATAATTTTTTAAAAAAAATTATAAAATAAAAGATTTCATATATTTTATTAAGCCATGATGATATTATAAAGATCAACATCATCACTTTTTTATTTCTAAATTGTACTATAAATCTGAAAACTATAAAATCTTCATGCAAATCATTTATGATAATAAATAATGTAAATAAAATTACTTTAACATTCCTTCAAATTTCTATACATAAATATTAATTAATACTACGAATTAAGTCAACTTATTCTATGCTCCCCAAAGTCTACCATAATTTACATCTATCAAACATTCTTACCACTTCTTCATATTCATATTTATGGATATTCACAATCTATGGTAAAGATTTTTTTTTTCCTTTTAACAATGAAATTTCATTGAATTCATTTGCATATTAGCTTCAAGCTACTCATCCTATTCTCTTCTTTACATTGTATATTCTAAGGATAATGTGCCAGATAATATGTTAATTTCGATATATTGACTATGATATGCTCTAATCAAATCATCATCTTAAGCATTTTCGACAAATCTACTTCGTTCGAAATATGTATTTGGAACCAAGTTGCGTATTAAGAATTTCTGATTAAAAGCCATAATTTGGTTAATAAAGTGCTTCCAGTCAAATAAATACATATACGAATATGAGAAACGTGTTGCCTGCTCTTTGGCGCGAATTTAGTATTAACAAAAAATTAAGTTAAGCTCTAAGCTAAATTATGAATTCAATAAACTTATATTTTGAAAATTCTTACATTTTTTTTTTTTAAGAATATTTTCTAAATATTCTATTTGGTTTTATTTCTTTTTTTCTTGCGTTTTGGCAAACGTTTTACTAATAAAATTTGATTTGCATGTTTTCAAATTGGCAGAGATGATGAAGAAATGAAGTTATTTCAATAAAGATTATTACCGATTTCCATTTTGGTAATTGAGTTTGTGCGTGTCTCGCTCCAAGGTACAAGTTTACTACAATACATAAAAATATTATTCTATGTAGATCCTTTATCCAGATTAATATTTGTTGATGTTGAATACAAAATTGTTTTAATGAAACCAAACTTCCACACATTGGTCAAAATTAGATTTATGATCACGTTCTCTTATTTTCGTATCTTAGTCTGAATCTGTTAGCAAGAATGTATGTTTTATGTTGGTGTAAAAAAAAAAAAACATGATTGAAGAAAGATGTTGTTCTCCTTCATATGTTGTGCTTTTCTGGTGGTGTCAGGTGGCTAGTGGAAGTCATAAGTCTACTTTATAACATAAAACTAATTAGTGCAGGCGGTTGAATGTGGTTAAAAGAGGTTAAATGAGAGAGAAAGAGAGAGAGAGAGAGAGAGAGAGAAGAAGGTAGATGATATGCTAGAGGAGCGAGTACTCAATCAACACTCACCAGGACTGCACTGGACCAGTGCTGCGGCGGCATATGCCAACAGTAAAGGGTTAATGGACAAACATGGGCGAGGTCGTGCACACTCTTGTCCTGACGCTTTCTGGGATTAGTTTATTTATGCTCTTGCTGTTACTGTTTTTACTGTTCCTCCTCCTCCTTCTTTTTCTTCTGCTGCTACTGCTGCTGTTTGTTGGAACTTGGTTTTGTTTATCCATTTCCTCTTCTTTTTTTTAACAATATATTGTATGTATATTTTTATTTTGTTTTTGTTTTTTGTCGAAACAGGTGCACGAATTGCTTGTTTTTGTTTGCTTATGCATTAACGCTCGTTTGCTCTCAACAGTTTTCGCCTTTTCCCTTTTGTCTTTCCATTCTCCTCCCTTTTAGCCTCTTCGGGTCACTCATTATCTGCATACTTACAAAACTGTTTGTACTGTTTGTGTGCAGTTTGTGTCTGTCTACTCATTTTGTATGCAAAGAAGAAAATGTATGCAGTTGTACCCCTAGAAGTATGCAACAGTAAATGTTAAATGCATGAAAATTTGCGTTTTTCATGTTTTCTCCTTTAGTTTGCTTCATGTTATTTCTTTTTTTTTTCCTCTTTTTTTGAAAAACTTTCATTTAAAATGCTTTTTGCTTACTTAAAAGAAAGGAAGATCAAGCTTGGCATACATCCACATATGTATGCACTTTTAGTAGTCGCAGAACAAATTAAACCACAAACATTTTCTATACATGTTTTTCACTCTTTCCCTTTTTGTTAGAAATATTGTAGAAGTTTCTGTAAAAATTTGTATTCATTAATTAAACTAAATATGCTACAAGAAATTCATTCATTCATCGTTAAAGTAAATTGAACTAATTTGATTAACCGCAAAGCTCACAAATCTAGGCATATCGGCATATCCTTTCAGGCACATATCCTTACAAAGACACATTGCACATTTATTCTCAATTCAATTTCCTTGAATGTTGTATTTATTATTTCCTCATTGAAGTCAATTGTGTGTGCAGTAAGTCGCAACCAACACTAAAGCAGCCACAAGGACACAAAAGCCACACACACTCATGGTGTACTTACAAAGCGTGGGAGACTGATGAAATTTGACAATATGGTTCAAGTGATGGCGCTTTTCGCTTGCTTATTCGACATCTCAGAATATCAGAAATGATACAAAGCTGAGAGGAAGCGTGAATGGGCTTCAGCCCATGGCCATGCCCCCATACTGTGTTGTGCTTTATACTTTAAACAATGCGATAAAATGGTATTAGTCACGTTAAATTGAATTTATTTAAGCGCGCTTTTAGGCGCACAAAGCAAAGCAAAAGCAGATGAGGTAAATGAAACGCCAAAACATTTAACCAAACGAAGCGGTATGCAATATACAAAGCATGGCAATTGTCTGGCAACCGACAGGATTCAGGTGAGCCACACACACACACACACACACACACACACACACACACACACACACACAGTAATATATCTATATACAAATAATAATAACATACTACCAGAGAAAAAGAGAGGCAGGCACAAAGAGGGTAAAATGTAGCATACACGCGTTCACAGCAGGCAATATGAAGCGATTTGATGATGATGATGAAGCTGGTGATGGTGATGCTGATGGCGTTGGCGTTGGAGAAATGTATCGCATTTGCCTAAGCACACGTCTACTCTTTCTGCTCTACACTATTGGCTTCCACATACCTTGGCTACTACTGTTTCTGCTTCAATTCTGCTTTATGGCATTTTGTGTTGAGAATTAAGCCTCATTGTCAGCATATCCTTTGAGTGTTTTATGTTGCTGTCGCCAACTTCTATGGCAGCTATAACAATAACAACAGCAAGATTGTAGCGAATTCAGTATACACATTCACATACAAACACGTATATATATATGTGTATATATCTAAGATATGAATATATGTATTTGTGTGTACATGTGTATGAGCGTCGAGCTCTATTAAATACGAAAATTATGTAAATTATGCCGCGTTCACTTGCTTGCTTTCTCTCTTATTAGATTTATTTCGCAAAGTTAAACACAAACCTCTGAGTCTGAGTATGAGTATGAATACGAGTACGAATGAATGAGTGAGTGATTAAGTAAGTAACTCACTCAATGATTTATGCAAGTAAATTATTTTTTTCTCTTCTGTTTTCTGTTTGTAGTTGTTAGAGTCACAAATAAGCCAAGGAAACAGAGACTAAGATACAATTGTTCATAATAAAAAAATAAAAAAAAATCCAGGACATTTGAACAAGTTTTCGCTTTGGCTAAGCTTTTGGTCAACTCTTATAAATATTTAAAATTTAATTGAAGCACACATGAGTTGTGCAAATGAAAAAAATGTATGAAAAGGTCAAAGCAACTTGTATTATTTATACTATTTTTGTGCGTGAAAATTGCACAAAAGCTGCACAAAGGCAAAGTTCCGCTTAACACTTAAAAAAAAGAACACTAGTGAAAAATATAAGAACAAAATGTACTCACATATTCAACAATATTTCATGTGGTCACAACTTCCAAATCGCCCTCACACCTCATGTATACAGCAACATTTTGTGGCAGATGAAACCTCATACATACTAAACGATTTTGTTGCGCTTGTTTGCCGATTCACTTTTATATTCCATTCTTGTTTTTGTTGTTGTTGTTGTTGCTTTAATTATTCTTGTTTTCGTTTTTGTTTTAGTTGCAGCTTTTGTTGTTTGTACCATTTTTGATTGTGTTGTTGTTGTTGCTCATAATCATCAAGCATGCATGCACAAAATGCAAGTACTGTGTGCTCTACTTTGCTGAAGTTACTCCTCCTTCTACTGATATCCTTTCTTTTCAGGCACTTTGTCCTTTCATGCATTTATCCTTTTACGCGCAAATACTGCAAGCATTTTCGCTTGTTATTTATCTTTGGCTCGTTTGTGGCTTTACTACTTATTGTTGTTATTGTTGTCCTTGCAGTTATTGCTGCTATTGTTAGTGATGCTGCTGATGGTGAAGGAGATGATGGAAGTGGTAATATTGGCTGCTATAGATACACGCACGAGCGTAAATAATTTACCATTGTCCTACTATATTTGTACCGGATTGCGCGTTATGAAGTCATTCAGCGTCATATTTCGTTGGTCATGTTGTTGTTTTTGCCATTTTTGTTATCATCATCATCCTCATCGTTGGTCAGCAGCAAACATTCTGAGTACTGACGGACGTATAGTCACTATTGCTGTTGCTGATATTGTTGTTATTCCTTGTCTCATATTGGCAATTTATATGACGAATTTTCAATGCTGTTTTCAATTTTTGTTATCCTTGTACGAGCAATGTTGTTGCTTTCGCCAATGAAAATTGTCTTAATTGCTTAGTCAGTGTCACTTGAGTGCATTTTGAGTTTGTATAGTCAACAGATCCATTCAGCAGTCTACACAAATGTGACATAAATGAAGCAGATAATACGAAAAGGCATTTGTTTACTTAATTGTCTAATAGAAAAAGACATTTTACAAAGGTTATAAGATTTTTTATCGAAGAAAATTAATATATTAAAAATCGACATAAAATTATTGTTTAATTTCTTAGAAGAACACAAAATTTTAATATGTTATTCTCTTTTTGTTCTTTGTAACCATTTTACAAATGTCAATGAGTTATTGACTGTTAAGTTGAGGTTCTTAGCTAATCATTTTGGATGCAATAAACTTGGGCAACTCTTGACAAAAGTTTTTTTTCCCTTAAATTATGCTATACAGGTCACTCGCGAGTTTTCCCAGGAGCATATCGGCTCATTGTGATGCCTGGTTGTAGAAGGAATGGGAAGGGGGGTCGGTGTGGGAGAGGGGACTATGGTAATCAGATGGTTATCCCTAGTTCGTCCCAAAGGTTTCCCTCAGTCTCTAAAACCAACCTGAAGAATCCGCGAACAGAGCCTGGTCCCCTTGGTGTAGTTTTTTCAAACTACCAGATCACCAAAGAATGGTGTCCCAAAAAGACGGGTATATCTTCCAAGAACAGCAGGGCAGTTGAATACCTCTTCAGATTTATAGCTAAGACAGAAAACTCGATATGGAACGTGCATCCTTTGAGTCATCAACCTAATTGTGCTGCGCCCCATTAAGACTCCCGCTATCATCCCAATCCTTTTCTTGTTAAAATGTAGCAATTCAGAGGTCTATTTCGGTTGGTAGCAAGGCCAGAGTATTCTAGCGACAATACAGCCAGGTTCACTCATTCGCCCACTTTATGTCTGCTAGCTCCTTGATTCTCACTTCCACTCCTAAAACGATGTCTTGTATAGGTCTGTGAACATCAAAAAGTTTACCTGTACCTAACTTGAATATTTTATCACCTATGAAATGTACACTTAGAACGAAAAGATCAGGAGAAAGTTGATAGCAAAAAATATAGAGAAATTCCTGACACAACAGTCAGATGATGTAAATCATAAGATGAGTAAAAGAAATAAAAATACTCACCATAAGTAAGTAAAGGTATTCAAGACATCAAATAATGGAAATAAGAATAGGTAAGGAATTCAAAGTACTCACCATTAATTTTGTGTTAACATTAAAAAGTTTGACTTTAAGAACTTTCAATTTTGTCATACATGAAGCTTAACTAAGACAGACGAGTAATGGAAAGCACTGACTGGAGATTTATAGTAAGAATGATCCACCAAGAATGTATTCAGTATTTGAAAACTTCCAGAAGTTTAAGCGAATTTTATGACATTAAAATTTATAAGAACAGGAATATTTGGTCTGTAATGAGAGTGTTGCGAAATCGATAATTATCGATCATACATCTTTTCGTTGAGCTGGATCACCACCCTGCCACCTGACTCCGTCGGATCGCTGCACTCGCCGCATCACCAACACATCACAACATTTATTTATTTACATTTATTTATATAATCCTTTTATATTTGTTGCCTAGTTAATATCTATGATGTATTTTAAGAAGATTGAAGAGGTCTCATGTCCACTCTTCAATCTTCTTAAAATATTCTTCTGACAGTCTCGCTGTTGTCAAGTAGATTAATGGCTAATTCATTGCTATGACTATGTTACCTATCTATGTATTTTTCGGTGATTTTGACTATTTTCGTACCTAACAAAAGGTTTGTTGAGGACTTTGTGAATCACGTAGTTAGTCTGAGTGTCTTATTTTAATATCTGCTTAGTTGCTATTGTGACCCAAGCAGACAACCCATTTTTCTTGTTTTCAGGGTGAGTTGCATCTCTTTGATCTTGATGTGGGTTTTCTAACTTAGCCTGCGGTCAAGGTGTAGCGGTAAGTACTTCATTGATTCAATCTGTGGGATTACTATGCCATTAAGGATCACTTGTGGGCAGTTCCCTCTTCTCAGAGCGAACGCGATTTACACAGATTTTTGAGAGCTGCCATTGATTCCCACTTTGTTAGTTGTTCTCCAATCATATCTAACTAAACCTGCAGGTATTGTGATGCTTCTGCAGAGGTTTCGCTTGCTAAAATAACATAATAACAATTAATCGTTGTTAAAATAGACGAGCATAGAGAAGCTCTGACTGAAGATTTATGAATGATTCACCAAGAATGTATTGCGACTTGTTATAATTAAAATGACCTGCCAAACCTCTGGTTGTCTAATTAAAAAATATAAACACTGAAATATAATAATATATTAATAAAAAAAATTGCTCTTTTCAAGTTCATAAGTGGAATATACAATTAAATTAATGCATTTACTTCGAGTAACAATAATAATAAGTATTTGTATAACACCAATGACACTTAACCCTTGACTTTTATGGTTAAAACAACAACAAATACAACAACAAGTTATCAGAATTCTTGTTATATGAACCCGCAGGATAAATTGCATATGTTAAACAAATATCGCACATAACTCAACAACGCAAAAATGTTTTCGCAAGTGTGTGAGCATCATTAAGACACACACACACACACATACTCGCTAGCAAATACTATATACAAATACATACACTTAAATCGATCATTTTGCGGTGTTGTTTTTTCGTTTTTTCATTTTTATTCACCAACCACACTTTACTCTTCCGCTTTGTCTTCTTTATCATTCTGCAGGGCAAAGCAATTTTTTATAAAAATGCATTGACTGAATTGAAGCAAGAAAACAAAGAGCCAAAGGATGAGTGAGTGAATGAGTTTGCTCTGCATTCTTCATAAATATCCATACACATATGCAATGCATACATTTGACTTGATATATAAATGTATGTAAAGATATACGATGAGTGAGTGAGTGAGTGAGTGAGTGAGTGAGTTTGTGTGTGAGCTCCCGGTGCGTATAATTCCCATGCATGTTGAACATGATTAATTTCTGTAATAACTCGATTGGAATCACGCGCCAAAAGCAACTTTTCCATCACGAATTACATGCATGTATTACATACGAAAATACATACTCATACCCTTATGTTCTCATACCCATATACTCTAATAGTATAGTAGGTAGAAGAAAGAACCTTGCCACAAAATGCTCTATTATAGCAGGATAGAGTAAGTACAACAATTCCCCAGTGTTAGCCCACATAGTCAGACAACTGCCATGCATAACCAACAAGCAGCCAGTATCGCCGTTGCCATGATTCCAATTTGACTCTGTCCGTTGCACGTTTGCAAGTTAAACCGAAACGCATTTGAGTCACATTACACCTCCTTCTTCTTTCCTTATTCAACGACACTACATCACCACAATTGCAACATTTAGCATATGATTTGGAAGAGCAGACATCACAGTTTAATACATGTGAGAACATATCAAAGGACTTATACACACGAGTGAGTGAATGAGTGAGTGAGTGAGTGTCTATCTTCCACTGTAGTTCAATAATTTGCCTCAAATGGCATGCACTAAAACGTTGTCATGCTGTTACTCATTCAAGCATTTCCTTTACCAAGGCTTCGTTCAAAAAGTAGCATAGTTTGTAGAGCATGGAGAGGCATTTCCAACATACTTCTTCGTCGTCATACACTTCACACAGTTCAATAAGTTTTCATGCACTTAATTAATTCCCTATGCGCGTATGCGTTCCACAACTCAAAACTCACATGCTCATGCAAATATAATAACCCCCAAACCCCAAAAACTCAAGACCCATTTCCTTTAATTCCTTCCTTCAAAGTTTAATTTATTTCAACATTTTTTTTATACAAATTTTGTGAAATTTTTCTATTTTCCCTTTTTTTATTCTTATTTTTAATGCTGTCAATAATAATATTAGTGTAAAAGTTCAAAACCACTCCAGCAAAACCGCGCACATACTCAACAACACAAACTCAACTCAACTCAATGCAATTCAATTCAACTCAACCCAACTTAACTTAACCTTTTTTTTTACATTACATTCTACTGTAGTAGTATAGTCACCCATTTACTATTTCTATGTTCAATGTTTACTTAATTTAAGTTATTCTAATTCAATTAGTTCTACTTCCAATTAATCATGTTTGATGTTCCTTGCGTCGCTGTTGCCACCACTCATGATCCTAATATATTTCATCTTGCACTCACTCGTATGTGTAATGCTACAGTGGCAACAACAGCAACAGTAGCAGGCAACAGAAGCAGTTAGTTGCATACAAAATATCTAATTTGATTGTGCAAATAGTGTTTTTGCTTTTGAAATCTCATTACTGCTTCATGATTTTTCGATTAAGTTTATCCTAAGTTAGTCTCTTAGACAATTTTCCATCAACATCAACAGCAACAGGAAAAAAAAAATACACGTAATTATGTTTTTAATTTATATTTACAGAGCATTTTAATGAAATGAAGATCCTTGAAATTATTTGTGAAATTATATTTAACTTAGTGGTTAAACATATTTCCAAACGAATTTTTGTAAAGGAAATATGAAATATTCAAGAGAACAGAAATAGTAATTGAGAACTTCAAAGTTAGTATTTTTTAATATGTTTTTAATACAAAACTCTTTCATATTGAATATTCAAATTTAATTATATATTTGACTGAGGACAATTTAGTTTATAGCAAAGTATAAAAAAGAAATATCATAACGAATCCTTGTATTGAAATAAAAACTCTTATTACTGAATTCCTCGATCCAGTCTGATCTGTTCAATAAAATGATTCAGTGCTCCTAAATTTTTGCATCACCTAAGACAACAGTTCATATTGATAAAATCTATCTATGTGGTTAATAATCCACAAGTTCAGTTAATATAAAAAGCTCTTCTACATATTTGTTTACTGAAATCTTGTATGGACCTAAGGAGGATATAAATTACATTCCAGTCTATAAAACCTGAAACTATTTCAATCAAATTTAATACTATTTACTTGAAGAAGTAGCCGCTAATATTTGCCGTTCTGCCTATTGCTTCCAAGCGGACACTTCTGAGTAGCGTTTTCCTGGTATAAAATTGTCAACGAAATTGAACACGACCGAAAGACTAATCTTCAGCAAGTTATGTTTGGCATTAATTTATTATAAAATTCAATTCAATACGAAGAAAAATATAAAGGGCATTTAAAATGCAATATACAGTAATGTTTAATCTATTAGAACTATTCTGAGGCAGGCTCCAATATTCCGGCCCACAGGTCAATCGGACCTAAGAAAAATCATTCATCTAAGATTTTCCTAAGAACCAATTCCTGTTTATTTTATCTGTTAATCTTTTATACTATAAAATGCTCTTTCAATTAATTGACTTAATATTTTCCAACTATTGATTTATTTCCCCTGAGCGAAGACTTCACCATATCGAAGTGATTGACAGGTCCCAACGAATTCATTAAAGATGAGTTCCAACTCCTCCTTAGCGAACTGATTCACGACTTTGTCATAGAGAAGTCCGACTGTATATAAATATTAAGCTTTTTAACTTGATATGTTCAGGCGCGAATTATTAAGTTGCTTCTCGAGTCTTTGCTTGTGAGGGAAACTTATTTTTTATCAGACTCCTCTGGCTGAACAAACTCTACAAAAAACAGACGCAATACAACTGGACTGTTCTTTATGTCACAAGTTCCCTACTCACTTGCTTACTTAATCACATTTCCAATCTAACTTACTTACTTATTTTCTCACCGAAAGTAAAAGAGTTTGGAGAGTCATCCAAATCCTTATTCATTTTTTTCGGTACTTAAAAAATTTGCTCAGAGTTACTCCCAGCAAAACTTTACATGATATGTTTAACATTTTTGACAAATTTTAATTTTAATAGTAATTTCTATATTAATCAGATTCTCTCATTTAACTTACAAAAAACAATGAAATTATTTTTATTTATTTCTTTCATTAAATCATAAAAGTTTTTAATCTGATTGATTACTTTAAGTTAAGAAAAGGCAACTGAATTCTTTGAGACACTTTATATGTATCACTTCCAAAGCTACTAAGCACCACAAAACTCAATTATATTATCAAATAAAGGCAGCTTACACCTGCTACTCATAGGAAAATAGAAAAAAATCTCTATAAAATATCACTTACAAAATATTTATATAAGTCAACAGAAGTGAAAATGATATTATATTATATTATACTCCTTTCTACCTACTTCTATATACATTCGTGTATTATACAAAAAAAAATATATAAAGTATGTTGAAAAATGTATATTTGAACTTGCCTGACCGAAATTCAAGTACCCTACATATCTTAAGCCAACGATAACGATGAGAACAACTCAAAATGACACCATAAAGTATGAAATGCAGAATACATTCTGGCAAGGCATGTCCTTGCAATGCTACACAAATATCTGTGCGAGTGAAGAAAAGAGATTCCATGGCTGTTACTACTACACTACTTGAAGTTATAAACCGAGTACTCAAAATATAAAAAATCTCTACGAGAAGCAAATAACAAAAAAAAAAAGAGACAATAAAAAATAAAAAGAAAAATATACAAGAAAAGAAACAACAACAACAACAACAACAAAAACAAGTGAAACAAAATTGAAATGAAAAAAACGGAAAAACAGAAAATCATGTTAACAAAAGGCAAGCTCACGTTTCATACGAAATGCAATTCCACTTTTGCGCACTTTATGTGTGAGAATATTGCCAAGGCGAGGTGATGTGGAGTGATGTAAGTGGAAAATCTCCCACTCGAAACTATTTTCAATGGCGACCCAATCATGAAATACCCTTACCAGTTTTTCTAGCACCTCCAGTCACTCTCTCACTCACTCATTCACCCGCACTCACTTTTCCTCTGCGAGAAATGCCTGGTAAAGTGTCAAAAGTACTTGAAATTTCACTTGCTTCCACATATCGTGGCATGGCGTGGCAACGCCAACACCAACAACAACAACATATTCACATTCAAATGGTTGACAACATGCCTGGACAAACTTCAACAGACCACGATTTCTTCTCTTTTGACATTCTCTCAGTGCCAACATGCCACCATACAGAAGCAAAACACTTACAAGTTGTAATGCAAAACTCTGGTCAACAGCAGAGAAGAATCCCGTTTTCTTTCTGTTTTTGCATTATTTTCTATTTCTTTATAAGTATTTGTTTTTTTTCTTTTTTTTTTTTTTTTTGTAAACGCCTTCCAACACTACTGTTTACTTTTTTCTTTCACATTCAATCTTTTTTTTTTCATTTCTGCATAAGCCCGAATGACTTTAAAAGGGGAATGAAAGAAAGAAAGGCTTGAATATGGCAAAAAAAAAAATCACTCATACGCTCAGCTGTACAAAGTCAAAAGTCGCTTTGAGCCTTAACAAAATTCAATATATGTTTTGCATATATCTTTCTGTGTGTGGACGCCTTTTGGTATGCAACACTTTTTTGCTGTTTGTGCATAGCGTTTTCTCACACTTCTTTATGCATACGTTTGAAAGCGGATCTGGCCAGTTGCAATATTTACTCATCTGACGCCGGCATTGAGCATACACATACGTACCCACCCACACATACTCGTATATGGTATAAAGAAACACACATAAAGTCATAAAATATTGTTTGCATCGTGTGCGTCACTGTCATGGCTGTCATTTCCGCTTCCGGCATAAGCAAGTGGAAAAAAGGCTTTCGATTGCAAAATGCCAACCATTGAAAAACATCATCATCATCATAATCACCATGATCATCATCATGATGATGGAATTTTTAAACTATATAAATTTTTTTACATTTTATAATTTTATTTTCTTGTTAATGCGAAATTGATATTTATTTTGCTGTTGCAAACTTTTTTGCGTTGTTAAGCGTCTCTTGTCACAAACGTTACTCGTTTATGTGGAGTTATGAGTATGTCCATGATTGTAATAGTGTCTGTGTCTATGAGTGTGGATATTTATATATACATATGTGTGTCTGTGTGTGCATTTGACGTGGCTTAATATTGCAAAATAAAAAAAAAAATTACATATACAATATTTACATACTTTTTGTGGATTTTGTTATAGAGTGTCCTCGTATGCATTTGAGAGTATATCCTTTTTACATTTTACCGCTTCATTGCTTCACACAAACACACAGGCAAACAAATACTTTGTGCATGTCAATTAAATTGTATTTGTTGACAGCTTAAGGTTTTTGAAATTTGACTTTCTCCATCTCCTTTGCATAAATATAGTTAATTATGCTTCATACATTCATTCAAAATTTGCAACTAAATGATCGCTAATTTTATATTATTTACCATAATCAATCAATTTCTTCCCTGTTTGTTAATTTTTTGCCTTCACTTCAAATTGAATATTTGATATACAAAATATTGAATAATACTATGCACCTAAATACAATTAAATTGAAATCTATTAATCTTTTGTGAAATAGTTTCATATTTGTATATCGATTTATTGTTGTATATCCTATAAAGCTAAAGGACATGAACATAAATTGTACAATAATATACTAATGCAAACCCAGGCATTTTGAATTGAAATTCATTTAAATATTTTATTGATTTGGTGTTAATTTATGTACCAACAGTTGGTCCATTCATTTCCATTTACTCAATATTAAATGTTGGTGTTGTTGATTTCATAATCAATGTTGTTATTTCATTGCGAAATTATTACAATTTTCGAGTATATTTAGGTGTATTTATTATTGAATCATACAATGTGTATACAAGGCAAAGAGGAAATGCCGGAAAGCAGGGAAAATTCAACATGATTGTTAGCTTTATTATTAATCTAAGCCAAATCATTTCATAATTACCCTTGAGAATGTAACAAAATATTTGATTTAATTAAAATTAAATTAATTAAAACAACAGCATTTTGCTTGAAGGCATTTGCTAACCAAAATCATCAAATCATCATCATCACCATTGTTATTCTGATTCTGTTAAGATCAAAAGTAAATTTCAATCCTTTTCAATAAAATCCTGTTGAAAGCTAATGCATATTATTATTGTATTAGAAGAAACCTAAATACAAGTTTTGAATTTCATTAATAAGAAAATTATTATATTCTAATAATCAATGATAAATAGAAACTTTTTAATTTATAGAAAAGATAACAAGTTACTTACTGAAATGAAAACAAAAACTATTAATAGATATAAAGTTTCCATGGTTTTCATATGATTGTCATTTTCCATATTTTGAGTGAAAATACAATATTATGACACATGGCTTTATTATTTATAAATCATTAGCCATTTTCATTGTTCAATTCATTATGGACAAATTGATGAGAAGATCTAATTCATGGTTGATCATTAATAACCAACGTGACGGAGACCATGCTGAGTCAATAGCGAGTATTTTAAAATAAATTATCAATATTTTTGATGTACTGCTTTATAACTATAAAAATAGACACAATTGTGATAACTAATCATGTAGCATTATAAGATTAGATAGCAGCAGAGTTTGCATCATTTACACAATGTATGTATAGTAGTTATCAGATAGAGAGATATTGGAAGTCCGATCTAGATTAATACACCAAATTTAGTATCTATTTTGAGCAAAGCACTGTTTTGTTTCACTTTTTTTATGATAAAAACTTTAAGTGTCATTTTAAAAGAATGTGGTGAAGTCATAATATTGTCGAGAAGACTTGAGTCCGATTTTGTCGATATTTTATTTGCAAATGAAGTCTAGTTGACTTGTGTCTGATTATGTCCACAGTGTCCCCGCTACTTCCATTGAAAATATAAAAGTTATATGCAAGCAGAATAGCAACAGCGCAAACCGATATCATTGTAGCTGCGGTGATTGCTTAGAACACTTGTTGAATTTTTCAATTGTCCTATAATCGTTTTGTTGTTCTTACTGTGAATGTGTGTATTACGGTTCAATATGTAGAATTGACTGAGCTTGATTATATTACTCCTTCCTACAGTATAAATAACAAAGACATGAGCAGCCGCATTTAATTTAAATAAAAATCTGTTCAGATATTATCTATAAATTTTATGTTGATTTGAAGAAGTTACCAGTATTTTTCGATAATATTTAATTCAAAATGTGGAAGATTTTTAGATAATAGCTTTGTTGGCATCAGAAACTGAAGCAGAATTGTAACCATCATAGCGGTTCTCGCTCACACGCATAAACATGTTAGATGACATGAAACAAACAACATGTGGACGAACTGTTTGTGCAGAATCCTCTAATAGTGTCTTGCTTAGACTGTGTTTACACTTAGCCACTCTGTGGCAGAGTTTTTGGCTTTTTTAGAGTATGGAATATGAGAAGGAGTGTCAAAATATGTATTGTACTTACTTGGTAACTGTCACTGATTGTAAACGAAAGAATATACAATAATTGATGCAGCTGTTTGTAATGCGGGTCTTATAAACTGCATATGCTTAAGTTCAACGACTAGTAAAATAATTTTAATCTCCTTTGCATAATGATAGAGATCAGTGCTGTGAACAAAATATACAACAATAGCAACAATTTCAAGAGCAGCAGCAATATTTGGAATTGCTTAGTGCTGAAAAAGCTTGGTATTTCACAACGAACTTATTTGAAATACGCAGATCGCCTGGCAATGACTGAGTAATAAATTGATTTATTTATATCAACAAAGAACACAGTTTGAGTAACAGATAATTTATGTGCTATTTTAGTTGATTTTTTGCTTAATAATTGATATAGAAAAATGTAAATAATAAAACTAAAGTCTAATATTTTGGGTACAATTTTCTACAAGAATGCAACTTACGTTATTCTTTAGATTCTGAGCTACAAATGCTCTGCTTCTCAGTTTTCCATAAAAAACAACAAATTTTAACTAAGTTCTCAATTTTCCCACCTTTGACTTAGATTATGATTATTTTAGAGTATCTTACACGACAATCAAACGTTTGTATATCATTGAAAATGAGCTAACAAATTTGAAACTTGAAACTACTTTATTAACATCATGAAATCCCGGGAAATTTAGTTTAAAATACTAAATTTATTTATGCATAATTTCAATCCCCTTTATATTTTTCTTATCACCCAAGATTTGTTTGTTGTTGTCCCATTATTCCCATTCATTAAACCTATTCTAAAATGATAATTTTTCAAATCTTTTCATAAAAATCCCAATGAACGAACCCACGCACAAATGTAGGCAAAACATATTTCTTTTTTGTACATAAAAAACATTTTGTCACGGTTAAAAATGACCAAAAGCCAAACTAATTTTAACTATAAAACATTAACCTCATTTTAGTCATTTGACTTAAACTGGTCCCTCATTCTCATTCTCATCCTCATTCTACAATATCACTGTAGTACCACCACAGTGGTTACGCTCATTTAAATCCGCAGCAGCCTTCCAACAACTTATTAACACCAAAGCCCGCAGGTCGTTTTAAACCATTTGTTTTTCTTCCTTTTTTCCCTTGTTTTTAGCTTTATTTTATTTTTCAAAAGCATTTCCATCTTTTGCCTTAAAACCCTTTTGCTAACCAAACTACAGCATTTGTATCCCACAGGACATGACTGCATAAATATACTTTTATTCTCTACTTTTCTTTTCTTTTCTGTACTTTTAGTGTTATTCGTAATACTGCCAGTTAATTTCGACTCACAAATAGATATTATATACATACATTCATATACATATACTAGGCATTGTATATAAGTATGTATGTATGTATGTATATACAATCTGAATGTTGTCAAATAAATTATTACGCTGTCGTATAAAAGCCGCAGAGATTAAGCAATTATGTGGCACTTAAACATACCCACAGAAAAGGATCTGAACTGAACTGAACTGAACTAAATGAGAGAAGAGGAAGAGGCTCAAAAAAAATTTTTTTTTCTTAAGTTTCCATTATACTTACTATTTATGTGTTTTTCATTTTATTTTTAATTTTTCATATACTCGTAATTTTGCAAGCGTAGAATTTTACTTTTCATTTTTGTATTGTATAAATTTTTGATTAAAAACCCATTTCTGCGTTTTTCTTGACTTTAATTGACTGCGGTTGTTTTCCAAGACTTCGCTCAACAACATGAATAACAAACTTTTGGGCAAAAATACAAACTCAAGACATGCAAAACTAAACAATAATAGCAACAAACAATTTGAAGAAGCCAAGAAAACGCACCTGAGAAAACTTTTCCAACAAATTTCTCAAGTATAAATTTTGGTTCGAAACATTTTCTTTCTACATACAAAATTTTCTTAACTACGAATACTTTCACTTGACTTTATATTTATGATATTTAGTGTTGCTGTTCCTCTTGACTTTCATTGCGTCACGTCACGTTGCGTTGCAATGCATTGTATTGCATTACATTAAGTCAGGATGCATGATGTTGTGGCGAAAATGTCTGAGTTGCGCAACCATAAAAGCCAAACAACTAACTACAACTATTGCCTTTTTTGATGATGTGCATAAATATACTTCTGTTATTTTGTAAGTTAAATGGCTTCAAGGTTATTTTGGAAGTAAGACCTACTATTAATATTTACAAGAGTTTCCAATTTGAAATCACTTTGCTGTTTGTTGCATGCATTGTCTAGAAAAATTGTATTTATATATATTTTATGCTTTGACTTTAAAATTTCTTCGATATGTAGCCCTAAAAGTATTTTACATTTTATTTTTTAAAACAATTTGAAATGATAGGAAAACTCATTAATTAATTTAAGTGCTCAACAAAACATAAAAAGAAAAATATTTTCTTTTAATTCTAATTTATTTGCAATATTTCAATCAGTGACAAAAACGCTTTGTGTCTCCGAATTCATGACAACGATGACATTGCACTAAGTCTTTGAACTTTCTAGGTGACTAAATTACTACAACAGCGTTGCATAGCCGCTTGATTCCCAAACAATCATTATATTTTTTAACCGATTTATTAATCACAAAAAATATAAACATAGGGAGCTTTGTGTTTTTGTTTTTAGTATTAGCCAAACTCCTCAACTTGTGCCCTTGTGATGCAAGTAGAGTCATAATATTGAAACGAAATCGATAATTCTTGATCATTTTCAGGACACCTTGGCATCACTTTAATGAGTTCAGGTAGCCCTATTGTCCTAATGATCGATTAGAAGAAGAATGTAAACAAAGAGAGGGAAGAGGACGAGCCTTTGGAGAAAAATCAAGTTTTTGGTGAAAATGAATGGAAAATAGAGAAAAGCTCGGCATATTGGAAGAATGTTGCCATATTTTTTTCTATCTAGTGGGAGACAGATTTTGTTCTGTGTTGTGGTATGTGATAGTGTGATTTGGTTTAGTGTAGTAATCGTTTGTACTTTTGTGTTTCTGCTGTCGTAGCCTGTCGCCGCTGAATCGTTTCGTTGAGCTGCAAGTCGCCGTGGGAAACACCATGCTGCAACTTGCCTCCATAGGCACGTCACACTCGCCATACCACCAACAAATCACATCGATTCTACCAATAAACCATGTGCCATTGTTTTGCCGCATCATTAACCCATCAGATCTACCGCATTATATTTGACAACACCGCAACCAACTTTTTGTAAAATTAATTAACCGCTCACCAACCTAGCATAATAAATTTTATAAAATAAATTTAAAATTTAGAAGAATGTGATCAATATTAGAGGAGTGGTGCAAGGTTTTAATTACAACTCGATATGCTCGCTTTTGCTTCAGTTCAGTTTTCTTTGAAATACTTCACCAACTTTTCGAAGCTTTCAACTTTTGTCACCATGATCCTAGCCTGGCCCTCAAGCCCAGTTTTGTAAGTAAAGCTATTGGCTCCGATGACACTTACTATAGAACTTTGCATCTTTATGACTGAAATAAATTATGATGGCGGCTTAGCCATTACTGCAGGACATTCAATCTGTTCCTCGCGTGTAGTAGAAGGGGCGATATCCTCATCCATCGTTTCGTTCATAGAGAAGCGGTTGGCTTTTCGTCATTGGATTCATCAGAAGAAATACTGGAGTAACTTCGGTGTGGTTTCTTAGTATTTTGGACAATCTTACCTTGCGTTTTTTAGCAGCTATAATCTCCTTAAAAGAAAAAAGTAACTTCACGAGCGACAGAGGCAAGCAAAGGTTAGAGGAGATACAAAGATTTCAACTGGATGCCTTATGGGTCATTGTGTCCTCCAATATCTTCTGTTGATTTTGTGAATTAGATGATGAAGGATCACTAATGATCATTCTTTCTAATGAACTTCTTTAAAAAACGCTTAACGTAACATGACGCCAATGTAATAGTCATAGTGCATCATAAAAAGTAATCATCAAAAGTTAAATAATATAATACCATTCAAAATCATAAGAGAAGAACTCTTTTTGTCTTCAGAATGTTTCAATAACTATTTCTTTCCGATTTTTGGTATTTTCATTATTACTTTTTACTCTCAAATCCTTGAATCACGAAAATATAAAAATCCACAATGTTCCACAATTTCTCATATTTTTTGTGTTTGTATTTCTTTGATTAAAATTCCCATTCAATTTTTGTTTTTGAACCTTTTCTGTAAATCATTTTAACCACAATGTAAATATGGAAAAGAGAAAAAAAAATCATCATGAATGAGGACTTTAAGAAAAATGAAATGAAAATAACTTAGTATGTAAAGTACATATAAAGTCAAATAGAAAATGCAATTTGTTGTTTTTATTGCCCTACGATGCTGGTAGTATTCATTGCCAACAATATTTTAACCACACAAGTCCAAAAGTAAATACCGAAGATGAAAGTGCATTTTAATTATAAGTAATAAAACTAAATGAAACTTGTACTAAAAGAAGAAGGAAGAATTTCTTTGCTTTGCAAACAAAAACAACAAAAAAAAAATATGAATTTTATTCAAGGACTTGACCAATAGAACAACATTTGCCTTTTAGCATTTCCACTTTCATTTGATTTTCAAAGAATGGAATCGAGTGGAGTGAAGTGGAGTGGAGTAGAGTGTCGGTGAGTGGCATGGAGTGGAATGGAATAAATTTTTTGAACTTTATGAAGATGAATTACAATATTTTTCCAATTGTTTGGCTTCTTCAGGCAATTTAGTATATGATTTCCTTTCGACCGCCCCTTTGGTCTACGCCTACTTACACCACAGTAGGCTAAGTAATTGAAATTGGCTTTTTTGTTTTATTGTATTTACATAGATTTTTGGCTAAACCAAACCGGAGAAAGAAATCCTAGTATAGAATGTAAGATTTTTTCATGGCCTTTTGTTATTTCTCTTTGTGTTGACACCATTAACATCAACGCATGGAATGTTGTGGGTGAGAAGGAGATTTTCATATGAAAAAAAAAAATGGGAAATAAAAAAAAAGAAGTTAACTCGTAAAGAGCAATGCAAACCTGTAAATCCGAGAAAACCATTTCCAAATAGTAGTAAAGCATACACACACACTCACACACACACACACATAAAGTACTCAATGCTCAAAAGCTAGAAAAGTGAAGAGAAAAAAAACTTGGGAAAAATCATACAAAAAACAAATAGAAAAAAACCATGATGCCACCAAATATGGCTGATGATGAAAATTTATGATGACTTATGCTGCTCAAGCTACCAGTATCCTTTTTCAACTCCATTTCACATCCTTCATCCATGTTGATGTGATGTTTCTCTTATTTCTCTCGTTGTTTTACCCTTCTTCTTCTACTATTTATTCTATGTTGCTGATACTATTGCTTAATGCTGATGCAAGTGCTGCTTGTTGATTTAGAATTTTCAACAAAATGCGCTTAAAATCTTTACTTATGGTTTGCCTTAGTAAATATGTAGACTAAACAAAAACAACAACAAAAAGAATAACAAGAAAAAGAACAACAATGTGATAAAAAGAAATAAGAAGCAAGCAAAAGAAAGAAAATATTAGAATAAAGAACATACAAAGTAAAATGTAAAACAAACTATAAGTTGAGAGATGATGACAAACGAAGCTTGTGCAAAAATTATAAATAAAAAAAAACAAAAATTTATAACTTTCTGTATTAACATCTCAATATCTATGATTTTGAATTATTGGTATGGAATTTTCAGTAGTCATTGATAGTACTTTATGTCAATGGCAACACAAGCACATGACCAACTTCTGTGATATAATTTTGAGAAATTTATCCAATAACACAAAGAAGAACTTAAAAAAAAAACATATTTTTCAATTTCTTGTTGTTTAATGTTAAATTCTTAATACTAATACATGATCAATTTCATCAATTTTAAACTTTAACACAATTTTCATGAAACTTATCCTGCATTTCTTTGTTTATCGAATGAATTGACATAAATATCTTTAACAAAAAAAGTGCTTATTTTTTCATATGAAAAATTGCTTGAAGAATAGATTATCAAATATTCTTTCAAAACTACGAAGTTTTATAAATATTTTTAAAAATTTTTAAATCTTCAATTGACTATATTTGTATAGTTAGACACAAACACATGACCAATAATGTAATTAATATTGTTTCTTTGGCTTATTTATAACTAGACACCCAAGCGAACGTTGTCTTCCTTCACTTCCTAAAAATTTTGTGGATACTAATTGGTTGACCCGATGAAATGTTTGAAAAATTATTTTATTATTTTTTTTAAATTTGTTGACTGTTTCTTTAGGGTTTTCCGAATTTTCTTTTTTGTTAAACCTTCCTCATGAATAATTCTGTTCATGGGTGAAAACAATATAAGCATTCGTTCGGTAGTTTTTGAGTTTATTGCGAACAGACAAACAGACTCGGTGGGGGATTTTGTTTTTAATATGTATAGAATAAGAATTTCATCAAATGCTATTAAATAAATATTCTTTTATCAATTTCATTATGAAATTTCCCTTAACCAACTGAAATAGTCAACACTCGTGTCCAGTATTTCATTACTTGCATGATGACTATAAGATTCTCCCCAATAACAGTAACTTTGATCTCGCTTAAGCCCCTTTAAAAATTATTTATATAAACATTTAAATGACTATTTTGCCTCATGAACTTCAATATACAGAAATCTTCTATTGAATTTCATACAAATTTGATATAATAAATATTGTACTGTAGATGAATCCAAATTTGTTTGCAGCTTGACCAGTTTTGACTTAGGTACTTCCATTCAATTACTTCTTATTGGATCAAATCAATATTTCAATCAAATCCAATTAAATCATGATTAACTTGTCATAACACGTACATTTTTTAACAAAAACTTAGTTAAGATGTTAACTAAATATCTCAAAAAAAAAACGAATATCTAAATCTGAAGGACCAAAGTAAAGTAGAAGAAGCATAACTGCATAGACAAACATATTATGTATACGACACGCTACGTTGGTTGCCACTGAACTGGACGGAAATAAATGAGAGAGAGAGAGAGAGAGTGAGTTGTTAGTAAGTGAGTGAAGTGAGTGAAGTGAGTGAAATGAGTGAGTGGGTAAATAAGTGAATTTGTATGTTGTTTGTGTTGATATTGTGATTAGTATGTGTGGGTGTGTTTGTGTATTGCTGTTCTTGCAACATTGTCTTCTGCTTCAGTTTATGGGTGACTCTGTGTATCTGTGATGTCAACATCTGTTTCTGCAACAGCAACAATATGAAAAACAACGAAAGTGTCTAGTGACAAATGACATGGACCACGTAAGACAGCAAAAATGAATGAATAAATGAGTGAATGAATGAATAAATGCATGCATGTTAGCCAGAATGAATAAATGAATGAAAGGAGGAACGAATGTGCAGACATTGGTTTTTCCATACGATGATAGACAACAGATTTCCATAATTTGTGTGTGTAGAAAGAAAGAAGAACTACAAATTACAAAAAAAGCCACAAGCTTGAAAGATACAGCATAGGTTAATTGAGATACCATTTTATGTTTCTGTCTGCTCTTTTGCGTGTGAAAAGCCAAATGTTTTCCCACAATCCTTCATTATCATTCTCTCTTCAAATCAATTTACATACTATGAACATCATCTTAAGGTTGATTTCTTTGAAAAATCTGCTGCTCTGCCTTCATCAAAATGAGAATATACAACACACTTACTTATTTTTTAACACACATTTATATGTTTGTTCATTGCCAAGCACTTGATATAAATTGAACATAAAGTCAAATACTTATTGGTGTTATGTACTTGAGAGACGCCTTAAATTATGCTATTCTTTTTTTACATTATTGAATTTTATATTAGGCAAATAAATTCAATAAAATTACATGCAAGAAGTGTTTATACTCTCTCTCTCTCTCTCTCTCTTTCTCGTCCCGTCCCGTCCTCTTTGTCCTGCTCTTATTCTCTTCTCTTTCAATTTTATTAAATAAACATACAACATACATGGTAATAACAATAACAAATAATAACAATAACAACAAGAAGAACAACAAAAATGTCACAAAGTAAATATTCATAAGTATTATTTAAGTATGTTTTTATGTGAAAAAATACAATATTTTATATTGAAAAAGGCAACAACGAAGATTGAAGTGTGGCACACTTCAAGTCAGCAACATTTTCATGAAAAGTACTTGACAAACAAATGCAATTCCCTTTCTTTTTTTTTTCTTTCTTTCATAAACAAAATCATACAAGAGTCTTTATATAAATGTGTGTGTGTGCGTGTGTGTGTAATTTGTTTTCCTTTCTCTTTTTGTATATATTTTTTTTTTTTTCATTTTGTACTTTCTTTTTTGTAGAATGATTTCCCGTCATTTCAAACGACTTCGGTTTTGTTAGGTTTCCTGTTACGAACGCAAGTTTTCGTTTTTTTTTTTCTATTTTAATAATAAATTCGATTTATATTTCAATCAAAATAAATATTAACTTCTGTTACCTCCAAAGAACATTATATAATAGAAAAGAAAACTCACTCAAACACACATTCTCATGCCACAAGGTCCTTCTTGATGCTGTTAAGTAAAAATGAAACAAACTAGTATAAGTTTTCATAAATTTTTTATGAGAATAAAATAAGAAATTTCATAGATTTTGTTTCTTTTGAAGTTATATTAATTGTGATAATCGAACGATTCTAATATAAGTATAAGAAAATTAAGAATTGAATTTTCTTATAACAAACTAAAAGTATGCTACATTTTTTAAAATGCATATCTCATTTTGATCCATAAAAATATTTATTTATTTAAGATAAAATACTTTCAACTTAACTCTTACGTGCTTACTGCCCTAATTTTAAAACGGTGATGTTTTGCTATCCGTTTACTTATGTCACTTATACTTATAAAAAGCAAAGAAAAACTTCTTTTATGGAAATAAAAAAGTTTAGCTCATATGTAATTAAAATAAATCCATCTATCTCCCTGTGGGTAACATTTATGTACAAAAAATCTAGATATGCTCCTGTGCTCTGTGGTCAGAAGCATATAATCTAACTGGTGTGAGAAAAAAAAGGCTGACAGAATAGGTGAACCAATGAGTGACATCCAATACATTTAGCCTCCAGTGCGCTCTAATCATGGAGGATGGAAATTCTAATAGGAAGGCTGGGGATACGAAAGGTAAGCTGATTTTATAGGTAAGCGATCTCAAATGAGCATTTTATTACTATTGAAATAAATCTAAACTTTTTTCTAAATAAATTAACACATAATTTTTATTTAATTTCTTGAAATATAAATTTTTTTTTGTATAGTACAAAAGAAAATAGATTTTGATAAAACAATTTGAATTTGATGATTTGAGGATGGTTTTTGCAAATAGTTTCAACTTCAACATATGGAATAAAATCGTAAGTAGTAGTAGTATAATTAACTAAAAGTATAAAAAATAGTAATGTCCTTGTATAGTGTATTCACTTAGGTTGGATAAGGCGACATCTGTCGAACAACAAGGATAGCATTTTAGTAGGCAATTAAGAGTTCTATTTATAATAGTGATTTTAAGTTATTAGCTTAATTGTGGTCGGTAGAAGACGATCGGCATTGGCACCAGCAAATAATTCAACGCGCTCCTTGTTCTTGATTAAGATGGAGGTGGGCATGCTGGAAATGTTGCAATCCATGGCGATATCATCGCACTCATCGACATTGATCACGGTCTTGTCAACATATTCATTTGTGATCTCCTCCAATTTAGGCGCAATAAACTTGCATCGACAACAACCAGTTTGTCGTCAGCTTCTTGAAGCTGTATATATATAGAAATCGGACTTGCTTTTCATAATATACAACATTTTAACTATTTCGATTTAATTAAAGTATGACAACGAAGTAAATTTATAAAAATGTCCGCTGCCTACGACTGACTCGTGCAAATTTAGGAAAACAAATCAAACATATAATTAAAATAAATAATACATATTAAATTTTGGAATAAATAATATCGAAAGAAAAATTTATTTATTTATTTATTTACAAAAGTTAAAAAACCAAAACTAACATAAGGTTCAAAAGCACTGGTTACTAAGGCCTTCATTTATAATGTACAAGTATATTATTACAATTTTTTTTATGTACAGAGAAAAAGTTAAAACAAATAAGAAAAGAAATTAAAAATATTTACAGATTTATTCTATATTACAAGTTAAATTCATATTTGATGGAGGATATTTATTTCTTTTATTATACATTCTGTCAAAAAAGTACCGGGAATTTATAAATAAAACAACATTTTTACCTTTAATCATCCAAATTTATTGGGTCGCCTTCAAAATAGCCACCATTTGCTCCAGTACATCTATGCCAACGGCATTTCCAATCATCGAAACATTTTTTATAGGCGCTTTCCGGGGATGGCCTTCAGTTCACGCGCCGAATTTTGTTTTATGGCTTCAATGGACTCAAAACGGGTGCCACGAAGCGGCAATTTTAGTTTTGGAAAAAGGAAAAAGTCACAGGGGGCCGTAATGATGCGTTCCATGAATGTGGAGTCGGAATTACAGTGATCCAGCATGTCCGAAGCGACCTGTTCGCGATAGCGTTTTTGAAGAAAATTCAGCTCTTTTGGCACCAGTCGCGCGGCCACCTTTCTCATGCCCAAAAAATCAAATAAAATCGTACGTGCTGACTCGTGGGATATGTTGAGCTCATGTGCTATCTCTCTCAAGCTGGTATGAAGGTTTTCGAGCACCATTTCCTTAATTTTATCGACGTTATCGTCGATAGAAGCCGTCGATGGGCGTCCGGAACAAGGCAAGTCTGCGACCACTTCACGACCGTCTTTGAAGGCGGCTTACTTACTTACTTAACCAGCTTAAACAAACTGGTTGACAGATCCCGCTCAAACTTGGCATAGTAATTAAGGATACCAACCTAGGAAAAAAAAATTACCTGCCTAGATTACCCCGCCAGATTTAAATCGGCAATTGCAATTTAAGAATTGGAGTTTTTAAAGATTTTATATATTTTTTATATTTGTCATTACCGAGCATAATATTTACTCTAATATTCTGTTGGGTTTTAATTGACAATTTGGGCAGGCTAATGCCCCAAACGATGTCTTAATATTTTAATTTGATAAGTTCGGTTTAGATTTTCCTGTTTTATTATTTTTTAAGATAAATGAAGATTATTGAAGTCTTGATATCATTTGGTGCATTTGATTATTGTTCGCTTGCACACTTGTAAGGTTCATATTACAAATTACATAATATTTAATACAATGATCTTCAAGACCAATTAATTAAGACATAATTAACTTAACATTCTAATATTTCAACATCTTTTAAAAAAGTATAAGTATTTCGAGCTACATGTTTTTTAGTTTATGAAATAAATTTTTAAATATTTGTTCATTTATATATGTCGGATTAATATTGAGGGTAAAAATTAAAGTCATGGATGTGTCATATTTGGATGTTTCATCACCTAATCCATTACCTTTTTTATTTTAATGATACAGGACCCATAATAATTTAATTTTTGGACCTGCATTATAAGAAAGAATCTAATGGTATTGGATTTGATGCAGGGAATTGAATCTGTTACTAATAATGAATCAGAACATATTATGTAATTCCCATGCTTTCAGTATGTCTATTGTTTCTGCGAACAAAATTGATCACTATTAAGGAAAACTGTGTACCATATCTGATTACATCTGTTTCAGAAATGATAACATAACTTGCAATTTTCTTTTGATATAATTGTCAGATTTAAATTTTGTTCTAACAAAATGTTGAACATATAAAATATATTGGGAGTTGTACTATTTGTCTGTTGTTTTGTAATACGTTCTGAGTGAGGTGTATCTTTTAAAATAAAGAATGTCTGTTTGCTGTGACATTGGATCATGATCTAGGTTCACTTTCGCAAGCAAAGACTTTTGAGGTCAACGCTATGCGAATATAAAGCAATTAAATATTGATTTGGTTTCTTTATCAAAGTTACTTTAAAAAGAAAATTTTGATTTCCAGTTTGTCTGAAACATTCTCTATAAAAGACAACAGGACTGTTAAGCTTATACTTATTGTAACTTATGTGCAAATGGCCAAAAAAATATTGTTAGGAAATGTGATCTTATGAAATGATTTCGTCTGCAAATTATTTGTTTATTTTGTTACAAATTTGTGTGGATGCTGCATCGGAGCGTATCATATTCAGTAGTAACCAAAGGCACAACAGATGAAGCTACATACAAAATATATCACACAATCATCCACTATCCCCAATATGATGACACAAGTTTCACCATCATCAGTTGTTTTCGAGACGTGAGATACCCATGCCCGAGTTACACTACAAAAGTATTTTCGTAATTTAATGATGCAATATTTAATTTTTTAAATTTTTAATTGACAATATATTAATGCAATTTAATATGAAATTCACATCCTCAATTATTCCATTTGCATACTTAATATCTTTTTTGATTATCTTAAATATTTTCTCTTAAACTCCTTTATAGTTTCAATTCATGCATTGAGAAGCAGCATTGTTTAAAATTTTGAATGGCATAAAATGACTACATACAATGAAACTTATTGAACATCATTGCGTTCATTGTTGAAATATGAGAATACAATACCTTGTTCTACTACTATAAGGTTACTTAAGAAACTTTATATTATCAATAAAGATTTAATTTCGCAACCGTCTGCTGTAGTTGCTTCCTCTGCCGCAGTGTGTCTTTCACTTCATTTCCACTCTTCCAGCTCAACTTCTATAAGCATTTATGCTTCATTAATGTGAATAACTTAATATGAGAAGCACAGAAAAGAACAGAACAGAACAGAACAGAACAGCGTATGAGTAATGAATAAAATGATATCAGTGGAAAGAAGAGAGTGAGGAAATTACCTGCTAGTGATTTAAATTTCACCAACTTCAACATGTGAACACATCTGCTAATATGAATGAGTGTGAGTGTCTTTGTGTATAAGGAAATAACTGCTTTAATTATAAAAAAAAAGTATGCAAGAATGACGGCAATGTCGACGACATAACACGACACGACAACAGAATAAAAATCTTTATGCTTTGGTTGGTGGTAATTAAAAAATTGCGCATACGTCATGTAAGCCATTTTAATGTTTTAATAAATGTTGCGTTTACGCGCAGTGGGTGATGGCAAAGCTTGTTTGGCAACAAGAATAACAACAATGGAAATGGCAATGGCAATGAAGCTCTTAAGCCAACATTATGACAAGTGACAACAAGAAATACACATGCGTAAGTATGAGAAAACCAACACACAAATGTCAACAGTAAAAATGTTAAAATTTAATAAAACCAAAAAAGGCACAAGGACAGACTAACTGACTGACTGACTGACAGAGTAAAAGACATACAAAAATATAGACGAACAGAGTCATGTCGCCCACAAGTATGCAATAACAACAAACAAACATACAAACAAAATATATACACAGGCAAAATCATGAAAGAAACAATGAACGCAAGTCAGGTGACAACAAATATCAACGGAATTTAAATACTTTAACGTGTTGCCAAATAGCTTCCATGTTAACACAGACATACAAACTCTCTCACTTTCATATACACTTACCTAAATACATGAAAAGACCTTCGCGATTGTTACACAGTGAAAATTCTTGTCGGCTTTTCATATTTTTTTCATATTTTCCATAACATACAAACAGGCGCCAGAAGCAGCATTAAATAATCAGAAAAAAAACCCACTGACATGGCCACAAAGCAACGCATTCATACACATGCAAAATGAAAGGGAAAGAAAATATATATCAATTTTTTTTTTTATTTTTTGTTTAAATTGAATAAAAGGTTGAAAGATAATCGCGCCAAGTGAAAAGCGATCTTATCAATTTGTTCTGGCTGCCAACTGTGAAGTTTCTCTTTTAGTTTTTCATATATTTTTTTTTTTTTTTTTTTGTTGGGTTTGCTTAATTTTGTGTTGCGAACCAAGTCGTGAAGGACGTGAAGCAAAAAAACTGAGAAAGGTGAAAAAATATGCACAAATTAAATTAAAATTGTTCACGTCTCGTATACATTTCAGTTGCTTTTATAAAGTTTTTCATTTTTTTTTTTCATTCCTAAATATTATTTATATGCAATGCAATGCACACGTAAATTGTTAAATAAAAATATTTATATGAAGAATGCATGGTACAATGGGTTCAAAAGAGCGAATAGTTTATTTGGATATCTAGTGTTAAGCATATTGATATTGTTCTGATCCAATAAACAATGAACTTCAAGGAAATGACATTTCAAAGTTACTCATAAAGGAAGTACAGACGATCAAAGATGGCAAGTGCCATAGATTGTAATATCGATAAACAAATTAGCTCCAGACTTAGTCAATGTCTTACTGAAAGTGTTATCATGCTTAGTAGGTGAAATATTGTGGTAGGAATGTTTAGAGGACTTTGCAAATCACATGAGAAGGGTCGAAGAGAAGCTGAATACAGGGAGTAATCTTAGGATCATTTTTCAAAGAATTTATTGATAATTTGTGTCAACTTGATATCAACAAACTTGTTCGATTTGTTCAAAGCTAAGGATGCTTCAATTAAAAATGAGAATTATATCCAATTCTCATATCGTGGACCCATCTAGTATCTTAATTGTCATCTCTGCTCTCTGATTCAGCTACTGAATCGACTTACTTAAGTTTTCAAGGGGTCTACAGTATTTACTTATATGTAGGTGAATATTACAAACCTATATCCTTCCAGGTTCTTTTGTTCCACAGTGCATTGTCCATTTCCTCTTTCAGTTATTCCCTCTTCCTAAACATCATTGCTTCTTTGTCCTTTCGTCTTTCACACGTGACTTTCTCTTGCTCTCTCGATAGTTTCTCTAGTTCTCTGTCATATTTATTTTTCAGTCAGTTACAACTTTACGCTTCTTTCTTCTTTTTTTTTTTGCTGTATTCCTCCACGTTCATTCGAATTCGCATTCGTCCCTCCGCGGAGTCATTTATCAAAAAAACTAAAGCATATATTTGCATTTTGAAATATGGCATTTTTATGCATTTTGTGTTGCATACACGCGGCAGATATTTTAGGTGCAGCCAAAGCAGCAGCTAAAGTTGTAAAACAAAATGGCGGAAACCAACAATAAAATAGCAAAATAATAGAAGAAGAAGTATGAGAAAAAATCACCGAGAAATATTTTTTAAGAAATAAAATTCGAATTCATAAGAAAGAAATGAAACGAGTAAAAGAAATATGTTCCATGTGACCGTTTGTTTTTTGGTTTTATTTTTTTCCCAACATTTTGTATATGAAAAAATAAATGGACAACGTGATATTGCAACTAACATCACCACCAACTCTATTTACCATATGAATTCAGTTGGACTACTTTGTGTATATGAAGATATACAATATTATTTTCCATTTTTCTAGCAAATCATTTCCATTCCGCATAATTTATTTAACTAATTTAAAAATATTGAATTGAATTAAAATCGTCACACAATTTGTTGGTTATTTTACAATTTTATTTGTTAATTTTTAATTGCATAAATAAATTCATTTAATGCGTTTGTTTCCTTTTTTTTTTTTAATAAAATAATGTATTTGTTATTTTGTGTGTTCTGTTAAATAAAATATAATAATTTTTATATATTTTCTTTTTTTTTTTCAACATATTTTGTTAAACATGATGAAACTATTTTCAGAGATCAGTGTTGCACTTGACTTAATTACACTTAAATTTAATTAGCATTTAATCTAACTACATGTAAACATACACTGACATATTATTGCACAAGTATGAATAATATGTATGTATGAATGTGTATGAACATGTATCAAAATGTTTGTGGTCATGTTCAGTGCCAAATAGTATGCTCAATTTTGATATAGAAAACTATTTATAATTTAACTAATTTGTGGCATTTCTATGTACTGCACTGTGGTTTAAAGAATGTCAGCATTACGTTTATGCATGAAAGATTTTAAATTAAGTAAGTTCAAATACATATATCATTTACTATGGTATATACACGAGTACATGTAATGGTTACTTTGGCATAGTAATATACTTTTACATTAACAAATATATGATTTCAAAATTTATAAGATAATTTTTGTACAAATTACAATTTATTTTATTGGAATTATTTATTTTTGATTTGGAGTGCCTATGTGAGCTGATAAGGTTATATCCACGTGGTTTTTGTGGGCATGGACCATATCCCAATTCAATGCCACGGCGTATTTCAATCGGATCATATGGCCTTCCATCAGAATTGGTATCAAAGAATTTTTTGAACCACTGCAATAACTCCAAGTTATCGCGATAGGTTCCCTTGATGAGATTTGCAATATTAAACTTTTTTTGGACGCCGAGCTGATCAAAACTGGCCCCGAGTAGCTTGAAATTGTGGATAAAATCAGTTTCCATATCCGTGAAGAGTTTGACACGTTCAAAGGGAACATTATCGGGGTACAACATATGCAACAGCTGACAAAAGGCGGCGCCGGTACACAATTCATTCACATCACCGAAAGTGGTTTTTAATAAATCGTTCAACCAAAATAACAGGTCATTCTTCGAAACCATGTCCACGGAGGGTTTCAGCGAATAGACTTGTTTGACTTCGCGTTTTTCACTCATTTTAAATGGGTTGAAAACGTACACGTACGTTTTTTCACTTTAAATTTAAATATCTTGGATTTTTTTTTACTAATAAATTTTATTTTCTCTTTTTATTCAGCCAAAAAAAAAAACGATGTTCGTTATGAAACTGTTTGTGATATACTAAGAGTTATGAGGAAAATAAAAAATGTACTTAAAAAAACTTTTCAATGTTAACTTGATTTCAAAAATAATTTTTATTTTTATTATGAATCCATATTCACATCTCTAAATATATTGTGATTTAAGTATCAAATTAGTAAAAGTTTTCATTAAAATGACTTTGATTTGACAATCTTAGAACGACGTAGTGTACGCCTACTTCTCTTGGAGACGTTTGATGTTCTTGATAGACTAAGTCCACAACCTTTTTCAACATTTTGGTTTCTTAGTGCATTGGCATCATAAAACTTTTTAAACCATTGTAAAAATTGCAAATTGTCCCTATAGTTTCCTCTGATGAGACTCGCTATATTGAATTTTTTGTCAACTCCCAGCTTATCGAAACAATCCTCCAGCAGTTTATAATTGAAGATATAATCGGCTTCTGAATTGGTAAATAGCCTCACTCTTCTTATTGGCATTTTATTCTTAAATATAAGATGCATTAACTGACAAAATGCTACGCCTGTTCGCAATTCCTTCACGCAATAGTAATATTTGTTCAAAGTCCGATTCAACCAAGTTATCAATTGAGACTTCGACATCATGTCCACGTGTGCCTTCAATGGGGAAACTTGTACAACAGTTGATGGTACCACGTCTTCCATGGTATGGAAATAGTTTTTTTGTTTATACGGAGACATTTTAATTTAGAAATTTTGCTAATAAATTTTGTTAAAATAATTTTTATGAAGGAGGCCACAAAGAGGATGCCGAAACGAAAATTTTTCAAAGAAAGTGATAAATATTCCTACAAAAAATGATGCCGAAACGAAAATTTTAAAAGTAAAGTGATTTATTTATTCATACAAAATGTTCATGGTTAACTTGGTTCAAGACAAAATTTTAAAAATTCGCCATCGATTTATGTCAACTTAGATGGATGTAGTCTTGATTACTTCATGGTTATATCAGTAGTTAATTCAGTTTCTCGTTTCATTTCAGTTCGGAAAGAAGGTTTGTTTTTACACGATCCATTCAGTTTTCACTGTTCTCAGTCAACAAATCAATGGGTTGTCGCTGAGCAATGAGCAAAAACGAACGTATGTTTCTGTTTCTTTATGTTTGCTACTTATGCCGCATCTGGGCTGCAGCAGGCCGGATTCATTCATTGACTTGGGCCACTAGTTGGGCAGCCCTGGTGTAAAGATTAGAGAGAAAATGCTTTGCCATGTCGCTTTTCCTAAAGACTATCCTTACTTATTACAATATTGAAATTATAAAATTTTTAAAATCTCTGATTGAATTTCCTTGTTTCCCTTCATAAGATTCCTCATATTGAATTCCTTCTGCACACCAAGCTTCTTAAAACAAACCTTGAAATTGGACATAAAGACTCTCGAAATAGAAAAGAGCAAGGACTCATTTTAAGGACAACGTGTTCTCCAAATAGTGTTTTCATGATCTGAAAATTCCTTCCAACTAGTTACATTTTTTTGGCAATATTTCATTAAACCAAAATTAAAGACAAAAAATTTTTGACACATAACACAATTTTTTTAATAGTAAATTAGTTCACAAAGTATACAATGTAGGGTTATGAATGATTTAAATGGACTCCAAGATATTGCTGTCATCAAATTAAATAAAATTTTCCATGTCAATTTTGTATATTTATGGCAAAGGAAGTGTGGTTGTAGGCATATCCTTGCGATGAAACTTCTGCTCTCGACTCATTCTGACTCGGAACCATCAACAATTAAAGTGCCTTTTCAGAGTATTGTATTGGAGTTACGACAAACTTGATTTGGAGTGCCTATGTGTGCTGTGGGTTCCTTTAGTAAATAGAAGACAATCGGGTTGCAATGCCAATGTCCTCTGCTGTTGCCTTTCTATTAGTTTTATGACCATAAGTATCTTCTCCAATCTTCTTGAGCTGAGCTTGTTTTAATTGTTCCCTTTTTAATACTTAATTTTTAAACTCGATGATTTTTTTTTTTTATATTGTGCTATGTGCCGTTATTAAGAAATATAATCTAACTTTTATCGTATATTGAGTGTTTGCGAAGTGCGACTAAACTATACCAATGTTACACTTCTTTAAATATTAATATCTTTCATTTTTTTTCTTTGACAAATCATCCTATGGAAAAAACAATATATGAATCTATGTAATTTCAAATCACCTAAAAATCTATGCGATTCCTTACCTTGCTAAGTTCTGCTAAAGAAACGACTTAAGAAGATCATTAGATAAGGTTATATCCACGTGGTTTTTGTGGGCATGGACCAAATCCCAATTCAATGCCACGGCGTATTTCAATTGGATCATATGGCCTTCCATCAGAATTGGTATCAAAGAATTTCTTGAACCACTGCAATAACTCTAAGTTATCGCGATAGGTTCCCTTGATAAGATTTGCAATATTGAACTTCTTTTGGACTCCGAGCTGATCAAAACTGGCCCCGAGTAGCTTGAAATTGTGGATGAAATCAGTTTCCATATCCGTGAAGAGTTTGACACGTTCAAAGGGAACATTATCGGGGTACAACATATGCAATAGCTGACAAAAGGCGGCGCCGGTACACAATTCATTCACATCACCGAAAGTGGTTTTTAATAAATCGTTCAACCAAAATAACAGGTCACTCTTCGAAACCATGTCCACGGAGGGTTTCAGCGAATAGACTTGTTTGACTTCGCGTTTTTCACTCATTTTAAATGGGTTGAAAACGTACACGTACGTTTTTTCACTTTAATTTTAAATAACTTGGATTTTTTTTTACTAATAAATTTTATTTTCTCTTTTTATTCAGCCAAAAAAAAAAACGATGTTCGTTATGAAACTGTTTGTGATATACTAAAAGTTATGAGGAAAATAAAAAATGTACTTAAAAAAACTTTTCAATGTTAACTTGATTTCAAAAATAATTTTTATTTTTATTATGAATCCATTTTCACCTCTCTAAATATATTGTGATTTAAGTATCAAATTAGTAAAAGTTTTCATTAAAATGACTTTGATTTGACAATCTTAGAACGACGTAGTGTACGCCTACTTCTCTTGGAGACGTTTGATGTTCTTGATAGACTAAGTCCACAACCTTTTTCAACATTTTGGTTTCTTAGTGCATTGGCATCATAAAACTTTTTAAACCATTGTAAAAATTGCAAATTGTCCCTATAGTTTCCTCTGATGAGACTCGCTATATTGAATTTTTTGTCAACTCCCAGCTTATCGAAACAATCCTCCAGCAGTTTATAATTGAAGATATAATCGGCTTCTGAATTGGTAAATAGCCTCACTCTTCTTATTGGCATTTTATTCTTAAATATAAGATGATATTATTTTATTATTTAATCACTTAGATTAGATTCTTTATTAATTCAATTTACTAATTTAGTCAAAAAAAGAATCTCTAACACATTTCTTGCTACTGTTTTGAAAAGCAAACTATTCCTGTTTTATGATAAAAATGAAATTCGTCTTTAAATCAAAGATAAAGATTCAAATTGTCATATAATATAGATTAGATTTTTTTTGACTAATCAATAGAAAACGCAAGGCTCACAGCGGTTCTTACTGGTCACTGGTTTGTTGGGACTCACGCGGAGAGACTGCCCAACACTGGCAAAAAAAGACTAGAAAAAAGTTTCTAGGTAAATTATCATCGATAACCTTTCGGACTGTTCGGTCACATGTCCGGGTGACATTTTAAAATACCTAAATTCCACAGGATGGTTTTAGCAATACTGATTGTGTACGGTGAGGCAGTGGTTTCAAAACGGCACTTAAGTGCTAATTGTAGCTCGTAGTGGACTACACGAGTCAACCACGGTAACCAACCATAAATTAGATTATTTTTATCTATGTATTTGTAAGCAACATCATCAATTTCACAATATTTCGAAATTTTGAAACGACATCGAATAAATTCAATTAACATTGCTGACTCCAAAAGGTGAATTTTAGGCGACGCCGATACGCTTTGAATCGGTTATTGGTATTTTGGGTGTCCCCGCACTCATCCAGTCCAAGGGACTTATCATTTATGGCGTCTCTGAATTCCCAGTGGCTGCCTTCACTGAAGTTTAGAAGCTCCAAAAGACCAAGCAGGATGTTGTCTTCTTATGCCCCTTCAATGTCTGGGCTGATATCCAAAAGGTGTACAAGTCACAGCGGTTCGATGCCGGTCGTGGTACCATGTGTAATCGTTGCCGCATTGCCCTTCATGGTCCTCTTGTAGTTTACCATAAGGATGAGAGACTTTGCCATGCTTTCCGGAATATTCCAGGTATTGAGACCATCAGCAATGATAAGACGAACTTATTGAAATTGGCTCCTGGTTGCATTGTTGACCTTTTCGTCAACTGGGCAGCATAGTCTATCGCTTGATTGAAAAATTCGTTCAGCAAATCATACGATGCAGGCTGCTGCCAACTGAGCTTAATTAAATTAATTAATATTACTCGCAGCTCGCAAGAAGAAGATCGCCGCTACGAAACCCAATCGGCCAAGAAGTAAATCTGTTTACATTCCAAAACCAGCGAGTATATAAAGAAAAAACTATACTTTTTTTAGCTACAAGAGCTTAACACAAGAGATTGTATAAATAAAATAAATGAAATATTCGTTTTTCATATTAATTTTTTGTGTCTTTCTCATATTCATATTTTATGAATGTTTGAAACCATTCAAGATACATATAGATCTTTGATGCCTTGCAGGTATCCACAATTTGTTTTTTGAAAGAGAGACAAAACAACATTTCTGGAATATTTAGTAAGTAATTGGTATAAAACATTGTTAAAATTAAACTTCTTTATTACTTAAAATTTCTTTGCATCGAAATTGTTCATAATTTTCGTTTATCAAATGATTACTTTTAGTAAAATGGTTACATAAATGATTATTCTTAGTAAAATGGTTGATTAAAGACTCACATTTGTAGTAGCAATTGAATATAAAAGTTTATATAATAATCACATATTAATTGGTAACAATGTCTATTTAAGTTAATTTAGTATAAAACAAGACTATCGTTAAATTCCCATTATCTTTAGTTTGAACATATGTCCAGAGTTTGCTAATTTAAGGAGCAATATTTTTGTTAGACATAACATAAAAATGTACATAAAATAGAACACTTAATGCTTTAATAAAGCGTTTACTATGTTATTTAATTGTCGCGTCGAGTCTCAGAGAGAATAAGGCAAGGCAAGTCAAGTCGAGTTGAGGCGAAGCAAAGCGAGGCGAGGCGAGGCGAGGCGAAGCTATTCAATGTGATGGTAACAAATTAAGCTGCTGTTATACAAACTAAAAGTATACTAAAATTTTTTGCTTCACCTTCTGTTTCTTCTATTTACTTTATGTATATTCTTTTGCTCATTTTTACTATTCTTATTTTGTCTTTTGCTTATTTGCTTTTATTTCACTATACTACGCCATTTTCTTTTTCCTTTGCCATACTAGGAATGGACATACAAAATAATCTCTCTACTCTTAGTTTTTGCCTATGGCTGGCTGACTTGGTCATTTGGCATTTTGTTTAAGGCGTTTGCCGCTTTTCCTAATTAACCGAAACACGAGCACTTTACATGAACGTCCAAGTCACTAGAGATGAGTTTTGTATTTCTCTTGTATTGTATCTTGTTTTTGTCTCTTGCTTTAGTCCTTTTGTCAGGACTATGTAATTTGGACAAACCAAGTATTTTGCAGATGACATTGTATGGTTTTAGTGGATAAGATAGTTAGAGGCATGGCTTTGGTCTTTAAGAATTTTCTCTATTTCTTGGGATATTTTGTTTTCTTATTTTTTTCTTTCTTTCTTAAATCATTTGCCTTCTGTTTAATTGTCAGACTTCATCCTATGATGCATAACTTTCTGCTGTTACCGATTACTACTGATTGAAATTAAAAAGAGTCATCGATTGGATTATATAATTTATTGTATTTCCCACTTACTATTAAATTAACAATTAAAAGGGTTTTGGTTTGGTGTCTTTATATTTTTTGAATTCTGTCAATTTCGCATTTTTAACCATTAATTTTATTAAATATTTGCATATTAATCTTGTGTGATAAACACTCAAAAACAAAAACAAAAATGCATTAAATTATCAATTGCCACAATGTGTAACCATTTTTTTATTATACTTCACTGTAAGTTTATATTATGTTTAATATTTTTAAACAATTATTTTCATTTCATAGAAAACTGAACTCATTATTTTATATAAAATATTTTTTTTATATATTCATCCTTATATTTCTTTTGCCCTTTTAGAGAATTTTATATATTGAAACTCATACATCAATGTGCTGTTAATGAGCTGATAATGAATTTATTAAATTTTCTTTCTTTATTTTTTCATTATTCTCACATTTCATTTTGTTTTCATGTGAGTTTTTGTTTTGTGTAATTTTTAATGTTTTTTAAAATGCATTTTACGCTGATTTGTTTGGCATCATGTTTATAGATAAATTAACTGTGCTTGACTCTTTATTATAAATATTTTTATTATTATTAATAATTTTTTTCATTTTATCATTAATGAGTAAATGATCTCGAATATATTCATTATTTGTTTTTTTTTTTTTTTTTGAATATTTTCTTAATAATTTATACTTTTTGATAAATAATTTTAATTGGGTTCGCTTGCAGAGACAGCAAAAATGAACATCAGCAGTAAAAGTATATTTTATAAATAAAAGATTTAAAAAAATTGAATGCTATACATTTTACAAATTATTACAAACAATTAATTAATATTTACGAAATATCAATAGAAAACTAATCATTTATAAGTGAAATAATATATTGATAATTAGAAGTAATTTGACTATGACAAAATGCAATAAAATAAATATTAAAAATTACATATTCATATTCATTATTCATAGTTTATATATTTATAGTTTTATATTCTGAATCATAATAGTAATACAAATATTAAATAAAAAATATTATTACATATTTGTATACTCGTAAGTTGGTTGCATGTTAGTTGATTGAGTTGCTAAGACAATTGATTTACTAACTTCTACTATGATTTATTTATATTTAATTTTATTCAAAAGAATAATAGAATCTTGAGACAGACAACTAATGATATGTAACAATGAGCAAATTCGGACCCAACATTCATAAAGTGTATCGTAACGTTGGTGGCGAGTCATAGACTGAGTTTGAGAATGTGTTTGACATGCAAAAAGATTATTGAATATATTAGGTAATCCATGCGTCTACAATCTCAATAAAAGGAAAAAGAGAGGAGAGAGGAGAGAGTCTAGTAGGTCTCAGAAGTTTCCATCAGCCTCTAAAACCAACATGATAAAACAACAAATTGACACAGGTTTCCTAGTGGAAACTTTGCCAAACTGCTCAAATTATCAATAAAAGGTTTTCCGAGAAGACTGGTTTGTCTTCCAAGAAGAGCAGAGCAATCACATTGGAAGTATTTAAACATTCTGATTCTTCTTTATCTTCACAGTAGCACCAGAAACCTTGATATGGAACACGCATCCTTTGGGCCATCGACGCATTTTCGCAGTGCCCCATTATGACTCAACAATTAGGAAACAAATAAATAAATTGACTCAATTATCAATTGACAATTGACAGAGCAAGCTACAATAGTTTTGATTTAAAATATATAAAAGTTAAGCGATCATCAATCTTTTTTTTTTTAATTTTTTAAAATAATTAACTGAATTTAATATACGTATGAGTTTAACATAGAGAACATTGCTTCTCGCTTTTTAGATTAAAAGTGTTTTCAGTTTCTTACGATTCATTTAAATAGTCTATTAATATTGAATTGTTGATGAATCAATGTCACTTTTATCATTGCAGGCAGCACTGTAATCCAACATGTCGATTAAGAAGATTCGACTATCTCTTGCTTATCCCTGGAAGATCACATTTAAAACATTATAGAGCAACATGATCAATTTATACCACACATAATAATTTTCTGGGAGGTGCTATTCAAGTGAGCGGCTGTGTATATTGCAGTCATTGATATTTTCACTTTTTGGCTTGTGTTCAAGTTTTTCCTTGTATTCTTCTCTTGACTTAATGTTGTGATTCACTATGAACTCCGATGAGATATGGAGTTTAATCCAAACCCAAATATTTTATTGTATATTTTTGAAACCTTCATCATTTTATTTCTATTCATCTGTGCTTTGTGTGGAGGGGATGGTTCAACTGAAAGAACCACTAATGATTGATATGCCAAGTTCAAAAATTGAAGTGTTGACCTCAAAGATGCATCTCATTTTGCCCGCCCACTTGTATGTATTTGATTTCTTAACCGAATCGTTTATATAAGAAGCCATTAGGGAATATGGATTTCATAGAAAAATCAGCAGAAAGAAAGTCTGAATATATTTTTCCTCTTCCTCTCTCAAAATGTTAATCTGTAAAAACATTTAACCATTATTATAAGTTTAAGTCATTTGAGTTCAAGAGTAAGCATTCATCCATGTAAGACAACTTAAGTATTAAACCAAACATTTTATTCAAATAAAGTAAAGAACGCGAAAAGAAATAATATTTTATTTTTTTTTTTGTTTTTTATTAATAAAACACACATCGTAGAAAGAAAGACAAATCTACAGCTTTATGTCGATTAAGAATTCAAAACACTGACATTGTTGGATTTAAGCTAGACAATGTTTATTCACCAATAACAGGTGCAATTTGAATTGACCAAGCGAAACCATTAGACAAGGTTATACTAAAACATAGAAAGACCAAGCAACTTGCAACAGACAACAAGGGACAAACAATAAAACTGGTAAATGGTATAACCTTTTATTTGTTAAAAGGATTTAACAGCAACGCCAAATCAAATATTTGCGGATTCCTTGTGTTAAGTTTACCGTTCTTTTGTAGCCATTTTTCTTTTTATTTTACTATTTTTTATATTGTACTGTAGATAGGCAAACAGTAACATGTAAGCAAAGCAAACCGAACCACACCAAACCAGAAACAGAAACAGATAGACAGCAGAACAAATAGATGAACAGATGAATGGAGATTCAGTCAGCCAACCAGCCAGCCAGCTAGACCAGTCATCATGTTACTTACTATAAACGGTGCAATGGCAATGACTTGACAGATTTTGTAAACTGTAACCAGTTGTTTGACCTGTTCGATCAATGATATCTTTATACATACGAGTATATGTATGAGTATAGGTAAGGTATACATATTTGTATGAGTGTACTTTGGCCAATTCGTAGCCGATATTTATTTTATTTTATTTTATTTTATTTTATTTTATTTTATTTTATTTTATTTTATTTTATTTTATTTTATTTTATTTTATTTTATTTATTTATTTGTTACAAAGAGGTGAAAAACAATTGCAGCAGAAGTGGTGAACGTGGCATGCCTCATCATATTTGTTTGTTGTATATTGCTGTGCTATGTAAACAGAGAAGTTGGTTTTGGTCAGTAAAATGAACGTCGAACGATGAATCTTACTTCGATTCATTTTGCCGTCTGTTCACTGGTTCGTTCACTGGTTCGTTCATTTGTTCGTTCGTTTTGGGTGTTATATCCGCAATGTATTTCCTTGTGGAGTTAAAATAAATTGCAATAGTAAAAACCACCAATAAATTGTCATTTCCGTAAGAGGGATATTACATTTTTTAAATTTATGAACGTATGTATGCACTGTATTTATATACATATATACTTATATATATAAATGCTCTTTTTTCGATATTTCGATCTGATCCTCTCCTCATTTTTCCTTCTTAACTTTGGCTTTAGTTTATTTGCACTTTGCTGCAATGGCAAACAGGATGAAGGCAACAAAACAAAACAAAACAAAATAAAAATAAAAAAGAAATACTGAAACTTTATACCAAATAAACACATTCATGTGGCGCATCGTTTATGTTGGATTTTCACAGTCAAGCAAGCGAAACCATGCCAAGCCAAGCCAAGTCAAACCAAAGCAAACAAAAATTAAAAAAAAAAAAGATTATTTAAAAAAAAAATTAAAAACTTAACAAAAAACACAAAAAGATTCTTGCAAAATAAACTTAAATTAAAGCGGAAGTTGACAGTAGCAAAAGAATACAAAAAATATATAGTCGTATATACTTATTTTAAATAGAATTCGCTCGCGCACTTTTCGCAACTTTTTATAAAACTTTTTGCCAAAATCATTTCCGTGCAGCAAATGTAAAATAAGTTTGAAATTGAAAGCATCCATTTTGCATACACACAGATACACACACATATACAGATAATATTTCCAACGAATAAACAATCAACGACGACATTCGACAACTCAATAAAGTAATTATCTGATAAGGAAAAGTTGTTAAGCCAATATGTTTTTGTGGTTTGTTGAAAGCTGCTGAATAAAAACAAAAACCTTTTCATGTAGCATTTGCTTATTTTTCAATTTTTTTTTTTTTTTTTTTTTTTGCATTATAAAATTTCTCTTATATTTGTTTTTGTTGTTACTTTTATTTCTTATTTTTGTTGTTACTGTTGGGCATTGATCGTGAAAATGCATAATAAACTTAATTCATTTTGGCTAACGTGGTGTATGCGCAATATTACAAGTGTGAAACAACAAAACAAAAAGCATGTCATGACCAAAAAACAGATGGCAAAAACATATAAATTATAGAATTCTCATTCATTTATAACGTTTGTATTGACATCTTTATGACAAACACACACATAAAACCAAATCTCATTGGTAACTTATCAACTCCAGTCCCATAACACCAAATACTGAGTTATGTTTATTCAATATAATCAATTTAATAAAGAAAAGACATTTCACAAGCACAAAAAATGTATAGAAAAATTATGTCATCATCATAACCAATTGTAAAATATAAATCCCTTTTCAAATGAATAAATTAAGTCTTTTCATTGCATGGATAAACACATCATCATATCCAAAAATTCATAGCAAATCATTTGATTGTAAACAAAATATTTATTCTTCCTAATAGTATAAACTAATTTCCAAATGGAATGAAATCGTTACATATTATAAAACAAAGTCGCTCGGCCACATATGTTTGTTTGTCTGTACGCGATGAATTCGAAAACTATCGAATAGATTTTCATACAATTTTACCAATCAATGGAATGAACAATGAGGCAAGTTTAGGATAAAAGAAAATTTGGGGGTCTACCCAAGGAAGAGCCAAATAAATTTAAAAAAATTAAAATTAAAAATGTGAGGTGTGCAAGATTAGAGACATATGTATTTTAAAATCTTTTTCAAATATCTTATCAGGTGAATTAATTAATCAATATCCAATAATATTTTGGGAAGGGATTGGGCTACTGTTAAATAAACGTGAACCTACCAATTTCAATAAAGTTTTAGATGCAAAGATGCAGATCGCTGTGATGCGTATGCCTGGAACTTTTATAAGGATGGCAAGAGAAAAACGAAAATAAGAAGAAAAAGAAAAATTATGTCACTATAGTAGAAATTTATAAGATTTAAGAAGCAATGGAGTGGACGTGAAAACACCCCAGGAATAATTGAAAGAAGACTAGAGGCCTCTTGGTACGTGTGAAGTAGAATTGTGATTCTTGTGAGTGATCTCTTGTATTTTTGTTAAGATAATATGAACACAATCTGTGCCTACAATCAACCATTCGTTAATGAAAAATAATTATATGTATCACAATCATAAAAATCGTGACACAATTTCATGATCAAAAATTTCAAAAAATCATTTATCAAAATTATTAGACTTTTTTAGTGAGTTTTTCTACATTTTTGTTTATAAAATTAATCATTTCTTTTCAGTTAGTGAAATTATATTTTTATTCTTAACCATTACATGTTCAATTGTCAGACACAAAAGCTTTACAACTAAAAAATTGGACAAAATCATTTAATAATATTCGTACAAATATAGTTTTTTATATTAAAAAATTTAGGAAATTATAGGATTAAACTGAATGAGTTCTAGCGAACTCTCAGACTACAATAAAGATTAATATTATAATGAAATATTATATAATTATATTTACTTTTATTTATTAAAGTGAACACAGTTTATAAAACTTAAATTAATTAAGGGGGCTTCCATGGCCTTTGGATCGTTTTATGGTAAAATTGAATTGATCTGTTGTGTTGTGTTGTGGCTGAAAACATTCTTATTTCTTACAACATTGATGTTTAAACAAATGTTAAAACATCGGAAAATCAAAAATATCTTGTTTCGTTATTCTTGTTTTTATTGTTGTAACTGTTGTTGTTAGCCATTACAAATTATAATCATGTTTATCGATTAAATTGCAAAGCAGTCAGACAGAGCAGTCAGTCAGCTTAACAAATACAAATCCAATATACAATTGAAGTGAAGTGAAGTGAAGTGAAGCAAGTAAGCACACACACACACACAGATACACACAAATATACTACACAGATACAAGTAACACAACATAATATAACAGACAGACTAATACGCGAACATTTCAAATCAAAATGAATATTTGTTACAAAATGCCAAATGCCTGAAAGCAAAAACCGTTTTATTTAGTTTTTTTTTTTTTATTTTTCAAATTCAAATGGACATACGAGTACATACATATAACATACACATAGATACAAATGGATAAAAGCATACAATTCAAATTTATAAGCATGTAAATCGGTTTGGAATTTTTGACATTTATGTCTGTATTTCTAACGATCACAGGCATGCAAAATGGTTTTTTGGTTCGGTTGAAATTGGTTTAGTTTGGTTTGGTGTGGTGTGGTTAGATTTTTTGACCATGGCCAAATTGTAAGTTGGTTCGTTGAGTGGTGAGATTATTATTTATACATTTTGTTTAAGTAACACTAAGTATTGTATGTATAAAAGTATCTTTCTCTATTTCTGTGTATATGAGTGAATATATCCTTACTTTGGTAATTTGCATGTGGTTATGCGCAAATTTTATTGTTAAGCGGACTAAAGTTATGCAAACACAGCACGAAATGCATAAATCCAACCAAAATATAACACTCATCTACACACACACACACACACATATGTATATATGCCATACACACACATAAATGCAGATAAGTTTTTAAACTAGAGAATCTTGTTTAAAAAAGAATATATATGTATATGTGAATGTGTGTATGTGTATCCGTAAATACATGAATAATATGCATTTTGTAATTATTTTGAATTACATATTGAATTACATGCTAATTAGGTGCAAAATTTGTATATGTGGATTTTATTTGGCATCACATACAATAAATGTATGTGTATTAGTTTATATCTATCTATGTTTGTTTGAGTGTGCCAATGTCAAATATAATTCAAATTTTAATCTTTTGTATAAAATTATTTCAAACAAGTTTAATAAACTTATTACAATGCATAGTATTTTGATCTTTATACAAATATTTTTGATTTTTTTTTTAACAAAATTATTGTATTTCAATATGCAGAAAGCTGATTATAATTATTGTATAAACAAAGATTTATTCAATTACTTAATTATGATGACCCAAATAATGGAAATATCATTTAACACTACTTGAATGATTTGCAATCTTGCTTCTCATTGGTTTCTCATTTGTAGAAATTGATCACTAGTTATCGCGAATGTCTTCGGATGTACGTTTTTGAATGTTTTACAGTATTGCTTCCCATTAATTGTATGATAGTAAAGTGATTCCCTTTGCTCGCTTGTTGCACACATACTATAACATTCTCCAGTTTTGCTTCCCCATCTTCGTCAGATTATAAGTGCTTCCCACTGCTTGCATCTTTGAGATGAATGGTCTTTGGCAAAGCATACTCGAATGGATCGCAGTATTGCTTCCCGTTGCTCGCATGTTTCACACAAATGATTTTTAGCGGTATATATTAGAACAGTCTCAAGTCTTGCTTTCTATTGCTAGTATGTTTGTAGTGTTTTTCCCATTTTTCACTTTTTTGACACGAATATCTTTTGAAAGTGAATTTTTGACCTGTTTACAGAATTGCTTCCTATTGCTCGTATATTTCAGACCAATGACCTTTAAAACAGCTTGAACAGTTTGCAGTTGTCGTTGCTTTGTATGCAGCTTGAACAGTTTGCAGTTGTCGTTGCTTTGTATGCTTGTAAAGTGTTTTTCAGTGCTCTCGTGTCTTTGGTAGTGTGTTTTTGAGAAGTTGGCAGATTTACTTCCTACTGTAAGTATGTTTGTAGAGTGTTTCCCATTGTTCGATTGATTGAGATGAATGTCTTTCAGCAAAACGTTTTTATAAGATTCATATTTTTGTTTCCCATTGCTCGAATGTTTGGAAAGTGCTTCCTAATATTTACATTTTGACACAAATGGTCATTTGGCAGTTTAAACTAAAAGCCTTCCAATCTTGCTTTCCATTGCTCGAATGTTTGTAGAATGCTTCCCATTGTTGACTTTTTCGAGACGATTGTCTTTCGAAAATGTGTTTTTGACCTGTTTGGATTCCCATGGCTCGTATATTTGGGACTAACGACTTTTGACACTACTTGAATGATTTATATTTGTAATTGCCGTTGCTTGGGAAGTGCTTTACATTAATTGGATGTTTGAGCCTTTTTCACTTTTTGAACGGTTTGTAGTTTTGCTTCCTATTAATGGAAAGTTTGTAAAGTGCTTCCCATTGTTCATATATCTGACATGAAAGGCATTCTACAGAGCTTCACTGAACGAGTTGCAGTTTTGTTTCTATTTGTTCGTAAATTTGTTAAATGCTTCCCATTTCTTAAATCTTTAAAACGATTGATCTGCGGCAATGCATATTTGAACGAATCGTAGTATTGCTTCCAGTTGTTCGCATGTTTTGCACGAATGGTCTTTAGCAGCGCCTACTATAACGGTCATCAGTCTTGCTTGCCGATATTTGTCCGTTGCTTGAACTGTACATATTCCAACATTTACTTATATCTAAAATCTATATTATTTAATGTTTAATATTAAAAAAGTTTCTGATTACCATCATATAATCAAGTTTTTTGCAATATTATTGTCTATATTCTGTTGACTTGAAAAACATTTAAAGTCTTCATCAGACTATAAAGTGTTTTTAATAACTTCTGAGCTAATTTTGAATTGTTTATTACTTATTTTAATGAATACTTAAGTCTCTTTTCACTGGTTACATTTATGTTTTTCTCGAGTATCTTCTTTCATAAATTTCAAGTCATTATTATACTAAAAGATACCATATTGCCCTTTTTTTACATTTAAGTGCACATTTCATCAACTTTATTGCAAGCTACTCTTATCTTTTCGCCACAATAAGCTTCTGTTATACTTAGTAAAATGGTTTGGCAAAAACAAAAAAAAAAATTAAAATGAAATTAAAAGAAAATTCATAAAAACTATAATAACCGCAAAACAAAATGTTATTATTGCATTATGTTAAACACACTCACACATTCACTTTCTAAGTATATACTTAGTACTAAAATGAATAAGAGCAAAAAACTTTGGCCATATATTTCAACATGTTTTTTTGTTTTTTTTTTTTTTGTGGTATTTGGGTATTTGGGTGTGAGTTTGTGCAGGATAAGCCTTAAATGAGATAATTTTAATGTGCATAACTGCATCAAAGATGAAAATGGTTACAAATAGGGATGATGATAATCCAAGGAACATTGCGAATAATGCGCAAAATAAAAGCAATTCCTTAGGTAATTATTGCATTATCTAAAAATTCTTATATCATTTGTTTTCCTTTCTTCATTTCTTCTATCGTTTTTTATAACTGCGTAACTTTTTTTAGCTTAAAATTAACTTGGGAGAATATAGTATATTCCAGTATCTTGTTGCTTTATCCAAACTAATAGCTGCTTATAAATTCTATACGCTAAGCCAAATGAGTAGAGAAAAAAAAGAACGAAGAATCTGGAAGAAGCACAAGAAAAGCACAAATTTTCACAATAAATTTCACAAAGAAACACCTGAGATACATCATTAGATTATGTATGTATATTTCTTTGTGTGTGTATATTTGTATCTATTATACACAACCGCAGCTTCTTCCTTAACACAAAAGCAAACCCAGAAGAAATTCTTAAGCGAGAAAGCAGCTCATTAGTGAAAAATTGCTTTTGCGGTGACTTATGTCAAGTCGAAAAAGTATAAAAATTGTTATAGATAAATCATCTTCAGTGCTTTGTCTATTTTGACTAACACGCAATCTAGGATAAGTAAGAAACAAGCAACAAAAGTCAATATAGTTGATTTTTCACACATTTCATTCATTTCTTAGAATCTGGAAAATTTGTATACAAAATTTTTACTTCCTTAAAAGGCTAAAAATATTTAAGTTAATGATTGAAATTGACTATTTCCTTAAATATGTTAAGTTTTGTTTGTCAATTTAAGCAATCATACCATCATTTCCATATTGTTTCTAAACTGATCAAGAAACTAAAGAATGTTGCTTCCATATACTAAGTTCATTGAGAGTTTTATTGCTTTACAACTAACAAAATCTTTGTTTAATATATGCAATTTCATTTATCATAAGATTGAACTGCTTGCTTTCCATTGCTTGTCTCGTTTTGGCTTGTGAAGTTCATACTCAAATATTTTCCAATTATGTTTCCCACTGCTCGAGATTGTATTCTAGTCATGCTTCCCATTGTATATTTGATGAGAATGGCCTCTGGCAATGCATACTAGGACAGTTTGTAGTACTGCTTCCCATTGCTCGCTTATGATATATTATATTCCGGCCATGCTTCCCATTGCTCACATATATTTGATGGTATTCCAGTCGTCCTTCCCATTGTAAATTTAGGGCGAATGGCTTCTGGAATTTATACTAAGACAGTTGTAGCCTTGCTTCCCATTGCTCATATATTGCAGTAGACTTAGCTTGAACACTGTATATCTAAATAGTTTCCTGTTATGCCTCCTATTGCTCGATATTATAAGTCGTGGTTCCCATTATTTGTATATTTGATGAGTCTTGTTTTCAATTGCTTGTACATTTCAGTAGCGTTAGCTTGAGCCGTGCATAGTCAAATAGTTTCACCGTTATACTTCCCATTGCTCGCATTTATAAGATTGTATTTCAGTTGTGCTTTTCATTATATATTTGATGAGTCTTGTTTCCCATTGCTTGTACATTTCAGAAGCGTTAGCTTGAGCAGTGCATAGTCCAGTTATGTCTCACATTATTGAATCTAATGTCATCTGGCAATGCATACTAGAACGATTTTCTACCTTGCTTCCCGTTGCTCGTATATATCAGTAATATAAACTTAAGCAGTGCTTATTCAAATGATTCCCATTGCTCGCATATATAAGCTTAAGATTTCAAATAGTATCATAATTTACGATGGGATAGATTTAGAACTTACATAACAAATTAGTGATTTGATTTGATTACTTGTGATTCTCACACATTTCAATGAGAGATTTTCATACACATTGTATTATAAATCATACAACCAATATCATAACATCAAACATTTCCTAATCCAAATTGATTTAAGGTTTTCAATAGCAATATTCGTTAAACGTACAGATTCTATTCTGTGGACATTTGATTGACATGACGAATGAATTATGATACCAAAAATTGTATTTTGTATTTACAAAAAAAAAAACATAAATTTGAAATCATAAAAATTTAAGGATTTCCATCTTTATTTGACATGTGTTTTCACCCTAGAAACATGTTAAGCCAAGCAATTTTGAAGCGAGCACGTGTTGCAATCGAATCGAATTCGCCTTACATAGATAAAATGTCAGTTGCACATCACTGAAAATGTTCAGTTGCAACAAAATAAATATTTTATGCAATTTTTCCTAAAGCATTACATAAATACATATATACATTATTTATATATAAAAACAAATGTACATAATATTGGTCATCGTTTTGTAAATGATGTTAAACACACACACAAACATATACACTAAATGTACTTATATAAATACATAGAGGTTGACAGCAATCAAAAGGAGATACTACAAGGACACAAGTTTAAGTTGTTGAAAATGGGTATCAATATTTCCTTAGCTCTTAATCTAATAAGCATTGGATGGAGACTGACTATGAAGATGACAGTGAGTGTATGCAGTTGTCCCTTTGCAAACATAAAATGCCATAGTTTGAGTCAGCGTGCCATAAAATATGCTATACTTTTTATTACACTCTGCATATTCTACATAAATAAGTTAAATTGAGTTCTGGTCTCTTGTTGGCTTATTGTTTTCCGTTCCATTTGAGCATATTTTATTGGCTGCTTGAACTAAGTAGGAGAGAATGTAACTAGTGTATTAAAATGACTATGAACATCATGTAGTACTAAGTAGTAGTAGTAGTAGTAGCAGTAGTAGTATACTCATGATCCCATAGCAACTAACTTACCAACTTATTGCTATATTACGCATTATTTATTTATTTAAAAACGAAACAAATTTATTTATACCGAAAAAGAAGCCAACTAAATATGTATGTATAAAGATGAAACTAAGCAATGGAACATTCAAAACACTCAATTGGACTTGGCAACTTTTATTTTCTATTTTCATTCTATCCTCTCCATCCCCATGCCCATTGTTTATCCAATTTCTTGTTTAACTTGCTTATGTCCTTGGAGAATGAGTTTAAGGCACAGCAACAACAACAACAGCAACAACAACAAGGAGAGTGTGGGGAACAGCACACTGCGGCTAGAGTATCCTTTTAGCCACTTTCGTTTCGGTTTTAATGTAATCAAATGAACGTGCTTGGAATTATATTGTTACCAATAAATTTCACGCGAAATATAGATGAGCAGCGACTGATGAAACACTCACTTCTAGTAGTAGAGTATCGGTCCAACTAATCCCAAAACCAAAACCGAAAACCGAAACTTATACCTCACTCACATCAACCTCTCTCTCAATAAAATAAAACACAAAGCACTAGAATAACAATGCCATTTATTCATACTCATTGCTGAGTGAGTATCTCGTTGTATTGGAAAAATGAAGGAACCAAACAATAAAAAAAAATAGAAAAAAAAATGGGCAAAGTGAAACGTGTAAAATTGAAAAATGCTTAAGAAAGACCGCAAGCAAAACCGCAAGGTTGCCTTTTTTTTTGGTTTTGCTTTTGTTTTCTCTTGTTGTTGTTGTTGTTGTTGTTGTTGTTCTGATTGTGTTTTGCTCTTGGAGTTACTGTGTGTTTTTACTTTTTCTCCACTAAGCTTTGTTTTTACTTGATGCTTTTGTTTTTTTTTTTTTCTTTTTTGTTGGTGTTGTTGGCACTTCAACATATTTCACTTTTCCTCTATTTTTTTTTTGTATTTTCCTTTTTCTTGTTGTTGTCGTCGTTGTCGTTATTGCTGTTAATATTGGTTGCCATTGGCATAATTGAAAAGGACAACAAGCCGAAGTGGCAACGCTATTAGCTCATATACTCATACATCCTCTGCCCCAGTCCTCCACTTCATCTGTTTCTCATTCTTTGATATTTTTTTTCTATTGGGAGTGAGTCTACAGTATAGAATCCTGTAGCTTTATGCGTTGCTATATTACGACGTGCACATGAATGTATAAAATATTGTAAAAAAAAAGAATATGCTTAGACTTCAGAAATATCAACATCAACAGAGAAACAACAAACTCTCAAGTGAATTGCTAACGCTGAATTGAGCTAATGGATTCATGCAGGCCACTTTGTGTAAAAGAGGGGGTAAACAGAAAGATATTATATATGGTGAATAGATGGAATTATTTATACATATAAGTATAAAAAAAAAAAATAATCTACAACATATTTATTTAATAATTTATACTTTGTAAAATAATTTATAAAATTTTACATTATTCGAAAATACAAAAAAAAAAGATTCAAACAAAATTTTGTTTGTTAATTTAGATCAAGAAATATTTTGAGATTATTCTATGTAATTAAGAAATTTTGCTTTTAATGTTTCTTCAATTTAACAATTAAAATCAATGAATAAATAAATCAAAATAAAGATGAAATATATCATTTCTTATTCCTTCTACAAGAATATAATTTGAATAATGATGGGATTCTTGCTTCATTAGGCTAATGATTTAAAGGATGAATGTTCCCCATCAAGACTTCTGTTACAGGTGTAGAGATGAGAAAGGATCTGAAAGTATCCAACATATCCTATATGACTGACCTGCTCTCCTTGGAAGATGAACCTTATCTTCTCGGAATACTTTTCTTACAACATTTGGGCAGTTTGGGAAATTTGCCACTGGAGAACTGGACTCTTTTCGTTGGTTTCGCTAATGAGTGACCTGACTTGGCATCACATTGGGCCATAAGACTTCCGGGTGAAGTAACGTTTGCAGCAAGCGACCTGTATAACATAACCTAACAGATTACAGATTAGGGGCAATCCACATAAAATATTATACAAAAATCATTTTTTTTTTTTACCAAGAAACATTCACTGTCACAGGTGATCATTTTTGTGAGACCTCCCTCCTCTGGTGTGACGTCACATATTTTACAGTAGAACCTGGTATTATACTGTTACCTTAATTTCTCTTATCCTTGTATGGTTTCTATTAAGGTTCTTTATAGGTCACAGAGCCTTAACGAAGAGTTGCTCATATTTTTAAGGTTTTATTTGTTTACAGTTAAAGTATCGCTTTTTAATACTTTAGAGTTTAACATGTGACGTCACAAAACTTATAAGCCCCCTTCTCCTCGCTGTCACAGGTGGTCACACTTGTGAACGTCTCCCACTCCAAAAACATATAACTTAGTATATGGATGGCCCCTTATATGAACTCTACATACTGTAAAGTTTTAAAATTTAAGAACTTACATTAGTACAGAAGAAAATAATATAAATAAATAATAATTATAATCAATAATAAAATTTGAAATTAAGTTGCAATCAGAAGCAAGTCAACTTGACTTGACTTTCTGACGAAATAAAAATCGAAATAATCGCTCAATGGTTACTCTTAGCAAATCGCATCAATTGTATTGAAATTCATTTCAAAATTAAAAAGAAAGTTTTAATAGAATTCATTGATCTATCACAAAATAATTATAAAAATTATTTAAATTATATTTCTCAGAATCATGGATTTTGATTTTTGTTTTTTTCGTTACAGATTTTGTTCTTCATTCGAATGCTAATTAAAACTATAATTCATTATATCAATATAGATGAGACAAAACAAGTGAAAATCACAAATTAACGAAATTTTGTGATACGTTTTTTTTCTTAAAATCCAATTTACTTTCCTGACTTACTATTGGTTAAAGAAAAAAAATCCAAATATACTATAAAGTGACAAAAGGAAAGCTATTCGTAGTCAACAAGGAAACTGCATTAAGTTTGTTTGCCCAAAGTGAGAGGAGTGCAATTTATGCTACCCCACTTCTCTTTTTAAATCTTCGAAAACAATAAGCATTCAATACTTTTATATAGATAAGCAGCTGTTTACTAAAGTAAAAGAGAATCAAAGCAAAGAAAAAAGGAAAGAAAATAAAAATAAAGAAAAGTAAAAAGAATGAAATTTGATATTAAAAAACAATTTTCGAATAACGAACAAACATACGGAAAATGAAAATTTCATTTCAATAGTTCTTGTTACTCACAATGCATTTTTTATGTGATTTTCTTTCATATTTTCTACCTCCCTCCCTCCCTCTCAACCTCTCTCACTCTCTGTATTTTCCATCAATTTATTTTTTGTTTGTAATTTTTCCAACTATTTCTACACAGATTATTCAGTTCAGTGCAGTCATTGGAAAAAAATGGATAGTTAGTAAACGCTTTATTAAAAAATATTTTTTCCTTTCTGAGAAAAAAATAAAAAGAATTTTTCAGTTTTGTGATTTTTCATGTTTTCATGAGCAACCATATTTTTTTATACCTTTCACAAAGTTAGTGAAAGTGGTATGTCAAGTTTGATCGAATATTTGTAACAGAATAAATGATGGTGGTACTTATTACAAAAGTTGTTGAAAACAATCGAGTAAGTTTTTCATCAACTTCAATTTCATTTGTATAACTAAACTGGCTTTGTCTTTTTCACATCATACATCGCGGCTCTAGTGGTGAATAAAATTTTGGAAAATTCATTTTCCCATCTGTTGCATGTCTCTGGTTTCAATCTTAATTTTTAATTTCTGCTTCCCATTGCTTGATTGTTTTAGACCAACAAGTCTGTGCAATGCTTACTAAAACTGCTGCCAGAGTAGCCTCTCATTGTTTGTGTATTTTAAAGGTACTAAAATGATTTGCTGCCTTGCTTCTCATTTCTTACATGTTTGTAAGATGCTTCCCATTGCTCGCATATTTTGTGATAAATGGTTTTTGGCAGAACTAAAAACAATAGTTTGCACACCTACTTCTTATCTTTTATATGTTTGTAAAGTGCTTCCCAATGCTTGTATATTTATGAAATGCTTCCAACTGCTCGCATGTTTGTAAAGTGCTTCCAATTGATTGCATGTAGTCATATCTGTAAATAGATGTGACTAAAAAGAATGTTTTGCAGTCTTGCTTCTAACTTTTCAAATGTTTATAAAGTGCTTCCCACTGCTCGTATGTTTATAAAATATTTCTAATTGGTTGCATATTTGAGACGCATGGGACGCTTTGAGAAACACGAAATACGTTATCAGCATTTTAAGTTTAGCGTTGTGTCCTCGGCATTGATTACTAAAACATATTTAGAGATCAATTTCTAAAATCTTATTCATGTGGCATGGTAACAATTATAAAATTCAAATTCATGAAAAAGAAAATTGAAATTCATTTTAAAAGGTGCAAAACCTTTGATGAAACCGAAATTCATTTTTTACTATAATTCTTTTCTTTATCAAAGTTATGAAAAAGCTTTTGGCTGCTTTTATTATTTTTCATAGCTTTTTTCAGCCACAATTTTAACTGCATTTATTTCTGGGAAATATTTTTCTTCTATTTATCATATTTTAGTTGATTTTCTTCTAAAATTCAGTAATATAAATCGAAATGCAACATTCTACTTAATAAATATATATATTTTTGACTTTTTGTAAGCTTCTTTTATTGACTTTTGAATAGTTTTAGGCTAAAGAAATAACTTCTGTGCAATGCACCGAATACAAAATAATATAGTAATAATAAAAAAAATTAAGTATACAACGTGTTAGTTCAATGACGAGCAAAGTGCATTAAGTCACTGCGCAAAATTTATACAACTTCAACAATTTAGCCTTCAAAAAACAAGGATTCAGCTGCATGAAACATCAACATTTAATACCAAATTGACTATTTTCACTGTTATTGTGAATGATGTTGATGGCGAATTCAATTGAAATAAAATTTAAAATGTACGAGTTAAGTGTATCCCTGTTAGTATTGGAACCAAACATTTTAAGCCACTCACCCACCCATCTGATATCGTAGTCATCATCATTCAATGCTGAGTGAAATTAAAATGTATTCAAGCGTAAATGAGCACAAAGCTACGCCAACGACAATAACAACAACCCTCAGTAACAGTAACTTCAAAGTGCACAATGCTGTCAAACGATTACTGATCAGTAGCTACTAGATACAATATACTATGAATATCTGTATGTATGTTCATTTGTATCTATAAACTATAGACGCCGCAGGATATGCAGTTAAATTAATTGCATTTTCAATCTATAGAACAAAAAAAAAAGAGAAAAATACATATTTTCAAGGACAGACAAAAACAGAGGCAAAGAGATACTTTTACTATGCAATTTTTATTCAAAACTTCGAAACAAAATTATAAGTAAACACACTGCTACTGCTATCGAGATTCAAATATAAAATCCTGGGTGTTGGGCGAATGATTTAGGTTAGGAATGTGAATGTCAAAAAAAATATTAATAAAATTATTGAAAATTTTCAAATGAAAATTTAACTTTGACTTTTGCATGTAATAAACACGCTTCAGGTTAAGATAAATATACGCAATTTTTTATTAAATAAATAAATCTATGAACGATTGAACATAAAATTTAATTACATTTTTATAGATAACAAATAAATAAAAAAAAAAATGGGATGAACTCAGTTATCCTTTTCCATGAAATGGAAGCTAACCATGCCATCATTGAGATTCCTCTAGGCGATATTAATGAATCAATATCATATTGCATTCTTTTCATTTTTTATCTAACTTAGTGCTATGCTGATGATGTAATTGAATATTAAAATTCAAAAGTTTTAATAAAAAAAATATCCATTGGAAAATGAGAATAATTTCTATAGATATAATTTTAAAGAAATTTATAGATTTATTTTTCTATTAAATGATTTTCTAAATATTATTTATCTAATATGTTCTTTTCCTAATATAATATTTATTTATTACTAACTGAGATTTTAATCAATTACAACTTACTTATAATCATTACAAGTTCTGGAAGAAGCTAAAACATGAATTTGTTGATTTTTATTCATATAAAACAAACTGAAGTCTTTTATTATTAGAGTTTAATAAATTTTTATGTTTTTCATTAACTCTTTTAGTCGATTTTGTTTAACATGAACATCTGTCTAGAAGACTTAATATCACGGTGCCAAACAAAAGGATTGATAAACATCAATCAGCGTCCACTTGGACTCACTCCTTGGTCACAGCATTCGTTTGTATAGCACAACTCCATGCCGATTTAATATTCTACCAGCATTTGGGTACCAACCAGCAGCCACCAACATACTCCCATAAAGGGGCCGTACCCGCTGGCCAGGATGGAACAAGTTCAGAGAGCTTCTCAACACCCATGGTACCGGACACAGCCTATGGTTAGAGTTTGTAACCGAAGGTACTGACAAACTACATGGGTTGGTGACGCATAATATTTTCACTTATGTTATACAACGAGAATACTTACTTACTCCCAAAACTAAGGGAGAAAAGAAACACAATTCTGAGATCTTGGCATTGCCAATTCTTTTTTTGTTTGTTCTATATGATTATACTACATATATCTCCAGATTTCATAAATGTTTGTGGGTAATCAATACGCAGATGATTAAATGGAGGAATAAAGTTTGCATTTTAAGTTTATAGGCAGTAGAATCTTGTCTATTCAATAAATATCTTTTGTATTGATGATGGTAAAGGCTTAGGCAAGGAACTGCTGAATAAAAATGGTTATACATAAAAGAAGACATTGTGACTATATTATATTATTATTTTACATGATCCTTATAATAATAATCAAGTACAAAATTTCTGCCAAATAATTTTCTATTATGTTATGCATATGGAGATTTATTCTAAAGTTCCCTTTTCTTAAAGACAAGGGCAACTGGAAAATTATGTATGAAACAATCACATCCCTCGCACCTTGAGACTGTTAGCTAAAATATGTTGAAATTTGAATTTCCTATTATCAATTGACTACTTCTACTTATACTTATTCTCTTGATATAAAAGTTATTTTCAACTTAAGATTTCTTTCAAGTTGAGAACAATGAACAAATGATTTGATTGTTTATGCTCCTTTGAACAAATATAAGAATCTCTGATCAAGATATCCATCTCATTCTAGATATTCTTTTCTTGTAATTAGAAAATTTGTTTCTTCAATGCTAAAAGAATATAAATTACAAATTTATAAAAGCCCAGTTTTCTAGGAATCACGAGGTGTTAATTTACTTTTTTAGAAAATCACAATAAACATAATAGATGAGCAAATACTTATTGGGTGCATTAATGGAACAACCAACAGCTGCGTACTTTATTGGAAGCTATCAATTCTTTTTTTCTCCGAAGGACATCAAAATAAATACGAATAATTTAGACATGATCAAGCATAGAACACAACAAGATGTGTGAATTTAAATAAAAAAGACAATATTCCTTAGAAGAAATACATAACATAATTCCTAAAGGAAAGAATGAAGCACAAATGAATCACAACACGTTGAGTTTGAGTGTGTTTAGGACGAGACCCTTTGCTAAGTAGCCATTTATCAGTGTAAATAATTCTTGCGTAGAAGAGCAAATACGAAAAGGCCATAAATAAAACAAATAACATAGACATAGATACACAGATCCAGATACGAGAGGAAGATAATATGCAAAATACAATAAAATATGTGTGAGGAAACAAAAAAAAACGACAAACAAAAAAGGAGAATAAAGAAATTCATATAAGTATCTTCATGTATGGTATGAATGTATAAGTATCTAAAGTGTCTATTGCAGGCATAGATGTATCTTGAACAAAAACAAAAAACAAAAAAAAAATGAAACAGAGCCAAAGGCCCAAAAAAAGGGGTGAGCATGCGCGTATTTAAATGGCTGTTTGGACCCTCAATAAAAAATTATTATGAATGAACAAGAAAAATCCATTGACCCAAACCCTTTGGGTATAAAAGAAAACAATGCTGGACATGGCATCATGGTATGTCTATGTATTATATGATGTTACCAAAAGTAAAAATAAAGAATATACAAATATGAAAGCAAAAAAAACGAATTGAGAACACTTACCACTCACTCGTGTCTCTACTACAATGCATGGATACTGTTGGAGTTTGCCTATATTTAAGCCGTAGAACGTGCGTTGCTCAAATATGAAAATCAAAAAACAAAAAAAAAAACAAAAAACAATTTTAAGAAATATAAATGTATCAATGTGAGTGTGAGTGTGTGTGTGTGTGTTCTTCAAAATATATTCATATGCCTGAGAAAGCCTCAAATTGCAGTAGATAAATAATGCAAACAATATCTCAATAACAACACATCAATAAAGAAAATGCTAAATTAAATTTTATTTTCATTGGAAATTGAAAGAAAAGAGTTTTTTGAAAATTTTGAATTATTTGTGTTGAGTGAAAGTTATGCAAATGTTTTTTATGAAATAAATGAATGAAAACAAGAAAGAATTTAAAGAAAACATTCATGAATTCGACAGAATTTTATTAAGTAAAATAATATACAATATTTTGGCTACCAAAGCACATCTTGTGTCTTGTCTTATCTAGTTTACTTTCATTTGTTCATTCCGATTGTTATGCTTAGTACAATTTATATACATTTTATGATCTGTTTATGCCTTAGACATACAACAAATAATGTCTTTTATTAATAAAAGTCTTTTGAAGTTTTCAACTGTTTCTCAAAAATTGACGATGATGGAGGTGCAAATAAATATACTTATTGTATTTATAAGATAAATTATGCAACTGTATTGAATTAAGATTACAGAAATTTGTCCTAGGGAATGAAAAAGTATATACTTGTCTCAACCAACAGACAGCCTTACTAATGGACGCCAATAAACTATTGTTATGAATGGCAACTGCTTAAATAAAACTTCATAAGCATCAACCGAACTTGCGGCAAAATCCAACTCAACCAGATGGACATACACAGTTTTCATTCGTCTGCGTATCGGACACATTGAAACATTATAACAACACATTGACATGACAATATGACAATACAAAACCAGGAAATACTAAGTACTATAAACTTACTTCCTTATTAATTTGAGTAAAGTATCGTAAAAATTATTGTAATCTCCAATTTTTTTTAGTAGTTCTGAACATGCAATTATTTTTTAACTCTCGCGATATACAAGAGCAATAAAAACTTGAATTTATCCTTGCCTTTATTTTGAGAGACCAAAGAAAAGTTGTAAAGTAAATTCACCTTCAAATGATTGAAATCTGTGAATTGAAATTGACAATAAAAATTAAAAAGATTTTCAATGAATTTTGAATAGAAGAACAACTTCGGTCTAATAATCAAAATTGTCTTTAATGATGCAAAATGAATGATTAACAATTTGGACATTCATCAATCGTTTGCTTGGTAGTTAAGAACGACGAAGGTGTGGGTGAAACGCAATTGACGGAATTTCGTTGGTAACAACAAACAATAAAAAAAAACCAACAACAAAAAGCCAAGGATCATGTGCCTCCTGGTGACAATCAAAAGATTGAATCTATTTATTCTTTTATTGAGTATAAGAATAAAGACTTGCTTGCAGTGCAAAATTAAATATAAAAGTATATTTCTTATTGAAATTTACATGGTCTATTGAACCAAATACCAGTAAGATCTCAGCAGTAGCGGCCTTTGGGGGTGGCAGGAAAAATAGAAAAATATTAGTTACTATGAACTGACTATGAACTTTTGAAGCAATACTGCATTGCTTCAAAACTTGCAATTATCTGGAACAGTACGAGACACATGTGATATTGATGGATTATAAATCATAGTTTTTAAGGCTCTTGCTATTATTTCAATCAAAAATTACGTAGCTCATTCGTTAAAATATCATAATTTACTATAATTAATGATTTCAGTCTTAGAAAAAGCCGCAAACATCATTTCTAAATCTCTCAATAATAATAATAACAATAAAAACTTGTAATCTTTTTGTTTATTAATTTTTGTTAATTTCAAATAAACAGTTTTAAAACTTTAAATGTATTTATTTATAACTTTAAATTTCTCGTCAAGTATCATCATTAAAACTTATTCCACAATGACAAGGGCCTCGCAAAGATCTACCTGCCCGAAGCCTCGGAATGGCTAAAGCCATCCCTGGCTCACAGTTCTAGTCTATACTAAAAATCCCACAAATAATATTAAACATTCATATATAAACACTCCTTATAGTCTTTCAACAACAAGAAGATCTAAGTGATCCAATAGAAAACAGTCAAACAAACACAACACACCGCTGAGAAAAAGTAAGTCAACTTGACTCTTGATCATTTTTTCTTCTTTTTCCTGTCTAATTCTTACTGATTATTTATGCTGACTTAACTATATTTTCTGAATTTCTGAACTGATGTTCCTTTCTGGCTTGAATAACCGCTGGTTTGTCATTTTCCCTTTGCCCATCTGTGGCATTTTAAAAAAACTTGCTACTGATTAGAAAGACTTTTCATAGATAATAATAAATAAAAATATATAAAAATAAGAGTAAAAAAAATAATAAATAAAAATAAGAGTAAAAAATTATTAACTATTATTTTTCATTTATTGATGGAAAGTGTGCACTTTTCTTTTCGATATCTAAGAACATCATTTATTGGTAATTTTATCAACCAATTTTTCCTCATATACATAATACAATCTTTTATTTTTCCTTCATACAATATTATTTCCCTTTTATATTTAAAATGCTAAACAACCTTTAAGTACCTTAATGTGCGACATTAATAAATATATACAAAAAAAAAACATTTTTTCATTTCTAAGAGGGAAAAAAAAAAAGGAAAATTAAAATAAAAATAAAAATAAAAGTTAATGTACGAGTAATTACGGCAAGCAACAAATATTGTAGTATGTGAAATAGAAGTTCACTGGGGAATGGAAATTATCAAACAAGAAAAAGTATGTGAAGCAAATGAATGAATGAAATAAAAAACCATGCAACTCTGTTGAAAATTAAATTCAACGCTCATTTGTGCTTTGGTAAAAGTGGGGATTGCTATTTTGTTGTCTTGTTGTTCCTGCTGTTGTTGATGTTGTTGCTGATGTTGATGTTGATGTTGATGTTGTTAGAACTCAGTGTGCTTAAAAGCTTTGCATTAACTATTAAAAAGGAGTTATAGAATAATGGCGCTTATTGTATTGTTGCTATTGTTGATGCTTAAAGCTAAAGAGCAGCAGAAGCAGCAGCAGTAAAGAAATCTAAGCAAAATGGAATGGAGAATGGAAAAAAAGAAGAATATGTTAAAAGAGAAATATTAAAATTGGTGTCAGCAACAACCTGAGGCACGCAACTCTTGAAGATTTAAATAAAGAAAAACAAGAAATCTAAATTCCTTGGATTTACTATTGTACAATAGTTTGGGTCACTAACGATGGCGATTGTTAGGTTTTTTGTTTTTCTTTTTTTTTTACTCTGCGAAAGAAGCTCAATAATACGGAAATACAATAATGCTTTATGACTTTATGACTTTACTAACCCAAGGCACACGCAGACATACAGACAAAGGAACTCAAACAAGAACCAAAGAATTTTTTTGAAAATAAAGGAAATACAACAACAAATGTATCTTGTGTTATAAACATTTTATTTTATTTTATTTTATTGTTAAAAGTGTGCGTAATTTTATATTTCCGGTATGTGTGCCACAATAAAAACAGCAAAAAGATATAAAAATCTCCACAACATACAAAAAAAAAAGAAGAAGATGAAATCAAATGAAGGTGCAAAGATATTCACTTCCTACGACTGCAATCTGTTTCCTTAAGAGGCAGCAGACAACAGCAGAAAAATATAAAAATTAATGCAAGTAAATTTAGTAGTTAGAACAGTGATTCTTAAGCTAAGATCTATTAGCCCAGAGGGGCAGAGAAACATTTCAATATTCAATATTCAAATAAGATTGAAGAAACTTACTTATATGATACTAGCGTACCCGACCCTACTTCACACTGGTTGTCTCCTTTCTTAGCATCACTACATTCTCTTTGTTACACTTTGAGTACAAAAAATACAGTTTTAGTATCGGAAAATTAAAGTTCTATTTTAGTTAATTTTTTTAGTATAGTTTTAGGCGTTGAGGTTGTTTGAATACCCCAGATCTCGGGAATGGGGACATATTTCGCGACCAAAACTATACTATGTTCAAGCCGGGAACCTACCATAAATATTCCGAAAATATCAAAGCAATCAGACGAACGGTATGGCAGCGCATAACTTACAAACAATTGAAAACACTAATTGCTATATATAAGATATGTATGTAAGATCAATTGACGCGTTATTCTGCTATTGTCCAGCTGATGAACTGTGAATTGGTTATCATAATCATCCATGCTGTACAGAGTACTTATTTCATACTAAATCTGAGAATCACCTCTCTAGTCTCAGTGAATGAATTAGAATATCTGACGTATCATTGGTCGCCGGAAACCCTTCGCAGCAGTTTGGACAAATCTAAATAGGGTCAATAATTTCTCTCTTTCATGCATAAAAAAATATCTATGGTGAAGAATGTTTAAAAGATTTTTTACAAATTTTTGTTGGCCTGACTAGACAATTTTAATTAAAAAAATCCGTATAAGTTTATATAGCAGAAAGTTGAATGTTACAAAAGGGCCAAAATTTATTGTCCGCGGACTACTTATGTTTAAGAACCGCTGATCTAGAAGAATTTGTTAAAAAATTCATGGCTACACAAAACTAACTTTAAAATACGCATAGTCGTCATCGTAGTTCTCATTGTTGTTGATGGTGAAAATTCTCTTACATTGAGATACTAAATAGAAACATTGCAACACACATTGCCTACATTCATGTGCACATGCATGCGTATGTTGTAGTTGAAGTCCTTTCTTTCTTTTTCTTCTTTTGCTTTTGCTTTTGCTACATCTTCATTCTTTGCTTGTTTGCCTTATTCTTATATATAGTTAAGTTAGCCTGTGGCGTTGTGCAACACCAAGAATAATAATACAACCAACAAGCAAACAGCAACAGTAATGGCATAAATTAAAAAGCATCTGCAAAGTGTTGTTGTGTTGCTGTCAGGATGACGTTGGTGTTGTTGTTCATCTTGTTATTATATTCTTTTTTCCTTTGTTTTGTTTTTTCCGTACTTTTCTCTTCGCTTTCTTCATTGCCACTTCAATGTAGTTTCGCTGCATGCATTTTAAATGAATATACATACAACGATAAAAGGCAACATCAACCAACCAACCAACAAGAACAAGCATAACCCATATGTGCGACCATATTTAACAATAATGATACCCTTAGTTTTCTAAAAAAAAATGGAAAAAAGAATAACCAAAGAACCAGGAACCAAGAACTTTCTAAAAAATATTTATTAACTAAACCAAAGGTACAGGGAAGCAACAATTTCTTGTTTTTCGTTTGTTTTATTATTAAATTATGTTTCCTCCATGATTTACATTGAATAAAAATTTGTTATTTAAATTTTTATATTGTAACAAACTTTACATTAACATAGTCGTCGAAATGGTAAAGTTAAGTGCATTTCATATATTTTAATAAAAGTTAGTAAAATTAGAATTAGTTCAAAATACTTTTGCATAAAATAGAACACTGAAAGCTTGAATAATACGCATTATTATTGTTTTATTTTTTTAGTAACAAACTGTTTAGAGTTTTGTTTTTCCTAATGTATACCTAAGTAGAAAAGGCAGAGATCCTGAACTCTTAAATATGTTATTTTAGTTATAAAACCAGTGAGTAAATTATATTAAATTAAATAAAATTAAATGAAATTATTGTTTTATTCAAATTTGTTAACAAATTAATAAAATTGTATTTTTAAGGTGTCACTAAAATAGGGAAAAATTATCAGGTTTAAGCATACGTGCAGTTTCGTCTTTATATGATGATAAAATGTGCTGAAATGATTATAAATGATTTTAAAAAAAAAAAATTAATGCATTAAAAAGCTAAATTAAATGAATTTCATTATTGTTTTAGTGATTTTTGACCTAAAAGAATTGAATTTGGAATAGAGAGGAAACATTATTTGGATTCGCAATTCTTTCAAACAAATTACCTATTAGTCATGTTTGCGCTACAACGATTCGCTGTTGTTTTCTTTAAGCTAAATTTCTGACGCTTTTAAGGTAACTTTGAAGCTTTTCGCCTGCTTTGCGCAATACTTAGAATTACTAAAAATAATTATATTTTTAGAGCGACGTCCTCGATTGGATTCCTGTTTTGTCATAGCTGCGTGCAGAAGACCGATGAACGTTTAAACGGAAGTAAAACTCGTGGTATGAATCATAAATGTGGAACGAAATAATGATGTGTACGAAGAGATACATCTTTCGCACCAACTTAGGGAACACATTAAAATTCAAACTATTATATATTTTTCCATTTATTCAATATAACCAAAAAGATTTCTACTATTTATTTCTAAAAATGCATGCAAAACTTACTTCGATTTCAACTTTAACTGCACTGAAGTCTATTTCCTCCATTCCCAAATTAATAAATTATTTAAAATTTTATGCCACCAAGTTTGTTGTTTGAATCTTTTGTTTGCTTTCAAATTTAATAAATTTGCATAAGTAAAGCATAAATTACATTGAAAATTATATATTTTTCATAAGTTTCACCATAAACTTTTCTTTGTTCAATCGTGGTGAGGTTAAACTTTTCTCGACGCATATGATTTTCAAGCATAACTTTTTAAGTAAACTGTAAGCGAGCGAATCATACAAAATGAAGAAATGCAAATTTCTTTGCAAAAATTATGCGAATTATGCGCACTGGTTGACAATTTATTCAACTTTAACAAAAGTTTCAAGTTTCCAAAAATTATTATTGTACAAAGAGAATTTTGATTAATATTTGACAAAGATAAAGACAATAAATTTTTAATTAAACATATCATTTTTAATTTATAATGTAAAATAATAAAAAAAAAAAAAAAATTAAACATTTTTCTTCATGTTTTAAGACACAAATATCTGTTGAAAAATTAAACGAATATGTAATATAAGCACCTGAAAAAATATATCGTAAAAGCAAATAGCAACTTAAGTGATATACTATTATTCATGAAATGTATTCTTGTGAATGTGGCATTTTAAGCTGTCAGAAGAATTGGAATTGAAAGTAATCATTGGGTAAACGTCTTAAAACCACAATGCATTTAGTTAACTTGTCGACAACACAAGTAGTGCTAATGATATAAGCTTAATGATAATGATATTAAATCTAAGAAGAATGGAAAGAACATTGGAATTGCTATAAGGATTTGATATTGGTGGCACTTGCTCGAAATGCCATTATTGATGCCATGAATGCGGCAATCATTGATGCAAAGTGAGTGTATTTGAGAATTTGTAGCTGCACTGGTGATCATCTTACTTATGGCAACATTGATGATGAATTCAATCATCAGCAACTCAAAGTCAAAAAAATAAATACTCTGTTTCCTTAGAATTACACTTTAGTATGACGCGAGATTCTTAAATTTTGTTGCTATATTCCTAATAGTCCTAAATGAAAATGGAAGAATTGTATGGTTGCAAATGAAAAGCAATTCATGAAAAAGTATCCCATCTAAAGTATTTGTTATTTCATTATAACAATGCTGTGATGGTCTTTTAGACCCGCATTACACGTAAAACTGATCGTCGATTCTTCTTTGGTGTCGTTTTCACACTAACAACGATCGTAGCGACTGAGCAACCCGCACACTTTCCTTCTCTACAAACGCTAAAAGTGAGAGAGAGCTCTGCTACTCAGACCACTTGTGTAATAGCCGTCTAAGAGTTAGACTACCTAAGGGTATTTATATGCACTAATCCAACTCTGGTGTGCAGTCGTTTCTATATACTTCAACACTTACATATACAACATATCATAGATTTTGTCTGTATGTTTGTTTGTGCGCGTATCACTTAGAAGGCACTCATTGGATTCAAAATCGAATTACTAAGAGATAAGAAGCTTTATTGTGAGCAAGATTTAGCATTTATTTTATCAAAATTGACCTACAGAATCAAAATATATTGTATTTTTTTTTTTTTTTTAAATATCTTTTTGTACAAAATGTGCTAATAAATTATCATACAAACATTCTGTGTGTTACTTGAACAGATATTGTGCCTTTAAAAATTGTTTTATGCAAATTCAGTCGTTAGTTCACCGTGTTAAGCATTGGGTCGCAATCATATGGCAAAGGTTCAACACAAGTTTCAGAGTCAGACTTTTTTCTTCTTTCTTTCTTTTGTTTCCTAGAAGGTGGTTACAATTTTGGTAATTTCTGGGCAAATTATTGTGATCTTTGTTGTGATTGTAGCCAATCATTATTCTAAATGGAAAAGAAAACCTAATTTTTGATATTCAATTGAGATTTTACGAATATTTCGATTATTTGTTAAATGATGATTAAATATTTCCCTAACTCTATTACATTCAAAGTCCTTTCATTTGATGTAGTTAATCCAAATCTCATTACATGAGGAACGGCGTACTTAAGATTAAAAATAATTATTACAATTTTAGCAGCAACATTCAACTATGTTGTATGTGGTTGTTGTTGTAATTCTCATTGTTGTTGTTCAACCAAGTGCAGTAGGAATAAAACTTAAAAAAAAAAGTGAAAATTCAATTAGAAATCAGATAAAAACGAAGGCGACTGCGACAGTCTCATATTAAATACTCCAGCATTTCCCTTGTCAGTTCGCCGTTGCCGCCATCATCATCATCATTATTATCAACAACAATGTCTGTGTTGCCTGGCAAGGACTCGTCGTCTGAGTCTAATGTGCATGTTACTCTGATACAGTCGCAGTAATCGTGGCATGAATATGAGTGTAATCGTTTGTCTGCTTAAGTGTGAGTCTACTACATATATGAGGACAACGATGTGCGCACATAATCCTTTTCGACTCGTTTTCAGTTGGATTTTCTTTTATTTTCTCTATTTTTCTATTTCAACATTACGCTATCTTTCCCTTCTAGCATTCGCCATCGTTACTTTTGCTAGCTTTGCTCATTTTTCACAACCGCAATAATTTGATTTTACTTTAGCCACGCTTTGCTTTAACTTCATAAAAAGCCAGAAAAAGTTTCAAGTTTCTCACTCACAATCTCACACTCAACATCAACACACACACACAAACTCACACATTTACACTTTATGTCTATGCCTATCGTAAGTGTGTGTGTGTGTGTGTGTGTGTGTTTGTGGCATGTGTGACTTGCTGGAAAATCAGATAAAACCTTCATCTTTTTTTCCTATTTTTCTTCTTTGTAAAAAAAATAAAATAAAAAGGATTCTCATTGTGCAGGTGAAACTCATTAGAAAAAGAAGTTGAATTGAGTTGAGTTCGTATAAAATGTACAAAAGAAAGTGTTGATGAATATCTCTCCTCCTTTCTATTCCTTTTGCTTCGCTCGCTTTCTCTTTTACTGAAGTATTTCGTTGGAATTGGAATTTTAAATGAGTCATTCCATTAAAGAAATAAAATTAAGTTTTCAGGCAGAAGAAAATAAAAGTTTTTTTGTTTTTAAGTTCACCGTGCGTGATAATATAATAGAATCTATGAATTAATTGAATCACACACATTGATTGCAATGCATTGGTCGTGTTAGAATAAAATATTATAGTTTTTTTTTTTTAAGTTTTTCATGTGATCATTATCAAGGCCAAGGTAGTTTATACAATATTTGATTAGCTTTCAAAGGCGAATAGTTAAGAAGAGATTTATTTAATTAAAATGAAAAGAAAGAAAGTGTTTTCGTTGATCTTATTAAAAGTTTAATAGATTATACACTTTTTTTTAAATTAAAATGTTTTGCAACCAGTTAAAACTTAACTGGGTAATGTGGAATTGTAAGTTCTACCACATCTCCATTCAAAGAAAACACCAGGAATAAAATTTAGAATTCTTTGCCTTTCATTTCATTTGAAGATTTTGTTTTAATGTCTTCCAATTTAAAATCATTAAAGTGTCATAACTTCTGATATATTCACATTTCCATATATGTATTTCCTTCCCTAAAGTCACATGATACTATACGAGTATGATTATTGTGGATATATGTAAGTTATAATTTGAATTATATAAATGAGAAACAATGATACACAATAAATACCATCAAACAAATAAGTTAATATTGTATATTCTTGAGAATTTCTTTTTATTCGATATAAGGTAATTTTATCATTACAAAAGTTGAACTGAATAAACAATATAAAAATACAAGGAGTCACTGTCAAGTCGTACAAATATTCGAACATTTTTCAGAACTCCAGTCGTCTCTTGAATAAATCGGGCTTTCTCATTTATTTTTAATCCACACACTCACGTCTTTATATTAGATTTTTTTATTTCCACAGAATAATCAATTCTACTCAATAGCGTCAAAAATAATTGTCCCTCTTTTTTCTATAATGCCATCATTTTTTCTCTTTTTTCATCCACGTCTTGTTCTTTCCCTCGCTCTGAACACTCCCGTGACATGCATTATAACGCCGATCGCTACGATTTTATTTGTCTTAGTAGGACAGAAAATGATCTTTGAAAATTGCATGTGGACTTTTAAAACCTCATTTTAAGAAATCAAGTACTTTGTTTAATAATGAACATAGTCTCTTGCTTCCTCTTAGGTTTTCCTGTTAATGCCGCTTTCAGAATATTCAAGAATGAATATGATATTTTGATTGCCCAATTGCTCGTTTGTTTAAAGTCCATAAGAATTCATGGGTAAATAAGATAAAATGAAATAAGCAGCGGCTTCTGCATTATTTAAATAGACATGTAATTAGAGACTCACTCAATGTTCGTTTTGTAATTATGTTATCTATAGAACCAGCGGGGTACCAGTTAAGGACACAAAGTAAGCCCAATCGCATAGATGAAGTGAAGATACATTTAAATAAAATTAGGAGTAATTTGGAAATGAAGTCAATTTCTTCTCCTTGTGAACAGATTTAAACAAATTTCTATTCTACTTTATCATACAGAAATTTTATATTTCAGGACAACTTTATCAAATATTGATTAGATTAGTTCCTCCTTGTCTTAATTTTCAACTGTCCTTGTGGAGAATAAGCAGGCGTTTAAGCCTTTCGGAAACTCTAGAAACAAGCGACTTTTGCAGAAGCTGGGAGGATGAAGAGAAATGGGACACTACTAGTCACCTTATATGCTTATGTTCAGAGATAACAGAAAGAAAGCTTACAATGCTAGGGAATTAATATAGACTAAGTAATATACAATATGTATTTCTTGGAATTGGATACTACACTGTGTCTGTGGCACCGCAATTGACCTTGAATGGTCTAAAGGGTGTTAGTGGGAGCTGGACCACCAATACTATAAAATTTTAATAATCTTTATATGTCGTTCAAAAGATTATCGATTTATATGAGAAAGATATAATAATTTCCTCAACTCGACAGTTGTAAAAATTTCTACTAGTTCATAAATTAAACTCCTCTTACTTGCAACTTTATGCCATTTACTATGGAATATGCAAAAGATCTAAAAATTTATTATTTTCATACATAAAATCAACACTTTTAGTTTAAAGAGAAAATAAAAAAAAGAAAACCTATTAAAATTCATAGAGAAAAATGTTCATAAAAGTGCAACATAGTGGAAAAATACACATAGAAAACATTTTCAAAATTGTAATGGAAAACAAAACTACGAAATTTCATAGAAATAAAAACAAGAGAAATAAGTAAAAATATTTTACCAACATTTTGATAGAATAACAAATAGAAAGAAAGGAAAAAAAGTTATAAATTTTTCATTGCTCAAATCATTTATTGCTTTAACACGCGCAGGCAATGTGGCGTATGCGTAATTAAAATTAGAGTTCAATTATATATATTTTGGGAAAAAGAAAGTCTAAATATAGACAAATGATAAAAATACATATAATTCATGTATCCATAAATATATCATTGTTATGATGATGTTAATATTGGTGATGATAATGATGATGAGGTTGATGCTTGACACTAATTAATAGATGACCTAAAGGAAAAGCTCATTGAAACACCTAAAGTGACTTATTAGAATAATCTCTATCCTGCTCTCCCTCTCTGCGTCAGTCTATGTTTCTTCTAATAAACATCTTTCATGCAGTCTTACTTACATGGTTAAATATAAACAACTTACCACAAGTTCATCAATTAAGGGACATAAACAAATACCATACAGCATACACAAACATACAACCAAAAAAAAAAAAAACCTTTGATGACCCTTGAATCCTAAATACTAAAAGTCAAACCAAGCGGAATCATACATGTTAGTGGTTGATAATGATGATGATGATGATTGTGATTATGATGCCACCGCCTCCAATGCCATAAAAATGTTCTAAGTTATTAGTTAAAGTTACTATAAACTAGACCTACTCAATAGTCGAACAAGAATGAGAAGCTTAAGGATATCACGCACGTAAGGCATCACGTACACAACAAACATGAATAACAATAACAACAACAACAGTAACAGTAACAAAAACCACATGAAAAACCAGAACAGGAAAAACAAGGATACGACAGCGACAACCACCTCATCATACATCAATTGTTGATTATATTACAAGGGAAGTCCAATAAGATTCTTAACTACTCAAGAGAATAACAATTATTCGTAGCCTTCCCTAAGTTCTATAGACTTTTGATTGTTTCCTCATTTATTGTAAATTTCTTATTATCGAGCCATTGCTTCATGGGAATAAGATAATAGTCACAGCGCACTAAATCTGAAGAATAAGATTCATGATTGAAGAACTCATTTTTGTATTAACGATTGCCAAGGTGTGAACCGGTGCATTGTCTTAAGGTAAATAAATTTAAATTTATAGATGGATCACTCAAGCGAAAAGGGGAATGCGAGATCTAGAGAGTGTTGCCTCTTCTGGCGCCGCATGTGTCTCCTGTTGTCCAGTCAATTTTGATTACCAATTGCTTATCATGGATTTGCCAATTCGACCTTTTGAAGTACATGAAGTCGTCAAAGAGATCAGTTGCCTGTGGAAGTTTAAATCTCTGGACTATGACAGAATTAATGCATGTACAATTTGAGCTTCTAACGGCGATCTGCAACAGCATCTTGAGGCTCAGCCATTTTCCACTCAATGGAAAGGCGCTGAGATAATCATGACTGGCAAGACTGGAAAACATAAGCATACACCATGCTCCCACTAGCTCTCTCTCTCTCTAAAGTATTCGAAAAACTTCTCCCGGTTAGGATATTGCCAGTGGATGAAGGACGCATGATTCCAAATGTGACCATTTTGCCTTGATTGCATCTTTCAATTGATAAATGAAACTGCATAACATGGACCTGTTATTGTTTTTTCTTTTTCAGATCAGGATTATTCTGATGGATTTGACTATTTCTTGCTCTCAGTATCACACTGTGATGTGATAGATCAATGGTTAAATATCGAAGCATAAATTCCTTTGGATTACACTGAGAGATGACCGAACACATCTCCTCATATCCAGTTTTTCTTGTAATGCTTGTCCCAAACGTTCTGTTGAGATATTTATCACGTCAACTATCTTGTAGGCTGTCACTCTTTGATCATTTATTACGAAGTCGTGAATTTTTGACAATTACTTTTACAGTGAGACCATGTAAATTCATGTACGCAAAAGAAAAGTGTTGGGAATGATTACGATACACATAGATATGCCATGAACTTCATTAAACTTTTTTTTGATTTATTCCAGGATTTTTCATTTCACATGAAGTTGATAAGTTTGAATTAAATTTTCATAAACGACAGTTGTTGATGCTGATAAAGTTTCTGTATTATTGGCTATACTAAGTGGTTACTTAGGGTACTTTTTAAACATCCCTCTTACCAACTAAGAGTGAGAGAAAGGCAAATGATGATGGCATGAGTAGAGCAAACGTATGTACGAGTGAGTATGTATGTGACCACCCAATGATGAGTGGTTAAGTGGGTGGTTGATGGGAGTTTGAATATCAGTGAGTATGGGGTGAGTGGTGAAAATGCCGCAACAAAACTCATTTGTCACAGTGAAATTTATTAAAATGATTATCTCGTTGTTTTCGCACGGAATGCGTAATTTTTATGAGCCCACAACAACAGAAGCAACAACAATAAGAGCAAAAACAAATTTGTAAGTGTGGAAAAAATGGAGAAAAACGTGCAACCCTTTTCAATCCCATTGCCATTGCCATTGTCCTTTTGGAAAGTTGTATGTCTGTCTCCCACCCCACTTCTTTTCTAGTCTCCTTCTACTTTCCTTCTCACTTCGCCCTTTTGCCACAACCCATTGGACTTATACTATTTTTTCTGTTCTTTGCTTGCCACATTTTACACTTTCAGATAAGAATTTATTATTTGTGGTTTTTGTTGTTGTCACTATTGTTGTTCTCCATGTTGTTGCTATGCTTCAGGTTGATGTTGTTGTAGTTGTTGTCCTTGTTGTTATCCCTGTTCTTGTTATTGTTGGCGGCATCATTAGCCCTAGAAATTCGTTTAGTAGTTGAATTGTTGCGCGTGTCATGTTCTTTTTTTTTTTTGGTTTCTTTTCTTGTTTATTGTTCCTTGCTTCCTTCTGCTTTTGCTTTTGTTGCTATTTTTTGTTGTTATTATTAAAGTTTGCTATTCCTATTCTTATTCATCCTGATGTTGTTATTCTTGTTGTCTTGGGCAATTAGTAAAACGTTTCCCAACGGAATCAGATAATTAAAATGCTACATAACGCAATATTTTCTTCTTATTCTATTGTTGTTGTTTTTTTTTTTTGGTTTTTTTTTTTTATTCATGATTTCCTTTTTTCCGCTCTCTTGCTCTGATTTTTTCTTTCAATCAGATTTCGACCCATTTCAGTTTTTGACTTTTGCTCATTTCATTTTTTATGCGGTCTTTTCATTTTTTGGAATTTTCTTATTTAAAGCTCATTGTTTATATGAAAATCCAATTAAAATTGCCCTTGAATGCGTGTATGATTTAGTCAGTGCAAGAAGGTCGAGTCAGCCCAAGTGCAGTAGATCCTTGGTAGATTTATTTTCTAAATAATTTAAAATAAATGTAAATTAAGAGAGAATAAATGTTTATTTATAAAATTATGCAGTTTGTTTTCAAATTGTGAATATTCTTGAATCAAGATTTGATATTAGCACCATAAACAGACGAAATATCTTCTTCGGGTAATAAATAATAAATAAGTGAAAAACTTGTCATTGTATATGTTAAAAATAGAACTATGTCTGTGTGTCTGTGGGCATGTGTGTCTCTTCTTTATGGACTCTGAAACCGATTTACCGATTTTGATGAAATTTTCAGGGAAACTCTAGCATAGTATACTGATTGTTTCAGAAGAGTTTGGTGTAGATAGGAACATTAATTTCACCGTTTTCCAAAATCAACATAAACTATGTTGACCAAATGTTAACCACATGACCAAAGCTAACTACCAGACGAAAGTGTCGCCCTCTTTTGGAAGGCGTAGCAAAGATCGCCGGATCACCTAGTATTTATTGTATGTAGCATCAATTCAAACTGTTGTCATTGGTTTTACTTAAGTTTATCTAAACAAGAATTCATGTTTGTCCCAGGACTCAAAAATGAATTATTCTTTTGTCTATACATATTACAAATCAAAATCCCCCGCCGCGTCTGTCTGTATCTTCGCTATAAACTCAAAAACTACGAAACAGATTTTCATACGGTTTTGACCAATGACTGAATTGATTCATGATGAAGGTCTGAGAAAAAATAGAAAATCCAAAGGTTCAGTTTAAAAATCGAGAAAGTGAGATGCATACAAAGCTTAGAGACATATTTTGTCAATCAAGTCGTCTCGTCTTTGGTGATTTTACCATTAGTTTATTTATTTCTTGAAAAACACTGTATAGAAAATTTTGTTTTTATTTTCCTAGGCTCCACTGTAAAAAGTAACTGAACGCAATTGTTTTTTCTTCTTGCAACCCAAAAATCAACATTTGCTTTTAATTTTACGCAACACCGACGAATATAAAAAAAGAAAATAAAAAACAAAAAATATCTGAAAATATTCAACATCAATTTATTTGACAAACACAAAGAAATGCAATGAATTTTTTTTTTTAATTCTTTGCCACATCTACCCACTCTCAGGAGAAATACGTAGAAATCTCTACCGATTTAACTGTATCTGAGTATGTACTTCTAATCCTATTAATGCCAAAAAAAAAAAAAAAGATATCAAATTCAAACGCCGCTTTTGTTAGATTATAGAGTAGAATGCTTCAACAAGTTTAGAGTAAAGGGAGAAAGTTCAAAAATTATTCTTTTTTTTCAATAAAAATGCATTGTTTTCTTTTTAAAAGAAATTTTTTTTGATTAACTTCTCTCACTTTTACTTCTTACTTACTTTCACCAATTTCCTTGTGAGTATTCAATAAGTAAAAGAAGAAAAAATCCAAAAGATTAAAAATGCAATTTTCCACTGAAATTGCTTGCGAGTGTTTCATTTTGATTATCATTATTATTATTATGGCATTTTTATTGGCAAATTCAATTTTATTTTCCATTCAAAAAATTCATTTTTTGTTAAGAAAATTGAGTTTATTGATAATCATGAAAAGTAAATTTAAAGAAAAAAAATCAAAAAGAAATTATTCCACACTCACATTGTACAAAAATGCTTACAGCCACAATATTTTGTTATGCTTCGAAGGTTTTAAGTCTATTTTCCTATAGAATTATGCAAATATTTATGAAAAAAGAGTTGCCAAACAACTGCAAAGCAATTTCTGTTTCTCTTTTTGTAAAAACAAAAAGTTCTTTTGGTTAAAGAAAATGTTTTTCCTGTACAATCATTTTTCCAGCGTCATGGCAAAACGCTTCACAAACTTATTGTTTTTTCTGGTAAGAATAAAAAGAAGAGGAAATTTCCTTTAACATATGGTGGCAACAAATTTAAAATTGTTAAGAAAAACAAAAAGAAGAACAAAACTGGACTGAGGCTTGAACGCCTTTATGTATTCAATATATTCAACTTATTGTTGATATGCTACTTAATATCGATATAGAGAAGAGATTATTACATATTATGAGTATAAAGAAAGAAAATTTATGATAAATTTAATCATTTGATTTTATTCTTTTCGTACCATCATCATTATTATCATCTTCAAGATCTATCCCCATCCATATATCTTTTCACACATTAAGGGAAGTGGAGGGGGTTAACGAAGTGTGACAATGTGTAACAATAGGTGGGAGGAGCCATAAGCTTCGTGACGTCACATATCAAAATCTGAAGTTATAAACGCAAAATGTAAAAATACTATTACCAACTCTACCTTTAGGCTTTGTCATCTATCTATCTATCTACCAACGAGAACAATCATTTCTAGGCGTGAAATTGTGAAATTTGTCACCAAATGTGATCACCTATGACAAGGACGGGGGACATAACAAAATTATTAAATTCGTGTGACTTATGGATGAGTGGAAAAACACATATAAAGCTTTCCCATCTTCTAACATACAAACTCCTTTTACTATAATAGGCGAATGCCTGACTCCATGAATTAATTCACCACATCGGCTGAAAACTTGAATGGTTTCTATGATTGGAATGAAGTGAAAGAACTATCTGTTTGGCTAAGAGATCCCTTAAAAAAATGGGAAGAACTAAAATTTGCTATCATACCGAGCCAAGGGCTAGGCAACAATTTCAAAGTTATCACGATTACCCACAGGGTAAGAAAATTGGACTCAGACATATCGAACTCCCAATTTTGTGATCATGATGTTGAAATTCCGATTCACATTTCTTGTGAGAAAAGATCACAGAGATGAAAAAATAAACTTTATTAAAATCCTTTAAATTTTCCATGATCAAGGAAAATAAACTCTGAAAGTCACGGTAAAATTAATTAATAATAATAATAATATTAAATGATTTTTGAGCAAGTGCATCTTTTCAGTTGAATTTCTATTTTGGATAGCAAGAGGATGATGAGAGGAAGAAGAAGGAAAGGGAAAAGAGATGGCGCCGTAGAAAAAGATATTGGATTTGTAAAGCATTTGAGTGAACATGATTCTTTTGATAGAAAAGTGAAAAAGAAGGACACGCACAATCAGAAACAATGAAGAGAAAGGAAGGCTGGAGACTGTCTGTTTCGTGTAAAGCTATGACGGCAATTAAACTTTTTAACAATAAAAAAATATTTGTATTTCAACCAAAAATCGTGCTAAAATGTTCGTTATCCATTAGAAGAGACATTCAAAATCCCATTACTATACCATTTACTATAAACAAATGTAAAATGTTTCCAAAGTTTTTAATCTAAAGCAGATTATTCCATATCTCAATCTAAGTTCCACCGATTACTGATAAATGAAATAAAGCGACAATGAAACTGTGTTTCCCATATAAAAACTAATGTTTTCCCATTTTTAGAGTGCATAAATTAAAGAAAAATCATTTTCTTTTTTAAATAGTTTAATATTATTCTTTTATTATTTAAATTTCCACAAAAATTCCTATTACATTTTTTTTACTATAAAATGCATTTCCCTTATAGCAATTTCTATTAATAAATCATTTCATTTCTTGTATAATATTCCATTTGCATGATATCTAAGAATATAAGAATAATTGTATATAAATTTTGTATATGCAAAATGGATACGCATGCATTTGTGTTGTGATGTGTTGTGTTTAAGTTTGTTGAATAAATATTGCAAATATTGCTAAGTATAATAATTTACTTAAGCTAGTGCAGAATACATTTGTTTTAATAAGTTTTTTATTTGATTAGATATTTTATTATTTTTTTTTTAAATTTATTTTATATTTATTTTATATATACTTAAAACAGTATTTAATATTTTATTAAAACATAATAATTATTTATTTATTCTTGAATGTTACTATAAAAAATTTACTTGAACCTCAATTAATCTGAGGATTACCACAAAACTGTAGTAAAATTGGATACACTTGATACAGTGCTTGCAAAACTTTGCAACCTTTTCAATCTTTTGCTTATACTTAATTGTTATTTGGCTTTCAACTACTAAATGAAACAAAATTGCAATCTAAAAACTATAAAATGTATATTAATAAAAAGAACATACAAAAAAATATACAAAAAATATACAATATTAAAAAGCAACATACAATTGTAAAAAAAATAAAATAATTATTTGTGACTTTATAAAATAATAAAAATTCATATAAAATAAGAGAGATTAAAATTCGTTGGTATGCATTTGTTTGTATGTGTGTTATTCCAGTGATTGATGAGTGTCATTTTGAGTTTCTTCTTGTAGTGAGTGTAAGCGAGTGTTTTTCATTTCCTTTATGACTTTTGGTCTACAACTTTTATGTTTACTAAAAATGGTAACAATTCAACATAAACTAAACTAATTCAATAAAACTTTACTTAATTCTATATGAAATGTGTATATGTGTCTGTTTGTTTGTTTGTTTGTTTGTTTGTTTGTTTTTCGTATAGTTCCAAATTCACAACATTAAGAGAGAAGTAAAAAAAACAAGGAACCGTAATTTGTTCGGTTCGTTTCGAGTGTGTGGCACCGTAAGAATTCTTTGATCAGCTGATTTGATTGCCTTCCTTCATCATGATGAGGGAAAAACTTTTAAGTCTTTGCTCCATTTAGACCAATGGTGATGGTGATAATGTGGCTCGTGCCGTTCTGGTTGGTGATTTAACTGGTGTGGTTATGCTTGGAGAACCATTTGTGTGCAAACGAAAGAGTTCACCAACTGTAATGGCCACCTGGACAGCACCTTTGCCTTCAAGCACGTCGGCAGCACAACAAATTAGATTCTATAAAAAAAGGTAAAAACAGAAATTTTAAAATTTTATTTCATTTCAAAAAATAAATTCAATTTGAACTTAACAAAGTTTTATTTTACATGTTTAAAATACAATTTGAGTAGCTTAGCCTTTGTACTGCAATTGAATTTACAGTTTACCTTAAGACAAGAAGCTACTCAAACTGTAGAGTTCATCAAAATGCTGTCACTGCTTGCAAAACTACCAAAAGCTTTTTGTGCTTACAAAAATATTAAAAAAAAACATAATTTATCTATGCTTGCAAAACTATGTTTATAAAAATTAAAACGCTTGTCAAATGTTTTTAGATTTGTGTATAAAAAGTATTTTTATATATTCTTTCTTTTTTCATATATATAAGTAAGTATATTTACTAAAAGTATATACGCATTAAATGGAGTAAATATTAATTTTATATCTTTTTTTTTTTTTTAATTTTTTTGATTTTCGCTTTTGTTTTCATTATAAATTTGGTTCATAATATAAATGCATTTTTATTATTAGCAAATTCTTTGCGCGTTTATCATTTGTTGTTGTTGATGTTTATAATTTTATAATAAAAAATAAATACATAAATGTATGTGTATTGTATATATGTCTTACTTGGCTAAATATTTATAAGTATATAGTTTGGTGTGTTTGTATATATTGAGAGTGTGTGTGTGTGTGTGTGTGTGTGTGTATTTAAATACATAAGTAGTTTTAAGAAAATATTATTATAGTCCTGAAAAGTCTAGAAAAAGATTGTTCTCTTGAAGAAGTTTGATTAGTTTCATTTTGTTTTATATGTTTTTTTAATTTAATTGAAAATATTTCGTGTATTTGTTAATATAGTGTTATATATGTAAATACATGGGATAGATAATATAAATAATATTTTAGGAATGTGTTTTGTGTGTGTTTTATAAAGAAATTCATTCAGTTGAAAATTCATAAGGAAACTCATAATTAAAAGTACAGTTTTACTAGCACTGGTACTCATTGTTCACTCAAGTCCCTATATACCTAATACTTAGTAAAGTGTTATAATAAAGCAAAGGGTTGCTCCATGTTAGTTTTCTATGAAAAAATATTGCTTCATATTAACGATTAACTGTGTCTGCATATCTTTTTGTCTCTCTGTCACTCTTTGTGTGTATTTGTAAGTAAATGAATGAGTGTGTGTGAGTGTGTGTATGTGTGTTTAGCACAGCCTAAGGCACTGTTTGAAGTACTTATGTGTGTATGTGTGTATATGTGTGTGTGTGTTATACAAATGGAAAAAAGACTAAACTCAAATCTCATCATCAAACTGTGCTATGTTATTATGAATTTTATATCGTAGATAGATTGTTTTGGCACTACTTAGAGCCCTGCTGAAGTTAAGTGATTGCATATAACAGTTTTAGAATTTTTTTCTCTATAATATTTTTGTTTTCTTTTGTCTATTAAATAACATCATCATATTTTGTTTATTTGTTTTTCATTTGTATTCCCTGCTTTATTTCACACTTTTTTCACACCCTTACCTCTTACTCTTACTTACTTTCTTTCCCGCTTTCATCTCTTCATCTCTAACTGTACTACAACTAGTTAATTGTTCAATCCTGGGTAACAGCTAACCCTCATTCATTGCTTACAAACTACTTCTCCCTACATCAAATGCTTAATGCTAATCTTAAGTTTTTATTAAGAAAAAGCTGCTTTCAAATAAATAAAACTGTTATAATAGAGATAGGTTTCTTCTTACAGTTTTAGCTGCATTGTTTACATATTTTTTTTCTTATGTTTTGTTTTTCGTTTTTTCGTTGTGTTATAATAAATTAATATTCATTTGTGACAATGATAGATAATCAGTACATTATAAAAACTTAATCGAGAGATTCTTAACTGTTATACAATTTATAATTTCTTTTAATTTTTCAATGGTTTAAAGTTCTCTCGGTATAGATGAACTAGGAATCATACGAAGTACACACTTCTTTCTAAGGTTTTATATACGCTTCAAATAAGTCTTTGGGGTTTGTTTGAACATTCGTATAACAGTTACAACATTTAGTTGTCTTTTCTTGTAATTATGTTATTTTTTTTTTTTTAAATTTAAGCATATGATAAAAAATAAGGCTACTCTACTATAAATTAGTAGCAATATTAAGTACTAAATTAGCCAGCCTCAAATATATGTATGTAAGTATGTATGTGTTAAGTGTTATACAACTTATTGTTATACTTTACTTGTATTCAAATTGATAAAATGTCATTTAAGCAAAAAGAGAGCAATATGCTTTCTGAATATGTCGCGTACTTAAAAACTATGGCAATTATTATGTGTAAAACGGGTTGTATGCTCAAGTATAAAACTGTTATAATTTAAGAAGAAAAATTTGTTATAATAAAAATTATTATTAAAATCGGCAAACATGTTGAATGAAACTATGTCAAAATACAAATTTTTTGTTATTATAAACTGTTATACAAACTGTTAAACATCATAACTATAATGAAAATGTATATTTACTGTTTATAAAATCGAAACTAATAAGTATATTTTTTAATTTTGTTATTGGAAACTGGTATACAAACTGTTATATTTGATTTTACTGAAGCATATATTGTATTTAAACTGTTATAATTTAATTAAAACAGTTATCTGTTCATTAAAAACTGTTATACTTGAGCATACAAACTGTTATACACAAAGGCAACTAATCTTAAATTGGTGAATTATTTAACCCGGTATGGGAAAGAAGACCAAAAGCAAAAATGTCACTATAAAAACACATGACAATATTATAGTTAATGTATGCGAATCATGTTTAAGCAACATTGAAGAACCTGCTTCCTGTTGCTTCTGCTGATTATCTTTATCCTTAGATTTTAACATCATTGCACACACTTGTGCTTGATCAATGGTTTTGACTCCTGACTCTTCATTTGTATTCAATCCATTGATGCGATAAATGCTGAAAATGCCACCCGATTTAATGGCAACTTTTGATGCTGCCGATGGAGTAGTTGTAGTAGCTGCTGATTCGGCTCCTGCACCCCCCACTTTATTATGTTCAAAGAATTCAATACGTTTGGAGACCATGGGGGCGCCATCTTTAGTATCCATAATAGAATGATGTTGCTGTTGATCCAACGTCGCCTGCTCCTGTGCTGCTTTGTTGTTGTGCTCAACGTTCTCTTCCTTAACATCTGTTGTTGTGCTCTTCTTTTTGAACAATGATGGCTTAACATTTCCCACGTAAGAGGGCAATTCATCTTCAATTGTCTTCTCATTTATCAATTGATAGTGTCCAGCTGGACCGGAAGGTACAACATCATGTTCACTTTCAACAATTGTATGCAAAGTTGTTGTCATTGTCGACAATGCTGATGCTGATGATGATGATGACTGATCATTGTTGTTATTGTTATTATTATTATTATAATTTGAATTACCAAAACTATGATGACCATGTGATGTTAATAAATTCAATTTAATCTTTTGGAATGTTTTCAATTTTGCTGTGCGTATAAATTGTGTTACAGTATTTTTCGATTCTTTTATTTCTTTATTAGGAGTTTTAATTTTGGTAGTAGTAGCAGCAGCATCTTTTGTCTTATCACAATCATCATCAAAACGATTCTTATTGTCAACTTTGTCAGCTTTTGATGATGGAACATGATGATTTGTAGTTGTTGTTGTCGTTGTTGTTGTTATGATATTTTCAAAATATGTTTTTGTATGGAAATTTTCATGTGAATTCTCAAATTCCATTTTAGTAACAATTTCATAATTTTTATCTGGTTCGTGTTCATGTTCTTGTTCATGATCTTGATGTTGTTGTTTAGACTGCATCTGTTGCTGTTGTTTGGTGCAGGTTGTTGGTTCAGTTAATTGCTCTTGGCCGAAATTGTGATAATTAAAAGAATTTGTCTTTTCTTGAAGTGATTCTTCTTCTCGTTGTTGTCCTTCATCATCATCATTCTGTTGTTGTTGTTGTTGTTGTTCTTCTTCTTGTTGCCGTTGTTGTTGGTGTTGTTGTAATTTTTGTTGCAATTCTTGTTGTTGTTGCAAATAGCGTATATTCTGATGAAGAGGATTAGAATCCAAGGCAATTAAAGCAGCCACAGTGCGTAGCACAGCAATAAAATTTGGTAAAATGCTTTTTTGTTTCTTCTTTTGCATTTTTTGTTTATTCTTATTGAAATAATCATCAACATAATTTTGATCTTCTTGTTCAGCATCATCATGATCATCATCATCGGAGATTTGTGGCACAACATCTGCACAGGAGCAAATCAACTCCTGCAACCAACACCAGATAACAGATTTATGCATTTTAAAAACCAATTTTTTTCTTTTTTATATCAAATAATATTCTTTTTTTTTTCTAGTTTATGGATTTTGTGGATTGAGGATATTTTTTTTTTTTTTTTTTGTGATCAAACAAACACTAAAATGGTCATTGGCAATGTGTTGTTGTGATTAACTTTTTTTCTTGTAATAGACAAGTTTTCATTGGATAAATTATTAATTATAAATTTGTTCATACATTGCCAATAATCATTAAGATGTTAGTATTAGTAAAGATAAAGCAAACTAAGACTAATGGTTTGGCATGAGTTAACATATCTACAACAGTTGGATGACAATTGTACGCACCTCATCAACACCAATGCGACGACATGCCTCCAAAAAGTTATCCACATTACGACGACATCGTGCCATAGTCAATTTCGACTGAAATCAAACAAAATCAAATCAAAATATAAGATAAATATGTAAATGGAAACTCTTATAGTATAACAAATAATACTTAGATGTAGTAAAAAGAAATCTATTATTTTTCCAATGGACAATAGCTTTAGTAATTTGTATCTCGCGTTGCATAAGGGTGATTGGGTTACGCTAAATGGTGTTTCTTACAGATAAGATTTCATACTCAAAACACTACTCAAGACAATTTTGTGATTACTTGACTCAGTATTGTTTGAGCGAGCTTCCAAATATGGACAACAGTAAAGAGAAAATTCGCCATAATTTATAGTTCTTCTTTGATAAAGGTTTCTGAAAATGTAAATAGTGTTCATGGTCCTGATACTGTGTTAGAAAATCATGTGTACTTTTGATTTCGCAGATACCGTTTCGTTAATTTTGAAGTCTCTAGAAAGCCAATTGTCAAAAATGACGACAAAATAATGGAAATCGTCAAGTCCGTCAGTAATGTAAGCAATATTTCAATTGCCCAGAAGCTAAACATTGTACAAAATGTCGTGTTTGTAGTCACTTGAATAATGCTGAATACAAAAAGAAAGGTCGATGTATGGGTGGATGCCACACGAGTCAACAGAAAAATACATCATGGACCGAAATTCAATCTGCAAATCGCTGCTGAGTCGCTACAAAATCAACCCATTTCTGAAGCGGATAGTGACTGGTGGGACACTTAGGACAACGTTAAGTGAAAATGGTCATGTCGTGGTGAGCCGGATGAAACGGTGACCAAGCCAGGATTGACGGTCAATAAGGTTTTGCTATGTGTTGCGTGGGATTGGCATGGAATTATCTACTATGAGCTGTTTCCCTACGTACAAAATTTTAATTTAGACTTGTACTATTAACAATTGAACTGTCTGAAGACACAAGCATTAAGCTTTGGCCAATAGAAGAGAAATTGTATGTCATCAGGACAACGGCACACACATTGATAGTGGCTCGCTACAATTTTCGGGAGCTTAATTATGAAGTTCTTATGCATCCACCATATAGTCCATACCTAGAACCAAGTGATTACCACCTGTTTCTGTCTATGCATAATATTTTTGCTCATGAAAAAGTCGCCTCAAGAGAAGTTTGTAAAAATCGACTATCCCAGTTTTTTGTCAATAGGGACGAGGGTATGAGAGAACCACAATGGAATTACCTTCAAAATGGCAATGGCACTTAACCTAAATCGGATATGCTAAATCTCAATCTTTGTGAGATTTGGCCTGTTGACACTTTACACCTCCATATAATCCGATTGCGATTCGTTGATGTCCCCTTCCACTTTTAATCTTTAGCTTATTCATATCATCTATTGATCTTGGTTTGTGTACTGCTTTGTTTATGAATGCCTTTGCATCCAGAAATTTCTTCTGCGCTCTTAAAGTTTCCATTTTCATTACGTGACCTAGCCATTTTATTCTATGCGCTTCGAGTTAGCAAAATAAAGCCATCAATTCCATGGAAAACTAATGGATTTCTCTTTTTATTACACCCTTTTACTTACAACACCCGGTGATGGTACATGGATACTGGCCACAGAACGTGGACGCACATAATTTGCCAAATGACAAAGTATAACACCATCTGTCAAAGCTGAAGCAATGTCCTCTGGTAGTGACATCTTCAAACGAGTTTCAATAATCTAAAAAAGTTAAGGATTATAATTAAAAAAAGAGACTTACATCTTCTCTAACAAAAAAAAAAAAAATATCTTACACTTCTCAATTGTGTCATTAATTCAGTTTCCTCACGTTGACGATCGAATTCACGACGCATTGTAAAGCTAAGCTTTTCCGAGGGTATTTCATGATTCCAAGTGACAGTTCGATGAGTTTTGGCACTGCCAAGTTTCGTAGAAGTTCCGCTACCTACAGGTGATTTAATGCCACCAACACCACCACCACCACCATTCATTTTATTGTTATTACTTGCACCACTACCACCACCACCACCTCCAGCACCATTTGCCATCATCTTCATGGGACTATTTGGTTTGACATAACCCAAACAATTGCTACCATTATTATCATTACTGCCATTCATTTTTCCAGTTGCTTGTTGTTGCATTGATGACATCAGTTCTGTGTTACGTGATGGTATCACTTTTTGTATTGGTTTCTTTGGTATAACAAGAATAGCATCATCACCGTTACTGTTGCCATTAATGGTGGCACCATTCGAAGCTCCATTATTATAACTATGATTGGTATGTTTCATTATTGACTTTGGCAGTTTGGGTTGTGGCACCATTGAGGCACCATTTAAACGTTGCAGCATTTGCTCATCGCCGACAACAATTGATTCGTTAGGAGGACTTAGATTTGCATTGCCACCAGGTCCATGTTTCTGCTTATAGATGTTGGTGATCTCTTGATTACGTTGTAGCTTCAATGCTTCCTTATACTCTCTAGAAATAAGAAAATTTTCTTATTATAATCTCACAGTCACAGTCTCTCATGTCAGTCAGTTACTTACTTATAGGTTTGTATATTACTCAAACTCTTATTGAGTTTCTCATCGCCAACTTTACCAACAGTGCCACCAACACCATTACAGTGCATGTTGCGTTCATTGTGATCGATCATTAGATGATCATCATCGTGTTCCGGTGAACTGCCATTGCTTGAGCTTATTGAATGCGCGTAGTTTATATGTTTAATGGGTGATGCTGCAGGTGAGGATGTCAATGATGACTCATGCAGATGATGCAAGGGTTTAATCAATACGGGAGGTGGTGGTGTCCCACCACTTAATGTCAGCGATTCATCTACAATGGTACTTGTACTCGAAGTCACTGAGGCATCCATGAGTTCAGCGCTTAACGAATGCGTTGCCATTGTGGGCATTGGACGGCGTATGGGAGAATCGTTTAATTTGGAGGTTGATACCGATGCTGATGGCTTGCCCATCATGACAGGCATATCATGAGACCAACGTTTATCGAAGCCATCACCATAACCTGAATCAATATGATGTCGTGGTCTTGGTGTGGTCATTGTCGCTGCTGTTGTTCCTGCAGTCTCTAGCATATTGCCAGCGGAATTGTGTCGTGGCGCTCGACGTAATGTTGTATAACCATCATAATTTCCACCAGCACGTGAGCCCTTCTCATCTTTGGTTGCTTGAGTCTCAAGAAATTTAAAGACATGTACAAGACCGCGGACACAAAGCTATGGAAATCAAGAAGATTGAGTGAGTGTAATCGAACAGTACTAAATCTACTAAATCTTACGCTTGCTGGCGGCAATGTCAATGGATTATTTTCAAGATTAAACTCCACTAATGTCGTCATCTGTCTAATTTCCAATGGCAAAGAAGCTATGCGATTATTACTAACATCAAGCGCCACCAAATTGAGGCAGGTAAGCTCTGTGAAATAATTAAATCTTCATTAATTCAAAACTCTCTTCTATCTGTTTTTGTTTACCTCTTGGCAAATACATCAATTGATTGCTGCGCAATGAGAACGAACGCAATGAACTCAGTTCACCTATGCGTGCCGGTAATGCTGTAAGCTGATTATAAGAAGCATCCAAATCTGTCAAGCGATCCATGCGTCCCAATTCATCTGGTAGCGTAGCCAAACGATTGTTCGACACCAGCAACACTTGCAATGGTAGAAAACAGATCTCACGCGGTAGCGTTGACAATTGATTGCTACGCAAATCCAGATAAGTCAATGAAGTCAACTGCTTAACAGATTCCGGTATACTGCGTATGGTATTATGATATAGCAACAATGTTTCAAGAAAAGCAAACGATGTAATCTCTTCGGGTAATTCACAGAATCTATTTCTGGATAAATCTGTAAAACAAAAGAAAAAATAATATACATATATATTCCATGTTCATCATTAAATAATCGAAATGAAACTAAGAAGTGACAAAATTAATTATAAAAGCGTGACGACCAAAATGAAACTAAAACATAAATTTCTTCAAACTCTTCTCCCTTCTCCCCCAATCTGCTTCTATTGTACATTAATTCATTAACCATATACCCCATTCATTCTTACATATGCAGATGGAAAGGGAACAATTTAATGTTATGGTTCAACGCTGAAATGTTTGTTGCCTGCTGCGCCTATTTTTAAATATATATTTCCATTTCCATATTTTTCATAATAACTTCTGGATGAAATCTACCACACTCAATTTCCTTCTTCTCTTTTCATACTTACTATACTATACAATAAAAACTATTCATCATGACCTCAATTTACCATAAAAAGGGGAGAACAGAATGAAATAAAAAAAAATAGAAGTTGAAAACAGAGAAAAAATGGCGTGCGCAATTAATTTGCTAAATGAATTTGCATATGAAATACAACAAAAAAAAAAAAAAAAAGGAGGAAAGTATCTACATAAACAAATAGTATGATATGATGTTGATGAGGATGAGGGTAACCTAGAGGGAAAAACTGGCACAGATGTAAAGAGGAAAATGCGTCATAAAATGAACAACAATAAAAATAACAATTTAAATACTCAAAAAACTTATCAAGTTCCACACAACCAACAAAAATATAAACAAAACTAAGACGGTGGATGGATGGAACGAAGAATGGAAGGGAGCAGCACAGAGAAAGAGAGAGAGGGAGAGAGAGGTGGGAAAAACATGAAAAATTGGAAAATTGAAATGTAGCAACAGCAAATGAATTTACATGAAATTACGCATGCAATTTAAAGGGGAATGCAGCAAAGCATAAGAAAAACAAACTAAAGGCAAAGCGCAGCATGCATTTTAATAAAATAAATATAAAAATACATACTACATATTCACATATGTGGGCAAAATTGAGAGCAACGAGTGCACAGTATGAGTTCCATTTTCGAGTAAAAAGTACATGAAGACTATGCTATATGTTAAGGTAGATTCAAGCACTAAGTGAATAAGTGGTTGAATGAATGAATGATTGACTAAGTGGTGAAGAAGAAGGAGGTGACTGACTAGTCACTATGCTTTATGGTGCCTTACGCAATGTTAACTCGCTTAGTCACTTTACAACACACAACTGGAATTACTGCAAAGAAAAAATATATATAACGAACAGGTCTGGATTGAGTCAAGTATTGGCCCCTAGGCAATGACTCAGGGCCCTTAGATAAACCAAAGAAGAACTCTACATGCCTTCATCGTAAATATCTTCAATTAACCTTTAAATTCCTCATTCAAAGTGAGAATATCTATACATCTAAACATATTATCTATACATATTATAGGGGCTGGTGGACTTTTGTCAAGAGTAACGGGCCTGACGACCCCGCCTTCCCTGAATCGCAGCGCATGTCGACGGCCCACAGCCTACCGTGCAGGTTAACAAAAAATTGTTATGATGAAGAAGTGATTTCACGCAATAGTGAAGTAGAGCTCCTTTCTGCGGAAGAAGAAGAGCCTATAACATTATGCTGGCTACAAATGTGGTGAACCTAGAAGTAGGTGAATAGAAGATTGACCTCTAAGGACAATGGAAGAGTGTTCTTAATCTTAGAGGGAAGCCCTGGACGCCTAATCTGAAGTAATACATAAAACATTTCCAAAGTAGGTACACTGTCAAAGATATGAGGAGGGATGTTTAGTAGAGCTACCACACACGTAGTCACGACGGTGACTATAGGTCAGAAGGGATACCTTCTACCTCACACACCAAAAACAAAAAAATTATAAATAAATAATAATTCTATACATATTATAAAAGAAAGTCCCCCGCCGCGTCTGTCTGTCTGTTCGCGATAAAATCAAAAACTACAGAATAGATTTTCAAACGGTTTCTATTAATGTATGGAATGATTCATGAGGAAGGTTTAGTAAAAAAAAAAATTGGAAAGACCCCAAAGAAACGACGGAAAAATGTAACAAAATCGAAAAAAAAGTGAGGTGTGCAAGTGAGATGTAAATAAAGACTAAATACATTTTAAAATCAATTAAGTATCAGTATCCACTAATTTTCTGGAACGTGTATCTAACACGTTGTCTTGATACTTAATTGATCTTTGTTGATAAATTTTAATATACAACTATAAAACGATCAAAGTACTAAATGCGCAAATGGTTTCAGTCTTCTCAGTTTCTGTTGATGTAAATTATATCTAAGAAGTAGTTCAAATATAAGGTACATCGAGTCATTAAAACTTATTCAAAAGGAAAGTTTTAGTCATTTACACTCATATAGTCGATAGTCAAATCAGACTGACGTTTGAGGGGTTTATCTTGGATGTATCGCCAATTTGTATGATAAAATACCAAACCATAGAACACAAGGGAATTGTGTGCAAATATCGCCTTAGTAAATAGTAATAATAGTGATGTGATATAATTGGAATGGACAATAAATGTCACCACGTATACAGATAAAATTTGTCTTCATGTTGCAGGGCCCCCTAGTTGGCGTAGGCCCATAGGCAGTTGCCTATATGGATTAACTGCCCCTGGCTACGAGTAATTACTGACCAAATAGACCGTCGTTTAGGAAACAAGTTTGTATTTAATTTTCTTAATAGCTTTAAACACATTCTGAACACAAGAGTAATAGAGGCCGGCGAACAAAGCCTTATTGAGTTGTTCTCTCTTGACGCCAAGACAATTTATTTCATTTATACTAAAAACATATGCTAAGCCTAAATACTTTCAATAACTTCTTCTTCTTCTTTACTATTTTCATTTAAAGACAGAATAATAAAATGAAAAACTAAGCCGGAACCGGCAAAACTAACAAAAACTCACTGCATTCATGCATAAATACATAAATGTATCTGGTTCTGTACAAAGAATTTACAATGCCAGGTCACCAAGCAGGAAAGAAAGCTTTAGCAACAACAACAAAAGCATAGAATAATAGCCTACTTAGATACTTGTTACATACGAGATGCTTAAAGCGTTTCAGTGCATAAAATAGGTAAAAGAATAAGGTTGAATAAACTGTTATACTCTTAAGTCACTCAGTCAGTAAAGGTGACTGACTATAGGGGAAGAGATGCGATTGGATTGCATACATAACCCGCTCCCCCCAGGATAATGGTTAGCAGCACAATAACTCATAAAAAGAATTCAGATTCAGACACATAAAAAGAAAATGGGAAAACAATTGTTGTGCTTTGCTCAAATGCATTGTAATCTACGCTAGACAACCGACAAACGACGGCAGACTAGTACAACTATAAACCCGGGCGGGACACAGCTGGAATATACAGACATCCCTCTACCATATGGCAGAAAAAAAAAACGAAAAATAAATAAAAGAAGAAGCTTATAACGACTAAAGTTTTTTGCTTAACATTTTCAACAATATCGTATATATAAAGTATCTAGATACTTATGCATTTGTATTGGTTTGGGAAGCCACATGATTGTACTCGATATATAAAGGGCAAAGGGTAAATAAAGAAGTTTTACATATTCCATTCAATGGTATATAAATTAATGGGCAATGGAGCGAGTTCAGTTAGCTGAGAGTTTGTAGGTCTTTCTATTCAGAAAGAGTTTGGATATGTTGAGTTATGCAAAAGTCTGAGAGAAAAATCTGATGGAAATGAACATAAATCGTTGCAGTCTGCATACACACACACATGGTATAAGTTGGAGACAGTCTACAATAGGAGACGCCACATAGGCGCCAACAAAACCAACAACGCGTCAATAACCCGACAAAATAAGGATGCAATTTTGATGTCAACGAGCTTAACAACATAACCACCACCATACCCATAGTCATTTTGACTTTATTTCCTCGACTAACACATCCTTCCTTCCTTCCTTCCTTTCTATCTTTCTAACTTCATTTCACCATTCATCCTATTTTTTCTTTTGCTTCTTTTTTTTTTCATCAATTGTAGTTGTGCATATCATCAGTAGTCGTCGTCGTCCTACTACTGAGTGAGTGAGTCCCTTCTTTTTATTCACATTCGCGTTTCCATTATGTCATAATGAATCAGGAAATTGTTTGCAAGCTACATGCTTCCGCTGCTGCGTAGGAAAAATTGAATGCATAAAAAGGAAATGAGATTTTCTTTTCTTTTATACAGTTTTCCTTTCTTCTTCTTTAGCCTGAGCTCTACATATGAGTTTCATACAACATTTTGTCGCATTGCTGTAGGCCAAAAACTGGGACAATTTGCCTGCCTCAATATGTTTAAATTTCATTAAATTTTCAACACCTCAAGATAATCCAAGTCGCCTTGACTTGCATGTAACACTGATGCTTGTTGGCCAAATGCCAGAAATTTCATCTCAAAATCATCATCAGCATCTACAGAGTGTCGAGGGATGAAGGCTATCAAAAAACTGCACTAGTACATTGTTTCTGTTTTTGTTTATTTGTTTTTTGTTAGGGAAAATCTCATACAAGTGGGTATTGTTTTAGAGTAGTCAGAAAACAGCAAATGTTTGGCAAAATGCCCAGTAAAATAACAAAAAAAAAAAATTTGTTTATAAATCATATCAAATTTGTATTTTTAGCTCTCATAGTCTCCTACTACGCCCACTCAACTCAGTAGAATAAAAACACAAATATGCAAAAATTTATTGATGATAAAAATATGAAATATGAAAAAATACAAAAAATCTTTAAAGAGCCTTAAATTTGAAATAATGCCCCCAAAACATCCACAGAGGAATAATAATAATCATAAGGGTTGATTTCATACTCATGGTGTTCTTCTTCCAAGGCTTGGTTGGTATACGCACCTGCGCTTCATAAAAGCCTCTTATAAATAATGCAAATCATCCTTCTTTTAATGCCGTCGAAATGATGATGGTCACCCCTTGTGTAATAAAAACTGAAGAGCTCAAGTTGAGCGAACAAACAGTAGAAAAAAAAAATTCCTTCAAAGTCAACATGTAGCAATGAAAAAAAAAAACATTGCCATAGAATTATTTCTATACAATTTACAAGGTGCGGCCTTTGGTTGGCTCCAAGCAACTGCACCCATCCTTGCTTCCTTCCTCAAACCATCATCATGGCATCTCTGACGACATAACCAGAATTTTTAGAAGTTGGAGAATCTGACTTAACTTGACAACCAACCAAGTGCAATTTTGTTGTGACAAAAAATATGGAAAAAAAACATATACGGACCGGCGGTTATTATAGAAAACACGGAATGAAATGGATAGAAATTGTTTGAAACAAAATCCCCTTTGAATGCTTGGCATTTGATTTCAGGGAGTGTTTCAAGAATTAGAATCATTTGCATATAGTAGAGTTTAATGAAATGAAGCAAAACTAAACACAAAAATTCAATTGTGAAAAAAAATCACAAATTCAACATGGCTGCTGCTACCTTCACTTAAAGTACTTTAACTTTCTATGCATTCATAGTAGTAATCAACTAAGTCCCCTCTTTCCATTACCATGTTGTATGTACATGATGATGATGATTATGATTATGATGATGTTGAGCAAAATAGGCAAAACAACCCCAATTTTAAGCAAATTTTCACTCGTTTATGCAAACACAGTTTCATATGCGACCATCAGCAGCCGGAAGTAACGAAAAATTTAATTTATTATGACTCCACATAACACTTCCTAACCAAATAGAAAAACATGCTCTTAGCCAACCACTCAGTCAGCCTAGCCAAGTTGGCAACTACCACTACTACTACTACTGGCGCTTCATAGCCAAATGCCATAACTCATGCTAGCCACGTGCCAAAATTATCTGTCTATTTGTCTGTCTGTCTGTCTCTCGGTCTAACGGCCTTTTTGGTTTTCTGTAAATACTTCAAGTGCAAATGTTGTGTATTGTGTATTCAGTTGATTGTTTATTGTAATGTAATAACCCCTTGGCCAACCAACCAACCAACGAACCCATGAACCATCCAACTTTGGACATAACCATATTTTTTGTTTTCTATGCTCCATACAGCCGCCTGAGGCTCGCTCTTTAAGTATTTAATTGCTTGCTCACAAGTATCTTAAATGAATACAAAGAATACTTAATTAAATAAATTTTTAATCTTATAAGCTTACATTACTATGAATGAATGAAAGAAGTCTATAAAGTTATGATGGATGATTGGGTCATTAGTTTGTTGAATGGTAGCTCACTTCATTATTAAGTGAGGTGGTAACTCACCTTCATTAGATTTCTATTATAATACTACAATATTATAATTGAATGAGGAAATTAAAGAGAGAGCATTCCGAATTTTCAAGTATTAGGTGGGTTTAAAAAGTAAGGGGACTTCTGTAATTTCACTGGCTCTATGAGATTCTATCTCGGGTTCTTGTTACCCGTCTTAAGAATGAAGAGAATAATTTTTTTATTTTACTACAATGTTTCAAGTTGTTGATCAAATTCAAATACATAATAAGATTTGTCAAAGTTCTCAAAATATTAAAATTTAGAATTTTGAAAAATTTGTATGTTTCCCTCTAGCGACCGTAATTTTCAACCGATTTAGTAAGTAATTTTTTTAAATTGTCGATAATTACAGTAAATGCCGAATAGGCAAACAAAAATTCAAAAATATTTAAAAACCATAAAAAGAAGCTTGAAATATTTGCATACAGTTGAGCATTGTGTTCGAAGGTGTTCGATCGAGATCGAGAGATTTGTAGAGAAGGGAAAAAGGGTGAAGCGGGGGTAATAAAGAGATGCTATGAAAAGAAACAATCCTTGTTTCCACGTTAGCCCTCTAAGACTTAAAAGTGCCTCAAGGCACTTATCGTATTTTTTTGCATTAACAGAAAAAGTAAAAGCTGTTATATCATTTGAATATTTATTGTCTGTTGCTAATATATTTTGTCTGTTCATTTTTAAATTTAAGGGCCAAAATTTAACCAAGAAAAAATTATGCGAGTTATTTACTTTTATTATTATTTCTGAATGGGGTTTTAGAGGGCTAGTTTAAAATAATAGGGAAACAATTCTTGATCTTGACTAACGACGCATAATTTTATGGAACAGTAGTTTCCTCTTCACCTTGTTATATTATTGAAAAGGATCTTATAATGCTGCGTACTAATTGATCATATGTTTCAACCAACTATCCAGTCATCGCAATTTTAAAAGCTGGTTTCATCCGATGAAGTCCATTTTGACTATTCTTTCTTCTTAATATGTGGAAATTCATCTGGATTAGTTTGAAACATCTTCCAAAATTGCATTGAAGTAGTCATTTAAAAGTTTCTACAAACTTAGTATGCTTCGCATTGATAACGAATGTGTTGCATAGACTCCATAATCTATAACATTCTCACTGCTTATCCATTATATAAGTACACAGTATAAAACAAAGTCAAAATCTTTGTTTGTTTTTATAGGCACAATCAGTGTCATTTAGATACAATTCATTCTAATTAATAGAAATTAAGTTTTGATATGTTGGTTGTGTTATATGGTGGCTTAGAGACATTTTTTAAAATTAATCAATGAGAAAATTGATGTCAGAATCAGATCGAGTTTAAGCCATAAGAAAACATTTTTGGCGTGATTCAGATAAAGGAAACAATTATGCTGCGAAGATGCATGATGGAAACAGAAAACCTTAATGATGGAAGCGAAGAATAAAGGTAAATCATTCAGTACAATAAAAGAGAAAGTGATTCTTTGCTAAGAAATAGATAATCGTCTGTTGAACGTGTCGTTCACCTTAGTCTTGACATGGATAGACATAACTCACAGATAGCCAGATAATTGTCCGAATGCAAGTCCTTGAGGACTCTTAATTTGTTGTCAAATAAAGTGAATTATGAAATGAATTACGACACTTTTATTGAATACAAAAATCATCCAGTCATTTCAATAGGTACAATGTCTGTTCTCTGTGAATCTAAAGGATTGCGTTGCTTACGAGGAAAAGTAAAATTAGCGGAAATTCTTTTTCCAACCGAACTACTGCACTCTCTTCAAATATGACCGTGTGAAGCAAGGCGAGTGGCTTGTATCACAATAAATTCACAAATGTTGTTTCATTTTAATGACTTTCATCAAAAAACTAATCTAATCAGTATAAACTTTAGTCTTGGTGTAGTTCGATAGATGACAAAGCAGTACAAAAATAGTAAAATCAACTTCCCTGAACAACGTCACCTGTCTTCAAATATGGTTTTTTGTTATTGAATCCCTCGTAACTTTGTTTGTTAATCTCTTTACTTTTACTTTAAAAAATTTCTCATTATCAGTTCAAAAACACTATCAACTATTATCAAATATTGTATTAACCCAGTAGACTATAAAAATATTGCATTTATTTTTATGATTTTTATCATTTTGTACTCTATAAATATTTTGAAAACTACAATATTTCTTCCTCAATGTTATCTTATCTTATCATTTACCATATGCTTTCAAAACAATTTATCAATCAATTTCTCAATAAATGATTTCATTCATTACAAATGTTTTCATTTCTTTTTAATTTTGGAAAATTCTATTACCAATTAATTTTTTCCTTATCAGTTTTCCTTCGATTGTTCAAATTTTTTTACTTTAAATTTACTTTTTTTTTTTTATATTTCCGGATTCTTGTGTCTGGTTTTTCACACACATCATCATCGTCAAAATCATCATTATCTACAGCTGCTATAATAATTTATCATTTGTTTGGGTTTTTCTCGAATTTTCCTAAGTTAAAAGAAGAAATATTTACTTATCTTTTTTTTGAAAATTTGTTTTCTTGATTTGTTATTTTGGTAAACTGATACTAAGACGATGACTCTAAATCTTTTTTCAAGTGGATTCTACATACATTATTATTATAGGATAAGAGTATTGGATGATGTTATTTGTATAAATATCTGTTCTAAAACAGTGGCATCAACAACAAATAAACAAGTAATAAAACATAAATTTTAACGCGAGACATTTGCCTTTCTGTATCTCATTCCATTGTTTTATGTCACGTCTTTATGTCTGAATGTCTTTCGTCCGGTCGATCGGTTCGATTAAGTGTGTGTGTGTGTGTGTGTGTGTGTGTATCTGTGAGTTTGTGTCTGGGAGTATGTATCTGTGAATATGTATCTGAGAGTCTGATGCGAAGCGGCGCGTGCTGAATTTGTTGTTGTGCCTAAATAATTAAAGTAAATTGTTAGTTTGGCTGCTGCTGTTGTTGTTGTTGTTCTAAATATTACAACAGAATTTCATTAATAAACTGAAAAACGTAATAATTCTTTGGGTTCTATTAATTTATGCTTTATTGACTGAGCTCAAATTCAATTCTGTTAAGCTTCATTACCACCAGCTGTGCTGGTCGAACTGACGAAACTATCAGCAAAAAGCTATAGAATATCATGAGTCACTGTGTCAAGTTTAACCAGTCCACAGAGATACATAAAAGTATCTATCCATCTATGTATCTATTTTCATATGTATTCATTCATTCATTCATTTATGATTTTCATTCTTTATGCTTAAACCATGTTAATGCTGCAAGTTCTCAATGCACCACGACGACGACCTAAATAGATTTGGTTTTCAATTCCATTGCTGCTTCTCATCATCATCAATAGGTTTTTCTCTGAATTTTCTATTGGGTCAAGTTAAATATTAGTGATCGCATTGATTTTTGATTTGATTGAAAATCAGCTTTCTATTATTTTTTTGTTATGCTAATTTAACTTTAAATTTTTCTACTTTTTAGATATTGAATATGCAAATCAGGTTAAACAACCTGAAAAGCCTCACATTTTCACAAGGTCTCTCTCCACACCAAACAGATCGAATTCATTCCAGTTTGAAATGTACTTTTATTACCAGTTTTCTTCAGTTTTTTTATAAATTCAAAACAGCTTTTTGAATGCTCATTTTAATGTCGTCGATGCGTCTGGATTCCTCCTGCAACCCGGACAACATCATTGCTCCCTTTTTTCTGATATTATCCTATTGATAAACCTTTCAGTAGGGTGACCCTACAAAGAAAAATTCCTCTTCTTCAATAGTTTGTATTGGTTTCAAAGGTTCTCTTTTCTTCCAGGCATCACATCACAATGGAGAGTCGGGGACTTCTGGGTGAACTCAACTCTGTAGCGAGCAGTCTCTCACTCCTATTCTAATCATACTTCTTAACTGAGATGTCTTCAAATACAAAAGGTTTGAAAATAGATCACATCTCTGACTGAAACCCTTTCAAATTGAGATATTGATATGCACAAATGATATTGAGTACCTTGATTCCAAAAGGTAACCATGAAAGAGGTCTATAAGTAGATAAAAATCGTTGTTATTGTTACTTATCTTCCACTCATTCAGATTTTTTCAACACTCTTCTAATGTACATTTCTTTCACTCCTGCACTACTATATTTCTAGTCACATTTCCAAATATTTACTTTCAATTGTATCTTAGGCCACCCTAAACTTTAGACATTCGTCATCGTCACCAAAGACACTCCAACAGCAATACAACATCATCAGTAATGCTTGGCGACGTCTCACATGGTTCTTCCCTCGTCTTATCTCTTCCCTTTTTCACGTTTCTCTGTCTGTCTCTCTCTGTCTCATCTCTCTTATCTGGCTATGTATATCTTTATAGACGTGTGACGTTGACTTCCTGGCACACACACGTAACAATCTGTCGTTTTTAGTATTCACATGAAATACACAACACACGCACTCCGAATGACTCCGACCCCGACTCTCCTAGGCTGGGCTATAGTAGTACAAACAATAACCACAACTATAAACCAAACTATTGTCTTGTCGCATCCACTTTTCTAGCCAACAATCAACAAAAACAATTTAACCATGTATGAAAATTGTTTTGTTTGCCAACTTCGTAAATGATTTTTCTTTTTTCTTTACTCTTTTTCTCATTTATTGTTTACAGAATTTTTTATTTCTCTTATTTGTTCAGTTAAGTTGTTGGAGTCTTAAGGCAAGTTTCAACTTGATGTCGTCGTCGTCGTCTTAGCTTGAAGCCATAAAACGTGGGTAGCAAGTAATATTAATTTGAGAAGAATATAAAGTGAGATATTTGGGGACCTCAAAAGAAAAAAGATCTTTCAGAATTGTGATGTCTCTATAAAAACATTTATCTGTTCTTAAGACGACATCTTCCATTTATTTTATAATTTCTGATTCAATCTTTTTCAGAATTTATGTGATTTTTACTAAACTTCCCTCGTAATATTCTAGTTTCTGTATATCTTAAGTACTACAGTAAAAGAAACTTGAGAAATTCTGTTGAAATTACATACAATTTTAAATTGAGCTTCAATTGTTTGCTTTGAAATGTGATGAGAAGTTCTACTCCTTTATAAAGTGAGATTTTCTTTAAAAATCAAAGAAATATTCATATCCATCTCCAAGGCATATATTATATTTCCGCCCATGTCTATAGTTCTAATGACACTGTGCTAATTGGTTACAATATTTTATTGTCTTTTTACAAGACTCCATCAAGTCCCCTAACTCATTTGCATATATGGTATTACCAAGACTATTTTTTTTAATTTTTCTCTTTACTTTTTTCCAATTATATTATGTATTTCTTTTTTTTATCAATTTTTATTTTTCCTCTTTAACAACAATATTCTTGATGACTTTGTTTTTGCATAAAATTTCAATCAAAGTTTTCGCTTTCTGCATGTGGTTGGTTGGTTTATTTTTATGATAATTTTTTGCCGGTTTTTAATTTTCTTATTAAGCAAATGAGTGACGCCACTTGCAAAGTGTTTCTCATTCCTCTTTCTTTCAGTCTTTTGTATTCATGTTCTGATATGCTGAGTTTTTCTACCTTCTTTTAATAGATGACGACCGAAGACTCTTGTGACATGTTTAGTGTGCTAATTGGGGAATAATTCATGGATTTTATTGTGTGGAAAATATTAAGAAATATTTTTGCAAAAATTAAATTGTGAATTTTGAGAGAAGACGACGACCAAAGCATTGCAAGTACAATTTTGAAGCCCCCAAGAAAGCCATTGGGGGAGTATTAACAATAGAAGCAGCAAATGACGCCCTTGGGGGTTTTTGCCACCAACTCATTCTATCTCTCCCTCCCATGCAAGGCAAGGCAGGGCAGACAGACAGGCAGCCATAAATAAATGTAACCGGCATATAAAGCAATAGGGAAACTCTGAGAGCGTCTTAAGGGTTGCACAAAAATAAAAAAAAAAAAAAAACGGTAAAATGGAGAAATGAAAAAGATAAGAAATTTGGTGAAAGGTAAGGAAGAGGGTTGTGTTGTAGGTGTAGTAGAATGGGAAAAGTTAGTCAGTGTTTTAATGCACGCGCCATTGTCAACAACACACAATATTTATTTATTTTAATAAAAATGGAACTTGCCTTTTTGATTTCTTTTCTTGATTTGACAAATGATGTTGACTTACGTTGTGATATTTGAAACCGCAAGCAGAGTCTCATGTTGCCCCCAGTCAATTCGGTTATTCTATTCTACTTTATTGTATGTTATTTTATTTGCTTTTTTCGTTTCTTATAACAAAACACACACAATCACTTGAGGATTTAAGAGGGGGACCCTTAACGGAGAGAATAAGAGAGTAAGACCTTTCACCACTTGACCAAAGTGCGAATGCGCTAAGTGTGTCTGGATTGAGTGGTAGAATCATACATATTATATCACAGAGTTACAGATTAATATTTCATTCTTGAGAATTTTTATAGAAAACATATTTTTTCACTTTATCGTCGACCAAGAAATGAAATTATTGCAAATTTAATTTGTTGTTTGTTTGGTTGACTAACGAAAGTCGTAGTCGTCTCTCTCACACAAGTCTTAACAATTTCCGATAAGATTTTCATTAGTCATATTTCCGTAGCTTCGCTTGCCTTCTCTGCGCCTCCTCCATCTTTCATCATTCATTCCAATCGATTTCTTAATACTTATGAATTAAAGTGTATGTGTGTGTGTGTGTGTGTGTGTGTGTGATCAGAGATCAAACACAATAATTGGTTCAGTTTTAATAACTCAATTGAAGTTAACATTTATGAAAAGAAAGAGAAATGCATTGAACCGGTAAAGTAGGGGGAAGGCAGAGCAAAGAAAAGCAGAAAAAACCAAACCAAATAGAAAATGTTTAATGCTTCACTTAATCCAATTGGAAAAATATTAAAGCAAAACAAGAAAAGCAGAAAAACAGCAAACAATGCGGAAATATAAACTTTTTACAGCAGAGAAACAGACGGAAAAGCTGATAGAAAGACAGGCTGGCAGGCAGATAGGAGAAGAGTAAGTGGTTAAGTGACTGAGGAAAGCAAAATGAGAGAATAGGAAAAGCTCCAAATTATTTGAAAATCAATAGGAGCAGACAGACAGTGAAACTTAAGTGTACATGCTCCCCAACACTCACTTTCCCACATCCCCGCATGTGACCACTTTCCCATAATCCCTCATTCTCTTCCTTCCCTAAACCCAAATGGGGAACATATGTTTTTCGGTTAAAAAAGGGTGGGTGGGCATGTCACGTCAGTTGGCTAAAAGAAAAATGAAAGTTGGTTGAACTTGACAACAGAAAAAAGGCGTCGTTTATACTATACATAGTTCGGGAATATTACAATTTAAAAAGAGAGAAAACCCACAAACAACAAAATATAATAAAAAGAGGGAGGAAAGAAAATATAATAAAATAAACAGGCAAAATAAAAAAAAGAAAAACTGCAACACGCAAGTGAATGTGAATTAAATGCAACTAACCAAGAACAAATAATAAGAACAAAAACCTAGTCCAACATTAAATAGAAATAAATAAAATAAGGGAAGAAGGGAACAATGCACTCTGAGGAATGAGAGAACAAGGAAAAATGAATTAAAGAAATTTAATTAGAAGAGAGAAAATCATCCTAAAATGCATTTGAAATGTGATGAAATACATGAATAATGTTAATGACAATTGTCCTTGGCCCGTCGGCATCATCTCCATCAAAGACACTCACTCATTCAGTTGAGCATAAATAAAGAGCAGCAGAGCCAAGAGCAAGAAGAGTAACCAACAATATGCATGGAACAAGTGCAAGCAGGATGTACTACACAACTACACAAAGCAATGCGTGAGAGCGCACAAGTAATGGAAGAATAAGTGAATGTGGAGTGAATGGTGAGAGAGCGAACACTGAAGCAAGGCAAAGGAGGAGTGGAAAAACAACTAGAATAAAATGTTGTAATTCAGAGCGAGCAGCTGACAGGGCTGCTGTGGTCTAAACAGCAGTAAAGGAGGAGAAGGACAAGAACAAAAAGAAGAGGAAGCATATTTATGAAACAAAAAAACAGGAAAAGAAGCAAAAGGTAAAGAAGAAAATTACAATAATGATGATGATGATAGAGAAAAAATACAATACAATAATATGATGGGGGGAAAATAAGCAAAAAAACAAAAAAAAAATATTATTGATTTTCTAAAGCAAAATCTAAAACAAAGAATGAAAGTAAATTCAAATAGATTTCAAATTCTATTCTGATTCAACCGCACCCTTGATCTTATAATCATCATTACCACCACCTGCCTCAGAGAAATACTCAACTCACCTGCAATTACTGTATCCGTAAGATTGAATTTCGTTCCTGTTTTTGGAAAATCTTTTAGTTTGCGATTTGTTAAAATTAATTCACCACTAAAATGTGCCTCCTCCAAGATCCGTTCCAGGGAACGTGCCAATTGTGAATGCCCCATGCCACCGACGCCACCGGCACCACCCCCACTGGTAGAGCAAGAACTTCCTGCAATTGCCATGTGCTGGGCATTGGCGGCGTTGCTGCCACTAAAGCCACCATTATGTAGACGATTGTAGGCGGCTGCTGTTGCAGCCATACGCGTACTACCCGGCGTAGGCGTGGTGACGGTTATTCTTACTCCTGTGCGTGTGACAATTTACAAGAAAAATATGAAGAACAACAGCAACAACAACTATCGGTTTCCTCTTATTAGTTTTCTTGTTGTTTGTGCATATTTTTTATTGTTTTCCTCGCTTGGTTTTTTTTATAAACAAGAAGCAAACAAACAAAACACGTTTTTCTTCACTTTAAAAACTCACACACTTTTTGTTTTTATATTTCTTAGAATTTTCTTTTTACAAACAAAAAGAAAAACCTCAAAAATGATAACAAAGCAGCGCCGCAACGAAGAAATATTTTAAAAAACGGAAGAATGAAACTCACAAACCGCGTTAAATGCTTTGCGACCGACTTCGAACAACAACAACGACGAATAGAGACACAGAGAACAAGATGAAACAGCCAATGACAAATAAGAACATGGTGTAAGGCAATTTTCTATCTTGACGACATGACCAAATGTGTGTTCACACCGGAAGTGTTGCATTCAAGCAGATTTTCCAACCGGAAAAATGCAATATTTAGTAAGTTATTAACTTATCACATTAATGTAATCTGTGATTGCTAACTGCTTTTGAGTCACAGTTGTTGCAATAAGATTTTTAAATTAATATCAAATTACATAATTTTATTATAAAATTACTAAACAAAATTTCATTAAATTTGCATTTTTAAACAAAGAAATCAGATTTCTTACAAAAATACCAATGATTCCCGATTCACACTGCTTAAAAATTGTTGCTTTTTCAGCGAACGTTCACACAGAGGTTTTGCTTAAAAAAAACAGTTTTTTTTTTTGTTTTGTTTATATGTACATACAAATGGAACGTTGTAGCTAATTGTGAGATATATGAAAATTGACATTTTGTGAAAAAGACATTATAGATAAACAATTGGCAGTGTATGCAAATAATTCTTGCAGCAACCTTTTTCATTCCTGTTACTTAGTTTATTAATAGAAAAAAAAAATTACAATTTAAAATTTTCTTCAAATTGTTTTATGCAATGATCAGCTGTTTAATGTCGAGAATAACAAAAAAAAAATAGCGAACATGACCAAAAACTTGGCATCAATAAAACTAAGTTCTGACAGAGTTCAAGCAGAACTGTTACAGAGCACAAATGTTCTCAATATTCCAACATAAGCAAATTTCATTGATTTTTTCTGTTTTTCTTGTTGTCATCAGAACTTTTTGTTTTGCTTAAGTTTGAGTTCTGCAGAACTCTGAATTTTACTTACTGTGTAAACACAATAAATATTGCAAAAAAAAAATACCGAGTACAAAAGTACTTGGTATGGTAGTGAATGAAAAGTATTTAGCACCATCAAGTAGTTACTTGAATCTTATTCGTTATTCGTTATTTGGAATCCATCAGAAGCGGTTGTGTGTCGCCACCACTCTCGCGTTTTATTCGTGGCCTCTCTGTCTTTCTTATTGCTGCTGTGGTTGTCTTCCTCTTCGCTAAGCGCACATTTTTCCATTGTTTGCATGTGTGCGCGCATTCACTCGTTTATTTTTCAATAAAACTACAAAAATAAACGAAAAGAAGAAAAACAGAAAAGTGAAAAAACACACAGTTTTATTGATTTTCATAATAAAAAAAACGGGAAAAAGCAAAAGAATCGAGTAACCTGAACAAGGAACTTCAACACTTTCAAATAAATAAGTTATTAATATTCTTCTTCATCATTGTCGCCGAAATCAATTTTTTCAGTTCTTTCAAACTTTCGGGTGTTTTTTAATTTTATTACATTTTTTTAATCAACACAACAACAACAAAAAAAGGAAAAAAATTCCCAAAGGGTTTTTCTTTTTTCCCATTCCAATTTGAGTACAACACAATACAACACTAATTTTTGGTTCTATTCATCATCTTATTGATGGAAGAAGAAGTTATCGAAATCAGTGACAGCAGCAAGGACGGCTACGATTCTAATACAAATTCTGACGTTGAAATGGATTTAATGAACGAGGATGTGGAAATTATTGATAGTGAACAAATTGTGCCTCCCGATAATGCAACGTAAGTTAAACATACATACATATATCTATTATATATACATATGGTATGAATATATATAATAATATTTTGATTAAAAATTTAAAGATAATGAAAGTGATAAAGTGATTCGAATCTATGACGTAGTTTTCCATTGAAATGTGAAATTTATATGAGAGTGTAGTTGATTGTGAGTGAGAATGAGTGTGAGAGAGAGAGAGAGAGAATGTAATGCCGACTGACCATGCCCACGCACTTTGACATTCATTCGCATGCTGCATTCTGCAGTTTTATATAATCGTCGCAATAAGATAGAAAGAAGACACTATGTAATATAGTTATGATATTGTTGTATGCCCACACAAATCAATTCAGCTTTTTGCTCCCCACTCATTCCTTTATTATGTGTTTCATAGCCTTGGCCATGGCAACAGGGAACCATGGAAGCATCAACCAACTTGGCCAAATTTTGCAACCAAGCAACAGCAAAAAAAAAAAAAAAAAAAAAATACATATTCTGTTATTTAAAACAATCATTTGCTGCTTGGTCATGTCAGCCAGCTTAGCTTGGTTTTTTATGAGATGTATTTGATTTCTTCTTTTCTCTTCTTTGCTGTTCATATTCTAAGCAGCGACGTAAATAAAACTGAAAACTGGTTTTTCTTATTCACTTTTAGTTTCTTTCTTTTCCTTAAATATTTCGACCATTTTATTCAAAAAAAAAAAAAGGAATTTTTTACCAAGAAATTGAAATACTTATTAATGAGAGATTGAGATTGATGAATGGAAAATAAAATTTATCAGAGTATGGTACACACCTAAAAAATTATAATAAGAAAAATAAATGAGAAATAAATAACCAATTTCCGTTTTGCAATAAATAAAAAAATACTTATACTTTATGTATTTTGCTTAAGTTGCTTTATTTCTTCTTTGTATTTCTTTTTCATTTATTATCTTCACATTTATTTGCATTCTTATTTACACGTCTCCGTCTTTATCATTTGTTGTTTGCTTTTTCTCTTTATTTTCTGCTGTGTTTTATTCTTCGTTTTCATTTCAATAATCATTTGTTTTTTTTTTTTTTTTTTTTTTTTTACAGTTTGATAAGCATTGTACGGTTTATGTGTTCATTCATTAGAACATTTCTGTACTCGAAGCAGTTGTTCTCAAACTGTAAGATTCAAAATACATAAGTAGAAGATTTGAGTTGCAATGAAAAGAAACTTAGTTGTTTTTAATGAAAATTAAATTTTTCATTTATATTATAGAATTTTATCAAATTAGAAATATTCTTTTAATTTATTTATAATCTTTTTTGCTTTTCTTATTATAATTGTCACTGATATATAAGCGAATAAAATCAAAATAGAGAGCAGCATATTCATCATACAAGGAAAACTCAATCAGTGAGAAGAGAATCTAAGAAGGAAATGATTGCATTATGCTTACAAAAATATATACATACATGTGTATATGTGTGTGTGTGTGTGTGTATATTGTTTACATCTTTTTATGTATTGTCAATTTCCGTGTTTTAGCATAATTTCTTTTAATTTTCTATTCTATTATTTCCACCTTTCCGATGCTGCTCTCATTGATGCAATTGTAATTTTGAAGGTCATCATTGTCATTCTTATTACCGCTAACAATTTTTCTTTATTTTCTTTCACTTATATCTTTATATGAGTGACTTGTGTGTGTATGTGTGTATGTGTGTGTGTGTATCTAAAACTTGTTTCTTTTTGTAGATTTTATTTTGTGTTCTTTTTGAATTTTATAATGAAAAAAAAAAACTTGTAATGTCTATATTTGTCTTTAATAAGTATTTTTTTTTTTTTTTTTTTTTTTGTTTGAGTTCTTAACTTTTACCTTGATCTTGTCTGATTGGCAATGATTTGTTATATGGCATGGCGTTGGTTCACGTTCAGTTTGTTCAGAAGGCGTTTGATTCAAAAGTTTCTTAATATCACTCTGAGTATATTTTTGAGTTAGTGCTCTTGAATGGCCAGAAAACATGCTATTCATATGTGACAAAGGCTTGATTTTCAGATTTTATAAATAGTCAATTTATTTAACGCGAACACCTGTCGAGGAGACCTAGTTTCATGGTACCATGCACAGGATTGATAAAGATTAATCAAAGTCCCCTTGGATTTAAGTATATCCGCAGGTACCAAATTCGAGTCATACTCTATTTGACCTTATGACTCACTCCTTTGTCGGGAGTTGAGACCCACCTAAAACCGAGTTGATACTCTACCCGTATATGGGTAACAATCACAGACACCACGATACTTTCATAAAGAGGCCTTTCCCGCCAGGACAGTACAAATTCCTTGGGGTCCTCATCGCCCCCCTGATTCCATACACAGCCTCTTGTCAGACTTCGTACCCGAAGGTACTACCAATCTGAACTCCAAACAGTTCCTGGATTGGTGGTGATAGATTTGATTATCATATCACTGTGTAATCAAGGCTGAAATTTAAGTTTTACAAGAAGATATGAGATGAGTTTGGATATTAGAAACGTTACAAAAAAAACTTAGAATCATCAAATATACCATTCGAGTGTTGAATATTTACTCAACATTATTAAATTTCAATGAAGTCGACATCAAAATTATGATTCTTGGACATATTGACACTTGTATATGATATTTCCACTGTGCCATATTTTCTAGAGAACTTTCGTGATGGAACAGACTTGTTTACACGTATGAATTCTAAGAAATGAAATGAAATATATTTATAAGTGACTGGCTCGTTGGCTCAATGGTTAGTGCGCCAAGCTGACATCCTAGAGTCGCGGGTTCGATTCCCGCTCAAGTCTGGTCCTGCACTTTTCTAATTTCCTCCAATCCTAACTCTCTCCCTGAGCTGAAGGCCTTTGTCGCTACTGCTCATATTAATAACTAAATTATAATTTGTAATTATAATCTTAATTCTATATAAATAAATAAATATTTATAAGTCTTGCCTTCCTTCCCGTCAGTTCTCAGACTCTCCGTTTCAGGTTTCAAAAGTCTTTTTATATAAACTAAGCTGATTAATCAAATTCTGAATATCATTTGGAAATTGATAATTTCAATCTCTATTTTCTATTGTTTTTTTTTTTTTTTTTTAATTTGTTTACTAAAAAGAATGAACTACAATAATAACAGTTCAGTTGACTCAATAACCTTGGTTTCATGGAATTGTATTGTTTTTTAAGATATCAAAATATAATATAATATTATTGTTTTGTAGATAAGATGTTTCAGATAAGATACATATAAGGTAAACAAGAGTATTCATTTTATTTATTCTATTAGGTAAATGATAAATCAAAGATCTGAGAGTATTTTTTATTTATAGAATAGAATGATCTAGTCCTCGCCAAATTTGGCCAATAGTCCAACACCTTATCGATGGAGAAGTTATCACCGCAGGATCAGGGTTGTGCAGAAGTTCCATTTAGAAGGCGATCATGCGTCAGTTGAGTGTATACTATTCGTAGGCGAATAATCATCGATCATAATTGGCAGTTGTCTGGTTACAAGGTTCCCAAATCGTTTTGATTAAACCTTATGTATCTACGATAGAAGTCTATCCAGTTCTTGGTATGCTTTTGAGCTATTATCTTAGTAATGTTTCTAAGAGGTCTTTATCAGTTGGCGGGTTGATTAATTCTTCATTATTGATATTAATTTGTAAAATATGCATTAAACTTTAATCGTATTAAAAATAAAATAAATTATATGCTCCTCCTTCCCTTAGATCAACAAATTATAGTTTATTATGTGATAATTTTTCTTCAATTTTCTATCTAATAATAATTTAAACGTTTTTCAGAAAGAGAAAATATAACACATAGAAGTTCATTCTCACCCATATCATTAGTCAATTTGGCTTATAAAAAATAGTTGCCAATTTATTTTTTAACTTGGCTTTAAGTTTGCAAAACGACGTGTGTCGTCGTCGCATGTCAGTGAACTTTTCACACTCCAATTCCGTTTGACAACAATAAAACAAATAACAATAAAAATCATTTATATGTTAATGATTTCAGATTTCAGGGGAAAGAAAGGAGAAAAAACAAGTCAAAACCATTATTTCACTTGTTTTTGAAACCAAAATTAGCAAAAGAAATTCGTAATTTAAAAATGTTGTCAGCCTACATGATGCGACACACTTTTATTTGATTGGATTTTTGGTTTTTTGAGTTAGACTTTAATGGGTTTCCATTGCCAAAATTTCACTACTCAAATGTGAATGAACGCAATTGAACACAATATTTAAGTACTAACTATTATAATGAACGATCTTGACTTGCTAAAAAAGATTTTAAACGATAATTTTTTCTTACTCATTATCTATTATTATTATATAATTGAACTATAAGACAAAAGATTTTCTGGCTTTTGTTGTATGGTCAACTACTTTTGAACTTATGCCAAGACCACAAAATGTTTCTGCTGCAAATTCTATGACATTTCAAGGTCTCTCGGTTTAATTTTTTTTTTTTTTTTTTTTAATACAAAAATTTTTGCAACAAATTTTATACCAACATTGTGAGTCATTTTTCTTAATAAGAAGAGAAATCATTTAACCTGTTTGGTTTTGTATAGAAACTCAGGGGTTTAGAGGAGAACATACGCCCTGATTTCCTTTGTTTGTGGAGACTATCAAAAAGAAAAGAAACTTGTTTATGGAAGATTTTAGTTGTATTCTTTCATTTCAAACTTGGTGAAACAAGTTGTTTAGTTTGCTTCCTCTTCTTTTCGAACTAATGGGAATTTTACTGGTCGCGTTAGTAGTATGAGTCATGCCAAGTGACGCGCGTCTCTCTACTGTATTGTGTCACATTTGGCTCAATTTACTATGAGTTTTGTTTGTTATAAGCGTGGCTTAGATTAATTTAATTTGTTTTTTTTTATAAATTTTACATCTTGTGTCACTAAATATTATCACTTTCCTCTGATATTTATATGCGTACCACTGAGATAGATTTTGATTAGCACAACAAAGAGAATAGTCCAAACATTTATCTATCCATTCTTTCGCTTACTTAGGAAATGTGTACGCCAACCGATAATTTTGTTATTCATGCCATTTGCCAATCGAATGTCAATCATGTCGAAATCCATTGAATGACAGAATGAATGGCATAGTGTAAACGGTTGCCAATCGCCACTCACACATAATAAGCACAACTTGTCGTTTGGAAGTGGTAGTGTCCTTAAAAATAACGATAATACCTCCGTTTTCAAACTGATTGTAGATGAAGCTTCGTTGAAGCTTAGCTTATGATGTGTCTTGTTTGTATAAAAGTTTGTCACCTGTATTAAATTTCTAAAAATTCATAAATTTCAACTTTTAGTTGAGTATCTCATCTCTTTTTTGTTCTTGCTATTGTTATCTTATATAGAACATCTACTTGTTGGTAGATAGAAAACTGAATTGGACATGACAACATAAGCGCAGGTATGTATATTCATAATCATACATTACATTAGTAGTCAGTCAGCCAGTTACCCAAACACCCACAACCTCTGACCTTAGCAACCTGTGTTTTGTAATGCAAGTTTGCTGTTCTATTTATAGCAATTTTCATATTGTCCTGAATGTGAATGTGTCTGTTATCCTGTGCTTATCTTACCTCTGTGATATTGTCATCCTATTTTACGTAATTTTCACTGACGTCAATGAGTTGCAAAGTATAGATTCTCTGTTTGTTATTATGCACATATTTCAAAATATGTATGTAGTTTGTGCTGGTGAGGGTCGTTTGAATAGTTTCCTATTTTGGTAGTAAAGGAAAAAAGATGCCTGTGATAATTTTAATCTTATTGGACATTAAATTATGAAGAAGAAGAATATTAAATCCTATCTGGGTTTATATGTTCTTTTATTACTTTTTAGAAGAATTTTATATCTTGTTTTATTTGAATTTAAGACTAAGCCTAATGAATGATGACTCTTTTTACATTATGAATAAGAGTTTGACTTGTTGTAAACCTTGACATATCAATTTTTATGTTTTATTAATTTAAAATTTAACTACATTTTGACGCCCCCGTAGTTATTTGATATTCTCATAAATAAATTGATTTGTTTTTTTCTTTCTCACTATTAATAGCAATCAACCATAAATCGGCTCAATGCCAACACACAAACACAAATTCAGACTCCAAACATAAAATGATTTACGAAATTTATAAAGTCAGCAAATTATTTGCTTCATTATGTGGTTATAAATTAAAATTGAAATTGAAGACTCATGATGAATATTTACTCTCTTCAAAAATAAATCACTTGAATATGAGTTTCGTTTGATGGATTATGGATTTCAATTCACTTTGAGTTCAATTCATTTGAATTGACTTCACTTGAAAGAACTGAGTATTAAACTTTACTTCAAATTTGAATCAGGTGTTGATTACTTTTAGTTCTACTAATAGTAAAATGCTTAACCCACTTTTAATTTGACTTGATTGACCCAATTTCTTTTTTTTTCTTATGTTCAAAGAATAAATAGCATTTATAAAACTTCATTGATTTTTCTTCTTTTTTACTGCTTCATACAAACGTTGAATTCCTTTAAAGAAAATAAAGAAAAAACCAGTCATTCATTCATTCATTTGTAAGCCATTCAATCAAAAGTTGGTTGATTTTTGCTTAGATTTACTTACTCACTCACTTTGATGTTGCAAAATATTATATTTTTTCTTATTGAATGAACACGCAAACATTTTCAACAATTTTCTAAGTTTTAAAGAAATTTTGTGCTACATTTCGTTACACAAAATCAAATGTGTTGTTTTTAGAATCAATGTGAAATTTGTTAACCTTGTGTTTGTAGACTTCTGTGTAAAGTGGGTTAGATACTTATTGACTTTAATTTTTATATCTTTCATCAGCAATGTATAAAAATGACTTAGTCAATCTTTCGAATATATTCACTTAGTCAAATTAGTTCCTTAATTTTTGGCAAGAAATACATTTTTTCTATCTATGTAGATAAAAGTCGGTGTTCTACCCAATAATTTCATGAAATAAACTTTAAAATTACTTATATCTTGTATAACACAAATGTAGTTTTCAATGTTTAAAACGTTTAACGTTGCGTTAAACAACTAGAAATTTAATAGACTTACATTAATTAAAAATTATGCCAAGCAATTAGTAGTTTAGAATACCATGCGAACGATTAACAGAATAATGAGTTTGAAGATAGAAAACCCTACAGAAGACTCTCTTTAGATAAGTTCTATTAGATTGAAGGAAGTATTATTGAACAACTAATCCCCATATATTGTACTACGAGTCCTTTTTAGGGTTCCGTATCCAACGGGTAAAAACGGGATCCTATTACTAAGCATACGCTGTAAGTCCGTCCGTCACAGAGTTCTATCTCATGAGCCGTAATAGGTAGACAGTTAAAATTCACAGAGTGTGTATTTCTAATATTTTTGAAAATCCACCGGAAAAGTCGGAAAATCTCAATAAAGGACTAATTACAATTACAGATATTAGCTCAAGTTTCAAGCAATGCTCATTATTATTGAAATACATATTTCATTTAAGCTTCAAAAAAAACTTGGACGATGGTACGGAAACCTCCGTGTGCGAGTGTCCGACTCACACAGGGGTCCTTTTTTTTTTTTTTTTTAATTTTATTAAATTTTTTCTTTAAGAATTGTTAATGAAAGAAAAGTAAAATATTTATTCGGGGACAATATCATTGAATCGATTCCGCCCACGGGAGATTTTGCTACACATATTACAAATAGACGTGCGTAGGATTAAAATTCGTTTACCAGTGTTGGAATCCTGTCCACTTCGCCAATAGCTTTGTGCGTATAACTTTAGTAATATGTCATTTCAGGTCTTTCTTGATTATAGGGTCGCTTGTTATATAGAGCTATGTACATACTATTCGAACTCTTATGAGCGAACTCATTCGTTTGCTTGTGATAGAGTTCGTTCGGGAGGCGGAACACCACCGCACTAACGCGAACGCAGGAAATAAACCCAAAGAACGCATTGTTTCGTTGTAATGTGGACAGCAAACAAACATTCAGTCTCATGCATATACATTCATTCGCCTATTGTGTACATTAGAGATGAAACAGATATCCGGCCCAATTTTAAAATCCAGCCGGATATCGGATAATAAACAAATATCCGGACGGATACCGGATTTAAAAAAAAATACTTTTAAGCTTTAGAGGCACTTTATTTTATCCATAAAACAAATAAAATCATTATTTCTAATAACACAATAAATAAAAATTAATACTCATATTGTTCTAAAGGCAAATTATGATAAATGAATACCAATTTCTCTGCTTTAAGAGGCGGGAACAAACTGTTTCGCTAATCTTCGTATACAAAAGCTGCTTCTAAAAAAAAAGTCTTTCGCTGTATACGCTGCTGCAGGGCGCTGAAAAATAAATTCTAGGACACTTTGATAAGTTTGGGTATTGCATAGTATTAGATGACTACCAAGTACCACCAATAATACCTTGGTAACTGGGCACCCACAATGCTAGATTCTTAAACACAGCATGGGGTTTTTAAAGATTTTTTTTTTATTATAAAGATTAAAGGGTGTTTGATCTTCTATGTAGCCCAACTAAAATGTTCTTTCTATAGTTGTTAATGATATATTTTTTTTTTTTCAACTTAACCAAGTAACTTCTTAATTATTATTTCTCTTCTAATGGTGCGGATGTTGTGGGTTTTTTAAACACACACACACAAAGTAATTTAATGTTATTGTGGTAATTATTTAAATTTATTACGTAATCTAAAATTTGTTAAAACATCTTTTTTTTTATAAAACTTATAATAATAGAAAAGAATTAAATAAATTACAGTTTAATAGTTGTTTATTTTTTTAAATTTTATTTATTACAAAAGAATTATGAGTGTTAGTACAGTGAATAATTGTGAGATATTCATACTTTGAGTCAATGTCACATAAAGGAAATACAAATTTCATGCTTGAAATGCTGATGATGAATGACAAAGTAAGTTTGAATTATTTTCATTTATAAACTCTGTTACAAAGACAGAGGGAGATTTTTTTATCCAAGACAGCTGATAATTTGTATGGTTGATTCTAAAGGAAAAACTCCTCTTAAGTCATCTAATTTTCTCACTAAAAGAGTCAAGAGTCTAACAATAGCAATGACAATATTATTGCATTGAGTCCCTAGTGGTCAGAGTGAGATTCTTAAAGTACTAAGAAGCTTCATCTAGTTTCTTTGAGAGTGTGGAAAGCAAAACCCCCTTTCTGCTGTATCTCATGTGGTCCAGTATTATCTTGAAAAACAGAAGCTTGTTTTCCCGATTAAGCAACGAAATGCGAGATCATTCTACTGTTTCCTGATAATCATTGAAACTTGAGTTAAATATTTCAATAATCAATTGTGAATTTAACATTGACTGACTTTGGACTGATGTTTTCAAATTGAGATCAAATCTCAACTTCTAGAAGTCAATGGAAAAATTATAATAAAAAAGTCATCATACAATTGCAATGAATAACAAACTACTACTACGAGTTGTGTTTATTTAAATAAAAAATTCTCCAATTTGATTGCAAATTCGATTAAAACAATCAAACGAACCTCAACTAAAGTTTCAGGAAAATTGCATTCACTGCTGGTGATTGTATTGTACAATTGTTATTGCATCTTCTCTTCTCATCTGTGTGTGTATGTTGTATTTTATCTGAAATGCTTAAGCAACTGTCAGCTATAAATGTCGTTGTATCTGACATAAGAAATCTATGTTTGTTGATATTTCTTATTAGTAAGAAGATACACAAACAGAAATGATGTTGTTGCAAGCAGCTTCACACGTTGTTGCAAATAAAATATGCCACAAGCATCGTCAAATACTATACTATTGTATGTGTGAGTATATATAAAATAAAACAAAAATCCAGTAATGCAAGGCAGGCAGAGGCCGTGCCAAGCCAAGTCAGGCCACACCAGGCCCGAGCAGTCATGCAGTCATTTCAATGAGACTTGGCAACAACTTACAAAATAGTATCTTGTATCTTGTCTTGATTGTCATCACACGACGACGTCCAACGTTGATATTGTTGATATTGTTGTTGTTGTTGTTGTTGTTGTTGCTGCTGCTGCTGTTACACTTTCTCAACTTGATTTCATTTTAAGACCAACAAACAAAACTATCCGAAGCGAAACGCTATGCTCCGTTTCATGTCAAACGAGCTGAAATTGATGGTGATGGTGATGATGATTTTCTTTATTGGGAGGCATTGAAGGTGGCAACTTTTGTATCTGATAATGGAGGCAATCACTTGACTGACTTGTGGTTTGTTGTTGTTGTGGTGGTGGTGGCGGCAGCAGCAGCTCAATGAGCAAACCAATTACTATGACTGCTTGTGATGATGATGAAAATGCACTCACTCAATTGTTATTGCACCTACTTATTAAATACTTTTCTATGGCTTAATACTCACTTAAGTGGCGATTGTCGATTTGTTGTCACTTTGTTTTGCTTTGGGGCAACATGTTGTCGACAACTTATTGGCACTTTGAATCTTCATTTATGGTAAAAAGAAATTGCATACTTCCACAATATTCCATGGAGATCAGGAAGAGGTTAATGATTTTTACAAAATAGAGGGGCTAGAAAGAGATTTTATGGCATTTTATTGTTATGTACTCAAAATACTACAAAACTAAATCAGATTGATGATTAAGTGGTTTTCTTTTGTTTTTTGCTGGAAAATGTTGCCCTCACGTGACTATGATGATGATGATGTTTGTGTTATTTTATTTGTAATTTTGTGCAATTCTTGGTATTTTCCATTAAAAATGTTTTCAATATTATTTTTTATTTTGAATTTTTTCTCAACATTTTTGTTGTTTTATGTTTTGTTTGAGCTACTTTCACTCTTCTCCTTCTTGTTTTGTTTTATTTTATTTTATTTTTTTATTTATGAGCGCATTTTTTTTGTAAATATTTTTATTTATTAATCTTTTTATTTCATGTTTCCATTGCTTAATTGAATTGATAAATTTATGTTTTTCCGTTTTATTTCGTTTTTTTTTTTTTTGCCATAATTTAATTTATTTATTTATTTGTTTGTACATGTTACAAAATTGTACAAGTGTCATTTCTTTAATGATGATTTTATTGTTTTTATTAATTCAATTGCATTTATTTTCTTAATTTATTTATTTATCAGTTTTCTTAAACAGAAAAAAAAATATATAAAATAAAATGTGCCCACACACATAATACTTATATAATAATAATTATCAGATATACACCCATGTGTATTGCTTTGTTTATTTATTGTGTAGTCAATATCATCATCATCGATAAACAATCTGAAAAAAACAGACAACTTTTGTTGTATGAAGGAATATCAAGTGAAGTGATAAAGATCATCATGCATGTTCCCATGAATTTTTAATTTACAATAGTTTAATTTTCATGGTGTAGAAAAAATCATTCGAATCTTAATTAATAATGAATTGACCTTTATAAAAAGATCCATTTAGATCTTGCCACTGCGAGGGTCTAATTTGAACCAGACTCCGCTATCTGGGTAGCCATTATGGATCTAAATGAAATTACATACATGCATGCCTCGAAAGAAAGTCTTGGAATTCTTTATTAATACTAGAATTTCGGAGGATTGTCACAATAGGCAGATTCATGGCCGCAGTGACGAGGTGTAATAGTTCCCGCACCTCTTGTAATCTAATCTACAACAACTAAACTAGAGCTCCTATAAAACTGGAATACATACATATGTTTCCTGCTAAGACCAAATCTCATCTCTCTCTATATATTCTCTTCTTCTCTATATTATCTATGTATGTATGTCTGTTCCTTATGAACTCCAAAACTGTTGGACAGATTTCAATAAAATTTTTAGAGATATTCTAGCATAGTCTGGTGAGTGTCCCTGGGACAGTTTGGTGCAGCTCGGAATTTGGCATTAATGGAATTCTGCATATAAAGCTGACAGACATTTGTATTTTAAATAATCTTTGTCCAAACATCTCTTTTTGAATTGTAAATCAATAACAAAATAAATTATTATTAAATTCTTTCTATTTTTCCCATGCAAAGAGCAAGACCATAAACGTACTAACGGGTCATTGCATCATAGGCAAACATGCTGGAAGACTTGGTCTTCCGCATAACGACTTTTGCCGTAGCTGCGGCTCAGAAGAAGAGGAGGAGACGGTGCTTCACCTGATGTGCCAGTGTCCATCCCTCGCCAGAAGAAGACAGAACCACTTAGGCTCTATGTTCCTCTCCAGCTTAACCGAACTATCACTCCTACCAGTTAAGGACATAGCTATGTTCATTTCAGAATACAAGTGGTTCTCCGCACCGGACTAAGGGGTGTCGTGTCAACACTTTGCTGGTATCACAATGGGCCATAATGTTTTTTGTGCCTAAGTGAGCCTCTCGTCTGAGGCTAACCTAACCTAACCCGTGCAAAGCTGGGAAGAAAGGTGCGCTTGTACTCTATAGTTTGATTGATGATGTAATCGAAATTGTTTGGAATGTCTGGAATGTGTCCAAATCGCTTGTCCTGCATTTGATCCAAGTAAAATATACATATTTGTTTTAAATATTTCTTTCCTAGGAATCCTTAATAAAATGCTCTATTTACATCTTGTAACTTATAAAGGGCACTTTGGGTGAAAGTTTCTCGGAAACTATAAAGCATAAAAAGTTTTATATAAATGTTTTCATTTGATATTCTTAATACAAAAATCACTTATAATTTGATAATTTTAAAAAAATCGGTTTGAAATTTACACAATTCAGTTTCTCATCTCGTTTCTGTCTTATTTACGTATAGTCAATATTTATTTTGTTTTATGCTTCAAAATGATTTGGGGGTGTCTCTTTATAGTTTGATATCTAAATGGAGTATCCCGAAAAATTACTAAAAGCATCTATTCTAAATCTCATTTATACCAAAGATTTGATCACTGCCAACAAACCAATGAATGCTAATAAGTAGTAGTCCAAACCAAATTCCCTAAAGAGCTAATAATGCATAGAGCCCACTCACTGAATTCTCATTTTGACAAACTGTTGAGCCTATTTTTCTTATAAGAATTCTATAAGAGTGCGTCGTTCTCTTACACACACACACACACACTCACACTCAGGACACAGATACTCAAGCACTCATTGCTCATCTTCATTATGCCTTGCTGCATGCGCATTCAAGCAATTAATAAAGAGAGCGGCGCAGTGCACCACGCTCATGAAATATTCGCATTCTCATGCATCAACACAACAGAGAAGAGAGAATCGAGTCGAGTCAAGTCAGAGAGTCAGTGGATGGCTGTCTTGGTGCGTTTGTGTTGTGTTGTTTGCCAATTGGACTTGAAAGCTTCATGCGATTGTTGCAAGCGTTAAGTGCGCTTTTCGTTGGCAACGCGTGTTGGTCGATCATTCAAATAAAACGGGCGGCAAAAACTGTTGATCAAATTATGCACTTACAACATATTATGAAGTATGTGGGTCTCGAATTTCTCTGACTAAAATCTAGTTTTGATTGACAAACACAGTCAAACAAACAACCAACAGACAATAAAAATAAAAGACTAGTTCATAAGCCAAGTGACAAAGTGGTGTGATAACTGAAAAATTTAAATAATATCAATCAACCTACATGAATTGAATGAATGAAAATAAATGAATACAAAATTCAAGTTGATGATGCAAATCATTTTTTAATGCAAATTTAAATTACAAAATAATATTTATTTGAAATAAATTTTTATATGTGTTTGTTGCCAATCAATAACCTAAAAGTGTGTCATGTGCAAAAATTTCTAATCAAAAAGTGTACAAAAGTGCAACCAATCAACCAAGCAAGCAACCAACCAAATGCTGCTGCAGTTGCTGCAACATAACATAATTATTTTTTTTGTTAGTTGTTGCGCTTTTTTATTTTCTTAGTTGGATTTTAAACTTTACCCAAAGTGCTTGACTCTCGACGACAACAACAACAACAACTACAAAGACAACTAAACAAGAACCAGAAAACCAAAGAAAAACAGAACCCAGACAATACAAACAATTTATATAGAAAGAAAAGAAAAATGTTTTAGTAAGTTTGATTATTTTATTTTCATTTCTTTTTTTCTATTTAGTAGTCTTAAGTATTAATTTTTTTTTTTTTTTTTGGTTTGGTGTCGTTGAAAAGTTTTTCGTAATCAGTGCAATTGGTTGCTTTTATTTCTCAATTTACAATAAAACCACAAAAATTTTGACTAAATTTATTTCTGTTGTTTCTGTCTTTATATATTTGTCACTACTCTCACTCTACTGAGTACAAAATAATAAAAACCACATTCGTTTTGTTTTTATTATTTTTGCGTACAAAAATAGGGCACCTTTTGCAACGAAAAGGCAAACGTTTTTTTTTTTTTTTTTTTTGTGCTTCAACTTTTCTTTCATTATACACTGAACTATAAAAAATTAGTTTGTGCAATTTTTATAAAATATCATTATTAAGTTCATTTGAATCATTCATTTGTTCATTGGATGAATGCTTAATTATTGCCTCTTATTGTGTAAAAACAGAAAACGATACAGTTCTTTATAAGCGGAAAGTTCGTGGGGGACATACACATCTGAGATTTGCTATGTCTCTAAGCTATTTTCAATTTATTTAGATTTTTTCGATTTCCTAAACCTTCCACATGAATCACTCTGTCTTTTGATGAAAACTGTATGAAAATCCGTATGGTAGTTTTTGAGTTTATCGCGAACTGACAGACAGAAGCGGCGGGGGACGACTTAGGCTTTGTAATATGGATAGGAAAACAAAATAGAAATCTAATTACAAATAGAAGGATTAGATTAATTATATTTTATTGGATGTAAATAATGATTATTGTGGTTGGCAGATTGTGTGGACAAAAGGTGTTTGATTGACAAATTATTGGTGCAGAATGGGTACGGAAGATTAAAGAAAAACCCAGTTTATATTCATTTGTCAAGATTTCATTCTCTTCACTTCCAAAAGTGCCTGATTCATCTCTTCTTTAAATCGCTCGATTTGAAGGCATTCGATTGCCTTTGATCTTGATTTTTGTTAATTTATACCATAAAGATTGTCGTAAATTTTCCTTTTCTTCTCTTCTCTATTTTGGTCGTCTGGGGCGCATTCATATCAATCATTCTTGGATCACCGGTCTTTATTATACTTACTTAGGTGATACCTAAAATTATTAAGAAAATCATGTTGATCAGTGTAATTGATATAAAAGTACATTAAACCCTTTGAGCTCAAATATTTTTGGTATGCGATAGACACTTTAAGAAAGACACAATGTATTAGAATTAAATTACCCATTTCAATTTGTACACCTTATTGATAAAGGTTACTCAAGTACTCGTAAGTATTTCCACTCATACATCTAACTATAAAAAATGTTCCAATATTTTCCGATTTGTTTTTCCCAGATTATTCATTTTTTCACATGCATAAAAAGTGATTTTCTAATTTTCTAGAATATCTTACACCCACAAAGTCTTCATCTTGTGAGTCACATCATCATCATTATTATTATCATTAGAAGGTGTAGAACTCATTATTAATAGAAAATACACAGAGGGAGCGAGGGTTGTGTGAGTGAGCGAGTGAGTGAATGAATGAGCAAAAATATAAAAAAAATTTGTCTATAAATTCTTAATGAGATTTTTTTTGTTGCTGGTGCCCTTCACCTGGTTTCCGTTTGTTATATCTAAGAGATATTATTCATTTGTGAGTGCATTGAACGAACGTCAGAACAGTTGCCCACAGTGTGAAGGGCAGTCAAATGACTCTTCTTCAAGTAGCCCAAACATAAATTTTTCTTGATTTCTATTCATGTGACCATTTTTGTTTGCTTTAGAGTCTTATTTCTTTTCTTTGTCTTTTATAAAAGTGAATTTATAATGTTTCGTTGCCAAAATACTGATTTTATTCTCTTTTCTTTTGGGTTTGGGTTGCTATCTTCTAAATGTGACGTATCTTTTATCTGTAGAAAAAATTGTGTGTATTTTTTTTTAAATAAATTTTCCAAAAAAAAAAATGTGTTTCTTAAAATTTACTAAGTACTTACTGTATTTCCTAGAAAGAAACCACGACGCACCCAAGTAACCGAAAATGCAGTATTTTTCCCGCTCAATCATACTCGTTTGCCAACAATTGGGTGTGTATCTGAACTGAATATTTTCTTCAATTTTTCGTTTATCTTAAATTCAGTAATTGCTACTTGCTGCTTATATTTGCTTCAATTGTTTTTGTAATTTTTTTTTTTTTTTTTTTTTTTTTAACGAAAATAGGCGTTGCATTTGGTTGTGTATGTGATTTCTGCTTTTAGATAAACTATTTATGCAATTAGATATAATTTTCAATTGAAAGATATGCATAAACTTAACAGAATATGCAATGTTTCAATGTATAAATGTGCTGAATTCAATTGACTAATGAATTTGTGTTTTTTTCTATTTACATTGGAATGTCAAAATTGGATTCAATCGAAGCTTGGTTTTTATGCCTACTATATGAAATCTTTTTAGAGCATAACCAAGCTTCTTGTTGGGTACTAATCATTTTATGAAATCGTGGTTAACAACATTTAGAAGATAAGATACTAAATTAAATAGTAGATAAGAGGGAAGAAAATAATTTGCAAATAACTTGGTGAATAAAATTTATTAAAACACTGAGTTGCTATCAGTTTATTATGGAAAAGAAACATACATCACTTGAGCATACATTCTCTATAATATTATATTCATCCTTAGGCTGTGTGGTAAAGGTCTTCTTTCTTTTGCTTTTTCATGTTAATGATCTCTCACTATGCTAAGAACTTCTATACTCCTATTTCGTATGAAGCCAGACCTTTCAAGCTCTTATTTTGGGAACATTGTGCTAGCCTACATTCTTTCAACTTACTTAAAATGGTAAAGAATTCATCAGTCCCATAGATTGATTCAAAACCTTGATCAGATAAGCAAACCTTTTATATTTCCGCCTTAACTAGAGATCTTCGCAACATTAGGAAGCACATGAATCAACGTCGTGATCAACGTTGGGCCGAAAAAAAAGCCAAAAAAGCTCATTTGGGCACAAAATAAAAGGTTAATCCTTGAGAAGGTTGGCGTTGAAACCAAACAGCCTAACTCTGGCATTGGGAAGAACATCAGGATACAGTTTTCGCTTATTTCCTCATGAGTTTGAACTAAATTGAAGAAAACAATGAAATTTTGTTTTCTGGTTTCGGCCTTAAAGGTCACGCTGTCGGTGACGTCCCCAGTGTTTGTTTCAAGGTCGTGAAAGTTGCCTTATAAAGAGATAAGATAAATTGCTTCCTATGTACTTCACAGTTTCAGCTTTCCAATACTTTTGATACAATCTTTCTTTCATTTTATCTTGTTCCAAAGAAAGCTTTCAAATTTTCAAAATATATTATTAAAAAATAGGAACGTCTTACCTCCTGGAAGATTAATAGAATTTTCCTGTAATATCGATTTTGGAAAAGAACAAACTTCAATAGAATTCAATCTTCTTACTTCACATAATTGATTTTGTTTTCTATTTCTTGTTATTTTCTTTTGTATCTCCTATAAAATCTAAACTAATCAACATCTTATCTTCAATTATTCGTTCTCTAAACAATAATTGTTTTCTTCATTGTCTTCATTATCTATTAAATTAAATAATGTGATGGGACCTAAATTCCTCGACTTGTTGAACCCTAGTTACACTTTGACTCTTAACTTTGTTAGCATCACCCACCATTTCCACATTCTTCATTTCCAATTATTCACTCCTTCATTTCATCTAAACTAAACTAAATGAAATGCATGTCAATTTAAAAGACTTCTGCAAATAATTTTAAACTATTTTCCATTCTATAAATTCTATAGAAATTAAGTGCTTGCTGCTGCTGCTGCTCTGTTGGTTGCTTGTGCTATTTATGTAGTAGAATAATAAAATAGATAACAATTCATTGAACAACTCATGTGTTGAACTCAATTATTATGTTTGCGCATTGAAAGAAGAGGAGACAACACAACACACCAAATAACAAATAACACAACAGCATCACTCACATAGAGTACTATAGATACATATATCACAATCACTACTTTGTGCCTCCTTTTCCCAAGTGATCAATTTAAGTATTTAAGCTTTTAGCACAATAGTAACAACAACAACAACAACAAATTTGTTGTTCTGTTCTGGTATAAAAAAAGAAATCAATTACTTATAAAATTGTTTTCTATAGATACTTTTATTTTGTGTATTGCTGCAACAGCAACAGCAGAAGAAGAAAAGTTATACTTAGGAAGAATGTGTGTGATGTGTTTGATGTATGCAGAAGAGATTTGAAGCAAATAACATGAGTATCTTTCTCTCGACTAACTCACGTTTGCTCTTTTTGTTTTGTATTCAACACTTTAGTATGTCGGCGCCAACAATTGAACTGAACTGAAAGTATCTATAGAATGTATTCAAGTCATTCACTCACTCACTCATACAGAGGAAGGAGGGAGTGTGTCATTGCAAGCAATTGAGTGTCAATGCATCATTGTTGTTATTGTTATACGGTCATTAACTTCCAAAGCTTTTGTCTTGTCACGTTGTCAGTCCTACTATTTTATCGATATAGATGGGGTTCATTAGAGGAATTTACGCACTCACTCTTATTGGTAACTCATTGCATATTGCATTTGTCCTACATTTTTAGCTTTCTTTTCCTTCTTTAATCCTATAATTTGGCCAAGATATGTACATTTGTTGCCCTTTGTCTGTGGATTAACTAACCCCATCATCATCATCATCATCGACCTAGTGATTATCATTATAAGCATTTAAACAGAAACATTGTACGCTTAAGCTGTGCCAAAGTCATCGTCATCGTTGTCGTCATTAAGTCTGTGTCGTATTTCCGGTTTGTTTGGTCTGCTTCAATACAAAAACACACACATGCACATACATAAATACATTTGACCTAGTGTTATTTGTTTGTTTGTTTGTGTGTTTGTATGTTTCTGTACGAGAAAGAAAGAGAGTGTGTTTGTGAAGCGACAGTGAATGGCTTAAACATTTTCCGTTTAGTGCAGGTCATGTCCATGCATTCTTCTGTTTAACTCAACCCACCATGAGAACCCAGGCCAGCCTACTCACAATTCACTACTCACCACTCCACCATCAATGACTGCAGCAGGCTACCATTATGTGTGTCTGTCTAAGCCTGCCACAACCATGCGTGGCATATGCCCAATGCAGCACAAACTCTTAACTCACTCAATTCATGATGATGATGATGATAATGGTGGTGGTGGTGACCACAAAAAGTCTCTGTGAGTGTTTGGGCCACATGGTGAGTCAGAAACGCCTTCTTCATGTTGTTGCTGTGTTAATGTCGTCGTTATGACTCTCGGTTATATTGCGTTGTGTTGCAACAACATGAACCGCGTAACTTCAACCACCTGCAGCAAAAGTTGAACAATACTCTCTATATTTCTCTCACTCTCTCTCTCTCTCTCCATGAATATAAATTTCTCTCATTTTTCTTCTCTGTGTGCTCATTTATGTAGTATTCCGGCTGCTCCACCACCAACATTGCTGCATGCAACCATTAGCAGCAGCAACAACAGTCACAATAACAGCAATGACACAATAGCAGTAGCAGCAATTTGCTGTTTGGCGCCACATTTTCTTCTGCTGCTGCTTGCATTGCATTTGTGGTTTTTATTTTGTTTTTTTATTGCACGCCACTCATTCATGCCACCATCACCACCATTAGTGTCACTGTTAGTAGTTGCTAGTGTCGTTACTGATGCCGGAATTAGTGCTACTGCTGCTGTTATAGTTGCTCATGCTATACGTGCCGCTGCATATAAAATAGTAGTATCAAAGAACATTGGAAGTTGGAATGTTTTTGTGGCAACCACCAACAAGCAGCAGCAGGCAGCAGCATCATCATTTCAGTCAGTCACTTCCGTTTACTTCATGGCACCGCACGTTCGGCAAATAAACTTCTTCGCTTCGTTTCACTTCAAAAAAAAAAATTCAAATTCTCAACTCAAGAATATTACAAAAAAGAAAATATTATATTATATTAATTATATATAAAATTTAATTGCAAAATAAATAATAAAAAAATATAAAAAATAAGAAATGAAAGAAAAATTATAAAAATAAATAAAATTAAAATGCAATTAAAATTAAATTAAATTAAATGAAAGAAAAATGAATAAATTGGAATGAAGATGAAACATTTTATATAAATAAATGAAATAAAAGTAAAGTGGTTAAGAAAAATGAATGAAATGACAAATTGTAATTAATCAATTTATAGACGAATGATTATTTAAATTAATAATTAATTCCACTAAAGTTTAAAAAAAAAAACCTTAAAAATATTTGACGTAACATTTAGAAAAATGTTATAAATTAAAAAAATTATTGTTAACAAGACATTAAATGGTTTAGAAATTTTCCAATAGATTCGATTTATATTTACTTTCCTACTTATATTTCCTGTTATAAGAAAAGAAATGAAGAGAAGAGTGCATATCCAAAACATATCAAATATATTAATACGTTTGATTTTCTGTGTGGATAAAATAGTGATCAGTGTCCAATTTATTTCTCTGTTTGCAAGTTAAAGATGCCAAACTTATTTAAGTGAACTTCAACTTCAATATTTCAGTCATACTCTGAAAAACTAGGACACAACTTACTCACTTTGCATAGACATCTATGTGCGATGTACCTGTTTCAAGAAAATATTCGGTTTGGTTTCCATCCAAAGCAAACTAGATGAAAAATTGGACAAAAATCCTAATTTACAGCTTCAATACAAAGAGATTCTAAAGGATTTTGTTGAGCTATGCCATGACTTTAGCAGACTCGCATCATTGCTTATTAAATTCAGATAGTTCTTCGAAGCTTTGAGAAGTTTTTCATGGTTCGGAGAAGACGACTTCGTTATACTTACTCCATTATAAATATTACATAATCTGAAGAACTGATTTTTCATAGTTTATATTACTTAATTGTCTCTAAGACAGAAAAATTGAGGATTAGACCAAACAACTAATCAGATTATGGGATGGGTGGGTCTAGGATATGCAATATAAATATGTGTAATACAATAAAATTTAAGGGACTTTTAGAATTGCATACATTTTATATAGAGTCTTCCTTTATCATCAAATAAAATTACAGAAATATTGGTAATCAATTGTCGATAGTAAAGTAAATTTTAAAGAGAAACTTCACAAGGATTTTTATTTAATAGATTGTTTTTTTAATTTATAAAACTGAGAGCAAAACAAACACTGCCAAAGCATAGACTTTTTTAAGAGTTTTATACATTTTCCATTAAAAAAAATAAAAATAAAAGAAAATATATGTAAAAATCAAATTGCATAAATTCCAATAAAAATAATCGCCCAACATAAAAAAATAACATAAAATATATTTAATGCTTAATAAATTGTATATGCATTCCGAAGAATTTACATTTTTACCACGGTGAGTTTGCAAATAGTTGAACTGTTAAAGTTTATCCCAAGTTTTAGTAGATTTTTTTGTGTCTGGAAAAATCCAATAATTTTTAGATAAATAATAGAAAGAAAACTTTCGCTACCAAATGTCAGACAATATACGTACTACACATGACGGCGCCATCAAATACTCTTAGTTGGTTATGCCAACTTTTGCTGTTGTTGTCAATACATATATTTTATTTATATGTGTATATGCATTCATGCATAATAAACTTGCAACCACCACCAACTCGACTCTCTTCCTATTGGTAATGATGATGATGATGATGGTAACCAAACCAAACCAACTTCGTTTGTAGTTGTCTCATGGTCTTATCGCGCATTGAACTCTATATTGACCTGCAGTAACATACCATGGCGGCAGCTTATTCGCCCAAACATACCATTTACAATACTTCTTCCTTCGTTCGTCATGGTCTCTGGTGAAGGGGATCTGCCGTTCACCCCTGCTTTCATGTTTATAGTACTTTACACAGTCACACAGTGATATATTGGCATGTCCTTCCCTTGTGTTGCCAATTTTCACAGATGCAACGATTCACACACTAACTTATATATCTGACTCTGGTGGTGCTTTACTATCCCCCAAATACTACTACTAACAACTACATATCATGTGTGTGAGTATAAATGAATGAATGACTTTAATTTCCTGTATTTTCTTTCCTCATGTTGCATTTTCTATCTTTTGACATGAAGTTGTCTTTGAAGTTTTGTGTAGTTTGTTTGTGATTTTTACATGATGATGGTGGCTGACTATGCTGTTTTTTTTTTTTCATCTTTTTTTCACCTGTAATTTTCTCATATTTATTACATTCACTCACTGACATGGATTGCATTTACTTTGATTGCGTGTTTACCATGAATCTTCATCATCCAATCTCTTATAGCTATAAATGATCATCATCTATGTATGTCTATGTACTTTGTTAATATGCATTTTGGTCTTGAGTTTACTTAAATTTTACTTGTGCTACGTGATGTGGTGTGTGCGTGCATGTTTACTATTCATAGATACTAAGTACTATGAAGAGTTGAAGGAGATGGACAGAGAAGTAGTGTCGTACAATGTGGGTAGTAGTATGAGGTACAAAATTGTCGATTTGCATATCATGATGATGTATGTGTCTTGTTTGTTATTTGTTGGATATACTTAGTTTGGGTCTAGAAAGTTCAATGTACAAACTTCATGGTTTATGCATAATGAATGACAGGTGAAATCGTCGTCTAAAGAGTGAATGAATGTATTAATTAAAATTTGATTAATACCAAATTACTATTGCTAAGAATTTGACATTAAAATCGGTTTTAATAGAAAAGTATTACGTAGAGAGAGAGAAATTTCATAAAACTATGTTATTAAATGTTGAACAGAAATATAAATTAGTAGAGAGTTTGGATTAATGAGAATTACAAATATTTGTAGAACATAATAAATTAAATTTTCCTTAGGAAACTTAAAAAGCTTTGTGTATGTACTACTTTCCAATCCTTTAACTATATCTTTCTTTAATCATTTACAAAATTATTTGAATCTTCGGAAGGAGGCGAGAGTTCACATTTGTGTATTTTCTTTCTCTCTTCAGCAGGAGTACAATGTGTTTCTATTGTCTTATTGGCTAAACAAATTACTATAAATGTTAGTTCATGATTTTTGTAGTCTATTGTTCCTGTCATAATTGTCTTGTATCACTTTAGTCATGTTGTTAACATAGTTTACTCTTTTGAATGAGAAAATTATGGATATGATGAAATTTTTTGTCCAATCCTCACCAAACTTCACTCAAACACTCTCCAAACTATCCTAGAGTTTCTCTAAAGATTGCATCAACATCAATCTATCGGTTTTGGAGTCCATAAGGAACAGACACTCAGACTTAGTTCCATTTCTAAATATTTTATACCAACATTGTTTTTTAAGTGAATGGAATTCTATTCTATAGAATTAAGACGAATGTCTTTCTGAAACTTTTTATTCCCAAGAGAATTAAACTCAGACGCAAGCTGATGATGATCATTGGCATTTTTACTAGTCATTTTAAACTTTGAATATGTTGTGTATTGCCTCGAGATTCTATTGTAATTGTAGACTTTGAATGGAAATTAATGAAACCTCATTTCACCTGATAAGAGTGGAACTCCTCATCTAAAATATATGATTTCCCTGGACCTTTTAGGTCAAATTTTTAATCACCATTAATCTTACCTCATCTGCAAATCGAGAACATAAATCCAATGAAATTTCTCTTACTATCAAAATGTCTACAATTTAATACCATGAATAATCCTTTTCTTTCCTCATTCCACTCTCTGGAATACAAACTATCTTGAGGGCATCAAAATGCAATCAACGCAACAACATAAATTCAAATTTTTCTAAAAACCAAATAAATTTTTCCAAAAAAAAAAAGACTAACATGATGAACAAAATTTAGCTCTCGAACTTTACTTGTCTCGTCTTTCATTCATGATGATGGCATAACTCACTAAAAATTAAGCTTTCATTGCTTGTAATTGTTGAGTTGTTGATGCTGCAACACGTGCCACCGCGCACGACATTTTCCCACTTTCCTTCCTGTGTCTACCTTGCCTTGTCTTCATGTGTCTAACCAAGCACCCATTGTCATCACCACACATGACACTTTGTTTTTTTTTTTTTTTTACTATTTTTTTTCATTCTTTTTTTATGCAACATAAAACACACAGCAAATGCTGCACGACTTTGCTGTGGCTGCTGCTGCTGCTTCTGTTGCTATTACTTTTACTGCTGGTTGTTGGCTGCTGATGTGTTTCTGTTGAATTATGGCAGCAATTAAAAGTTTGAAGCTTCATCGTAGTCATCATGAGCAAAAAAAAAGGAGAAAATGGAAAAAAAGTTAAAGAAAAAACAAAAAATAGAAAAAAACTTTGGCATGAAAATGTCTTACGGCGGCATTTGTGAAGTTAAAAAAATTTAGTAAAAAAAAAAATAAAAAAAAATCGATTTTGTTGAAACAAAAAACTGTATTAGGAAACAATTTGAGGAAAATGAAATGAATTGAAAATAGAAAAGAAAATATTGTTGAAAAATTGCCAGTAATTAGTAAAACACACGCCCAACTGAATCATGGTGGCGGCGCCAGTAATAGAAACTTGCACATTTCCCTGACTATTTTCATTCTTTACCAGTAGTCATTTCAACTTTTTTTCTTACTTCAATTCATTCGTCGTCTTGTTGTAAATACTTTTCGCATTTACTACAATCATCATCATCATCATCATTGATTGGAAAGAAAATATAAAGGACAATGACTTTTGTTTATTGTGTTTTGTTGCCTTCTCGCCTAACTTGGGGAGTTTTAGAAATCAATTGTGGAAGGAACATATTCTCGATGCAATAAATACTTGTACTATATAGTTATGGAAGCAATTTTCATTTATTCATTCACTCTCTTATTCTGTTCTATTCTTCTTTGCCTTTTCATTTTTATGCAATTTTTCTTTCCATTTTCAATTTCCGCACTATTTCCGTCACCCAACCCAACCCAACTCAACTCAACTCAATCTTTTATAACCACCCATCCATTCTATCCATTAGAGGAGAACTTAGTCTCGAAAGAATATTATACATTGTCAGACCAATAAATGTTTTTTGCAGTAATAATTCTGACTTTCACCCTCTTTTTCCTCTGTTCGATTTTCTATGCCATTATGATTTGTTCTTCGAAACCATTTCCTCTATGTTTGTTTGTTTGTTTGTCATGCACCATGCACCATGCAAACCATTAATGGTTGGTTTGTGCTTTGTTAGAATTAGTGTTACCGCCGATTTATAATATTTTGTGCCATTTTTTTCCGGTCGTCATTATTCATAATTTCTTCTGCTTCCGCCTCTCTCTCTCTCTTTCGAACACAGTCATTCGTTGCCATTAGAAAAGTGGAAAATGAGAAGGAGGTTCATTGCACTGCACTCATTGTCGGTTTTCAGTCAATGGGATCTCTTCCCGTTCCATTGCATTCCTTCTCCCAAATCTTTAAACCCATACAAATAGAATAGTAAGTAGAATGAAAAGACCAAAAGCAACAGTAGCATCTAGAATGTAGAATGTTTACTTAAAGGCAGATTACATGATGATGATGATGTTGATGTGGTGTCAGACTCAGACCCAGAACACATAGAAACCTTACTGACTCACTTACTAACTGAATGACTGACTGGTGGTCGGCGGGTCCTCTCTGACTCTTTAAGTCATTCAAAAAACTAACAACTAACGTAGAAAGAAAGTAAACCCGCATTTTCTTTTATGTCATTTTCTTCTTAAGCTTACTTTCTTCTTTACTTCTTCCGGTCTAGCAAACGTACATGATACTCTCTGGCTATGCTGATGAAGACGTTGACAAGCTGCCAAAAGCAAAAAAACAAAAACAACTCAGTTTCACTAACTGCAGAAGAGGAGGAATCATCATCAGTATCAACAAAAGCAGCAGAAACATGAAATTAAAAATTCAAATTACTTCTTCTTCTATTGCATCTTAAAACATTGCAAAAATAAAAGCTCGTTTCGTCTGCCTTTAGGTCTTTAAGACGTCTGTCTTTCTTTGCTTCTGGGCCTTTGAAATGATGAGAATCTTATGCCTAGAATAATGCTATGTAAATGTTGTTAATATTTTTTATATACCCTACAAACTTAGAGCTCCTCATCATAATCATAAGAGATAGAGAGAGAGAGAGAGGAGAGATAGAGATTAAAGATAAAGACTAAATAAAATAAGGAATAATTATCTATTTCAGTCTTCTAGATCCTAGTTTGAGTCTAATTTGTCAACTTCCACTTCCTTTCTGTTGTACTTGGATATGCTTCACTTTAAAATACTCCATAAATCGACATTACTCAATGAATTACGGGCCTGACACTTGAGGAGATAGCACAACCTTTTAAAAAATCTATATCTTTTTTAGAAATATAAACGATATGTGATCATGATGGACCAATCGCAAGTTTATTTATTACTGGGGTTCTAGTGAGGTTATATTACTTAAATAATGGAAACAAGAATTTCAGGTATTGATAAAACTCAGTTTCTTTGAATTTTAATTTGCTGATCATTAAACATTGTTGCACAAGCATCGATGATAATGATGAGCACTTCGAGTTCTAGGGGCTTGTACGCAGATCTTAAAAAAGAGATTTGTTTGAAACTTAGAAAGCATAGTCACAAATATTGAGTCCAACCATAAATTGATCTACAATAATGTCATCAAAATGTTGCAGAACTGGATTTTTACAAATGGTTTTCTAGTGGTTCAACCTCGTATCTCGAATAGAATCTTCTCTGCTTTTCATACTTAAGTTATTTGAGGTCCCAAAATGACTCAGGAACCAGAGAACTGCAACGAATATAAAATTTTCGAATGAATTCGATCATTCAACCATTGTATGACTCACTTGCCTGGTGTCGAGTCACACACTCAAACCGAAAATACCGACAAAAAATGAGTACCAGACCCATTATTCCATTTTCATGTTCGTTCGGTTCTTGTGATCGGTTTGTCTACGACCAAATGGTTTGAATCACTTTGAGTTTGAATCATTTTGAATATGATTCAATGCAAGTTTTGAATTTGTTTCAATTCGAGTGTTTGTGATCGAAAGTTTTGGTTTGTTTCGAGCCATAATTGGTTTGGATATTTTGTACACGAATTAAATTGAACAATATTGAGTCATACTCGAGTATTAGGAACATAATATGCTGACAGTTACATAGATGAATAAAAAATGTTTTTCTTCTTCAGTATTGTAAAATTCTTCATTTTTGTAGATATTAGGATCATTAAAACATAAGAAAACTTCTTTAAGATGACATAGTATACCACTTAGATATCTTTTATTCATACTATAAAACAAAGTTCACCGTCTTGTATGTCTGTTCGTGATAAACTCAAAAACTAACGAACGGATTTTCATACGATTTTCACCAATGAATTGAGTGATTCATGAGGAAGGTTTATGAAAAAGAAACTCCCAAAAAATGGAAAAGATCGAGTTGTGGTAGTGCGATACATATAAAGCTTAGAGCTATTTTTTAAAATCAATCTGTGTCAAACATATCATCAGGTCAACCAATCAGTATCTACTATTTTTTTTTTTGGAACAGAGTGGCAGCATAACGTCTGCCCGGGTATCTAGTATGAATATAAGACTAATTTTCTTGATCAGTGTTAAAAAATGTCTTTATTTTCTAGATATTATGATCTTTGTAACTTAAGAAACTCTAAAGAAATATAAAAAAGATTCGCATAAACTGAAAGTGGTGTTTTTGTTATTACATATATCTTATTATTATTTCCTATTTTAATGATGATTATGATGAATGTCGTCCATTATATTAATGTATATTTTTATTGTTTAATTTTTCATTACAGCATTGCTGAAGAGAAAAAGAAACTCGGCAACGACCATTACAAGGCACAAAACTATCAATCTGCATTGAAGTTGTATACCGATGCCATATCATTATGTCCAGATTCCGCTGCATATTATGGTAATCGTGCTGCCTGTTACATGATGTTGCTAAACTACAATAGTGCACTAAATGATGCCCGTCATGCGATTCGCCTTGATCCGAAATTTGAGAAAGCCTATGTGCGTGTAGCCAAATGTTGTTTAGCATTGGGTGATGTCATTGGTACTGAACAAGCGATCAATAAAGTCCTAGAGTTTGATCCGAAGAGTACAGCACTGAAGAGTGAAGCACTGGCAGTGAAGGCACTACGTGAATTGGAGACAACTGTACAAACGAATTACGATAATAGTTCTTATCGTAATGTGGTCTATTATTTGGACAGAGCACTTAAGTTTGCACCAGCATGTTTACGGTAAGAAGAGATCCATGATTTCTCATTCATTGACTATAAGAATTAGTAATCCTAATCCATTTTATATATTTCCAGTTATCGATTGCTCAAAGCAGAATGCTTAGCATTTTTGGGCCGTTGCGAAGAGTCCTTGGACATTGCTGTCGGTGTTATGAAACTTGATCCGACTTCAGCAGATGCAATTTATGTGCGTGGTCTATGCTTTTATTATACTGACAACCTTGAGAAGGGCATCTTGCATTTCGAACGTGCCCTAACCCTGGATCCCGATCATGCCAAAGCGAAACAAATGCGCAACAAATCTAAAACGCTCAAAGAGATGAAGGAAAACGGCAATATGCTTTTCAAATCGGGACGCTATCGTGAGGCGCATACTGTTTACACTGATGCTCTGAAAGTTGATGAACTAAATAAGGATATCAATTCGAAATTATTATATAATCGTGCTTTGGTCTATTCACGTATTGGTTCATTGCGTGATGCGGTCGATGATTGTACACGGGTCCTCGAATTGAATGGCCAATACTTGAAGGCTCTCCTGTTGCGTGCCCGCTGCTATAAGGATTTGGAGAAATTCTATGAATGTATTAGTGATTATGAAGCCGCTTTACAAATTGACAAATCTCATGAAACCAAGAAACTTTTACGAGATGCGAAATTCGCATTGAAGAAATCGAAACGTAAAGATTTCTATAAGATTCTCGGTATACCCAAATCAGCAAATGATGATGAAATCAAAAAGGCATACAGAAAGAAGGCTCTCGTACATCATCCCGATCGTCATGCAAATAGTAGTCCTGAGAAACGTAAAGAAGAAGAGCTCAAATTCAAAGAAGTCGGTGAGGCATACTCCATATTATCTGATAAAAATTTAAAAACACGTTATGATAATGGCTATGACATTGATGAACAAGAACAAGGTATTTAAAAAAAATATATATATACACATTATTTTAAAGATGGATAATTATATGTATTTTTGATTTATTTACAGCTGGCTTTGATCCCAATCAAATGTTCCGAACGTTCTTCCAATTCAGTAACGGTCGAAATAATACGTTTAATTTTGAATATTAAACGTGATCCAATATCAACAACAAAACAACAATAATAACATCATTAGAAATAAAATAAAAGTGTTAAATGCGGCCAAAAGCAAGAGATTCACTTAAAATTCTTTTTAAGAAGAATCAACAACAAATCTTCCTCATCATACTCACTCGTGACTTCTTTAGACTTACAAGAGAGAGGGAGGGAGAGAGAGAGAAGTCAACTATTTCATGCACAATAATGAATTGATGGTGATGATGATGATGATTCTAATCAATCAATCAATCAATCACTATACCAACCAACAAAACAATTAGCACACAAATATGAAGTAGAATGATGAAAATTTGTATCTTATAGGCACAAAGATAGAAATCAGCTAACAAAAACCCGCCCCCGCCTCTTTAACTAATTATTATTATGAATATCCTTTGGAAACAGATCATCAGTTCATCAGATCATCCAAATGGGATATCATTCATTATCATCGATCGTCATCTCGTTCTCATGATTATCATAATGTCAATAAGCCAATAATCTAAGCTACTATCTAACATAAATTTTGTTTCTTCTTTTAGAAATTTTTTGTGGTTTTCAATTTTCTTGTTATTTTTCCTTTTTTGGCAACAAAATTTAAATACACAAAAATTTTTCATTGAAATAATATAATAATAAATAAAATTATTTGTGTAAACAAATTTAATATTATTTTTTTATGACAATATTTCATTTTCTGCATGTGCATTCATTATTCATTATTAATGTCAAGATGCCTTACGGTAAACCAACAAGAAAGAAACAAACAAACAAACAAGAAACAAAAAAATAATTGGAAAATCCTAAAATCTTTAAAAAAGTAGAATACAAAAAATATACAATAAAAATTAAATTTGTTATATAATAAATAAATATGAGAAAAAAAGAAATACAGAAAAGTAAAAATTAATAAAAAAAAAATATTATTGAAATTTATTAATTAAATTAATTAAAACAAATAAATAAAAAAAAAAAAAATCCCCTAGTATGTCAATAACAAATTGAATTGTTTTTTATTTTTTATTTACATTTTGACACAATTGGATTTTGATTGATTTAAGTTCTATTTTTAATTTTATTATAATCTTCATTTTGATGATATAATGAGTGATTTGATTTGTTTGAATGAAGCCGCCTCCTTTAATATATAAAATTTACATAATGATTTTTAATTTTTTTCTCAATAATTTTTCTTATAAGTTTAAGTTTTAATTATGTATAATTTTCAATGATTTCAAAGAGAAGAAAGATAATTAAAGAAATCGTAAAAAATACCAATTATAATTTATATTCAATGAAGTGATTCAATTTAACTAAAGATTATTTTTACTATAAATGGGCTTACTATGTAATGCATAAAGTTTACAAATAGGTTAACATAAGAAGATTTGAAACACAATCGAACCTGCGGTTTGGCTATAACGCAGTTGAACAGTTGCAGATACATTTTTTATAAGCTTTTTATACTCTTCACGTTAGTGAATAGTATTATAAGTTTGTCATGAAGTTTGTAACACACAGATGGAGACATCGCAGACCACATAAAGTTATATATTTGTGATCAGCTCGATGAGACGAGTTGATTTAGCCATGTCCATCGATCCGTCTGTTCGCAATCATAGTCCTTCAGTTTTTGAGCTAGAGAGCTGAAATTTTGTACATAGGTTTCTTTTTACCAAACGCCGATCAAGTTCGTGAATCAGCCGAATCGGACCACTAGAGGTGTTCCTCCCATACAAACCCACTTTTAAATTAATGTCCTTATTAGAAAAAGTTTTGTTTTTTGACGTATCGAACTGGACACTATAAGTTTCTTGCCCATATCTACCAACCGTATAAATTTCATGATCCTAGGGTTTTCAGGAGGGGTACCTCCCATACAAACCCCCTTTTATATTAAAGTTCTTATCCATCCACCATGAAAATTTCAAGACCCTCGAACTACTAGGAGGGGTACCCCCCATACAAACCGTGATCCAAATGAAAGTTCTTATTAGAAAAACTTTTTTGTTTTTGATACTATCGACTTCAAATTTAACCCATAGTCACCAACCGTATACATTTCATGATCCTCGGATCACCAGCTCGGGCGTGAAGAGTATTACAACTTCGGCATAGCCAAAGTTGTTTTTTATATTTTTTATTTTTTTTATCTCGGTTCAATGCGAATCTCATTTATTTTATTATTGTGAATGCAAGTGAAAATATGACTGAATGTGAATATGAATGTATGTAGAGCTAAGATTATAATAACAAATTATAATTTAGTTATTAATATGGGCAATAGCGGCAAAGTCCTTCTGCTCAGAGGGAAGAGTTAGGTAGGATTGAAGGAAATTAGAAAAGTGAGGAACAGATCTGAATATGAATAAATAACCATCAACTCTGAAAAACTGATGGAAAAAATTGTGGCCAGAAGTTTTTAAGCAAACTAATTTTCCAAAGATCACATACGACGTTATTATCCAAACAACTATATTTATCGGTGCAGCATGAAATCAATGAACTGTTCGAAGATTAATAATTATGTCAAGACAATTTGCTGCTGCGCTAGCACATGATTCGCCTATTAATACACATATCTCAACCGTCATCCACAGAATATTCTTGAGAAAAGCATTGCAAAACGATTGGAAAAAATAATTTTTTGTGAAGACCTTGAAATCGAATTCTTTGCTGGATTTCTCAATTAGATTCTGCTGCTGTGCCCTAAAGTGGGATTTCATATGTCCACACTGGTTTGATAGTAGTTTTTGAAATTTCCAAAAATGAATGATACCTCCTCATATATTTATTTAATTGCTTATAGTTGAGCTTGTTTCCGGGTGTCACGATACCCATACCTTTGGCCTTTTTAGCTCCCGTCTTGCGGTCCATGTAAAACTTGTAACATCTTTGAAATTTGTTTATCTCTTTGCTGCAGAATTTCTCCATTATCCTTGAGACATGCAATTAACACTCTCATTTCTTGGAGATATGCAACATCATTCCCGGAATCTGTTTTACCAGATACAGTGTTCTTTAGACGAAGTGTTAGGATCTCTTGGAATGGCACTTCCTTTTCGTTTTGCGGAGCACGGCCTCGTGCGGCATAATTCGCAGATGGTACACGCATCTTGTTTTGTTGTTTTGTAAACTTCTAAGAAGATTTCCTGCTGCTGCCTGCCTGCTGCTATTACGAAAAGAGAGATGTGATGAGAACTTCATGAAAAAAACAATCACCACATCTCAAGTTAAATGCAATGCGCTTAGATTTTTCAGTATTTACAAGCCAAACCTGAACTGATGTTCTGGAATAATATTTATTTTGACCAGAACTTGCAAAACTCTTATGCTCTCAAGTATTTTCGCTAGTATAACCAACAAGCTATGGTTTGATTCAAATTTAGGCTTAAAGAATATTTTTGTTGTATAAAAAGAAATTTGTTATTTAAGCCTAAAAGTATGCAAAGGTGCTCAATATTCAGTTGTCTTAAGTGAAAGCCTAAAATTAGATAACAGATATAAGAAATTTTTATAAATTCCACAAAAAACGGTTAAATGTAAAACGATATAAAGAAAGTCCATAACTTCAGATGAAACTTATTATTACGCTAAGTGTTTTCAGAATGTAATACTGGCCGCGTCGTGGTTTTCGCAGTTGTTTTGCCATAAACCAAAATAATCATATCATGAGATGAAGGCATCCCTGGGCATTATTTATTTCCACCAGTATACATTGAATACTTTTGGTTATCAAATAGATTTGTTAGCGTTAGTTTGACAATTGCTCAATTGGAGGCTCGTATTGATTGGATCAAAACTAAACAGAAGTATGGATTCTCCAAGACAATCCAAATCCAACAAAAGTTGTTTGCGGACGAAACACTTCAAAGCAAATGGTCACCTGTTTCTTATCAAAAACCGGACATGTGGCCACCGAATCATGACAGAAACTTACGACGATCAATTCTGAATTGTATACAATCATTTGCTTTTAGATGTGTTAAATGGATTGAGGAAAACGAGTCGACAAAGAAGAATCTATTTCCACCAGAGCAGTTCAAGCTCTTACACAAGAATTTTTTTGAGCACCCAAAACTTCGAGTTGATAGATCAATCGCCGAATAGTCTTGAATTGGCACCTAAAGACTTCTTTTTGTTTCCGCAATTGAAAAGAGAAGATATTGTTGTGTTCAAAAGTCATTCGGAGTGGCAAAAGTGTTTTAAGTGAATTGAAAAGTGTATTGATCTTCATGAAGAATATTCACAACAAAAAAAAAAAAATAGATTCCAATGTTTGTGTTCTCAATATATCCCAAAATATAAGTGGCAACCCTTGTATTGTGCTTTTTACGGAAAAATATCTCAGACTTAGAATTGCGATCACAATTTATTAAATTGTGACATTTTCTTAAAAAAAGTAGTTACAGTCCAAACTTTTTTTTGCTTCAATTGAGGATCCTTTATGGCAGGGAAGAGAATTTCACTACTCTTGGAATTCAAATTTTCAATTCATGCGATACCACAATTTTCCTATCAAGAGCCTTTGAAGACACTCGTGCTTTTGATTTGACATCACTGTCTTTCCTCATTTAAGGAAACTATGTATTTTTAATTCATTTATTTAAAATTATCCATAAAATAAAACATCTTTTCATATAAATATGTCTGACAAATAGGTACACATTTATTTAGTATTTTTTCTTCTATTTTTTTTTTTGTTTTTTTTTTTTCAAATTCACCATTCAAAAAGCTTCCAAAAACTTTACATTCAAAAATATTACTTAAAAAATAAATTATTCTCCTCATTTCATTTGTTTGCTACACAGAAAACAAAAAACACTTTCTGCACACACATTTTGCTATTGTAGAATTAATTAAAAATAATTAAAATGAAAACAATTTACACAAAATGACTAACTAATTTTTTCATGTTTTTTTTTTTTTGTAGTTTTTCTTTTTTTCTTTGAATTTAAATATAATTTTATAAATTTATAAAAAAATCTTTAGCTTTTAGCTGATTATATAAAAAAATAAAACTACTTAAATGTATTTTTCATTATTTCTTTCAGTTTTTCTTTCCTTTTTTATTTTTTTAATTAAAAAAAAAAATTATATCTAAAATTAATATTTTATATAGTGACGACAAGGACGACGAAAATATTATTGACTTAAATGACTAAAAAAACAATGACTCTGTTTTTCACAAAATAAGGTACAATTGATATTTTTTTTTTTTTTTATACATACATATTTTAATTAATTGTTTTAATTATAATTGTAATAATAATAATATTGTAATAAAATATTTCATGTATAACTTTATATTTTAACCATATCCAAAACGGGATTTTTCATTCCATTCTTTGTTTATAAATTACACTAAAAAATAGTACATATATATTTTTTTTTTTTTTTCTTTAATTTCTTTTTTTTTTTTTTTACATAAATGAAATTGTTTGCCTTTAAGACATTTTTTTTTTATTTTAATTTACATAGATATTATTTATTTTTAGTTTTTAGTTTACGTTGTTCTATCTCATATATATATATGTATGTAGTATGTATGTATGTAGTATGTATCTATGTATGTGTGTATAGATATACTGAGCACAACTGTACTGACTGACTCTACTAACTGATTGACTGACTGACTGTAAATTAAGCGAGGTACTTGCATATTTGAATTCCATTTATGTGTGTCTGAGTTTTGAAGTTTAATTACAAAAAAAAAAAAAAAATTCAATCTATTCTTGGACAAATTACAATACATTAAATTGTAGATCATTTTTCCATACATCATTAAATATTCTGATAAATTATTAACATTTTTTCCAAATATTTGATTTGAAATCAAAATTCATTAATGATTTCAGCAGAAGAATTTTTAATATTACATTGTATAATTCTTACATCAATCAATAAATCAACATATGAACATTTGATGTATCTATCATCTGTATGTAGATGTCAAATTTAATCTTCTCTTAATAAAAAAAAAAAAATTATATTGCACATTTGTTTCAATTTGCTTAGAACTTTTAGTGGAAGTTGAGTTTGATTAGCAAATAGTGAATTATTCTAAGAGTTTGATTGCCAGCAATTAAACAAGCTGTAGAAGGCTAAGTATTGCACCAGACAAGTTCATGAAGAGCATTTTTAGTCTCATTTTGGAACGGAACTATATATTTTTTAAATAAGTTGTTTCTACTGATGTTTTGGAAGCTACTCTATTTGGATAAATTTCATTCATTATTAATCTTATCTCTGAGGATAATTTGCCAGAAGGCAGAGAATATATCTTTGTATAATTATTTATCATATATGATTGATTTCTTTTTTGTTGGTTTTCAAGTGATCAATCATCTTGAAATTAATCTTTCAATGGATTGTAGATCATTTTTAGTATAATACATCAATTAATCAATATTTTAATAAATTATGTGATAATTATTTGTACAATTTTAACTAAATGACAAATGCATCATTTTTTATGATTCATGTTGATAATTTATCATTCATCAGTCATCTTTGATTTCATAATAATAATTTGATGTTCCATCTTTTTTATATGCAAAGTAATGTATCAAATATTTCTCATTTAATCTATGACATTCATCTCCACTGAAACGTTAATCAATATTGATGTCTTGAGACACTTATGAATTACATCTTTATGATCCTATAAAATGATGGATCGTCTTATATCACCTTTGACCCAATATTTTCATATGAATTTGATATCCTTGTGATCATGATCAATTTGTTAAATGTCTCTATTAAAGAGAATCAATCCAACATTTCTTTAAGCCTTCAATCAATTGTGATTCATGAATATCATTGATGATGATGATGTACAATTTTATGTATCGTCCATAATTGCCTTTAAATTTATAATTTTTTGTTTTAATATTTTTCTGTGCTTTATTTATATTTTTAGTATGTATTTTTGTTTAGAAATACTTTGATTACACAATAGACAAAATGTATCTCTATGTAAATCTTCTTCTTCTTTTGAATTACATATTTTCCTGTTAATATTATTATAGTATTTATTGTATGATTAGTGGTGGTGGTAGTGGTGGTGTTGGTGTTTGTGGTGGTTGAATTACTTTAAAATTACATTCGAGTTTTACTATTTAAAAGTAAAATATTATTACTTGTCACCCCTGTAATTTTTAATTCTTTGATTCTATTATTTTTCTATTTTATTTTGTATTTTTTTTTTTTTTTGTAATATTTTATTTGAACTATTTATTGAATGTGATAATACTGAGATTCCTTGGTTAGATGTCTCAGATGACTATGTGTGTTTGTGTGTGTGTGTATGTGTGTGTATATTATCCAGTTGCCTCTACTTTTGTATGTTATTATATTTTTATAGGTGTAAGTAGTACTTAGTATTTTGGCTATTTATTGCATTACACATGCAGTACTATGCAGTACTTTGGCATTCACTTCTTCATCTTTGATGCTGTTTCCTGTGAAATACTAATGCAAGTAAGTTCAAAAATGTGAAGGATTACCGGAAAAAAAAATTGAATTAAAACTCCCCATTGGATTACTTAAAAGTAATTGTACTGTAATTATAAAGTAATTAATAAAGTTTTTCCTTAATTTTGTGTTCTTTTTTCAATGGAATTTTTCACATTTTTGATGTTGGTGCTGTACTATGGCATATAAAACCCATTTTTTGACCAAAACTAAAGAAGAAATTGGATCAAATTATGTAGTAACTCAATTGTCTTTTAAGTATTTTCTTTTAGTTTAGTTTGTAATTGAAGTCTGTGTGTAATCTTTCAATTCAATATTCAAATCAAACGCTTGCCACGCAACTTGGCCGTCATGGTTGCCGTATGTCACTTGGGCTGAATGCGCGCCGATCGTTCCAATTCATTGAATTGGCCATAATAAAGGACTTCACTGATCAGTTTCTCAGCTATGATACGCTGCGTGCGATCCATGGCACGCAATTTGAGCGAAACATTTGAACCAATAAAATCACAATCATCGCGACTGAGACTCTCTGCATAGAGGGCAGCTGCAGCGGCAGCCGCCGAGTTGGCATCATGTGCTGAGACACTACTCTTGTGTCCCGCTGGACTGGCAGCCGAACGTGTTGCATCTGCATCGACATCGGCATCAGGATCAGACATACTCTCTCGCGATGAGAGTAGGGAATTCATAAGCATATGACCAGAAGCGGCTGCTGCTGCCGCTGCACTTAACTTCCTCATATTGAGTGGCATGGCAGCAGCCGCCGCAGCAGCAGCGGCAGAGTTACTGGCACCACTTGTAACACTGCCGGGTGGTGTGTATTTATCTTCAAAGGAATCACCACTTGTTGAACGTCTTCGATGTTCATGGCTATGGTGAGATTGGTGTTGGTGCTGGTGATGATGATTGCGTCCGGGTAGCACAAATTGACTAAAGTCGAGACCGCCTTTGGCTGCTGCCACACGCAAATCCTGTGCGTAGTCCAATTCCTGTGTGCGATTCTCTTCATTCGAAGAATAGGAACGATGTGAGTCAGGTGGCGCCGGTGGCAAGGGCGCATGAAAGTAATCGACCAGTTCTTGTTTAATTTCCAAATCATCGTTTGGAAGACGCCGCACATGAGCTAGTTGAGGCATTGGTGTTGATGAAGATACTGCAGCTACTGCTCTCGCCGCTGCTGCTGCAGCTGCCTGTTGTTGGATAAGGGGCAGGTGTTGTTGCTGATGATTTTTGTGCGCTTCATGTAGATTTGTATTGGGTATTGTGGGACTTGAGCCGGGAGGAGGTTGTGATAGGTCACATTGACTTTCCAATTGTTGCTGTTCCTGCTGTTGCTGTTGTTGTTGTGCCACAAGTTCCTCATTGGGGGAGTTAAGGCTCTGTTGATGTTGATGTTGTTGATGATGATGATGATGACTAAAAACACTTTCTGCCAAAGCTGCTGCCGCTGATGCATCTGCTGCACTTAAATGTTGTAAAGGCGTCCGACTTTCACGTTTCATTATTGTTGCTGCTCCACCACCCCCACCCCCACTACCACTAACACCACTAGCAGCATCTTCATCATCTTTATTGTCTTCTATATCCGAAGTGTCCATGGCCTTTTGAGGACTAGTATTAAATTCACTGCTACTACTACCACCTCCACCTCGGCTGCTTGAGAAAATGCCACGTGCCGTTGCATCCGGATTAGGTGTAACCCGGTCACCAGCACTAAAACTCATAGACAATGGCACCCGCAATTGATTGCGTTCATTGCCAATCGGTGGTGAGTATTGACCAACTGTATTCCAATGATCCAATGTCGGACTATTGGCTATAAGCATGGGTATATTGATGCCCATCTGAAATTGTAAAAGACAACAAGAGAATTTTTCATTAGTTTTTAAATCATTTAGAATTTCATTTCATTTGATTTGATTCAATGATGAGGATGATGATGATTATTCTTTGTCAACAGTCAAGTCACGCTGACTTTCATTTTCTATATACAAATAAGTAAGTAGTATAATATTTACTAACATGTCTCAACACTTAGACTAGAAATTCGTATTGTTATTGGAATTGTCCAGAAGGTTAATGCGCTTCATTATAATAATCTCACGCCCGCTTGCCTTTTCCCTTTCTTTGCGTCTTCTTATCTTAATGCGACACCGACACTTGCTTCAGTTCCTATATTTTGTATTATTTCCCCTATTAAGGAGTACAAAGTCCAAATGAAATTTCTTTAGCAAAAGAAAACAAACAGAGAATAAAAAAAAAAGCAACAACAAAAACAGAATAATGCATGACGCATTAAAATTATATTATCGTGTCAAAGTTTTCAATTTCATTCAAGTAAACGGCGCCTACGGTCCTCTCTCCCACCCCATCATCCACTCCACCGCATATGAGACACGCTTATCAACAATTTTTACGATCCCTCCAAATATTCATTATAACAAATCTCCTACACTTGTTGTTGCTGTTGTTGCGATTGTAAAACCTTCAACAAATTATAATAAAATAAAAAAAAATAAGAAAATAAAAACTTTGTGCTTAACAAAAATACCAAAAGAAAAAAAACAAAATCACAAATACTTCAAACATTCACCAGCAGCCCCAAATACTAAAAAGAAGAGAAAATAAAAAAATAATCCGAAAAAAATGGGAAAACATTAAACAAAAAAAAAAAAAAAAAACATGCAAACCAACAACAACAAAGCATGGTAAAGCAAAAGCAATAAACTACAAAAAACGTAAACAAATACGCGCATAAAGCGTAGTAGAAAAAATCAAGAGAGAGACAGAGAGTCACTCGAAACTCATTCAGAGAGGGAGAGAGTGAGAGAAAATTTCGAGAGAGCTTAATGAAATCAACGCATTGAGAGCGCAAGCACATGAAACTTAAAAACAAAAGCACACACAAACACATTCACTCGTTTGCACTCGTACGCACACTAATACACTCATCATCATGAGTGCGCAGTTCACTGAAAGATAACGGAACATGATCAAAACAAATTGAAACAAGATAAAAAGATGATAAAGAAGAAGAGGGAGTACTTAAATTATTATGGTAGAATAAAAACAACAATATAGCAAAGATGGAGAAAATCACGCACAGGAACACAAGCGGACGAAGGGAAAGTCCTCTAGTCTAAGATCACAGGGGCCTTTAAATGTCGAAATATTATCCTGCAGTATGCTTGGTGGCAATATTCCCCAATATTCGTAGGTAATGCAGAGGCGAACCAGTAAGTAAGGACAATTTAGACTAGTGAACGATAATCCAGGCGGTGGCAATGACATCGCCTAGTTAAATTCACTAGTTGGATACATGTAAAAGGGTATAGAGTTGGCACTAGTACTGGTTCCAAAGGGACAAGCCACGAACCAGTTTTGGACCAGAGATCTAAACTGTAGGGCACTTATAATCAAAAGCCAAACAATACCCAATTTTGTTCTGAAACATGCAAATCGCAAGTAGAAGTTTGGAGGGAAAAACAAATCCCACAAAATATTTTGTTCCGTCTTCATTTCAATGTTGTATAATCAGATTGGGCCCTCATAAAAGCCCTATAAAGCTTTAAAATTTCACAAAAACGGTCTCGGTACAACAAACCCTCGAAATGTAGAAATTTTTACTCCCTTCAGTTCAAAGTATAATAACAATCATATATTTGACAGATGGTTTAATAAATTTCACTCCACATGTGAAAAAGTCCCAAACGATGCCGAAGTATGATAAGTGGTTCCAAATCTCGAGAAGAGAGCCCCAAACCAGCAAAGCCTAATCCAAAATGTTTTGTGTTGCTTTAAGTTCAAAATGTCCTACATAATAACTCAATCATAAGTCTATGTACATATTTCTGATTCTAAGACTGGGAGTCTCATTTAGTTTTACTGTTCCGGGTCAGAGAGGAGCTTAGTCCGCCACTGTACAGGTACAACAATTTCAGGTTATAATTAGTTTATTTGTAATTGTTGTTGCACTTTTCTAAGAAAAAATAAACCCAAGTTTAGTTAGAATTGAGTTGTATGGGAAGATGTTGAAAACGTATGAGATGAAAAAGTTTTTTTTTTCAAAAAAAAAAAAAAAAAAAAAAGGGGGATTTTTATGACGGAAAACAACCGTTGTACGTGTACACTGTACAGAGAAGTGATAACAATAACAAGACAGGAGAGAACACAAATAATTATAGAGAATGTTGATGACTTGCATTAAAATTTTCCAACTAATCATGAATCATTTTGAGATCAGATTCACTATAGTACTTGCTTATATGAAATAAAAGTACATACAATAATTTGATAAAAATATTTATATAAATCAAAATATATATGTACAGTCCGAATAATTTTAATACTGTTACCAGTAGTATCATATATATATATTTACACGATGCTTCTTTTTTCAATGTGAACAAATAGTTTAAATATGGAAATATGTAATCAATTAATCAAATAATAAAAATTCTCTTCAAGTGAAATCGGAGTAACAGAGAGTCGGAAACCTTAGTGGGTACCTAAGGCCTATGGGTTAAATCTTACCAATCGCCTCTTAATTTGGAAATAATAGGAACTCAAATACAGAGCCTCTTACAACATAAAATTTATCGATGTTGATCACTTTACTTGGTATTTTGGTATTCTATCTCCCTATGATTTTCCATTTTTCCTATAACACAATGACCACTTCATCAGTTAAATTAGAGCCTGTTTTTTTTTTAACCAATCAATTGAATTCTTTTTAAAATGAAAACTTCATCAAACCAATAGTCTATGCACGTCCGCAATTTCTGCTCCCTAAATCCTGAATCCAAAAGAATTGTAAAAATCCAAAGATCCAGTTTTGTGTTAAATCTAATTTTCTTAATACATAAGTATGTCCTTAAGGAACCAATGCAATAACATGCCTGACACGACTAATTTTTCTATATTTATGGATAAACAGTACCAAATGCTCCAACTTATGCTTTACTCTGAGGAGGAATGTCCCGCCGGCTTTATATCTCTGAGGGGTCACCAACGCCCAATCAAAAAAGAGGAATCAGCTTGAAAAAAACCTAGCGATAATTATTACGTAGAAGCAAAGCGCATTATAGGCCATTGAGAGCCCTGATTGGCGTTTTATAAAAAAAAAAAAATTAAGAACAAAAAAATATTAATGGGCGTTACTCATTGAAAGTCTTCTGCAAGCCTCTCTTTTAGCAGTGAGTTATTGCATGTTTTCTTAGTTTACGGTCCAGAATCTTCCACATGTTTTCAATTACATTCAAGTTCAGCTTTAAGGTAAAGTGTTGAATCATGTTAGGGTATAGTATAGAAGTCAGTCCTTAGCAATGTGAATAATCTCATTTGTTTCGATACCTTTTTAGAAAATCTAAGTCACACCATGGTTTAGTTTATCAAACGATGTATGTATTTCAAATTTGTCCTACAATATTTTGTTGATATTAATAACAATCCTTACTATATCCTTAAGAAACACTAAATTTCCCACTATGGATGCAGCGGTATACTCCGAAACGTCCTACACTATATTGTCTGCATATTAAGGAACTTATCAATACAAATGTATCTATTTGACTTTCATTAGAAGACATAATAATAGGATTAAGAAAAACCTGGACCCATTATATACAAAAAGGTCTCCTTTTGCAACTATTACTGCTTACAGGACATAACTCAAGCCATAACTTTAACTTGGATGTGCGAGTTAAGTTCTACTATGATAACCCATCGTGTTATTAAAGTCAATTCAAGCGTTTCTTTTGAGGAAATCTGATATTTATTTAATCTTTTTGAACAAAAATTCCCAAAAATAAAGAATAATTATTATTATTATTCTCTTCATATCTTAAACATTTCCTTTTCATATACTAAGGATCTTACTCATGGCCTCATTTAGGTGTGTGGGGGTGAAGTTATGCGGAGGCTCTCAAAGTCATGAGAAAAAAAAAATGAAAAAGTCAAATAAATGTTTGTGAAGCCCTCAATTTGTGGGACCCGGGGCTCATGACCCGGTTGCCTTGCCATAAATCTTTCCCTGATCTTACTTAAAGAATCTTCGGTCACTTATCATCACCTGATAATAGTACATACGGGTACTTCCTTTTTTTCATTCACCCATCTGTAGACCACCTCCTATCATTGAATTTTCTGACCTTTGAGAATCATAATAATAATTTAACAGATCTTCAAGCCTTTCCTTTCTTAAAAATACAGTACAGTTCTCTACCAAGAAACATTCTTTCAAATATTTTAGAGAAACCAGGCAACAAACAGCCATGTTTCGGGATTATTACAATAAAAAAAAATTTAAATTAAATTTTCATTTTGATATATTCAAATTATTTAAAAAAAATAATAATTACTGATTTTGTTGTTGTTGTTGTTGTTGCTTTGTTTGGTGTTCTTGGTGATGTTGTTTCAGCACCACTCGATCCTCTACTCAAATTCATTATAAACAAATTTATTTATTTACTTCTTTTATTATAAAAACAACACAATTTTTTTTATTAAGTCAATCAAAAGAAAAATAAAGTTTTTCAAGAAGAAAAGCGATTTAAAATTGAGTTGTTGTTATTTCCATTATTTTTATTATTATTTTTATTGTTGTATGCTATCTATTACAGTTATGATAATAATATGTATTTCTTTAGAAACTTTTTTCTTTTCATCAATTGCAAACAACAAAAGATTTCACTTCAAATAAACAATAAAAAGAAATTCATAAATGGAACACAAAATCATCACAATAGACACAAATGAAAATTTAACAATTTTGCACAATTTTATCAATTCAATTTCATAATAATGATGATGACAATAAATCGAACAATTATGATAATAAGATGATCACCCACAAATTTATTTTTTTTTTTATTTTTATTATTCGCACAACTTTAAAAAATCTTCAAAATCTTTTAAAAGCACCGACGCGGTCGTGTTGTGATGAGTTGAGTTGTGTTGTGATGAGTTGAGTTGTGTTGTATTCTTCCGTTGTAGGTGAGTGTTTGCTTCGCGAATATTGTCGAAAAAATGTCGAAATGAAGTGTCGGCAAAATTAAGACAACCGAAGACCGAGCAACTAAACGACGACTCAAACGGCAATGATGAGTCGGCGCCAAAAAGAACAATGAGAACACATAGTGTTTTGTTGACTGACAAAGTGAGAGAGTAAGTAAGTGAATGATTGGGAGAGAGAGTGAGTGAATGGTGAATAAATTGAACGAATTACGTGAGTAAGCTCAGCATAAGCATGAGAAATCGCTTTTTTCTATAATCAACCAGAGAGAGAAAGAGAGAGAGGGAGACTCTGGTTGGGTGAGAGCATGTAAAAGCGCCCGCGCCAACGTTTTGAGCATGAAATATACTTAAGTGAAATAAAATAGTGTAAAGTATTTTGATTTAGTTCAAGTGTGAAAATGAAGAATAAGAAGGGGGCAAGAAGGGTAAGTGAATTTTTAAATATCAAAACTTTTTTTTGACTTTTTAGCTGATGACCAAACAAAAATTAAAAAACTAATATAAAAATGTAGTTTACAGTAAAATAAAAAATTAACTGTCATCATCATCAACAGCAGCAGCAACAATAATAATAATTACAACAATAACGAAATATCAACACCAATAGTAACACCACAACAACAATAACAACAACAACAACAACAACAAATAGTATGTAATAATATTATTACTGTTATTTTTCTTCTTGTTTTGTTGTTTTTTTTCTTTACACATGTTTTTTTGCAATTTTTTATATAATTTTTTTTTTTTTTTTAGTTTAAGTGCGCGCCATATTTTCATTCGTTGAATACTCATTTTGCATTTTATTGTTATTTTGTTGTTTGCGTGTTTTGTTGGTATTGTTTTCATTGTTGCTTTAACTGTTTTGTTTACGCATATGCAGCAGGCAGGTGCGGTTCATGAGGTTAATGCACTTGCAATGAGGGCCAGGCCAGGCCAAACGAGGTGAGGCCAGAACAATCCAAGCAAGCACGTGGTGTTTGTTGATTTAAAATGCTAAAATTTTGATTTAATTTGATTTGTGGTTTTTGTTCTCAATTAAAAGAATGGTGAAAACGCAAATTTAGTGCTATGATATACAATATTTTATGAATATTAAAAAGCACTCGGAAACCCTTAAAGTGAACTTAGGAACTTCTGACTGATAGGTTCCCTTTTTGTTTAGGTATTAATGTTGATATATGGAAGTTTTTACAGTTTTTATTTTTTACTTGAATTCATTAAGGAATAGTTTTCATAACATTGACATTGAGTTACTTAACTAATTCGGTTTTTACATTTAGCGATTCTGCGACGGAATTCTCTCTTGTGACTTTTGTTTGTAGACAAGGGAAGCACGAAGGACGCGGGGTAGTCTTGTCGCATGAACCAGCGACACACAATGCTCTGCTGACGTTTTTCTGTGTCTTCTTTCGTTGTTTCTTCATTTTCGTTTCAGGTTTCTAGAGTAAAGAATGCGAATGGGTGTGAGAAATATCAAAATAGTTGCTAGGCGACTGTTGCTGAGTGTAAACCAAATACCAAATATGTATATATACTATAGTCTACACAATTCGCTCACAAAACATCACATTTTCGTTTTTATTTTTCGGAATCTTCTCTTCTGCAGTCAGTTCCGAAAAAGTTTTTTGGGTTTCCAACAACATAATCCAATGAAATTTTGAGAGTAGTAGTCTTTGGTGTAACTACAAGCAAGCGACACCAAAGAAGAATCAACAACAAGTGTTGCAAGAGAGTCGTTAGGTGTAAAATGGGTCTAAAGAGAGAAAAATTAACAGAACAACAATAAGTTTTAAACTCTGTTTTTAAGGGACCTGAAAGAAATAGTTTTATCCTCTTGCACACTTAGAATTCTGATTCCAGCTTCGAGCACTGGCTCAGCCACAAGATGTTGCGGAAACGATGCGTCCATGCCGTCACAGACGGACCCGCCTGAGAGGTCATTCACAGCTGATGAGGTTAAGGTGGTCTTAAACCGAATAAAGCCTCAGGTTATGATAACGTGTGTAATCGGACAATCAAGGCATTACCAATTAATGCTGTTCTCGTTATAGTTCCGATTTTCAACGCTATCATGAGTGTACAGCACTCGCCACCATGATACATAAGCCTGGCAAGCCGGACGACGACCCCGAAACCTATCGACATATCAGTCTCCTGCCTTCCCTATCGAAGGTATGGGAAAGACTTGTTGGTGCCAGAAATATGGAAATAGCTGAACGAAGGAAACTCATTCCTAACCACCAATTTGTTTTTCGAGCAGGACATGGTACTGTGGAACAACTGCACAGGACCATCGACCATTTACTAAAGGATGTTCTATAATGCTGTCTTTCTCGATGTCGCTCATGCCTTTGACCGAGTGTGGCATCAGGGGCTGCTGCAGAAAATCAAAGCCACTCTCCCCTCGCACTACTTTGCTCTGATAAGGTCTTACTTGGAGGGTCGTTCCTTCAGGGTTAAAGTAAGGGCGACACATTCATCACCTCACCCTGTGGAGGCAGGCGCCCTCCAGGAAGGAAGCATGCTTGGACCATGCTGTGCCTGGTGCTGAAGCCCTGGGAATTACACTCAGGTCCTTGCTTATGGCATCGTATGCTGATGATGTGTGCTTTATAGTCAGCAACGCATGCTGTGCAACGAGCACCTGGGTCCTACAGAATTTCCTGGAAAATCTGTCAGCTTGGGCTCAGACGTGGAATGTTCAGCTCAACACAAGCAAAAGTCTAAACATTTACTTCACCCTAAGAAGACGACTCCATCCACTTGACGTCCACTATGGAGTGAACCTTGCAATGAAGTCGGAGGCAAAATACTTTGAACTAGTCCTTGACAGGCGACACACATTCCGGAAACATATACAGGTCACACCTGCGACTAGCAAACTACTTCGTCTCCACTAGCTACTATGCAGTAGAAGTTGCCTGTCTCTCCAAGACAAGAGGACAGAGACAGTGTACTCCCAAGTTGTCGCGCCTATCTAGAGGTATGGTCTCCAGATATGGGGTACGGCAGCCAAGTCACATAGACTAAAAGTGCAGAGATTGCAAAATTATACACTACGTAAAATCACCGATTGTCCATGGTATGTTAGAAACAGCCGCCTACACCATGATCTAGACGTAGCCAACGTTGAGGATCAAATAAATGAACACCCAATTCGATACAATGACAGACTGAGGCACCAAATCAGCCGACTGGCAAGGAAACTTGTCCACTCAAATACTATAAGCCAACTGAGAAGACGGTAATATAAAAATTTAATAAATAACTAGGATAAGATAGATATTTAGGATATTAGAGTAAGTAAATGTTGTAAATACTTATGCATATACGTGGCGATGTACTACATGCCACCTTATAAGGTATTTGTACCCTGATTGGTAGTAGCTAGTTAAAAAAAAAGAAGAGGATGTAGAGAAGAGAAATGGATGTTCGAGCATTAAGATGAACAAGAATTAACAGAAATTGAAAGTTGCGCTGCAGAAAATGAATAATGACAATCATTAAGCTTCACACTCTGATATTAGTAAATGGCAGCCCATTGAAGATGAAGATCATTTACCACTTAATAATAATAACCGTTAAAGATGTTGACAGCGATGAGACTTAAACATGAAGATGTCATTAAAATCTTCAGAAACTGCATACAATAAAAGGATGAAAATAAAGTTGAATTGGACAATTTTCCCATTTCATTTTCATTTAAACAATATTGTATTTATCCAAACATATAAAAACTTTTATGGTGAACATCAATATTATGACATTTCTTAATCTCTTTAAGATTATTGGAATGTTAAACAAATACATATGTATACAAAGTATTTCTGAATCAACCTTCAAACAAAGACAAAGTTTCCTTTAAATAAAATTAAAAACAAAACAAATATTTACTGTATTGTTTCATATTCATAGAATGGCCATGATGTGAGTACATTACAATAATAGTATTATGTATGACCGATAAGCAAATTTATTAAATACACGTGTATGCTGCTTATACCGTCATCCATCCCCCCTCCCCTCCACCCTTAGGCTTTCAATTGAGAATATTTTTTTTGTTAAATTCAACAAAATAATGAAAACATAATAAAATAAATTTAAAACATAATTTATATTTGCGCCTAACTATATACGTCACTGTCTTTTGTTGTTTGTCATTATTTTATACAACATGAAATGTATCTGTGTATCTGTGTGTGTGTGAGTGTGTGTTTGCATGTCTGTATTATTATTTTGTTAACGCAAATAAAACCAACAAATAAACCTATGAACGAACGAGCAAGCGAATGTTTTTTTGGATACACCAACCCAATGAAGCAACGAAGGAATGAAGGAAGAAAGGGAGGGAGGGAGGTAGGGAGGTAGGTAGAGAGTTTGAGAGAGAGTGGATCATAGGGAGAGGGGGGCATTTGGAGTACAACGAACAACCGAACGAATGAAGGAATGACGATGAACAACTAAAAATGTAAACAAACTGATTATCATCCAATCCAATGAATAAATAAAATACTCATGGCTACGGCAACAACAAAACAACAACAACAACAACAACACACACACACAAATACTTATATACACAAATATGTCGGCGGCCCCAACACGCTCCACTTTTTTACTCACTCACTTACTCATATAATGTTTTTTTTTTTTGTGTGTGTTTATTCGCTAAAAAAGCAAAAATAAAATAAAAACAATTTTTTACGTTTTTCTACGTCGTCGCGTATTTTCGAACAAATAACAACAACAAAACAACAACAATTCATATTAATGAAACTGTATGGCACCGACCGCAACGCCAACAATAACAACAACAACAACAATAAGAGCGAATCCAACGCGAAAGAACGCGCAAAAAAAAAAACAAAATAATAACAACATCAACAGCAACAAGGCTATGACGGTAGCAGCAGCAACAGCAGCAGAGGCGACGACGACGATGGCAGCAGCTGCGGCTGCGGCATCAGTAAATGTGAATGAGCTTCACTGAAATAAGCCTCTCCAGCCCCTTTACTCTTCAACACATTTTCATACATACACCCGCTCATTATTCATATGTGTATGTTCTCCTCATTCATTCACACACACACACACACACACACACACACACACACACTCACACACACACTCACACACACACTCACACACACACTCACACAAACAAACAACTTCATGTTTACGACGACATACTACACTGGCTGGCTGGACCTGAACGAGCAAACGACAGAACGACAGACAGAACAAATGAACAAACGAAGGAACGACAATGGAGCAGCAAGAGCCGCGCAAAGTGTATAAATAAATAGTTGCCAGATTGTTGTCACTAATTAAATGTGTTTTTGCATTTTATTTTAATTGTCAATTTATAATCACTTTATATTAAATGGACTCAACTCATCATACATATAGATCACTGCTACAGCTACTGGTCACTTGCATTGAAAATCACTGACTCTAGAATTAGAAACCATAACATTTTTAACTAAATGACTTTGATAAGTTCAATAAAGATACAATTGAGGACCCTAGTATACTCGTATGTATCTAACTTTTACAATTTTGTATCAATATTGAAGAAGGTCTTTCTCTATATCCGGTTAGCCATTAGATCTCCGGCAAGATAAGGAAGATTATGAAACAAGGCAAAATTGTAATTGTCCTTAATAAATAGTTGCAAGGCCTTTATTGTCATGACCTCTGACGATGGAACACCCGAAAATTAATTCAGTCATGCCTTGATCGACAGATACCCACATAAGTTCACCAAGACGATGGACAAGAACAAGTTGAAGAAGAAGTACATGATCAGAAAACTGCTTAATTATAATCATCTGATGATCCATGGACATATCATTTGAGAAGTTGCCATCAAATAATCTGAAAAATTCCGTGAAGATGAAGACACAGAGTTTCCAGACCAACGTCAACTTCGAGACTTCCTAATGTGTGGGCCATTTATTGGTCCGATTTTGAACTACCTGTTGTTGTTTGTTGTAACTGCAATGGGGCTGTAGCTTGTACAAATATCTGAAGCCACGGAGGCTGGATCATGTATAACTGAAACCTCACGGCAGGGGTGAGTGGTGCTTGGCCGACTAATGTCGGGTGATTCCAGGACGTAGACCCAATCACTCAGAGGAATCTGAACTACCTGTTGTTAATGACGCTCTCAATTTGAGCGCCATAAATTGTTGACAATTTTAAAACCTTCCGAACGAATATGGATCGCTTCTTTTTGAAATAATTAATAAGTACTTATTTTGAATGTGGATGACCACAAAATATTGCAAACATTGTGTATAAAATTTAGAAGAAATTAAATTTTGGCAATCGGAATAATCAATCTATCAAATAAAGTGAAATTCGTTGAAAAAAAATAATTTACTTTTGTCCATTTAATGACCAAACTGAAAATCGGACCAATACTTGGCCCAAGGTGTAAATCTTTGTTTCATTCAAAAATAATAAAATAAAAAAAACCAAAAATTTAAGAAATAAATAACAAATATATTTTAAAATTTTAAGAGATTCCATTATGGAAAATGGATTTGTAGGGAAAATAAACTCAAGGAAGGACAAGATGCAGTTTACATCGGTAAATTGCACAAATCCTTGATGTACTACAGACTTGATGCATTTTGTCATTAGAGAATCATCTTCTAGTTTATGACTACCTTTCAAAACTCATGATCTCACGAAACAAAATATTTTAGGTAGATCTGCCATACGTTTTCCTTTTATAGAATCGAAGGCGATAGTCAGTTGGAGCTAGAAGTGTTTGCTATGAGAGCAACGTTCTGTAACATGCAATTTGTAAGTTTTCTCAAGTCGTTTATAAGAAATACATACTAATATTCCAAGGCGGTAGTCATGTAAAGAAGGAAAATCATATTGGAAACTGTAAAGTTGACTTGATTTGACATGTTACTGGTTATCATATTTGTATGTCCGATCATCTCATCATATTTTTCGCAACTTTGACTACTTTTTTGTATATTTTTGAGGCATTTTAGTAAAATTTCTTTATAATATTTACTCAAATTCCTTTGGAACAATGAATCTTGATATTGAATCTTTGTTGGAAAAATCTGGGGCACCACGGCTACCTCCAACATCTCCAGACTACAGGCATGTCGACAAACAAGGCACTTAGAAGAATCACGGATGCCCCGTGGTTTGTCAAAATCAAACCACGCTTCACAATGATCTAAAAATCCCAACAGTGTTAGAGACAATGCAGCTCTATAGCAGTCGGCACTTTACAAAACTTCAGACTCACCTTAACCCATTGGCTTCTGCCTTGTCCCGAAACCCAACTATAAGGCAAAGGTTACAAAAGACTTCATCCACCAATAATTATAATTTAGTACCACATAAAGGCTCTAAGACATTTTATTATTTACGTATTCAACCATCAAAATGTGTCATGCAGAACAACTGCGATAAACTTTAAAAACAAAATAATTTAAAAAAAAATATATATATATAATATATTTGATAAAATATACTCAAAATGCCTCAGTTTTGCTGGTAAAATTACATCCAAACAAGATTTAGTACTTTTCATAAACAAAAATGAAATGGGGACTACTAGAAAATAAGAAGCAAATTGGAAGATCATCTAGAAGATGGAGAGATGACATAATGAGACTAATCATTAGATTAAAACAGATTAGGAAAACAAAAAACAAAATAGAAAAGTATAGATTAAATTTATATTGGTGACTGGCGGTTCTAGCATAGACATCAAAAGCCGAATAAAAAAGGCAACGGCGGCATTTGGCTCACTGCAAACAATTTGGAACGCATCGCACAAATCACAGCGCACAAAATTGAAAATATTCAAACAACCTTTACTATATGAATGCGAAACGTGGAATGCGGCAGCAACTGACATAAACTCACTACAGGTCTTCGTAAACCGATGTCTACGAAAAATTTTAAAAATATACTGGCCAAATATTATATCAAAAGCCGCCTTATGGCGCACAGAACCCAACAAAAACCAGTACATCTAGAGATCCGAAAAAGAAAATGGAGCTGGATCGGCCACGTTCTGTGCAGGGAAAGCGATGACCTAACAAGGACCGCGATTGTTTGGAACCCCAAAGGAAGCCATAGACGAGGAAGACCAGCGAGCACCTGGACACGACTGTTAGAGTTGGAAACCCGTGCCATGCGCCTCAGCTGGAATAAAGTGAAGAGACTGGCGCAAAATAGACCCGAATGGAGGAAATTCGTTGTGGCCCTAAGTTCCAACATGGAACTCTAGGAATTATATATTTATAGATGAAACTTATTTCAACAGTCACTGCGATTGATGACTATGATTCAATCTATTTTGCCACTTGTTTGAACTCAATTAATTTACATATCTTTAACAGTGTGGCAACACTGCAAAACAAGACAATGAATGAGTAAACAAACTATTTGCGTGCGGTGAGGTTAATAAACAAAGGGTAAAGTGAAGCGAGCGAGCGAGCGAGTGAAGGCTTTTATTTGGGTTCATATGTATTGAATGTATTTAGTATCTGTGTGAGGTTAAAAGGAAGTTTTACATTTTATAAAGTGCAATACGCATAAACAAAATTACAAAAACAACAACAACAACAATAACAACACATCACATAAACAAGCGACATATGTAAATATGTTTGTATGTTAAAAGTAGAAATACAAACAAATGCAACTAATAGCAACAATAACAACAAGAAAAACAATAGGAAGTCTCTAACTTAAAACAACAATAAAATATAACATGAGTATCTTCTATATATATATATATATATATATGTATGTGTGTATGTGTGTGTGTGTGTGTGTGTGTGTGTTTGTGGGGCGCACATTTTGTTTTTCTTAAAGGCATCGACTGACTGCGAGCTATATAAACCGCATCAGCAGCAGCAGAAGCAGCCAACGCCGCCAACATTGACGTCTTTTGTATCTGCGATGCAATGTTGACTGCAATTTGAAAAACAACAACAACAACAACAACAACAACAGCGAAAAGTGCGAAAACAAATTATAAAAACAACAACAACAATAACAACAGCGCAGACACGACACAAATAACATGAACACAGATAATAACAACAATAAAAGACAAAAACAAAACAAAATAAAATTTAAAAAATAGAAAAAAGAAAAAAAAAATGAAATAAAAAATGAAGTTATGAGTGTGTGAAAGATGAAAACAAAATATGTAAAAGATATAAAAACAAAATGCATGAAACTAGCGAATTTTGTGATAAACAACATGCAACAACAACAACAACAACAACAACAACAAAAATAGTACAACAGTAGCAGCAGGAGGAATAGAAATTGCATTGGCAACACCAAAAATAACAACAAATTGATGGCAGTTGCCAACAACAACAACAACAACAGCAACGACATCGACACCAACAGCAATAGAAACAATTGGAATAGAAAATTTTTGAAAATCACCCATAAAATTAAAATCACAAATATAATAAATAAAATAGAAAAGAAAAGAAAGGCACAGCGAGCAACATCAATGAAACTTCTCCATATGCCAACTTTATGTCTCTGATTTATGGAAGATAGCATGAGTTATTCCTTACCTGAAACCGAGAAATGTTGCAAATTTACGAGGGTTCCTTCCTACAGTCCCTATATCTCTTCTTTCCCCAGTGACAGAAGTTCTGGAATCGTTGATTTTTCTGACAATGACGAAACAAGTTACTATTGGAGACCATCAGCATGGTTTCAGAAAGGGGCGAAGCACTACCTTAGACCTGAGCGAGGTTACTACGGATATTCCCAATAGATTCAATCACGCAAGGCCATGCGAAAGGGGAATTGTGAGACTTTGACACAGTCAATCATGCAGTTTTTTGTACTACACTGATCGCCAAACTCTGGCTAAAAAACTACCAACATGGTAGAAAGGCATTCATTGAGTTTAGAGGCAGTCTCTCAAGGGGGCGTATTATACCCATAAGTATATTTTTAACCTATATATATCCAAGGTACCATTACCATCTCCAGCCATCAAGCTAATTAGTAACCTATGCAGACAGATTGCATCATTTTTCGTGGAGTGTGAATATGAACAAAGTTTACGGCCTAATAAATAACTATCTCAGGAAGGGCTTTGAATTCTTTTGTAGGCGCTTCGCCGTTCAAATCAACAACTTTCTATTTCACCTTCTGGACCAAAGATGGAACTGGACATTTCTTTTTGGGGCTTAAAGGTTCCTCCTACTTCCCACACGAGAATTCTTGGTTTTATGTTTGACCATCTGCTTACATATGCTACAAACCCAAACAACACCTTTCAATCGTATGAAAAAGAGAAATAAATTGCTTAAGGCCCTAGCAGGAACTTCCTGGGGAAAGGAAAATGAAACATTAAACACGATTTATAAGGAAATTGAACACTTCTCCCTTAACAATGCCGTTCCTTTTTGCAATCCTTACACCTGTTAACCAGTCAAAACAACGGCCTTCGAACAGTGACCGATTGCTACCAGATGACCAGCATTGAACATTTCCACCATGAAGCAATGATATCAGAATATACGAGGAAGATATTGCTTCCTTTATAGGCGATACTCTTGATAGTGGTCGCTATAAGTCTGGTCGTGATGAGTTAAATCTGAGGGCAGTTGAAAATGCTTTAGAGTCACATCAGAATAATGTTGTGCTAGGAGGCCGTCCTCTCTTATCCTCCAGTGCTCTAGGGAGCGTATTGGTCTTTCTGACAATTATCGCTGTTCGCAGTGTGGTGGTTCTCCTCAGAGCAGGGTTCACCTTTCTAACTGTCCCATAAAACCGACCCAGTTGACTCCTATTGACTTATGGCTTCGATCGATAGAGGTAGCTTCAAATTAATTAAGTAACGTAATTTTAAATATTAATTCTTTTAGTTTTCAATTTTTTCTTTTTTTTTCTTCTCTCTGCTGCACACACATTTCCGTTTCCTTTACCTTCTCCCTTTCCTTATTGATTGCATGCAAAAGATTTATCGGTTCACCAGTACAATGGGCTGCTTTATAAGAACTATTTGATGAGTACACACCCCAATCTTCTGCAATATTACGGGCATTGCTTCCCTAGACATAACCGTAGAGACATTAGAAGATACAAGGATGACACAGGCGACACCTTGACAGTAGTCGCTATGAGTCGAGTCATGATGAACTTCATTGGAAGGCAGTTGAAAATGCATTAGAGTCATGGCAGAATAGTGTTGTATTAGAAGGTTGTCCTCCAAAGCAAAGTGAGACTCCCTTGTTGTACTCGGACCACCTCTCCATCACTCATTTAACGTCGGACTGGTCTTATCATCCAATATTGCAGGAAACTTATAAGTCTCTCTGAGAACAATCTATGTCCGCTGTGTGGTGGTTCTCCTCATAATACTGTGCACCTTTTCAACTGACCTAATAACTCCCATGGACTTATGGCTTCCACCGATAAAGGTGGCTTTCTTTTTAGGCTTGATACTTAGGAAAGGATTGATCCCTTTGTTTATCCTTCTTAACACAAGTAACATACATTTTAAATAATTAATTATTTTATTATACGTTTCATCTTTTTTATTCTACTTTCTGAACACAAATCTCCGTTTTCCCTCCTTACCTTTTTCTATTCCTTATTTATTTGTAGCCCCCCCTTGTTGTTACAACAACAACAACAAATATGACTATGAAATGACACTAACAACAGACACAACTTTTTATTTGAGCACAAAATTTCTTTATTTACTTGCGATGACAAAAATAAACACTAAAATATACACAAAATGAAAGAAAGGAACGAGGAAGATGAGACTATGCTACATCAGAAGGCAGTCGGCTTTGTTTTGATAGTGCAACACTAAAACAGCAATTATATGCATATAAAATTAATGCAACGAAAGAAGTGGAAGAGTGGAAGAAATGATATAAGTAAAAAGAGAAAACAAGACAAAGAACATAACAAAGCATAAGAATATTAAATGCAATAACAATGACTCTACAATAAATACAATACACTAAGAAAAATAAAAATATGATTGACTAGAGGTCGAATCTTCTTCCCGGAATCGCCCGACATTCCAACCAAGCATCACTCATTCCACTCACAAATGCATATTACAGAAATACATATAACAACTGAAGGTTGATAAAATAGACAGAAATCACACGACATCAATAGTCGAAAGCCAAGGTTCACTTATTGCCTTATTATAATAACTAATCGAGTTAATAGAGGGATGGGTCTTTGTCCTGGACATCAAGAGTCAATCAAGGTCCACACATTGAAGACGCAATCACACAACAATAACAACTGAAGGTTAATAGGGTGGACGTGTCTTTGTTATTACATCAATAATCAGCCAAAGTCCACACGCCCTTCTACAAATAATTACAAACAATAACTAAAGATTGATTGTTGTCTTCCAGGAATCAGAGGAAATCAACAAGCTTCTTACTTACAACAATACAATACTACACATTGATATAGAAGGACGGATCTTCAAGATTTGCAGCCTCCATCCATGCTGCTGTAACGACCTCAACAACTGAAAAGTAATAGAATAGAAGAGCTTTGGGCCTAGAATTAGGCCAAGGTCCACGCATCACCCTACTCCAACCATAACGAAATGTTGATTGTTGTCTGCCTTCCTGGAATCAACGCAGACATCATTAGTCGGCCAAGAACCTCTCACCCCAGATAACAAAAGCATAACGCGAATAACATACATAATAGCAAATACATAAACATAATACAATACAATGAAACTAAATAAGTAACCTCGGCCTGATTACTCCTTTATATATGATTTGTTAACTTCTTTGAAATTTTTTAAATTCTCTTTGTGGTTAATTTTTAATTTTTTTTTTTTTTTTAATTTTGCATATTTCAATGTTCAAAACAAACATTTCATCATATAAATACAAATACAAATATATATGTACATGTGTACATACTCACACACATTTGGAAATAATAAAATATTTTAACAAATCTGACTACATCCAGTCAACTTACCAGTTTTACTCACCCCTCGCCAAACTACAATATCATTTCAAAAAAACACCCTCTGATGATATTTTTCTTTTTCTTTAACTAACAAAAAAAAAATGAAATTAAATTGTGAACAAAACAAAACAAAATAAAACACAACAATAACAACAACAACATAAAGCGCCAAGAAATCATAAGCGCAAACACACAGATACTCGCACACACATTGATACATTGGTGAAGTACACAAGTATCTGCAGCACTGCTACTGCGGCCAGTGCCTTGTCATACTACAGCCAACAACAAAACAAAGTCAGACAAACAATCTGAAAAAAAATCCATACAAACTTTGTAACACACACTCACACACACACACACATCTATATTCATTCACACATACACAGTCTCGCATACTCACTGACTTTTTGTTGTACACATGCGCAAATTTCTTAGAAATTTTTTATGCGTAAATTTTAATTTTGTTTTGATCATCAACAAACAACAACAGCAACAACAAAAACAACATAAACAATGTGAGCACAAAAATAAAGCTCACTCTCACTCTCTTTGTGAGAATATAACGTTGAGAGAGAAAGTTCAACTAGTACTTTCCTATCAGGTGCACTGTGGTTCAATGAACTGATTTGAATTTCATAAAATTATATACATATAAGTACATAATATATAGTAATCAATAGGAAGTTGTTTTTTGTTCCAAAAGTAAATTGAACTGACTCATAGAGTATCTGTCTAGGGAAAGATGAAACATTTAAATAAATCATAAAAAAGAAATTTTATTGAAAATATCATTAATTTTATTGTTTTCTATATTGAAATCTCTTCAATAGTGGGTCCAAAACTATCATATATTACAAGCTGGAATCAACAATACACATATATTCAGAAAATTTCATTGAAATCGGTTAGGTGGTTTCAGAGATTAGCGTGAAGGAAAACAGCGACAAGTAATTTTTAGATATAATGATGATATATCGCACCCTAACTACAAAAGGGGGACAACTCAGAGTTTTCAAATTTTGATTTTTTGTTAAAAAACAACATGGAATAAGCTTCCCTGTAAAAATCTGGTATATTTTTCTCAACCCGTTACCAAAAAAAAAAAAAAAAACCCATTATTTTTCTTTATTTTCATAAATCTTTAATGTGAGGAAAAACAGTTTTTTGCGTCTACTGAAAAATTGAAAATTTTGGATTGTATAGTAAATATAAATGGCTAGAAGAATTAGCCACTATAGTATAGAATGCAGTCTTTAAGAAAACTAGAAAGTTGTATCACTCAAACCAAATATTTCTGCGTCAATTGCTATATTAAGTCGATTACCATGCAAACTTCTGTTACATGAAGATCTTCCAAGTAAAAACCTTAAACTTTTTACTAGAAGTTGCTCTAATCCACATTTCAAACTTATTCAAATAAATTCAAGTAACCCCAAAAAGATTTTTTTTTACCCTTTTTCTCAGATGGAATTGATCTGCCGTATAGTCCCCTAATATTCTTTGAGCATTTTATTGGCCTCCCCCTTTAAACCTCTAGCACCCATAATGGTGTGTTATCGGCAACTTTGGTAACCTAATCGGTGAATGTCATTCATGTTTTGTTTTAAAACTCTTGTTTACTTATTTTAAAATATAAAAGCGTTGTTACACACATTTCCGGAAGTGGTGAGTTTTTAGTTTAACTTATACTTTTACTTTTTCCCGGAATCTGAGAATTCTACGCAAGTTTTTTTATCTGTTGAAGTTTATAAAAATCAAAAGTTTTGGAAATTATTTAATTACATTTTGGATGATATAAATTATGATTTCTCTAGAACTTTCGATTTCCAGAAAATATCAGTTCACTGTAAAATTAAAATTTCGTTCGAAAAAGCTCAAAATAGTAAAAATGAAGGTAAAACACATGTGAGAGTGGTGAGTGAATTTTAGTGCGCACTACGCTGCGCTTTGCCTCTCTCCACCTCTCACACAATCTAAATGACTGAGTGACTCTCTTTCTTTCTTTCATTCATTTTTTCAGTGATCTGATCGAAGCGCAAAGTTATTTTCCGTGCTGGTCCGTGCTTGCGTATTATTATTATTATCATCATTCTGTTGTTCTGTTGTTGTTGTTGTTGTTGTTGTTGTTCTTGTTATTCATTCTGATTATTACCGTCGTCTTCTTTGTTATTGTTATTTGCGAGTGTGTGTAAGTTTGTCTCTTGACGTCGTTGCCTCGGTCTCGGTCTCTCTATCAATCTATCTAAGTATGTATCTCTGTATCTCTGTATCGTTGTCGTAGTCATTGTCAATGGGGCTCTTGCTGTTGTTGTTATATTTTGTGTTTTTCCCTGACCAAAACAAAACCGACGTTGATGATGATGATGATTACGATTACGCATTTGTTTTATTTTTTGCATTGCTTACTCACCGCGCCAAAATATTTCATCTCTTTGGTTTTAATGCGCCTATGATGATGATGATGTTGCTGCTGATGGTGATGATGATGATGGGGCGTCTGTTGCTGATGTTGTGATGTAGAACTACTACCACTTGGAGAGGCTGCAGCAGCAGCTGCTGCTGCCGCGGCTGCTGCAACTGCAATTGCAGTAGCACTACCAGGTTCAAATTTTGATACTCCTGAAAGTCCATTTAGACCATTTGGACCACCGCCTATGACAACACCCGAGGAAGCAATACTAACTCCACTGCCACCACTGCCACTCGTTGTAGCGCCACCTCCTCCATTACTGCCACTATTGATAGTGGTGGCAAGGACTTGATGACTGTGTGTACCGCCGCCAGCTTCCATGAAGTCAAAACGTTTGAATGCATACCATTTGGACGGATTCGGTTGTATGCCCTGATAGATCTTAACAAACATTTTATGTTTCTCGCGTCGGTATTGTGTCAGCAGAACATTCATTTTACGCTCCACTTCGGCTTTACTACAGCCGAAACGTTCTGCTATCTCGGACCATGCACGAAATCGACATAGTTTATCTTTATATTTGGGATCGGCACGATTCCACAGTTCCGTGTGACATCGATATTGTTCGATAAGTTCGAGAGCATCGTCATTGGTCCATTCCATGGCCTTTGATGAGCCACCAACTCCAACACCTCCAATCCCGATAGACGCAGCGTTAACTGTGGGTAACGGTATTATATTGGCAATAACGGCGGGATTGAAGTTCATAAGGAGGGTTTTTCTTTCTATGTACGAACGTATATTTTTGGTGGGTGGATAATTTTACTAATTTTTTGCACTTTACGTTTACGGGTTTTCTTTTAATTTAAAGATTTTTCTTTTTTTTTATTGTTACACACTCTCTCTCTCTCTCTTGGAGGACCTCGGTTGTGTTTCTTTCTTAGGGAATGTCACTAAAAATGCACCACCAAATCTTCATTTTTAAGATTTATTTGGTAAAACTTTTGTATATAATTTTTATATTAATTTTTAATTACAATTTATATTTATATTTATTTTATTTTCTTTTTATTTTTATTTAAATTTAATTTAATTTTATTAAATTTCTTTGGTTCTTTTTGACTAAACACATGCGTCGTCTTCACTTGTTTCTTTCTTATTTTACTTTCTTTCTTTAATTTTTCACTTTTCAAATGCTTCCAAACATTTCTCTTTTTTTTTTACTTTTTTTCGTTCGAAACTGTAAATGTGAATGGGGAAATTTTAATTATTTCATCATTTAATAACAAATTTGTGTAATTCGTATTTTTTTTTTTAAATTAAATTTTTGTTATCTCAATTTTGTTAATCTTTTACGTTTGTTTGTTTGTTTGTTTGTAGATTCTTTTTACTAATTTTTGTTGTTTTTTCGTTGATCAGATAAGCAACATATTGGCGTAGATACTTTTAAAATGGTGATGTATCTACTTAGTTAAAAACAAAAATAATCACAAAGAAATAAATTAAAATATGTACAACAAAATGCATTTTGTCTCATCATTTGTTTCATTCACACACTCACTCTTTCACTGTCACACTTTCTATCTATTTGTCTGTTTCTTTGATTCTTCAGAGTTCGTTTTTTTTTATTATTATTTTTATATCTTTTAATGTTTAGTCATCATTTTAAAATTATAACCATTGAAACACCTTTTTTGTTGTTTATTTGTTTGTTTGTTTTGATTTGTTTTTTTTTTTCTTAACTTTTCTGCTTCTTTCGTTCTACTTAGTATTTTGTTTTTAATGTTGAAGGTAATGATAATGATGACGATGATGATGACTATGACGATAATTGAAAAAATTGGTGTGTTTTTTTTTTAAATTTATTATCCATTTTATTTATTTTATTGTCAAAACAATGAAATGTTAAATTTTTATGAAAAAAATAAAAAAAAAAATATTAAAGGCGAAAAACAAACTTCAAAAATAAATACAAATAAAATGTTGCCTCGTGTCGACAGCAACGAATATTGAATTGTTTTCTTAACAAACAAAAGTAAAAAGTATCTGAATAAATAAGAATTTTTCACTTCCTCAACCTCCTTCCCACCAGTTTTCTTTGTAAACATTTAATTAAATCACATTTCACATTTAATTGAATTTCATTTTAATATTGAATTAAGAATAAACTATTTAAGAATCTCTTTATATTTTAGGAAAATTAAAATAATTAAAAAAAAAAATAAAATAAAAATTATATATTTTAGGACAACTCTACAAACCCCCCACTTCAATGCCTTCATATTCTTTAATAATAATAGATAATAATCAAATGTTTTATTTATTTGTATCTCTCTTCATCTAAGTAAGTTTAGATTCAACTCAACATCTTTTATTTCCAATTGAATCCTTTGAATTTTGTTGGATTAAAACTATTGCTTTAGAACTTTCGTATACTCGTAGATTTCATATGGACACATAAAGGTCTTTTCATTCTAAAAACTCTATTTACTTGATTGTCTGGAAAAGTCTTTATTGCTTTGAATATTCAATGATTATGAAAATTTTAATTTGTTTTAATTTTTTAAGGTAAAGATATAGGAAAACTTAATATTTTAGAAGAATTTATTATTACATACTTGGATTATAAAATATTTTAATGTATTTTTATACAAACTAGTATTATAAGTTTGTCTTGAAGTTTGTAACATACAGAAGGAGACCCCATACGTTAACGTAACAGCCCTCAGACGAGAGGCTCACTTAGGCACAAAGACATTATGGCCCATTGTGATAAGGAGACCCCATAAATTATATATATTCTTAATCAGCGCGACGAGACGAGTTGATCTAGCCATGTTCGTCTGTCTGTATATCAGTATTTATTCATGTAGTTTCCGACCTATATCCACCAACTATGTACATTTCAAGACCCTCGGACTACTAGGAGGGGCGTAAAGAGTATTACATAGCCAAAGTTCGTCTTTTATTAACTTTGGTGTGACAAACATTGATAAAACTTTTATTTTTGCATATTTTACATATACTAAATTGAATTTAAGTATTTGGTTATACACCATTTTTGGGCCAATGTGTCACAAATCCTGTTTGGGATTTATTCGTACAGTTTGCATAAATAATTCAATAGAACGAAGCTCCAAACTAGTAGCTTAACGTCACAAAAGAGATCTGGTTCACTTCAATATTGTTCTCCAGATCCATAAACTTTTTTGGCCAATCATCCTCAAACATTTTTAACCATCAGCGGAGTGTACTTATATAAGTACTTATATACATATATGGCTGATGGTAATGTATATCGTTCAATTTTTTTTTTTTTTTTTTTGTTCATGAAACTCAAATTTATGATAACTTTTCTTGAGGATTATTTAAGACTAAGAAAAACCTTTGAATATTAAACATTATAACAAATATCATCCTTAGACTTAAAAGCTAAAAATGTAGTTAAACGATTTAAAGATCTCACAAACTTAAAGATTTCTTCAATTCAATGCTTAAAAAAAAAATTAAAAAAAAAAATACTTTTCTTTTCATACAAAGTCATTTAAAATATTTTCTTAAAGCTTCTCTGGATTCTAAGAAGTATATGTAATTGCAAATTCAAGATGATTTTAGTACAGATTTCTAATATCATAGTTGATTTTTACACAAAGTACTCTTAAGTAAAAATTAGTCCTTGATGATAAAAACATATAAAATATTTCTTATTTTATGAACCAAAATTTATTGTTGTTGATACCAATAGATTTAAGCTATAAACATTTACAAAAGATGTCAGATTTCAGAAGATAAAGGAAAGTATTCCTGCCTTTAAGAAAATTATTACACAATCTAGATTATTCCTATTGCAATCTAAAAGGTTCTATTATGATGCCCCTACATATTTTTTTTTTCTTAAGACGAAAGAAATGAAACTAAAGATCTTTTCCGCATTGTAACTTTAAGTATCAAGAAAGTTTGGATTACTCATAAGTTTTTATATCAATTTGATCATAGTTTGTATAGATTTTTAGCGAAATTATGATTGGATAGGATACACAGGCCACTTGCCACAATGTTCTAGTTAACCCGGAAGCCTAGGGGTCCTTTGTGATGCATGAGAGTTTAGCTAAACTTCTTAACTAAATAAATAAGAATTTGATTTGATTCTGTCATTTACTATAATTTTATTCTTTCTTTCTTTATCCATTTGTTACAATACATGAGTTGCCTTTAAAGTGATTTTCATTCATTACTTCATTGTATTTTTCTTTGTTTTTAAACAAAACTTTGTATTTGATTTGTATGACGATGACGATGATTTATTGTACAAATATTTTACATTTATATTTTATGTTATTAAGAATTTTGTTGTATTTGTATTTGTTTTTGTTCCTGCTGCTGCTGTTGTTGTTGTTGTCATTGTTAATGCACTTTGAACTTCATTCATTGTTCGATATACATTTCCGTGTTTTAGTTGTTGAGCTTTTCTTTTCTTTTGCTTTGCTTTTGCTTTGCTTTGTTATTGTTTCTTCTTTAAATATTTTCATTTTCTTTGTGTTAATCTTCTTGTAAAATGTCACACAAACAATGAAATAACACGAAATGTTTCATCATTCTTGAATGCATTCAAAATTTTCAGTTACTCAGTAAGTCAGTTAGTTAGTGATTGCATAAATCATTCAGTCATTCACTCACTCATTCACTCACTCAATCATTCAGTTATTCATTTCAATCATTCGCAATAGACGGAAGTGTTTAAAAACGTAAAATGCAATTTCGCTTTTCTTTTTTCACTAGAATTTTTCTTCTCATTTATTGTTGTTCTTATTATTGTCCCACTCGCGAACATATCAATCTTTGTCGCCGGCAATTTATCCGCTTCCTTATGGTAAATTATAAAAACATGACATTAATTTTTCTTACTTATTAAAAATTAAAAATTTTCATTTTTGTTTTAATAAATAAATTAAATATTAAATGTTTCTTTGTTTAATGAGTGCAAGAGGTGAGAAATGAGTAAGATATGTTTGAAAGAGTGAGTAAATGTGTGAGTGATTAAGAACAAACAATCCAAACAACGAGTGATTCATAACGGTTTACATTTGTTAAGTTGTTACTCGTTACTTTATTGTAACGAGACATCAATCAAATGTTTTGATGATGATTTATAATATTATTAAAAGTAGATTAAAGTTGATTTTCTATGAAAAAAAAAATTGCGTACTTTTATTTTTGGTTTTTCTCTTTTTCTAATTTTGTGTTATTTAGTCTTCATTTTGTTTCTTACTTTTTTATTTTTTTTCCCCATTTTACTTTTCATTACAAAGAAAATAGAAAAAGCAATCAAACCATTTTGTTTTTCATTTTACATTTTAAGTTATGTGTAACAATTTAATTATCTAGATTAGCATTGCAGATTATTGTTAAAAAGTATAGTGAAGAAATAAAATTTTATATAAAAAACAATTTTCTTCATTACTATTTTTATTTTTTACAAATTTTGTGTATATGCACAAAAACATTTTAAATTACACATATGCCATGTTTAACACGAGGATTATTTGTCGGGAAAACCCCGTGAAAGAAGTCATTACAAAAATTGAAAGATTTGAAACCACTTCAAGGAATAAATTTATTTTTTTATTTTTTAAGTTGCAAATTTACTGAAAGCTTAACAAAAATCCATTCAACTCTTCTGATTAAATATTCAAACTTTCAAATTATGAACAGAAATCATAAAATTCATTAGGTTAAATATTTTATTTGAAATAAATAATTAAGTGTCTCTGTCATCGTCATCTGTAGCATGCTTTTGAGGTGCCTGTGATATCTGATACTTTTGATTGTTTTATTGATTTAAAAGATTCATTGTAAGCACTCTTGATGCATTTGATTAATTCCCTTTTGAATTTCACGCAATCTATTAATCTATTTGAAGTTTTTTTTTGAGCTTCGTCTTCTATGGTCCCAATATCTTTGAAACAATTGTCATCTGTTTTTGAATTCTTCCCATCACTCACAGCAATTTCAATCAACAAGTCTTTCTCTGTAAACAACTCTTGAATATCCTTGAAGCCTTCACCTTCAGTTGAGTAAGTAAGTTGTAAAATATCATCAAATGAAGTTCATGGCTTCCAACAACTGCCAAACTTTTCCCCAACATCCATGCAATGTTGACTTCTTAAGCTCCTTTAAAAATAATTTTACCAATTGAATGCAATCTTTAATAGAAAATTACATGTACATTAACATTTCTATAGAACTAAATAAAACGACAAATGATATTTTTTTGCAACAGTGTTACAACGAATATTTAAGCGTGAGCCCGTGTTAAAAAATGCCTAGGTGTAATTTTCTTCGAATTAATCACTAAAAAATGTATTTTGATTAAAAAATCTTGTCATTCAATTATATATTTTTAATTTCTTCATTTGCTTCTTACATTTTTCTTGTTTAATTTAGTTTTAGTTCACGCATTTGCACTTGTGCATTTTTCATTTAATATGCATTTGGTTTATTTTTTTTTTCTTTTCCAAAAATTAACAAAATTGCATCAAAACAAAAAAAAAATAAACAAAAAAACAAAAAACAGAATTCTGTGAAAAAAGAATAAATTATTCCACATTTTTATTTCATTGGAAATGTTTTTACAAACAAAAATGTAGACACAATAACAACAACAACAACAACAACAACAACAACAACAACAACAAAAATAACAACACAAAAAAGAGATCATCAACAACAATAGTAAAAGATTTTATAAGAATAACAAAAACAACAACAAGAAGATTAAAACACCTTCAACTTTTCTGCGAATTAAAAAATTCAAGAATTCTTAAATTAATTTTTTGTTTGGAATTTCTTTTTATTTATTTTTTTAAGTTATTGACATAATTTCATGTTGTTTTTTTGTTTTTTTTTGTACAACTTTTTTTATATAATAATTTATTAATATATTTTATTTTTATTATGTTAATGTATATTTTTATATATATAATTTATTTATGCAAAATTATAATTAAAATTTTTATTATGGGTTTTTTATAAAATTTTTTTTATTTATGCATATTATTTTTAATAAAAATTTAGAAAATTTTCTCTCTTTTCATTTTCGGATTTTTGATAAATTTTTTTATTTCATTTTGTATCGATTAATGATCGATTTATTGATTATTTATTGATGGTTCATTACATTGTGCTGTTTGCACCAAACTTTCAAGGGTCTACGATCTACAAGTTCAATCCTTAAAAGATTGAGTGTTTTTGCACTATCAATTATAACATTTTTTTTTATACTTTATTAGGAGTAGATCATGTTCATTTAATTAAAGTTCGGATAATAGTCATGCTTTGTATCAGCACTGAAACTATTTGTGTAAGAAAGATGCCAATCTAGCATTCGTGAGTGGTCTTCCTTGTATGTATAATCGAACTATAGTTTGATTTAAGTCCCAGAAATAAAAGAGATCTATGTAAGTGTAAAGAAGACGGAATCTTCTTCTCCGGACACGAAAGTCTTACGTTTATTTGAGAGTCTTTAATATCCGTTAGTTTTCTAGTCCTTGATATATATTTATCTTTTTAGTTTCAATATCTATGAATCTAAAATTTGGCTTAGGGATTTTAACTGGAGTTTTCTTGTTTTTAGATAATTTAGTGATTCCCATTTGTTTATTCAGAATATCCAACAAATCTGTGTCAATAAGTCAAAGTAGTTTATGTCGAAAATTTATGTATTGAGATATTTGCCCACTTTGTGTAAAGTGATTTCTGTTTGTTTTTCATTTCATATTTCTAAGTTGCTACAAAAAAAAAAATTAGAAAAAATAAAATACATGCTAAATAAATTTTGTAAAATATTTTTATAAAAGTTGATTTCACAAAATTTCCAACAAGTATAAAATTTATTTAGTTTATTTATTCCAATAATAGTTTAAAAAAGAGTTTAAAAATTGGATTTGTGAATAATACGAATTAATAGTCGTATGATTCTATACCATATTTTTAGAATATTTTGTAATCGAAAAACATGTTTTGAAGCGGTGAATAATAATAAAGTTTTAACTCAATTTACTCAATTTTCGATTTAAGCTACTTTGACTTATTGACACAGATATAAAGGGAATAGTAGCTGTAAAATAAATCTAGGACAATTCAATGCATCAACTCTTGTATTTAGACTTTAAATTGTCAGATTTGAATAAAATTTGTATCTACAGGAAAAATTCTTGTATTACTATTCTAATATTAACCGCATAATTGCAGAAAATATTGTATTTGTTGGATATAATTTTTAATTACATGCGCGTTAATATATGCAGAAAATTAACTAAATTGTGTAGATTATTTTCTTCTATGTAGTTTTTCGTCTTCGTCGTCGACAGTATACAATATTTGGATATCGTTGAAGCCGCTGATTGTAATGACGGCAATGGAAATTTATTTCATCAAACATTTTAGATGACTTTGTCTTAGAGCCTTGCTTTGGTAAGCCAGTACTTTCTTTCGTTATGTTCTATGTGGCAGAGATGTCCCAAATTTCTATTGTATTTAACAAACTGGGGGCCTCTATTTGCTTGAAAAAGTTAATTAGTTAGGCAGCAATAGCCAGTTTTATTTCGCAACTTTGCGTACCAACATGGATGGATTTCAAATAGGTGAGCCGCTTGTTCAGGATGAGACCCAGGTACCGAACTTGGCGCCTCACCATGAAGTTAAGAATATTTACTAGACCTCTCTGAATTAAACCTATTATAATAAATAAACTAGTTTTCTTCCAAAACCTTAAAATTTGAATTGTAGATGAAAACTTGAACATTTTTTAAAGTTTAACAGTCAATAAATTGAATCAACGAGTCAAAATATTCATATTCAATATCAAAAATGAGTCTTTGAAGGAAAAACTTTTTATTATATAAATTTTTATTAATTTTTTTTTTAATGTGTTCTTCTTTTTTTATGTTTTATTGAATTTTAAACATATGTATTTGGTTTTATTTATTTATTGAATAAATAATTTTTTATTTTCAAATCATTTTTTTTTTTATTTTTAATTTTATGTTTTAAATAAATTTGTAATGAAATATTGATTTCCCATTAGTATAAATATTTTTAAAATTAATTTTTGTATTAATTTTTTCAATTTGTTTTTCATGATTTTTCTTTTTCAATTTATATTTTTTTCTTTCTTAATTTTTTTTTCAATATTATTTTGTTTTATATAAATAAATTATTTGTCTTAATTTTTTTTTTTTATAATTTTTTGTTTAAATTCAGCATTTTTATTTATATTTCTGTTTTGATGATTTTTTTTTTTTTTTAATTCAAAAATGCATCAACAACATTTTATGTTCCAATTTTTATATTGTAAAATTTCGCAACTAAATACATTTTCACTTTTTTTTTTTGTTATTATAATTGTTGTTGTTGTTGGTGTATCTGATGTTGTTACTACGCTTGTTGTAGTTGTTGTTGAACATATAAAAAACATTTTAAATAACAAAAAATCATATAAAACAAAAGAATTAAATAAAATATAAAATAAATCATATTTTTGTTAATTTAGCATTTATTTTACACAAAGAAAAGAAACTTAACATTTATTTTTGTTATTGTCATTGTTGTTTTTATTGTTGTTGTTGTTGTTGTAATAAAACAAGAATTAAAACAAAATATATATAATTTAAAAAAAAAAATATGCGTCGCAAAAAAAAGAATAATGAATCGTAAAGGGGAATCGTAGATGATGACGGACGTAAAAATTGTTAATTATTTTTGTTTTTTTTATTTTTTATTTATTCAAAATTTTCCGCAACAAACACAAACACTCTCTCACAAACACACACACACACACAAACACACATCCACACATACAAGAATTTTAAAAAACACTTTGACATTATTTTCGAGGGACTTTTCTTGCGATTTTTGTTTTTTTGGATTTTTTTATTTCATTTTTAAAATTAGTTTTAATTATTTTTTATTTTATTTTTTTTATTAATTTTAATTTTTTGCTTACATTTTCTTTATTTTATATTTTTATTTATTGTTTTAATTAAAAACAAACATTTCACTTGTTGTTGTTCCTTCTTCTTCTTCTTTTATCTATCTTTCTCACTTGCACGTAGAACAAACACGCACATTATTTGCTATCCCTTTCATGCGTACACGGACTTTTTAATATTTCGGCAAACACGCCGTTGAATGAAGAAGAAGATGACGATTCCGCTATTTCCGCCTTTTTCAAATTTCAATAGTAAAATCGCATCGACGAAAGCAGCGAACGCACAGGGAAATTTTATTTCGCGACAAACACGGCCAAACCTTTGCGGAATCGATTTGTAACTGAAAATCGGTTTCTATTTCTGTTGCTGCTGCTTCCTTCGCATCGAAATGAAATTTCTCAACTGAATTTTTTGCGATGACAGCAAAGGCAAAGGCAAAACAGTCCGATGGCAGCAGCGAAGACGCCAATAGCAGCAGCAGCAGTTCTGAAAACAACGACGACAATCAAATACACTCAGAGAAATAAGGTTATTCTTTATATTAAACTGAGAGAGTTTTCAGGTTTAGGTCAAGATGGATGTCGCTTAAAAATGCAGAAAAAAAATGGTTGCTTGAACTAAACTCACTATTCAAAATATGGAGTGCTCCTACAACTTTTTGGGCCCAAAACTTGAATATTTACATACTTCCAATGATATTGGAAAAGTAGACGCCTAACAGGTGACTCTACAATCAAATGTTCCTTCCTTTGAAGTTTAAGTCCTTTAAATAATTTCTTAGCAATAAATCTTTCCGATTAACCTTAAACTTTTCCACGACATAGTAATTTGGATATATAAAACTTCTATACTACATAAGTATTTATTTATTTTTCAATATCTTTTTTGTCCCATTCAAAGAAATCACCATTAGATATAATATACTTTTGCCAGAGCTTTTTTTAATCCTCGAAGCACTTCTGAAATGTGACCTTGAGGCTTTCTAGCGATCCAGTCTTTATTTTCTTAATCGTGGAAAACTTCCGTCCTTCAGGGTTTTTTTTTTTTATTTGTGGGAATAGAAAAAAATCGCAGGGTCCAAGTCCGGTGAGTATGGTGGCTGAGTTATGATTACGATTTTGTTTTTTCCCAAAAAATCACGAACAAGTAAAATTTATGAATTTCGGAACAAACTTCTGCCACATGTTTCATGCCCAAAATATCCGAAATAATTGAGCAAACCAATATACCGACGTGATCAGCAGATTCTCTAATATTGATTCAACGATTCTTCGTACCAATTTTCTTCACAGCTTCAACGTTTCAATTGGTTATTGATGTGCTGGTATGATTATCACATTCTTCTTTGGAAGTAGCAGTCACCACACAACTTTTGAGCAATAAGTCTGCATGATAACAGTGCAAGGCAATTCAGAAATCAATGATACGAGTACTTAATAGAGTCAGAGAAGAGAACTAAGAGAACTTATTGGATATTAAATATATTTGTAATTTCAAATTAATTGTATAATTTTCTCGATAACAGTACGAGAGGGATAAAAGAAATTTTGTGTCCTTAATATGCCAGGGGGTTTTAAAGGAAAAGAGAATTGAAGATTTTATATTTTAATTGATATAAATATGTTTGTATAATGTTTGCTATAAAATCTACTCGAATCAATATTGTTAATATTATACGACTTATTCATTGCTTGAATCCTATGTCCTACATTTAATAGATAAAATAAGAAACATTAAAGTTATCATCAGAATTTTTGTTTTTTATAAATCTTAAATTTGCTAGAGAAGTCAGTGACCTCGTCACTGTGGCCTCGAGTGAGCCTATTGTGTCAACCCCATTTATTATATTATAGTTCCTCAGAGATTCTGGTATTCATCAAGAATTCCAAGTTATTTATGTGTTTATGATGAATGAATGACCTTTGTAACTATGACTAATTTCCAATATTTGACATTTTTTTTTAAAACAATATTTAAATTCTATGTGGTTAATTCAATGTTATGGAATATTTTTAGAGTGTACATCCAAACTAACGAACAACAAACATGAGAGCCGGCCGAAACCAAAGCTAACAAAAATGAGAACAAGTGAATGTTTGTGTTGGTGTGACTGAGAGAGAGACTTTAAGCTTAACCAAGAGACATATAGAGGGATATGAATATTAAGAGAGAAAGAGAGAGATATGCCGCAGTCGACGTTTGTTTTGTTTGCGCGTTTCGCAGTCCACTGTGCTGCTTTTGATGATAAACAGTTGTTTCTTGGAACTGAAATACATACAAACACGTGGAGATTTGTTTAAGGGGAAAGTAGAAATGTGGAAGAGGCAAGGAGGGGAGAGTGAGTGTGCTGATTTCATATAAAGTTTGGAAGAAGGCGCGCGGGCGCGTTCCTTTGTTTTGTTGTTTGTTGTGAAATTCACATTTCTTGTTGTTGGTGTTTTTGGTGTTGTTGTTGTGACAACTGCTGCGCGCCAAAACACAAATAAACGTCGACAGCGCAGTTGTTTTGAAAACGAAAAAGCGACTGCGGCACACACAATAACCGAAAAAAAGAGGAAGAGTACAAGAGAGTGTGGTGAGAGTGTGAGAGATGGCTTAAGAGAGTAAATAAGTAAATGAATGAATGTATGCCGTTAGAGTATGTTGAGTGGTGTGTAAAGTTAATGATAGAGTAGGGTAGGGTGGGGGGTGGTGGGTGAAGAACAATAATAACAACATGAACAGCAGCAACAACAACAACAACTGGTATAAGCAACCAATACAAATGCATTGAGTCAAACAAACAAATGAAATGTGAAGAAGAAATAGCGAAAAAATTAAACAAACAACAAGACATGAGCGTTTTTGAGGCCCAAGTGAATCATCTGACTGAATTACTCATTCACTTGTTTAATTATGATGATGACGATGATGATGCTGCTAATGAAGAGAGAAGACTTTATGTTATATAAAAAGAGGGTTTCATTGATAATACCCTAGGGGAAAAGTACCACAGAATGCAAAGTAAGGATGCTCGATAAGAAGATTCAATTTCCCTGGAAATCTTACAAGGAAATCTAAGATATCACAAAAAAGATCATAAGCAATGGAGACAATTTGTGAAGACCCTATGTCTCTCAAGGGGCACCTAGAACTCAGAGAGAGATGAATTTACGTTTTGTATATGAACATAGGGCAAAACGAGTGTGTGTGTGTGTGTGTGTGTGTGAGGTGAATAAACATCAAATTTGAGTAAGTGTTTGTTTGTTTATGGAATTTCTTATTGAAACAATCAACGCCAATTGCCTCTGCGAAACCTGAACCACCGACACCCCCTCCACAATCTTGATGATTTACCAAAAAAAAAAAAAACCAAAAACAAAAACTTATTCAAATTTTGTATAAATTTTACTACAACGTAGTATTTATTTTTTTTTTCTTATTTTACTCACCACCATCACCGAGGCCCCTTCATCCACCACACCATAGCACTTTCGCAACATAAAAAAAAATAAAAATTATAAAAAATACAAAAAATAAACCAAATTCGGCATTTATTTAACAGTTCACAGCGCAAAAAATAGCAAAGCTTGATGATAAATATTTCGGTTTATTTCAGAGTTTTGTTTGTTTGTTTGCTTGTTTCATGGCTGAATTGCTTATGTTGTTGTTGTTGTTGTTGTATTTTGTTTTGATTATTGGTCATTGGGTATTTTGGAAAGGGGGGAGGGAGTTGGGGATGGCATTGGAAAAGGGACCGGGGGCGGTGGGTTATATCTTTATTGTGCGTGCTAAAATTTTTTGTTATATTGTATACCAATCATGTATTTATTTATTTATTTTTCGTTTATTGTGGCTCTGTGGCTGATGCTTTCTTTTGTTTTGTTGCATTTCTTTATTCTATATTCGCTCGGTATTTGTCATCAACAAAATAACAAATAGCAACAATGCTCCAAAATAAGCAAATCGAAAGAGAATGACTGATAGCTCCAACGAGAGGCAGAGAGAGAGAGAGAGCGCCATCGTGCATCATGTAAGCATGAAGGAGAGTAAAGGTAAACATAGATGGCCAATGTGTAAGAGAAAATTTGATTGATTAGAAGGGCTTAATGACATACAATGTCCAATATTTTGATTATGTGCTTTTGAGCCTCGGACTCTGATTAGCGAACAACTTCAAGTTCATATGCTCTTCAGCATCATCAATTTTTGATTTCTTATTTCGTTTGACAATATATTATTTTATTTCAATTGACTATCATCATCATCATTCTTTGATGCTACAACTGCTTGTGAGCTTTGGCCAACTGTACATAGGACCTCCATATGCAATGGTCCATTGTTGCCTTCGGTCGTCAACGTTTTGGGTTTCAATTCGCGGCATCTGTACTGCTGCATTCATGACAATTATTAGATTCGCTGAGTGGGTTGTCTGCCCAACGTTGCCTAGGCCGAGAAGGGTACATACTCGATATCCAGAGCCTCTGTTGTTATGAACAGGATTCACCAAAAGCTATTTGACACATATACAAATCATATATGCAGTCAATTGTGTTAAAAGTATTCTCTTGTGACGAACTACAGTCAAGTAAATTTTGGTCATGCATATTGGCTGTCTATGCCTACACCATGAAGCATGAAACAGAGAGTAAATCCCCCATAATAAGAAATGAGAATCATTTGCTTGATGTTGTTGTCTTCACTTCAGTGTCTTTGCTTTGGCGTCAACATCGACATTGCTGTCTTCTTGGTTTGGTATTTCCGTCTTTGAATGTTTTGCTCTGCTCTGCTCTGCTTTGCTCTGCCACTGTTGATCTCCCCTTCACCTTTTACCTTTTTTGTATGTATTTTTCCTTAACTGTTATTTTGTTGTTGTTAATTTTTTATTGTTATTTTATTGTTGTTGCTGTTGCTATATAGTTTTGTTTGTGTTTTGTTTGGTTTTTTCTTGTTTTGCTTTGTAAATAAGAAATGCAGCTGCTCTGTGTGTGTGTGTGTTTTTATTGTTTGTGTTGTTTTTGTTGATTGCGGTTGTGTAGGAGGAGGAGGAGGGGGAGGAGGATGGGGTGGTATGAGGTTGGTTGCATTGGTTGGGGTTTTTGTGCGATTGCTTGTCTTCTTCTGTATGTATGCGTGTGTGTGTGGGTGAAGAGTGAAGAGATTGGGAAACGTCCTTTGACAAAAAAGTGCATTGCGTTTTGGCGCAATTCATGCTACTGAGGTCTTTCTTCCTTCCCATTCTATCTCTCAGTCTGTTGTTGTTTTGTCATTTTATATGCAATTTTTGTTTGAGTTAAGTGAGGAACTAAGTGAGAGACTCTCCTCCAACTCATTCTCCTTCTGCTTCTCCACTGACTCTTGAGCATAAATGATGAGTAAAAGATGAGTAGAGAGCGCATTATTTGCTGTTAATTTTCTTATTTCTTATTTATTTTTAAATTTAAACAATTTTATAATTAAATTAAAATTTGTAAATAGAATTTGGCAAACAAAAATACAAAAGAAAAAAGGCGGAAGCAAATTGCATTCTTATTCTATTGTTACCTTGTGTTGTTGTTTGTCGTTTGCTATTGTTGTCCTTACGTCATTTTGTTTAGTGTTTCACAAGTCAGGCGATCATGGTCACATGTTTCAAGAATAAAGCAACTTAGAAAATATGTACATATAATTAATTTAAACAAAAAGTTCTTTTTTCTTATTTGGATTGATATTTCGGTGAATATTTACATTTTCCATGGATAATATGGATTTCTAGATTTAATTAAAATTTTTTTTTATTTTTTTATTTCATATATTTGAGAAATTAAATAAATCACATGGAAGATTGCCTTGCTACCATTTAGTGGTGAGGGGGCTAAGTAGATGTAAGGATTCTCACCCGGGAAGCGTAACAGAAGATCCAGAGGGTGTTACCTTTTCAGCCAACTTATGGAGTTGTCAAGCGGGTTGATTGCCAATTAATAATCATGATTGTCCAACTGTGAGATAAGTGTCTGTTGCTGTGCCTGGCAATCTCCTCTCTGATTGTTGGAATCTTGAAGATTCCTCGGTGAATAACCGATTTTCTGCAGTGAAATACCTTCGGAGCAATTTGGATTGGAACCACTAATGAATTTGTAGAATTGAGTTGGTAGCTTTAGTATAGTTTTATACAGAACAGTTTGTTACGTAAATTCAGCTTCACATCCAATTAATTTCTTTTGATTTTGATGAAGGATACTAGGTGAGACGCTTGTCAAGGGTCAGACCCAGATACTTTACAGTGATAATGCTTGGAATGACATCCCCGTTTATGACTATTGGAGGACGACATATAATGCGGTATAATGTGAGTGTGAAGTATATTCCACCTCTTCATCTATGTATTGCTAAATGAAGACTAGATGGTTCTGGAGGATGACTAAGGCTGCTAGCCAGTAGAACAGTGCCGTCAGCATACATAGCTACTGAGAGTTACTCATCCCTTAGATATGAAATATTTTGTAATTTAAGGGAAAATTGGAGAAATGTATCTCAATAACTAAGGTCTTGAAATCTACGAAAAAAAAACTAAGAAAAAAAATATAATTAATTATAAAAAAAAAGATCTTTAGATTAGATAAGGGAAAGGTGTGAGCTAGTCTACTCGTCACTGCGACCTCGGTAACAAAAGAGATAAGTTTTGTCTTAAGATTTCTAAATATATTTATTTTAACTTACAAAAATGCAATGAAATTTTATGTATATTTGCGAGTTTTTATGGGAAATAACCATTGTGTCATTTATACAATTTTTATACAATTATTCTCCAATTTATTTATTGTAAACTAGAAGACTTACAAATTTATTTATTTATTGTAAACTAGAAGACTTACAAATTTATTTATTTATTGTAAACTAGAAGACTTACAAATTTATTTATTTATTGTAAACTAGAAGACTTACAAATTTTTATTTATTTAAAATGACTGAAATTAACTGAAGTTTCTTTATGAAAGATGCAAGTATGTGAGTATATGTCTGTCTGTCTGAACGCGATCAACGCAAAAACTATTGAATGGATTTTCATACGGTTTTCACCAATAGACAGAGTGATTCATCAAGAAAGTTATAGGTGTATTATTTATTATGATTTTGCCGATATTGCATTAAACATGCAGATCATTTTCATCACTTTACAAAATCAAAGCAGTGAACTTTGTTAACCATATAACCAAAGAGTCGATAATGTCGTAGACAACAGAAATCAGTGTGATGTGGTGAAGCAGTTCTAATATTGAAACTGTTTAGAAATCTTTTGTTAAATGCTCCTGAAATATTTATGTATTTAATTAGAGACAAAACATTTCAATTTCAAATCTCCAAATACATGTTAACATGTTTTTTTTCGTATAAGTGGATTGAACGTTTTTATCGATGATCCAATAAACGCGCGTTATTATATTCTAAAAATATATTATGATTATGTATCTAATAAGATGAATGGGAAAATCCCCAATTATGTATTAAATAATAAAATACGAGTATTTGCTTCTTTATACATATTTCTATTTGGACTCAGTACTTTACTTCTCTGCTCATCCCCTGTGCTATCAAAACAAGGTTTAGAATACTTGATTCATACATTTTAAATCAACTTGACGATATAATAAGCTTGGAGGTCAGATGTATTCTGAGGCTTCTGAACTGTTCAGACAGAGAATAGGAAAAGTTGCCTTTGTGGCAACGATTGTTTGATGGTCTAAGTAATCTGTTCTTGAAAAAGACATCTCAAGCTAATCAGTATTTGCCAGTAGTAGGAAAAACATGTAATTAATTCAACTTAAATTCTTCAGAAACTTAGACGGGATAAATAAATATTACCAATCTTTAGAATTGGATACAATTTGTATCAATCAGAAATATCTTTGATTCAGAAGAAATCTAAGATTTTTAATTAAAATTTCGACAATGTAATATTCTATTAAATTTCCCTAATCTAACAATAAACATATGTATGACAAAAAATGTTATGAGATCGAAATTAAATATAGATTTCGTATTAAGGTTCTGTATTACGTGTATTACAATATTATTGTATATTTATTTTCTTACACAAAAATCAGGTGTTAACGAACTTTTGTATCAAGGCCATGTACAAAATATAATAGACTTTGGTTTGACTAGTAAAAGCACCTCGTCCCCCCAACACTCTCACCATTCATCTATCAACTTACAATACAAACATATTTCCATTTAAGGTAAAAACTAAACAAAATACACAAAAATATACAAAAATAAATACATAAACAAACAAACTCAAAAAAAAAAAAGAAGAAAATATCAAATCAACAATAAAATTCAGTTTATTGGCCCTTTCAGTTATTTTTTGGGTAAGAGAAGCTGAGCAGCATTACGAAAAGTGCAAAAAAACAAAAAATTTCTATCTAATAAAGAATTATTTATAGATTAAAGACGAAATATGTACTAAACGAATGAATCTTTTGCAAGTCATGCCAACTCACTCATTCAGAGAGTCAATAGTTGGTTTGTTGAGTGAGGGGATGTTATGGTCAGACGATAACAGATAGGCCAACTTATACTACGAGTATTACGACGACGACGACGACGATGAGCAACTAAGACTATTAGACAGAATTGTAGTCAGTCAAAAGTCGCCAGACTAATGCTAATTGGACGTCATAGTCAGGAAAAGATACTCGTGATTCTTGTGTTGTTTTTACATACATATAAGTACTACTATTTATTTGGTTTTGTTGTTGTTTGTTATTTCGTTTTAGTGACGTTAGTTTTATTTTCTTTCTTCTGCCCTTCCTTTCTTTCTTGCTTGCTTCATTTGTGTAAGTTGAATGAGTTTAAACAACTGAGAAAGAGAGAACAAGTGATTTACTTTTGCTATTCTTGTTTATAAGGTGAAATGCGTTTGTGTGGATTTGGTTAAAAGAAAGAAGGAAGAGCGGAATGCCTGAAAGAGGGGGATGAAGAGAAGGAGGCAAATGTGGTAGTGAGTTGTATACAAAATTGTAAAATGTTTGTTGGTAAATAAAAGCTCTGCCAGAGTACAAACAAAAAGCGCGCAAATTACAAAAGTCTAAGTGAGATTTTTGTTTTTGTGTTTTCAGACGGAGAAGGAAGCCCCATATGAAATGGGGAGAGAAAGAGAGACAGTGAGGACAGTAAGAGAGCATGTGCAAGTGTGCAAATGGGTAAGTAATAGGCCAGGCCAGCATGCATGTGCAAGCAAACGAGAAGGCAAGCAAACACTTGTTTGCACAAGAGAGCAAAGCGCAATACAAATCACAAATGAGCGATGTCGAATGAGTGATGATGAGAGATGATGATTGAAGAGAGCGTGCGTAGCGTGGGTGAGTAAGTTAACAACAACAACAAGAAATTGTTATATTTTAATGCAAAAACAAAAAAAAAAAAAAAAAATTAAAAGCTAAGAACAAAGATAATGTTAGTGAGTCTTTCTTCTAAATGGAATGGAATGTTCTACTACTCATGAGTAAGTAACTAAGTAGAAATGGGAAAGAAATTCGAGCTTATTGAATACGAAGAAAACAAAACTAAAGATGCTTAAGAACAATACTCGTACAAGGAAAGAGAATATGATGCTGAAGCAAAAAGGAAAGGGCATATGATGTTATGATAAAAAAATGGAAAAAGGATGTGAAAGATGATGAGGTTATGAAAGAAATGAAGAAAAACAATGCTACTGCTGCTGTTGCTAATGTTGTTGTTTGTTTACAACTAAGAAAGAAGAAGGACACAAAGTGCGTTCATTTGTCCATAGTACATAAACAAGTCCTTTTGTATATTTGTGGGTGAGCGAGTTAGTGAGTGTGGATATTTCTAACAAAATAACAAGAATCAACAATAATAGCAACAACAACAAGTGTTTGTAAGGAACTTAGCATGTGGTACATAGGGGTGATCAGGATATTTTACAATGAAATAAAGAAAGAAAGCATAAGCAAATACAAAAGCTACAAAAAAAAAAGGCTACAAAAAAGAATCAAGAACAAAAGATGCCAAGTTATTTTGTGTTGACCCGAAAAAACAGGCATTTCTTTGTAGTATCTTTCTGGCTTTATATTTGCATGTGTGTGTGTGTGTGTGTTTGTGTATGAGCTTACACCTACACATAGTAAAGTATAACTGAATGAATGAACTGAAAGTTGTATAAAAATAACAGCAGCAACAACAACAGAAGCAGCAGCAGCAACAACAACAAAATAACAAGAAAAACAAAGAAATGCTGTTGCAGCATAGCAACGCATCGTGTAACATCGTGTTGTGTTGCTTTGCTTCGTGTCGCGTTCGTTTTGTGTTGTTGCCTTCGCTGCTGTCTCAGTTGGCGCTGTTGGCGCTTTAACGTTGACGTCAACGCAACTGAAGGTCATTATACACATTTTTGCATTGTTTTTTCGTTTTGTTTTTGTTGCTTGTTTATTTTGTTGTTTGCTCTGCGTTTGTGTGTGTGTGTGAGAGTGTGCTTTTCTTATTTTTCTTTCGTGCTTTGTTACTATTGCTGCTGTTGTTGGCGTTGTTGTCATTGGTGTTTGTTGTTATTATTGTTGTTTGTTACAGTTACTTTTGTTTTTGTTCTTTATATCATCATTATTATTATTATTATCATTATTATTTCTGTTGTTATTGTTAGTTTTTTAATACTTTGTTGTGTGTGGACTTCGGTTACATTGGAATTGTGTAAACAGCGCCAATGACAACAACAACAATAAACTATGCAGTTGAAGATGTTGATGATGACGGAGATATGGATGATGGCAAAGAAGAGTAGAGCAAGAAGAAGCCTAAACAAATAAGTAAACAAAGTTTTTCTTATTTTTTTTTTATGTAGAGACAAATAAAGACAAATAAAGAAAATAACAAATAAAGGTGATGATGATGATGATGATGATGATAAAGAAGAAGAGACGGACAACAAAGTAATAACAACAACAAAAGCAAGTCAAACTAGAGTTTGTGTATTAACAGAAGTAGAAGCAGCAGCAACAACAACAACAACAAAATATCAATAGGAAAAAATAAGAACAAATAAATAACAAATTACAGTGAAATCTCTCTCTTGCATCTGATATCATTTAGCTATAAGAAAAGTGTCTACAATATAGAAAAATATGAATATGGTGGTGGGTGTAACAATAGGCCTAATCAAGGTCTCAGTGATGAGGAGACCATCCATCCCGTCCTTTCATTAATCTAATGATGGTGTTTTTGTAACAGATACATATTTCTTTAACTTCTTTGTACGAATATAACAAGATACATATATGTATGTACATATGTAAATATTTACTTAATATCTTAATAATGAAATACATAGGTCTTCTCATTGATCTTAATACAAATTGAATACTGACACCCATGGCATAAAATTTGTAATGTGAAACACAGCGTTTCACTGAAACCCTTTTGGTGTTGCCGAAAATTTTAATAAATCTCGTGACTCAAAGGTTGTAGCGCCAAGTATTGTATATATTCTGAAAATAGATGAGTGTCCGTTACCTGTGCGCTGACGTCATCAAGGAGCAAGGGGAGGACGAAAATGATTAAATCATGTTAGTTGGTAAGAAATCTTCCGATTTGGTAATTTTTTTTTTTTATATTCGTAATACGCCAATTAGGAGAATTTCTAGGAAATATTTGAAAAATTTGGTTGGTATTTTTGTATTAAAATCTTAATAAATAAATAAATAAAGCATACCCTTCAGGGATAACATTTTTATAAAAATATTAATAATAGCTTATGTTTCAAGCAAAGCTTTGTAACTTAAAGCAATTAGTTATTTTTGTTACCTGTGTCTAATACTTAGTTTCACAACCAAATTGTTTGGAATATTTTGTACACTAGAAAAATGAAATGAATCAGTTTAAGGTTCACCGGACAAACTATAAATAAATTATTATGTACCTTCATAAAAAAGGTAAGCTTAATTTCTGAGAGAAATGTTGCTATCCACCTCGATTTTTTTTTTTGTACATGTGTTCAATGACATATTTATGTAAAGGAAGAGAATTTCAGTGGTCAATCGCAAAAGATTTCTAACATTTAATGATGGCAGCGTTATAGTTATTTTTTTATTCATTTTCGATAATCTCTAGTTTTCTACCAATCGTTTTATTTAATCTGCTTAGCCCAAATGGTCTTTTAATAATCAGGGTTAGTGATATTGGATCCAATGTATGTTTATTTTGTAATGATTTTCTAATTATGTACAATAATTTTTAATTCAAATTAATTATTATGAGAAAATTCTCAGTTAACCCCCTTGTTGGACTGCCACCTTGCTGTTAAGGAGCTTGGCAAGAGATTAATGCCGGTGGTAACCTCGGCCATCGTTAGGGTCTTCCATTCCATTAAGTTCAAAGGCGAACACTTAGCTAAAGTCACATAAGAGCAATCAAAACTAATATGAATTATAATGGGCCATAAGGATTCTGAGTGATGTTGAGTAGCTTGTCTATCCAATTCTCTCCTAATTCCCTGTTTGACAGGGAAAATCTGCTTCACTAAGATCAACTATTCTTTGTGTATCTTTTATTAATCTACTTATTATATTAAGTCAGTGTTCACTGTATTCATTTATCTGCAACAAACAACGCAATTCGCCATGTAAATGCTAATGAAGATGATGACACTCATCATCATCACCAGATTTTTTATCTTTTACTCAATATTTTGTTTGTTGGATTAAAAAAAAAAAACATTAAACCACAAAAAATATTCAGAAAAAAAAAACAACTTAAATATGCAAAGTAACCAAGAAAAAGAAGAAGTAAAAATAAAAATAAAAACGCGCATAAATCAAAATGCAGAAGAAAAAATTCATTTTTTAATAAAATAAAAAAAAATAAAAAATTTGCGCGCAAACAACAAAACAACATCATCAACAACAACATCAACCAAAGAAGCAATGAACTTAATTAGTTGTTGTTGTTGCTGTTGTTGGTCTCTTTATGCATCTGATGTTGTTGTTATTGCTGTTCTTCTTCTTCTTTATTCCTTTTAATAAGCCAATAAGCAAGAAGAAGCAGAAGCGGCAACAATATTAACAGCAACAACAGGAACACAACAAGTTATCCAGAGTTTTTTAAACTTTTTCGATTGAAGAGAATTTTTTGTCCATCAGTTAAGAAAATATAATATGTACTTACCTCAAGGTTTATAGATTACGGAAGGGCGGTAGCCAGTCATTTAGCCAATGCGGTCTGAAGTACAGCTCCTTCGAGAGTCTACTATTCATAAAGAATTCTAAGATTTTTTTCGGAAAGAAGAGTGTAGGTTTTGTTGTTTCTAGGTAATGGTTGCCTAGATATCGAAATGTAGTCCAAATTAAGCCATCATATTGACATAGCAATTGCTCCACTCTTTCCTCTTCTTATCTCAAGGTAACTCTATCAAATAACTAGGCTTACATTTTGACCATAAGGCGTAAAAGACTTTTTCACACTTCCTTCATATTTTTGACATAGATTTCAATATATAAGTTTGTATATAGAAATGTATTTCAAAAATTTATGAGATATATTTAGAAATATGTCTTTAAGCTTTATATGTCAAATTTAATGCATCAATTTCGATCAATTCTGTAGGTAGTTTTTGATAAAATAAACGCTATATGTTACTTACAATATACTTTTCTATCAATCAATAATTAAATTTTGAATCCAATTAATGGCTTTTACGTGACACCCCCACAAGCAAACAAACAGTTCGACAAACTCTACGATTTTATTATTTTATTATATATCGAGTCAGTAGCAAGCACATCCAAGGCGGACATTTACATTTGAATACGAGGTATATGATAAGATCGGAAAGGATAGAACACAATAAGATAAAACTGACTGATAAAAGATGTCCTATTTGAATTGATCTTAGCTTCAGTGTCTTTACACTTACTGAGCCCCTTTACCGCGACAAGGTTGCAATCTAACAAGGGATTATATAGAGAATAATGTTAAAGAATATAATAGATGGACTCACTGGAGCTTAACTATTCCTAGAGAATGTTACAAAATTAGCTTGATATCTTAACAATACATTTATTGAAAAGAAAACGAAGCATTTTTAAAATTAATCAAATTATAATAAAAGTTTTTACTTAGTGATTTCATCACCCAAAAAATTTTTTATTGAAAAATATAAAATAAAATGTCTTAACTTATTGCGAAGCTTTGAGAAATCTTTGAAGCAGCATCAAGTGGTGCTGCCGCGGAGCATAGCTTGAGAAACTCTGAAGTAAAGAGCAACAACATAATTTTTTATTTTTGCATATCAAAGCGCAAGGGCCCCAAGTGTAAGACAAATGAGAGTGGAGTGAGAGCAAAAGCGATTGTGAGTGAGGTGGCGCCGCATGGTGAGTATGAATTGCATTTAAAAGAAGCCCAGAGCTTATCGTCTTTGATTGTGTGCTTATGCGTATGCGTATAGATGTGAGTTCTGTAACTCTTCTGTGATTGCGTGTGTGTGGGTGTGTGGTTGTATGTGTTTGTTTGTTTGTTTTTGTTAAGCACGCGACAGATATCAATGTCTTTCGTTTGCTTGAACTTTTCTTCTTATTCTTTGGTCGCATATTGGAATTTCTTCTTATTGTATTGTATGTAGTAGTTTGTTGTTGTCTGTTGTTATTATTATTTTTCTTTGTTGCGATTCAGTTTTTTCTTTTCTACTGCGTAGCTGCTAAATAACATAACAACCATTCCGCTTTGATTTCAAATTAAGCGAGACATACATTTTTAGCATACATATTTGGTAAATTTGCTGATGAGTATGTGATAGACATCATCATAGCTGACTGAGTTTGGTCACATGCTAGTATTACTCATATTCATTTGCTATTCTCTGTATGTAAAGAGTTTGATAGTCAATGTAGTCGTTGGGAAATATTTTACTTATATTATTTTAAATTTCGAACTTTGCGAGTCATTGGTGGACAACAATAAAGGAAGCAAAGTTTCGTCATATCCAAATATTAATAGACATGACAGTTTTCTTGACAGCATCATCATCAGCTACCGCATAGAGTCCCCTGAGTGATTGATTCTACGTTCCAGAATCAACCGACATCAGTCGATCAAGGACCACTCACAACTGCGTGGCTACAGCTTTACATGTTACAACAACCTTGCAGTTAAAACAACTCCATAGAGATCAAATATTCTGTTCATATGAAAGTATGATATGATTTATGATATTGTGCTGATCGTATATGATGAACAGCAGTCGATAAAATTGGACAAAAATATTGATAATATATGACTAGCTTCAGCGATATAATAACAAAAATTCCGCCTTGATTTCACATTACATAAATTTATTTTTCTCTTTCTATGCATTGCTTCATGCTGTCCCCTCTTCCAACGCCATCACCTTAAAATCATTGCCGCTGTGTTGTGCATTTTCATTCAATGAAGTCTGCATCATCCTACGCTTCTTAGTTTTCTTTTCTTTCATTATTTTTAGCGAGCATACATTTGTTGTTGTTGTTTTTGTAATGTGAATGCCAAAAGTCATCGAAGAAAGCAAAATAAAATAAAATAAATGAAAGAAAAGGAAAGGAAAAGAAAGCATAATGTTGTAATGAAAGAGAGAATGAATGAGTGAGTGAGTGAGTGAGTGATTAAGTGAAAGAGCGGTCAACCTGGAAGCGGAAGACGCCATTGCGCTTGTTGTTCTTCTCCATGTTGTTGTTGTTGTTGTTTGTTTGTTATTGTTTCTTTCAAGGTGGTCGTCGGTTTCTTCTTGTTGCTTTTTCTATGTGGTTTTCTTGTTATTCTCTATTAAAAATGAAAAACGTCCGCAAGTTTATGTTTAAGTATGTGTGTGTGTGTGTGTGTTTGTGTGTGTTGAACATTGATGGAGGACAAGCGGAAGTGACCATGTTTTGCTCTTTGTTTTATGCAATACTTTTTTTTTTAGTTTTTACTTTTGTATTTTCTCATTTTATGAACTACAAACTTGCATTTGTTTTTTGTTGCTTGTTTTTCTTGGCTTCTTTAGGAAAAATCTTTGATATTTTAGAAATGTTTTTAATTACAAGTTAATAATTATTATTTTAAGAAGCATACACAGGGAGAGATAGAGAGAGAGATTGTGAGTGAGAAATATATAGTTGAAAAATTTTATTTTTAAATTCGTCAAAAAATGATTCAAATTATTCACCCAAATTCCTAACGACACTCTCTGATGCTTGATTATAGAAAAAAAACAAAGGGTAGGGGGGATTAGGGTAATCAGATGGTGTGGTATTCCTAGTTGGTCCCAGGGGACTTCCTCAGCCTTTTAAATCAACCAGAAGAATCAGCGATCAAACAGAGCCAGGTTATTTTGTTAAACTCCCCAAATCATCAAAGAACTGCTTACTAAGAAGACTGGTTCTTCTACCAAGAAGAGCAGGACAGTCATGAAGGTCAGTCAGGTAAAGCACGAGCACCCTCACATTGAGGGCCTTCACAAAGCTAAACTTTTTTTTTTGCTCATCACTTTGAGTGCCTCCACAAACCTTTATTTGACCTTTTTTTTCTTGTTTTTTTTATCTCATCAGAAAAGTAAAGGACCTCCACTTTCTGCATGACCCCGGTACCCCCACACACCTAAATGCGGCCCTGATACAAGGGCAGTTACATAAGTCATTGACTCTTGAATTTCCCGCGTGGTATTTCCTTCTTTTTTCCCGATAAAAATATATATGTATATTTTTTAAAAAGTCACCGACTTATTTCAGTACCATAAAATTTCTATTGATGAGTGATGAGTATCAGCACCGATCCCAGCTCTTGATCAAGGTAAAGCGAGATTGTTTTTCGGCGCCTTTTGGTCGACACTTTCAGTTTCCGTAAATTCTACTTCAGTGCTTTTAACTCACCTTTGAGACCGCTCAACTCACTCTACTCGAGGGCCGGCGCTGATGAGTATGATGCCTTTGTAATTCTTAGAAAAGTTTGGGATCACATTACTACAATTTCAATTAATAATACGTAGATGAAACTCTTCATTCCTTCAAGACAAGACATGTGCACTATAACAGTTTGGTTCTATTTTTTTCCGACAATTTTATTAGACGTATTTGGTGCCATCCATATACATACATGTGTATTATGTTTCACCTTAACTGGAGGAGAGAGTGACATTGTGTAACATGGGGTGAAGGAGTTACAAGATTCGTGACGTCACATTACATTACAAAATCATGAAATTCATGGATGTTCCCTTATTTTTTCATTTGATTAAAAGAATTTCCCCTGAGAAAGTTGTTATACATACATATTTCACTAGGATCTGTTAAATTTTATACGATTTTTCTAAGAGGATGCTGAAGTGCTCATTAATATTCTCATTATTTTTTTATTAAGTAACACACTTGAAACTCTATGCATCCCAAGTTAAGTATGTTTTCTGTTGATTTTTGTCTGATTGAAGAAGATCATTTATTAAGAACTCCTTATTTTTATTAGATTTTCCTAGAGGATACTCAATCCTTCATCAATATTGCAATTGTTCCATCATTAAGTGACACTTGTACGAGTGTGTAGAAGTCTCATGATCCTATCTTTTGTATATTATAATATTATTAAGAACTCTTGATTCTGTTTTTCATTCTTTTGTTTTTTTGAAAAATTCCATTAAAAATTAGAACAAAAATGTGTTTTATTTCTTTGTGCGTTCAAATAATAAAATTAAACTTTTGCCATCAAAATTATTCATGATTTTGTGTTGCTTACAAATGAAATAAAAACAAAATTTTATTTTTTTAAGTTTTACCAGGTGATTCTCTATTGTTGTTGGTGTTTGAGTAAAGGCAAATGGTGAATTGGTGCGTTAGTTCTTTTTATTTGAGGTGAGGAAGATAAAAGGAAGTTAAAGTTGATTGAGCATTTTCCTGTTTTTCATACAAACACTCAAAGTAAATAGGTGAGGGGAAATAAAAAAAAAACACATAAATAAAAAAAAAACAAAAATTGTATATAAAATAAAAGAATTCGATTGTTGTTGTGTATTTGTTGTTGTTATTGTTCTTTCTCTTCTTCTTCATCATCATCATCAACAAATAAAAACAATACAAAATGGCGCATGTGCTCGACCAGCGAACGAACAACGAAGAATAACAGTAGCAGCAAACGGGTGAAGAAGAATAAAGAAAACACAAAGTTTTAGACCGTTAGACATTGAGACACACACACACACATAACAGTAAGAATAAGAAAGACAAACAGAGAGAGAGAGAGATAGATAGAGAGAGAAAGAGATAGAGTGATACGGACAGAGGCAGGCATAGAGTGTGGAAGATTGAATGAGAAATGCGAAAAAAAATTTCAGTTGTTGTACCATTTTGAATGAAATAAAATAAGGAAAAAGAAAAACTTTTTAAACAAACAAAAGCAAACAAACAACAACAACAACAGCAACAATAACGACAATTGAACTAATGAGCAAGCAACAACAACAACAACAATAACAACAACAACAGCAACAAAACAATCAAAACAAAAATAATAAATAGAATAAAAAAAATAAAAAAAAATAAAACAAAAATAATTACAACAAGGACAAATGTTTCTTTTCTAAACTTGGCGGATATCATTGAATATTTTGTACACTATTATGGTTAAACTAAAGAAGCAATAAAGTTAATTTTATCAATAAAAAAAAATAATGTAGGGTATCATTCAATTAAATTTAAGAAAGGATAGTGTAGACATGTTGTTCAATGTTATCCAAAAGCCTTACGATCTATTGTAATTTTTGGTTTGGACTACACCTAACTTTTGTTTTTGCTTTCGACCTTAGCGCCATGGGTGAACTTAACGACATTTTGTGCTCTCAACGACATAATTCTCACTTCGCTTACACTTACTGAGGCCTTTTAACATATCAAGATGCCAATCTAGCGATGGACTACTTTCAGTAAGATCAATCTATCTTCCTCCTCTAATTTGAATCAATCATTTTAATTCTCTGCTGGATTAAGTGCGTCAGGGTGGCCAGGACGGTAGATGGATATTGTTTAAAAATATACCAACATTGTAGCTATGAACTGAAATTAAGACTGTCGTGACACGGAATTATTTTGATGGGAAGCTTTTTCTGAGATTTTCTTGCTTTCTGTTCACCAACTCGTCTTGCAATTTCTTTAAAATTTTCTCAAGACTCAAGTTTTGAAAACTCTCTTCTAGAGATTTAGAGATGATTCTTCAAAATAATATCTACATTCAGGAGAAGTTGTTTATAGAAAGGACATACTTTTCATTCTTATTATACCAAATGTATATTTGCCCAAAATCTTTATTTAATATTAATTGTTTATATGAATATTCTTTGATGCAATTTTGATGAATAAATAAACATTAAAGAATAGATCACCTCCCACCCATCTCTTGAAAATCTCATAATGATAAACAAATTCCTTAAATCAGCCAAAATTAATCATCTTTTATTGATCTAAGATTCAAATTTAACTCTTATAAGATACTTATGCATATATCATATAAAATCTAATATACTTTAAAATTAACTAAGATACAAAAAGCATCCCAAATGTAAAATCAGACGAAAGGTCCAGAAGATATTTCTGACCGCAATGTAAAAGTTCAAGTCTTAATATTTGAACATATTAAATTATTGATCTATGCCAAATTTGTATGACAATGAAACATAGACAGAAAAATTGTTGAACAATTTTAGATAATTTTTTGCATTTCTTTTGTATCTTGTGCAGTGCAAAAACGAAAACTTAAATGCTTTAATTTACGCAATTCTAATCGCTCATTGACGCTTGTTAAGTGTAAAAGAGATGACATGATAAGAATGAATATAGAAAAGAGAGACAACACTAATAAATAATAAAAAATCAAGAAACAAAACAAAATATGTCATATGAATAATTTCAGTTCCATCGAAAATTACATACCTTTTTACATTATAGCAAAGGGAATTTATGACATAGATGCATATGTAGAAACACGTTAAGCAGTTTCTATGACACCTATAATATAATATTGTTCCTATCATGCCTATATTTTGGATGCATAAGTTACTTAAAACAATAATTCAATAATTTTCTTAACAAAAACTAAAAGAAATTCGATAATATTCCATAGGATTATATGATAACCATGTTGTCGCTCCTGGCAGGCATTGTCCTGCCTATCCTGTCTTTAAACATCTCACTTACGGACCTCACTTATTTCGATTTTTATTAGATTTTTCAACTGTTCCTTTGGGGTTTTTCGTATCCCTAAACCTTCCTCATGAATCATTCCATCGATTAGTAAAAATCATATGAAAATCCGTTTGGTTGTTATTGAGTTCAAAGCGTACAAACATACAGAGATTTCCGGCGAGGGAACTTTGTTTTATAATATACAGATGATATTGTGTTACTCTTTCAAGTTATGTGTATTATTTTAAGAAGGGATTGATTTCCCTTACAGGTTCGATTGATTTCCCTTACAGGTTCGATTGATTTCCCTTTCAGGTTAAATTGATCTCTATATGCAAAAAATCTGAGATATAAATTTAAGATAGACGAATGTATAAATAGGTTATGGTCAATATATGTATAAGTACTATGAGAGGTTTCCGATTCCCAGTTCTATATGTTAAATTAAGATATATATTTTTGTTTAAGAAATTTCAAAGTTATAACTTGAAAGGCATTCAAAAATCTGAACGATATATTAGTTTTTGTCATTTTCTGGACGAAAGTTGTGTCTTGTGCTGTACGCGTTTCATGCCATAAATGAAACACTTAAACATGCGTTACATGGCTGTCCTAGGCGGACATGAAAATCCCAACTCTCATCATCTTGAGAACATTGACGTTGACGGCTAGCGTTTGATTCGCATTGCTAAGGAAATCAACGGAAAGAGCATTAATGGCCTTAATCATTGGAATCTGCAGGTCTCGGTAGATAAGCGAGTTCCGGACAAGCCACTGCGCCCCTACAATCTTCCGCAGTAGCTTGGACTGAAACCTCTGGAGAATTTCCAGGTTTGAGTTAGATGCAGTGCCCCCATGCTGTATACCATAAGTCCATACCAGTTTCAGTATGGCCTTGTACAGTAGTAGCTTATTTCGCAGGTTGAGCTTCGAGTCTGACCTGAAGAGCCAACTCATTCTTTGAAGCTTCAGGTTCAACTGCCTTTGTTTAGTCATAATGTGGGATTGCCAGGAGAGACGCCTGTCTAGTGTCAGTCCCAGGTACTTTACAGTGGAGCTTCTTGGAATAGCGTCACCGTTGATGAAAACTGCAAGGCCTGTCGAGCGGTTCAGGGTGAATGTAACATGCGTTGACTTCTCTGCATTTATGTAGATGTTCCACTTCTTCAGCCAAGGCCCCATGAGGCCCAATTGGTCTTGCTGGAGAGCTGAGGCTACAGCCGGGTCACTGTCACTCACCAACAGAGCAGTGTCATCCGCATATGTCGGCCTTGGGAGTTTCTCATCTCTTAAGATTGGGAGGTCAGATGTGTAGAGCGTGTATAGGATGGGATGCCTTGAGGTCCTTCCGTTAGCATTCTATTTATATCGGACTCCTGATCTTCGCTTCTGACATAGAAGGTCTTTTTGTGAAGAAACGATTTTAGTATCAGGAAAAATGGAGCTGGCAGCAATTTCTTTAGCTTAAGCAGGATGCCGGGATGCCAGACTCTGTCAAACGCTTGTCGAACATCAAGGTGACGGCGGTTTTGGATTATTTCCATGAATTAAAACTTAGGATCAACAAATATTCTTTCTATACTTAGATAAATTTGATTAAAACATACCTATTATGTTTATATACAACATTAGAGAGATAGAAACTGATGATTAGAAGGATGAGTTAGAATCAATCAATAAATATTTCTCTTCATTGAGTCTCCGTTGGAGACTCTCCGATTAAAATTACTAGGTGTTACAAAGATCATCACAATGTAAATAATAATATCAATTGTATCAATTCTTGGGTGAATATGGTAGCATAAATAATATAAATAACAACAAATTTTTGTTTAAATAGAGTTCACTCATTTATACAGACATACAAATGTAGTACTAAGTGTATCTTAGTATCTATGAGGAACAGTTAAATTGTAGTATACAATATATATAAATGTATAAAAAGTTGTTGCCTTCAACTAACTAACTGTAAGCCGCCATAGTTGTTTGGGTTTGTGTGTTTCTTTGTATTTATGTAGGCATGTGTGTGTGTGTGTGTTTCGTATCTATGTAACTGCAAATTTGTCTGTTTGTTTGTTTGTTTCAGTGTGCGTGTGTTTCTGTGTCTGTGTGTGTGTGTGTGTGTGTGTGTGTGTGTGTGTGTTTCGTATCTATGTAACTGCAAATTGGTCTGTTTGTTTGTTTGTTTCAGTGTGCGTGTGTTTCTGTGTCTGTGTGTGTGTGTGTGTGTGTGTGTGTGTGTGTGTGAGTTTGTAGGAAGTTTGTTGAGAACATTTGCAAATGTTTGTTTTACGAACGCTTCGTTTCATTTGTTTCTCTACTTCTACAACTTCTGCTGCATCACCTCCTTCTTCATCTTCTTCTTCTTCTCTACCACCTTGTTTATGTTCTTCCTCATTCTTCTGTTGCTTTTTTTATTTTTTTATTTTATTTTCTTGTTGATTTTGTTGTTTGGCTTTAGGTTTGTTCTTGTTGTTGTTGGTTCGTTGGTTTTATTCGCTCGTTTGTTTGTTTGTTCACTCATTCATTCCTTCCTCCCTTCATTTACTCATTCATTCATTCATTTATATCATTTCGATTCCCTTTCGCTTGAATTTGTTGTATGTTTTGCTATACTTTGCCTGCCTGTTTGCCTGATGATTCTATTGTTGTTGTAATTGTTGTTTATTTTATTTGTTTTATTTGGTTTTTGTTTATTTTGTTTGATTTACGTTTTGTGCTTGTCTTTATTTTTCTTGACTAAAGTTTTAACCAAGCACTCACCACCCTCTTCTCCACACTCTCCCAAGACTTTATTTCAACCAAAAATAAAAAAAAAAAATAGAACTCTTCTTAAAACATTCTACTTACTATACACTCTACTTTAGTAGAGGAAGAATCCTAAGCACCCGTACCTCTCCCTTCCCTTAGGCAAAACCATTATTGGGGGAGGGGGAGGGGGAGGGGAAGGTGTTGTACAAAACAGGGAAGCAATGTTTCTTGTTGTTTTACTAGAAGTAAATGTAGAAAATATTTACAATTTATTTCTATTTCTATTTTTTTTTTTTTGTGTTTTGTTTGTTTGTTTCCATTTGTATGTTGAGAAGAGAAGTGAAGTGAAGTGAAGTGAGGAGAAGTGAAGGAAAGACAACAACTAAGAAGTAAAAGATTTGACTTGACTTGGTATTGGGTTTTTGGTATTGGAATTGGCAGAAGTTATTTTATTGTAATACTTACTTCTTCTTCTCATTGTTGTTGTTGTACTTCTTCTTGTTGTTTATTTAAAAACAAAATGTGTACAGTTGAGACTAAAGTTTGAAGTCATCTTCCTTATTTTTCTTTTAGAAAGACAACGCCTTAAATTACAATAGTTAAAATGTATTCTTCAGATCTATGGTATTACGAGATGTGATTAAAAGAAATAATCAGTCGAATGACTCTTCTTTATCTTTATAAAGTTTTTTTTCTCCATTATTGGAAATAATGCTGGACTTGTTCTTCTTTGAGCTCCTTCTTTAGGCTCTGTTTTGCGAATCACAGCAAGAAGTAGAGTTACAAGCTGATGGGGGAGTATGTGTCTACTGTGTGTCGGAACTGAAATGGAATCACAATTCTAATACAAGATTCCAGGAGAGAAATAAATGCAAGCTGAGTCAAGACGAGCTTCCATTTTACACAAATGGAAGTGGATACTGGTGCAGGAATATTTTCAGAGGAGCTAATAGCTCCACTATCATATCGTCTACAAACACAGAGATTTTTTAGGCAGAGATAAGCAAAGTTGATAAACACTATGGGGGAGACCCCAGGAAGCATATCGATTTATATTGATAGCCATGCTGCTAATAAGACTCTGCCATTAAGAGCAAAACTATCTGCAGCACTGTGGCGGCTATAGGCAGCAGTCAATTACGCTTATCTGAGTGCCTGGCCATTTTGGTCTTATAGGAAACGAGATGGCAGGAGAATGTTCTAGAAGAAGATGGGCATTGTCTATTTCTCCAGCAATTGCTGATATTCATAAACATCCTCAAGACATCCTTTTAAAATTGGAAGGGGATACCAAGGGGCTAACAGACATGAAGATGTTAAACGAACTAGTCTTCTCGGGAACTGTCCCATCATCTGATTACCCTGATCTCCCCATCCCTCCCACATCCCACCTCCTTTCTTTTCTATCTATAATCAGGTATCACAATGGGCTGTAAGGCTTCTAGATAAACTCATAAGCTGCCTATGCAACTTAACCTACTCTCACAGCATCAAAAGTCTGAATTCTTGTTCCGAAATTGTGGAACAGATTAATATCACATGGCATCAGATCAGAGGAGTTAGACCAATGGTCCAATACTGAAACGTTTTGCAAGAGAATTTTATGAGAGAATCAATGCTTTGTCATTATATCGCAACAATGATTTGTCCATATTTGCATCGAATGGACGAGAACCTCTATATATTGATTATAATGTTTATTAATAGTTTGACCTTCAAGAAACCAGTCCAGTTAAATAATCTTATGAAATCTAAAATAAAAACCATCAAAATTAAAATTAGAATATTTTTTTTTTGGAATTCGGCATCTTGAATTGACCTTCAGTTTCTGAATCATGTTATCAGTCTTTTCATGAACTTTGGGTATCTTGTAATATTCTTCAGTGTCAGTACATAATACTTTCTATTTCAAGAATTTTATGCTCAATGACTTTTTGCAGGTTAATATTGATGCTTAGATCGCATCAGAACACCGAACTGTTTCATATACTTACATCATGTCATCGGCTACCCTGGAAGTTCCTAAACTATGGGATAAATACTATAATCATTGTCACATACTTTTGAGATAAATTTCAGTTGTGGTTTTTCCAAATTTCATATGAAATACTATGATAATTCATTCATTATCATCATCATCATCTTTGATTATGCATTACTTCATCAAAATGATCTTAGGGGCCTTTCACATATTACGTCACACGTTACGGGTGGGGGTTTCAATAAAGTTTGGGCACCAGTGACAGTGAGGGGAAGGGTCACAAGCTTTGTAACGTCACATGTTAAAATCTAAAATATTAAAAATCTTTCAATAAAAAACTTAATAATATTACCAACTCAATCTTTAGGCCTTGTGACCCAGGCATATAGAAACTCTAAGGGACATAAATATAAGAGAAATTTAAGTAACACTATATTATTGATTTTCACTGCAAAATATGTGACGTCATACTAGGGGGGAGGGGGTGTCAGAAAAGTGAAGGGAGGGAGGTGTGTAAAAATCATTAATTCATGTGACGTACTAAGTGGATCTTAGGATCTTAGATCTTAAAGGAAGATCAGTCTTTTCACAGTCAGAGTTGAGATGATATTCGAAGGTTTTATGGTTCGCAATTCTTTTCTCATTTTATTTTTTAGCCAATTTTCTCCTCTCCATTGATCATTTCCTATTGAGAGAATTTCAATTCATTAAAAAAAATAGAAAAGAAAATTACAAATCTAAGGAGGCTTTTCATTCCATTTTACTTTTTATGTTTTGTTTTTTATCGTACAAGTTTAATGTAAGTTACAATAAAATCTACAATAGAAAATTTTTCAAAAATAAACTATTATGGCTCATTTACCAAAATCACATCGTGATTGGTCTCGTGCTGTGGCTGTAAGGCCAAGGGATACCCTAACCACAACAGCAACGAAAACACGAAAGGAGTCAAAGTTTGTACCATCCTATGAATGTGATGTAAGTAAATGTCAATCACTCTATTCTTTATTTAAGAAATATTTAAAAATGCAATACATATTTTGTATTATAGGATTTCGAACCAATTAATTGGATTATTGGTATGGAATATTCACGCATGTGGCACAGAGAACTTAAAGAGTTTGCTTCGAAACGTGCAAAGGCTGTCAAACCAAAAAAAATCAGTAATGATTTTAACTGGTGGCTTAAGAAGAGGCGTACGCATCGTTGCTTCTGTCGTATTGTAACGTAAAATCCCTAAAAACGTGTCCTTGCAATGAAAGCAGAAGACAACAACAATAAAAAGTTGGCTGGGTGATGAAGTAACAAAGAATGATGGAGTATCGAAAATTGAGTAACAAACAAATATTTCCTTATTTCGAATTATAAATATATTTCAAAATTAATTCATAGTATTTATCCACACACAAAGACAATAATTTAGATGAAAAACTTCCCTTAAATAAGAAATACAATAGAAAGATTTATACAAATTCAAAATTAATTGTTTTTTATTTTTCTTTTTCATTGAAAGAAGCTTAAAAAGTTTTTCATTGCCAAATTCTATGATGGTTTTGTTTTAAACTAAAAGCAAAAGCTTTTTCTTTGTTGAAAAGCTTTCCGGGTGGTTGATTTTGTTACAATGGTAAGATGAAGGTGAAGTAGAAGTAAAACGACACACAGTTTTAGAAGCAGTGGAAAATTAAATTTACTCTGCTACCAGAACGAGATGGAAATCATTCTCTCTCCTTCTCGTAGCTGAGTGAAAAGCAAGAGACAACATGATTTGTAGACAATTTAGTTAACATTTTCTATGAAACCCTTGACTTAAACCAATTTACCATTTGCTTACACCTTTATTGTTTAGAATTTAAGAATTTAAAGTTTAAAAATATTCAATAATTATTGTGTAATTGTGTATATTGTAATGATCATTAAATTTGTTTGTTGTAATGAAAAGTAACAAGAACGAAGACGAATGAAAAGGACAAAAGAGAAAAAAAGGAGGGGAATAATATGGAATAATATTTCCTTAAGTTTCAATGGCTACTAATTCTAAGTATAACTAAATCCACCACCGAATCTATCATTCACAATTTGTTATAGTTCTTTTTATTTATTAAAAAACAACAAATATGAGTTTTAAAGGAAATTGAATGGGGTCTACCTGATCCAGTAATTGAAGAACTATTTATATGGTCGAGTACAAAAACTGAAAGTGATTATGCAAACATCGTTAAAGAGATTCTTCTCTTTATATACTTTATGGGGTCTCCGACTCATGGTTTTGATGGAATATTTCTTCGTAGATTTTTACCACTGCTAAACAAAGGTAGAGTCAATCCCTCACATCAATTTCGATTTCTTAAGAGTCACGGGGACACCCGAGCAATGTCATAGAATTATTGAAGTCATCCTTAAGGTATTTTAAAATAAGCAGTACTATGCTGGAGTCTTTCTTGACGTTAAGCGAGCCTTGCAGGGTAACTGGTATGTAGAGCTGATCTTCAAAATCAAGAAATTGAGTCATCGCCACTTTCTATTTAATGTTAGAGTTTTCAGAGTCATCGTCACTTTTATGTGAATATATGAAACGGGCAGTCATGACTTGTCCTGAATTCAATATTCACCTCATCATTAACGTCAACAACTTACTAATATACAGGCAACAGCTGCTACTAGAACCGAGGCGTCGGCCATAGTGACAGAAAATATTTTGGAGTAATGCTTCTGTAAGTGGAACAATGGAGTCAACACAGAGAAATCTAAATCCGATAAATTCACATTTAGAAGTGGCATGCCCCACAATTTCACTAAACGTGACTGCCTTACCATCCTGTGGCAGCATAAAATATTTAGGATTAGGCGTGCAAACCATATAACAATAAAGGGAAAACATCCATCTCGCCAAATGAAGAAAATATATTGACTGCTCCACCGTCAGTTCAAGCTGAGTTTGAAAATTAAATTTGTGTGTACAAAACAAATCTTAGACTATCGCATTCAGTAATTCCACTAAAGAAATTCTACAATGGTTCCGGTCTCTCAAACTCGTCAAATAGCAGTCGTCACATCATGGTACATGCGGAACTCTACTCTTCATAGAACATTAAAATTAAGCTGATCAAAGAAGTTAAATTTATAAGTATTGCTAATAAAAAGAAGCGTTTGGAGTTTGAAAATAAATATGTAAACAGGCAACAATCCTTTTGGGATAAAGTTTTATTTTTTAATGAGAGTAAGTACTGCATTTTCGGAATAAAAGGAAAGCAACTTGTGTGGAGATAAAGTGGAACAGCTCTTTTTGGTCGCGGAATTATTATATGGGGAAGTATGGCGGCTTACGGCGGTGGGAAATTCACCTTCATCGATTCTATTAGGGACCATAAGGGCGATATATATAAGTATTTTAACAGAAAATGTAATTGGAAATATTATACGATATATATTTCCAGCAGGACAATGATCCAAAGTATACTACTCAAAATATTAAGCCCTAGTTGCTGTATAATATAAAAAAAAAAAAAAAAAAACATATGTGCCACCCACCCCAGCCACCAGACTAAGGTCCTCCCTATGAATATCTATGTGTTATGTTGGATTGCCGAATCTAGAAGCATATCATAACATCCAAAAGTATACTCCTTCAGAAATTTTTAAAGAAATGTTGTATGACACTAAAAAAATTGGCTAATTCAATGTCAAATGTCTAATTGGGATCCTTAAATGTAAGAGTTACGCAACCAAATAAAATAATTAAAAATACTAGTAATAAAGAATGATGATTCAAATTTAATTAAAAAAAAAAAAAAAAATAAATCGATATCTAACCATCTATTTCTATGTATGGGGCTTATGGACTCCAAAACATCTTTATTGATTTTGATGAAATTTTCAGAGAAACTCTAGCATAGTCTGCGGAATGTTTGGTGCGGATCGGATCACAGGAATAAGAAGAAAATTTGGATAGAAACCTTAGAGACATATTTTCAATGACGACTTTGATGAAATTTTGCCGAGGAGTAGCGAAGCACTCCGGGATTGCTAGTTTCTTATATTTACTGTTTAGTGCACAATCAAAACTGAAATTATAACTTTGTTTGCTTGTACATAGACTTATGCAACCGATTATATATTACACTTATTGTCAAGTGAAAGGTTTAGAAAGAATAGAACAAGATTTTCATGGACAAAAATGAGACACATAGATTAATATGGGTTGCGGTTTGTACGAGATTAAAATGTTTTCAATTGTACTAACAACATAAGTTTAAGAAATATTGCAATAGATAAAAATTGCATAGAACAACATTGTTTCATTGTTTTTATATAATATTTAATACCAGCAGTCTTATTATCATCTATAATACATAATATAATAATATTTATACATATATGTAATTCTAAATGTAGTACAGAGTAGTGTTCCGTATGATTGATTAGATTATAATTCAAATTGTTTTACTGCAACATAATCATATCCAGCGATGTCTTCTTTCGGGTTCGTTTCGATCCGAAACAAATGGGATTCCATTGGTATTGGATTTGTTCTGCTCGAAGTCCTTATCAGCAGCCAATAAAGCGAATCAAAAGCAATAGAATCATTAAATCATTATTTTTCTACTTGTCTTGACTCGATCATTTGATATTTCTAGTGTATTATTTTATATGTTTACAGAGTTGACTAATTGGCTTGATCAGTTCGTAATTAAAAAGTTTTCAAATGTGCTTCCCGTTGTTCGTTTAAATATTTCTAGTGTATTATTCTTATGTTAATAGTGTTGCTTCCCGTTGTTTGTTTGTTTTTTGACCAATTGGCTTGATTAGTTTGTAAATGAAAAGTTTTCAGATTTGCTTCTCGTTGTTTGTTTAAATATTTCTAGTGTATTATTCTTATGTTAACAATGTTGCTCCCCGTTGTTGGTTTGTTTTTTGAGTTTGTAATTAAAAAGTCTTCAGATGTGCTTCCCGTTGTTCGTTTAAATATTTCTAGTGTATTATTCTTATGTTAACAGTGTTGCTTCCCCTTGTTTGTTTGTTTTTTGATCAATTGGTTTGATCAGTTTGTAATTGAAAAGTGCTTCCCGTTGTTCGTTTAAATATTTCTAGTGTATTATTCTTATGTTAATAGTGTTGCCTCACGTTGTTTGTTTTTTGTTTTTTGACCATTTTTTTGATCAGTTTATAATTGAATAGTTTTCAGATTTGCTTCTCGTTGTTTGTTTAAATATTTCTAGTGTATTATTCTTATGTTAACAGTGTTGCTTCCCGTTGTTGGTTTGGTTTTTGACCAATTGGCTTGATCAGTTTGTAATTGAAAAGTTTTCAGATTTGCTTCTCGTTGTTTGTTTAAATATTTCTAGTGTATTATTCTTATGTTAAAAGTGTTGCTTCACGTTGTTTGTTTTTTGTTTTTTGACCATTTTTTTGATCAGTATTGAATAGTTTTCAGATTTGCTTCCTGTTGTCCGTTTGATTTAGAATTATTTTCAGTTATGCTTCCCCTTGTTTCTTTGTTTTATACCAATTCTCTTCATCGGAGTGTTAGCGAACTGTTTCCAGTTTTGTGTCTTGTTGTTTGTTTCAGATGTGTTGCCAGTGTAATAATGATTAAATTTAATTAGTTTTTTTTTTTGTTGTTAATTTATGATATTTTGATATCTTAAAGTGAGAATTCATGCACTTTATCAGAATCAAAGAAAGGTTGAAAATCATAATGTACCTAAAGCAAAAATAAAATTAAAACTAAAAATATAATAATATTTAAAAAATTAAATTTAACTGTTACTTACTTCGTCAACATCCATGTTGTAAACAATTTTTAATTGAATAGCAACTTGTGGATCAAAGATCATTAGATTCCGTTGCATTAGATCACGTATCGACTTCAACTTGTTGAAAGTTTTTCCATCTGTGGAAATTTCGATCGTGTTGAAAAATTCATGGTTATACCAAGATAATTGTAAACAGTTTATATAAAACGGTTGAAACAAAGAAAGTGTGCAAACATTTTTTTCATATTTGGTTTTAAATTCAAAGGTACTTTTCATACGACGATGCTTATGAAGGAGATTCTTATCAACAGCAACAATTCCATTAACCACTTTAGGTAAAGGCATTTTCTCTCTTCCAATATATAAGCCGAGATAAGGAGGAAACTGAAATTAAAGAAGGAAATCATTGAAATTGAAATTTTCTGATATTTCTATATAGTTTCAAGGTTGATATTTAGCTACTTCGTATGAACTCCGTATGAAAGATCTAATCGAAAGTTTTGGTATGTAATCCATAATACTATAAAATGTGCACATATCAGCAGTCATGAGGCATGTAATCTCCTCTCGAATGGTTTGGCCACATACCAATAAACCAGAATACATTCATAGAAAAGTTCCACTGCTCCGCAATAATAAAATTCAGACGGGTCTTGCTTTCGGAGAAAGCCAAGTTAGTAATCTACCCGCATCTGGGTAATAACCACAGCCACCACAATAATCCCATAAGGGGCCGCACCCGCTGGCCAGGACAGAACTAGTTCTGAGGGCTCCTGGACCACAGCCTCTGGTCAGACTTCATACCCAAGAGTATACCAAATTGAAGTCCAAACAGTTCCTGAATTAGTGTCCCAGTTTCAACCACAAACATTACCAATCTGCTCGGGTTAGTAACGCAGAATTGTTCTCAGTTATACCTCCTTTCCTGGAAATCCAAATTATAGATTACATCCCGTATAACTAATATAATAAGAGAAATACGAGTAAATAATCTATCTTTTTACATAACAGGTTTAAGCACAGCACAGGTGGCTTATATAAAACTCCAAAATTCCCAGAAGAGGAAAGTTCTTGTAAGTGACAAAATAAATTACACTGGAAATCAATCTTTCAAAAATCATTAAAGAGCTTTAAAAATGGTGGTCTGAGTATTTAGTTTTTGTGGTTCAGAGTAGTACTGATTTCTGATACTACTATGATAAAATTTTATTACACATTTATTATATTATTATTTCTTTATATTATAATGGAGAAAGCAATGTTGCCATAAGTTAAAGAATGTATGCTTTTGCTTTACTAAGCTGACCAAGTCAGTTATTGGTTTTGAATCCGATCAAAAAACTATGGGGAGTATTGATTTGTTTAACGTGATCACTTATAAACTTCAATCAACGTCTCCGTATGTATCAAAAGCGAGTCTGTAGTTGAGGTCTATCTTAAAACATTCTCTATGGGGAGTGTGTGTTAATGTAAAGGTTAGATAAGAAATTGTTTCAAAATGGATAAACTCAAAAACTACTTAACTAATTTTAAAAATTCCTTCACTACATTATCAGTGAGTAACATGGGCTTCATTTTATTTAAAAAAAAATTAGATATTCCTGCGAAAGTTACAATAATGTATCCCATCCGTCTGTCCGTCTGTATGTTTGCAAACTAGGCCCTCAGTTTTTCAGCTAGAGAGCCTTCGTTTTACCATACGCAATACATTTGTCGGAATTAACTGAATCGGACGAAACCCAGATCCAAAATATTGTTCTTTGTTTTTTTGTACTATCGACTTTAAATGTGGGCAATATCCACCAACTATATAAATTTCAAGACCCTCGGAACAATAGAAGGGAGTCCTCCCATACAAACTTAGATTCAAATTCATCTCCTTATTAGAATTTTTGTTTTGTTTTGTATACTATTGACATTAAATTTTGGACACTATAAGATTCTAATGCATATCCACCAACTATATAAATTTCAAGATCCTCGGACCACTAGGAGGAGTACCTCCCATACAAACCCAGATCCAAATTCATCTTCTTATTAGAAAAACTGTTTTGCTTTTTTTACAATGGAACTGAAATTTGGACACTATAAGTATCTAATCCATATCCACCAGCTACGTAAATTTAAAGACCCTTGGACCATTAGGAGTGGTACCTCCCATACAAATCATGAACTTGGAACAATAATCAGAAGATATAACAAGTGAGGCATAGCCAAAGTTAATCTTCTTTTTATTGGTTACTAAAAACCTGCCCCCGGCTTAGCACGGGTAACAGAGAATTTTTTTTCTGTCGTAGCAGAAAACAGTCGCATAGACTTGCAGAAACTGAACACTTGCTGCTGCTTTGCCGAAAGCAACAGCAAAGCAAAATCAAAAATTATAAAACGACGACTGTGATAATTTTTTGCTGTTGCTTCAAAGAACATCATTTACAGAAAGAAGAAGAAGAAGAACGCAATACTGTTGTATGCACTCAGAGAGGAAAAGTATATTTTGAGACAAATAAACAAAAAGTTAAAAAAATCTCACAGACGACATCTTCAACAATTATTGTCAATATTTCATCCAATTTCAGCAAAACCTTTATAAAATATATGCACCTAAACTTTCCTCATGTATCACTCCGTCTATTGGTGAAAACCGTAAGAAAATCTGTTTGTTAGTTTTTGAGATAATCGCGTTCAGACATACAGACAGACAGATGGGAGACTTTGGTTTATAATATATAAGGATGTATCATAATAAGGAAGGATGAAAGGATGTAATAAAATGAAAATAAAATTGATTTTACTTACTGTTGACTTATTGCCATAGTAAACTGGTTTCAAATAAAGGAATTGCGCAAATATTGGATTGAAATACAATATTTGTTGCTTGTGACATATAAATTTGCTATAGTCAATCACACGAGTCCAATTCTTTCGATCAGTAGATACTTCGATGTAATAAGATAATTCATCGTAATAGTACATTTCAATATAATTGATTTTTTGTGATGTTGACAATTTGAACATCATTGGTTTACGAATTGTTTCCAAATTTGGTTTATTATATTCATTCAATTCGCATCCATAGCATTTCATTTGCAAACGATGTCTTGCACCATTTCTAAATGGCAGATGAGAGCTAATTTGAATTATCTTAATGATTGTTCTTAGTTTATAATTTGAAATTAGTTTTGATGGTTTTACAATATTTTGCAATTCCTCTATTTGCATTAAAGAAAATCGTACATATTCAAGTACAAACTATTGAAATAAAATTAAAATGAAAATAGGTATATTTTTGAGTATAATGTATATAATGTAGATACGCACCTTAACATCTTTTATAGTTTCATCTTCGCTCCAAATTATGATCGCTTTAAATATGTCAACTTCATTGTCGGGTGCAAAACTGTTACGGCAAATTATTTCCGTTAAAAGTTCCTGAAAACATTCATATTCGTAAATGGTAGTTAAATCATAGAAGCAAATTAATTAAACTAAATAAACTCACTTTTGACAAACTCTTAAACGAATCATGTTGCAATAAGGCATCTGCATATGCATCTATGAAATCAAAACATTTCTTCGTAAACTCATTGAAACCGTAAAATTGAGAGGTTTCCGTAAAGAGATATACATTATTGAAATTCATTCGTTTACGAAGAAATCTAACAAGATAAAATCGAATATCATTACAGCCAAATTCGTCGGCCATAATCAGGGTGTCCAGAAGCAGATCGTCATTACGACCTTTTACACTAATGCTACCCTTAGTTAGATATTCCATTATAATTTTAAATGGTTCAACCTTGACATCTAGTTTGATTTCATTCTTATATGATTCCGCGAATCCGCCATTTAGCATTCCACGAAAATATTCAGATCGAAAAGCGACAACTTGGCGATCTACCTTAATACGTTGATTCTCAATTATAAATGTAACAAAGTCATCAAGGGGAACTTTCATCGCCATATCACCTTTAAAAATATTTTGTATATAAATTTTAAAATATTTTCTAAAAAAGAATTTACACATAATATGAAAATATTCTAACCAAATTGTTTAATGATTTCGTGTTCAATGAGATAATTTAGTTGCTCCGAATCCGTCTGCTCTAATGTAAAATAATCAAAATCCATTTCAAATTCTTTAAATTTTTTGGAAAAAAGTTTTCACAGTTGTAGTTTATTTTTTGACTAATAGATGGCAAACCTATTACTTATAAAAAAAAAAAAAATATTGTGAATTAGACATGTATTTGTGTATATTTGGTTGTTTGAAAAAACATTGCAAATATTCATGAATATTCGATGATCTTCTGACATCTTTTCTTTAGAATCTAATGCTGGGCCGCATGAACGTGTAGTATAAAACGCAACTGGGGCTGCGCTCACATTTAACTTGAGCCGCGGGTTGGACAGCCCTGGATCATACGATCATACATGCGGAAACACAGTCGCCCATCTCGACACAGCGCTCGCAGAAAATTGACATTTAAGTGTTGCTCGGACAAGAATAAAATGCAATCCTTATCAGAACAACGCAATACAAGTACAAACATATGTAGATAAAAATTAATTTAAGTAATAAAAATAGAAGAATAAATTTTCTCAGTAGTTACGTTATACTTAGAGACAAATTAAGGTGCCCATGGACGATACAAATACATTTGTGTCATAGATGACGCTGAATTTGCATTTGTGCAAATGTTTGGTAAAAATCAAACCGTTTTGATGCATGAAATTGCACTCAGTAATGTGTTCAGAAGGCATAAGGGTTGAACAAAAAAAATATATACGTTAGTGCCCCGCCTTGGGCATGAAAGCACATGAAGTTGTTTGAGTCGTTTTTCACACAAATTTTCATTTTATTTTGTTCGTGGGGGTCATCTTCATATTAGGTCCCACGAATTTCAAGAGTTTTTACACATCCACAATCCCCTGTCACAAATGGTCCTAGTCACCAAACAACCCACAACCCCCACCCCCCCTGTGATGTCACATGTTAATATAGAGTCACTGTAATTCCTCTTATCATTAAAGGGTTTCTATTAGGGCTATGTATAATATATATAGGTCACAAGGCATAAAGATAAAGTTGGTAATAATTTTTCGTTTAGAGATTTTTAATATTTATTTTCTTATGATCAACAACCCCCACACCTCCACCCCCCTGTGTCACAGGTGGACACACTTCGTTGACCATCTCCCCCTTATAACGTGTGACGTAATATGTGGATGGCTCCTTGGCAGTGAATGACAAAACTTAAGTGCCGTAGACACAATCAAATATTGCGTGATATGAAAATTATGCATATGGAATGTCTCATTTACAATGCATGTTTATTAACATTGGTGTACCCAGGTACATTGTCTACACCATACGCAGCTTTTTATTTTGCAGATATTTTTGCGTGATTTTGGATGGAGTCAAATCAAATAAAAAGTTGATAAGCGCTGGTGTTCCTCAGGGATCAGTTTTCGGTCCTATGATGTCCCCACCTTTGATCACTGCAATACTTTAATATTTGCTGATGACACAGCCCTTTATTGTTCTGGCAAAGACTATTGCGAGGTTAAAATAATCCTTGATGAATCTTTACATACTTCCGCAACATACTTTCATAAGTGGAAGATAAAACTTAATGCGCAAAAAACAAATGTAATTTACTTCACCCGAAGAATAAAATCCTGCTATTTGCCAAACTCGAACTTGCAGGTTGGTACCCAATCTATAGTATGGGCAAATAGTATCAAATATCTCGGACTATATATAGATAACAGACTAACATACAGCTTGCATATTAGCAAAACAATAGATAAAGTCAACCGAACAATTAGAATATTATATCCTTTCATAAACAGGAAGTCACTTCTCTCTATAAAAAATAAACTTTTGTTAGTAAAAATGATATTTATTCCATTATGCGGAAGTTTGGGCTGATTGTGCATTTACTCTCCGTCGCAAATTACAAAGAACTCAAAATAAATTATTAAAACTGATTTTTAACTTACCATTTTTCTACCCTACACGTACCTATATTCTTTATGTAAAGGCAGATATCTGCTTGATTGATGCTAAAATCTTTCAGTCTAAAAATAATTTTAATATAAGAAATCAAATGATACACTAGCTTCGTCTTAAGTATCATAAGTTATTGTTTATAAAAAATTATCAAATATAAGGTTTTTCCCCTATTTTCCTTATAAACGTAAAATATTTTTGTAAAACTATTGTAATTTATAATCTGTTTTTTCTTAGTAGTAAAGTTATTATCATAGCTAGAAGAACTCTATAAATTTGTAAACTGTATGCATACTAAAATATGCCACACATTGCGAAAAGATGCCACAGAAGTTTGCCGACAAGCTTTTGACTGGAACCCCCAAGGAAGCCGTAAGAGGGGTCGCCCTAAGACCACGTGGAGGAGATCCTTACAAAAAGAAATCGACGAATGCGGAAAATCGTGGAATGAATTAAAGTTGCTAGCAAAAAACAGGATCAGATGGAAATGCTTTATTGCGGCCCTATGCTCCAGTGGGAGATACAGGAAATGATGATGATACTAAAATATGCATTCATAGATTAAATAAAATAATAAATTTACAATGCATGTAGGAATATCAAAACTGATATTTTGATATTCTTTCAATCATTGTATGTGAGACGCACACATAAAAATGTCTATATTTCACTATAATAATGCAGCTCATTCAATGCTTGATCGAGTCCACGGAGCATAAGGGGAACGCAACAAATATAGCAACGGAGACTCTCTCTTTCCCACGCACTTCTTTGTGTGTTTTTATTTTATTTCACTCATGCCGAGTTCTTCTTCCAATTGGTTGCTAATCAGAACATTTACACGAATAATTTAGAAATATTTCAAAGTATGTACTATTCATTTGACCGAAAGAAGATATAATAAAAGTGTATGTGTTTAGTGTGCAGGGCTATCGCATATATGTATGTACATATATATTTACACACACACTCACACACACAGACAGATTGACTGGCTTTTGTAGCTCCCGACGAAATATACATATATCTAATCACTGTTCCGGGGGACAATAGGGCATGGGGCAGAAGTTTTTATCGCGATGAAAGTCCCATATTTCAGTCGTAGACTGATCCAGGCTTTCAATACTTTTCATCCGATAAAAAAAAAAAAAACAAAACATGTGCATTCAGCCAACTAAAAAAAAATTATATGTATGCATGTATGTTAGTATATAGTGAATGGTTAAAACTCTACAAAATTTTATAAACACTTATTAAACACAATCTTACGAGTATTTGTATGTAAATTTAATAAAACTTTTGTTTTCGGATTATTTCTTATACGAATTTTTTTATAAATTCTTTTTTTTTTTCACTTTTCACGCCAAAATTACGAACTCAAGTGGGCAAGAAACTTGTAAAAAAATCCGGTGTTGATATCAAATGTTGCCAGATTGTCATATGCGGCTTAACACTTTTGAATGGCCATTTATTTTACTTAAATTTTTTTAATCAAAATAACAACAAATGGGTTCGTAAATGCTTCCTTAAACTACTTCTGATTATAGGTCAATTATTATTGAATGAATTAAGAGGTCGTGCCGCACATGTACGAATCATTTGCAAAAGTGGAGGCTGTGAAGACAGTCTCAGTCACAATCATGTGTACCCTAAACTAATAACCCATAAACTCATTTTTCACACCAAAATTACGAACTTAAGTGGAAAAGAAACTTGAAAAAAAATGCGGTGTTGGACTCAAGTGTTGCCAGATTGTCATAAGCGGCTTTTGAATGGTCATTTATTTTACTTAAATTTTGTTCAGCAGAATAAAAAAGTGGGTTTGTAAATGCTTGTTAAACTACTTATGATTGTAAGTCAATTATTATTGAATCAATCAAGAGATATATCAATAAATATGGCTTGATTCAAGGATGATTGGTTGAGTGTGTGCCGGCTATTGGGCCGTTGAATCGTTTAAATAATTTTGATATTTTTCTTTAATCCAAATTTATGGATATCGTTTCTGATTGATTCAATCATGATTGACTGTGTGTAGGGCCTATAAGCATTCTATCATATTGCTGCAATCGAAGCAAAGTACGAATATTTAGTGCGCTTGCAATTTCAAATGAAGTGTTCTGCTTGAAATGGAGCCAAATCTACTCCACAGAAACTGCCAAACTAGTGAATTTAATGCCAAATCCTTAAGCAGAATTATAGAGCTAGTTTCAGTTATAATGGATAATTTCTAGTGTATTTACTTTGTTTCAAAACTGGAGTCTATCTTGATACAACTGTATACTCATGACTCATTCGACAACAACAGCAATAGGGAACATGACGAAATGTAGGGTTGCTTTTGTACCATTATAGCATTTTCACACCGGGATATGATCCAAATCAATGGTGATGCAATGCTATCAGATTATTGAACCCCAAATTTTTTTTGAATATACTTATTCTATTTTCGAATATTATAAATCGATTATCGGGAAGTTCAATATTCATATGGATGGACACATCTTCAAATGTTGGGGACTTTGGCGAATTGTCTCATTTATTGCTTAAATAATAAAATTAAAACAAAAACTAATTATCTAAATCTAGAAAACTAAAGGAACAACTCAATACTCATCAATTGATTGAAAATTCTAAGCATTTGATAAAAAAATGAATTAAATTTGATTGATTTTCATAAAAAATTTGATTGGACTCTCGATGTGTATTGTTGATGTCACATTTACGATGCATTATAAACATCAAAACAATGTGATAATACTAATCAAAACAAATAACACAACAACTGCCCACCTCATTCACCTACACTTATCTCTCACCATCGTTATCATCATCGTCATCTTTATTATCGCCATCATTATTATCAAAGTCAAAAAGACTCACTCAAAATGAAGACATGAAAGAAAACACATGCGCAACGTCTACAAAGGCAGCAGCAAAGGCAGCAGCAATGGCAGCAAAGGCAGCGAAGGCGGCTTCAATAAAATTAACTCACCACTTGTTGGTTGGCTGCTTGCTTCATTTGGTCTGCGCTTGCCTTTGCTTTGTTTAGCTTTTGTCTTTGCAAAAACAAATTTTGAGTTAGTTTGTAGTAGCCAACTGAAGTGTTAAGTGGAATCAGCAGAGTCTGTCAGATTAATGCGGAGTGCATTGCAATGTTGTGTAGTAGTACAATGGAGAACAGGAAAGCTGTGAGCAGAGTGGGTTGTTGTTGCTGTTGTGCTTGCATTCACTTTTGTGAATTTGTTGTTGTTGCTGTTGTTTCGCTTACCTTTGCTTTGCTTTGTGTTGTGTTGTGTTTTTGCTGCAATGCTTCTTCTTCTTTTCCTCACTCCATATTGCATGCAACGAGTACCAACACATACATACATACATACATAGTATTTACTCGTTTTCTTGCGCCGTTAGTCGATTGATTTTGCTTGTGTGCTTTTTGCAAACACAAAGAATCACTCATTCTCTCTCTCTCTCGCAATTTGCGATTGTGATGGCTTGGCAATGTCGATGTTGGCTTTGTCGGCTTGGCGCTCGCCGCTCTCTTTGTGTTTTTTGTATGTTTCAGATTGTTTTCTACCACGAAGCAGGTTTCAATTTTTAGACGCAAAAAAATATATCAATCATACGAATCATACGGTTAGTCGCAAGTGTTTGCTTGCCTCCGTCGCATGAATTAAATACAATAAAAATAAAATAAAATAAAATTAAATAAAGAAATGCCAACAATAAATTAAATCAAATCAAAATCAGTTAATATAAATTTTATTAAAAAAAATAATTGTATTAAATTTGTACATTTTTATTTAATTGCTTAATTTCATTTGAATAACAAAAAAAAAAAAAATTATAATACTTAATAACAAATCTACAAAAAAAAAAAAAATAAATAAATAATAAAACACTAAATTGTGAGTTGGTTTGAGTTTGTTTGTGTTTTGTGTTTGTTTTAGTTTGTTTATTGCTGCTTCTACTATTGTTGTTAATGTTGTAACGTTACCAAGAAATGCCAATTCGAATTGCCTGTAAAAGTTGTTAACAATATTGATATTTAACGATAACTAACTGTAACCTTATACTATTGTGCAAGAGGAGAACCATAGAATAGTGACTGTGAGTCTAAAGAGTGAATAATAATAATAACAACAAATTTATGGTAAGTTATAGCAATAATTAAGGCGGGATTTTTATATTTTTCAAACAATTATGTATTTTGTTTTATTTTTGTAATAAAATTAGTATTTTTTTTTTTTATTATTTAATTGTAATTTTATTTAAATTCTTAGAGTGATTTCTAATCAAAATTCATATCTAAATATTTTTTATAAAATATTTTATTGGAAAATGCCAAAAATTGCCAACAATATGTTAGAAATGTTGTATGTGGCTAACACGCATTCATATACACTCACACTCACACATACGCATCAATATTTACTCATTTACACACAGATACAAATATTTGCCAACATACATGCATACATGTAAGTTTTGCTATGCAAGGGGGGTTTGAGGTGTCAAAGCAGTGGGTGTTCAACGGTCGTCAGTAGGTGGCGGTGCAGAAAATAAGCAAAAGAAATCAACGAAGATATACAAGAAGTGAAGGGAGGTGGGAAAAGGTAGGAGGAAGGAAGAAAAAGAAGTAGCAACAACAACAACAACATAAGCCATAGCGGCAACAGCGCGCGGCATATTATGCGCCTGCACTTGTTTGAGCTGAAAAAAGAAGAAGGAAAACAAACCAATTTCACCACATTATATAAAATTCACCATACACACCATCATTTGCCATCATCATCGTCACCATCGCCGTCACCATCATCTTACTATCATCGTCGCCTAGTCAATAATTCAACACAGCGCTCAGCAAAGAGCACACGCAGTGAACAGTAGTGAGTGTGGCACAGGCAACACCAACAACACCAGCATGCCATGCCGCCTTATGGAAGCCAACGAAGCAAAACCAAAGCCACAAGCTTCTTTTCTATGATATTTTCCTCGTCTACTGCTCCTACTACTTATTTTTTCTTCATCATCTTCTTCTTCATGTTTTGCTTCCTTCATTTCTTCTTAATGCTGTTTGCTGTTGCTGTTGTTAATGTTGCTATTGCTGTACTTGATGAAGAGAGAGTAAGTGAGTGGTTTATGCAGTGTGGTTTCTTATTATTATTATATTTTTAATTTAATTTTTGTTTTTGGGAAAATGTATTTTCCTCAAATCTTATTAATTAAGTTTATTAGGAAAAACTTCAAAAAACCATGAATGGATAAGTGAATGAGTGAGTGAATGACTGATTGAGTGAGTTCATTACAAATGTACTATATGCAAATGGAAATGGGCTAAACTAATAAACAGCTGTTTAGAGATTTTAGTTAAATAGAAGCAAAAAATAGGAAATTTTTGTTTTACAAACAACTTTTCCTTAAGTTTAGATTATTTGTAATTGAAAAAATGTTTAAAATTAATGAATATTGTATTTTTATTCAAAAATTACAACGAAAAATTCTCTATCCTTAAAGAAAATATGTCGATATTGACAGATGGACAAATGTCCTTATGTTTGAAAAGATTACCTCAAAAGTGTCAGGGTTGTAGGTGTCATTCTATTGAAAAAGTTCATTCAATATGGTCATGTTTTCCATATGTTAGCAAATGAAAAAGATTTCGTATTGATTTTCAAGAATAAAATGTTTAAAAAATATTTAATTAAAATATTTATATACATAGAAAAAAGATAAGAGAAATTCATATAAGATATAAAAGAAAGAAGGATATTTTAGAACGTCAGAAAAATAAATAAAAGAACATAGATATGTACATATTGAAACCATCTTTTTTTATATTTTTGTCCCCCTTAAAAGATTCCATGTATTAGTTCATCCACATAGATTATAGGTTAAATTAGACTTTAGTATTACATTGGTTGAGCTCGCTGGAGCCTCACCAATCCTGTGATGTAATGCTTTGTCAATAAAAAATTTGTTGACTATCTACTACTACTACAGACTGATTGCAAATAAAATTATATTAAAAAAAAAAAAAAAACAAAAAATGTGTATCTTTGTTTGAACCTTGCGTAATGAAATTTTCAGAAATGAAAGCAAAGTTGGTTGACTGCATATTAATATATGTATTAAAATAAAGACTTATTTTATTCATCAAAGTATGCACGCATATTATTATCCATTTAACCGGAAGAATGTTCAGAAAAGTTATAAGTATAAAGCCCTGGCAGACAAATTGTTTTCCTACCAAAAAATTGTCCAAATTGCGGAACAAATGCTAATTAGTGGGGGCTAAGTCTGGTGAGTATAGAGGATGCTGTAGAAGTTCTAATTCGAATGCCTGTAATTTTGCCACAGTCATTTGTGCAATGTGAGTTCTGACGTTATAGTGCAGTAAGATATTTCTGATCTTTTTCAACTGTTAGAATTGACAATAGTAACAATAGTAAATTCCCTATATACGACTTCTAGTTCACTTTCAGTACTTTTTCATTCAGATTCTTGAGCTTCTTTTCTCTTACTTTCTGTAAATGATTTCATATTATTCTATATACCAGAGTCTCACCCTGGTTGTATATCAAAATCAAGTTCCAGCAACTAACTACATTATCAATGGTAGGCTTCCAGTTTTGGCAAAGTAAATTTGTCCTTATTGCAAGAGCTTTTGCTTTACAAGACAATACTAAATCTTTTATAAACATATGAGACTTGTACTATAATAAAAATATACCAGTAAGACTGCTATATAAGTAGCTGAGAGTATGGATAGTCTGCAAGTCTGGTATATTAAAAATGCTAACAAGTACATATTAAGACCATATATATCCAATCGGACAATCAGAGGAGACAAAAACATTCCAAATTCCAAGTAGAAGGAAGAAAAGATTAAAAATGCGACTGTGCGTTGAAACATCGGAGCATTCAGTGATTGCAGCTTTAGTCCGTGAATTGGATAGGGTGGCAGCAGCCAGTCCCAATGCAAAAACAACATTTCGCGTTGGCCTTTCAGATGGTTCACTACTCGATCTTTTAGCAGAGGCACTGCCCCTTGTATCCTGCGATCTTAGTAAGTGGCAATTTTACCTATGCGATGACGGTCATGTTCACGACGATGATGACGACTCCAATATATATTTCTATTTAAGCGAAAAGTCCTCGTTCGATTGGATTTCATCGGTTATGCTAACTTGAAACCAGCAGAAACTCAGGTAGATTTGATATCATGTGCGGTGAACTATGAGAAATTGATATGGAAGGATTTCGGCTTGTCTTGTGACAGCGGTGAGACACCACAATTTGATTTGCTATTGTTAGGAATGGGTTCAGATGGTCACATCTGTTCGTTATTTCCCGAGCATTGCTGGGCTAAGGATCACTAATTCAAATTCCCATTTTTTTTTAATTCCACAACTTCTAGCTTAAATATGCTCTTAAAATTGGTAAGAAGAAATTATATTAACAAAAAGATCTTCAGATCAGGAAGTTTGATTAGTAAAAGTGAGGGTGACTTGTGTAGAGTTAGAGGTTTTGCTTACTATTCAATATGCCTAAGACAAGATTATTATAATGCGTGTTTTGTCTTTTATTATCTTTAAATTTGCAATTCTCAATGAATGGTTGGCAATGTTTTTAATTAAACTAGGAGCATTAATCACCCTAAGTATAAAGTAAGTAAGCACATAAACATAAGTTTAGTAAATTCAAGCCACAAAGCTTTTTAACTAATAATCCAAATAAATAAATTCTAATTAATCATGCTTTTGCAGGAAATTCCCACTCACAAGTATTGACCAAAATAGAAAGGGATTATCCTTTGACAAATTGTGGTTGATTATTGTTAAATGAAGAAAATTTCAATTGTAAAATGAAAAATGATGTATTAAAAAATAAGAAAAAATATATTCAAATTTCATTTAAATAATTATGAGTATTAATATTTATTTAATCAAAGATTTAATGCAAAAATTGTTTTTAAACAGAAATATCTTTGTCGGATGTTTTGTTGCAAGCAAAAATATAAAGCAAAAGATCACCATTTTTTGTATTGTATTTGGTTGCATTTTGTATGCAGTTGAACCACTTTTTGAGAGCTTCAACAATGTTATAGTCTTTTACCTCTTCTGTGTCTGCTGTATCTACTTTTGGTTTCTGTATTTTTATCTTTTTCTTTATCGTTTTAGTTTCTTTTTTTTCTTGTAACTTGTAGCCTTCATTGGTTTTATTCACCACAGTAACAATTGCAATACCAAGAAGAATAGCAACAACAACAACAATAATAATAAGAGAACCGCATGTAACCATAACCAAATCGAAGTAACAACAAAACCAACTAAATGAATGAGTGAATGAATGAATGAATGAATGAACGAGTGAATGAATGATTGAATGAATGAACACTTGTCGCTATGTTTGCGTTTTATATTTGTACTAGCATTTGTTGTTATTATTGTACTTATTATTGCTGCTTCTGTTGTTGTTTCTGCTATTTTGCCTTTGCGTGGCATTTCGAGTTTTAGTTGTTTTCTATTTTTTATTTTTTGTTTTTTTTTATTGGCAATTTTTTATTACGTTTATATTTTTTTTATTATGGTATTTGCTGCTGTTGTTGTTATTATTGTAATAAATGCGTTCAAAATTTCCAACTCTTGGCTGAATATGTTTTTCTTTTTATTTATTTAAGTATATTTTTTCTTATTATTATTTTTATTATTTTATTTTCCATCAGAAAAATTTCGTTTAGTTTCGTTCAAAATGAAAACGAAGTACAAGAAATAAAATAAAATAAAAAAAATAGAAGTAGAAAAAAATATTATAAGATTTATTTGGTTCAAATTGCAAACTCGTTTTTAAAAGACTTTATTTATTACCGTTATTTATATAATGCAAACGATTTTCAAATGGTTTTTCCTTTTAGACATAAAAAATAAATACAAAATAAAATAAGGTTTATCTCATTTAAAAGATTTTTTTGCAAAAAGGAATAGAAAAATAATAAATATTTTTATATAGATAAAATAAACAAAAAAATTAAAAACAAAAGTAAAGTGTAACTTTGGTCTTATCCAAGCTCATAAGATTACTGATTTTATATCTTGGTTACTAAACCACAATTCAAAATATTAAATGCATTATGCTGCCTAATTACTACTTATAAAGATATCCAAAATTTTCATAAATAGTAGATATTACTATATCTCACTAGACTTTTAAAAAATATAAATAAAAAATATTGATTTCTGCACAAAATTTTGAAAAAGATCACCTAATCTTTAGTAATCCGAAAATCTATACATATGTATAAAAAATTCGTATACTTTGTCTGTCTGTCTGTTTGTCTGTCTGTGCATCATATAAAATCCAATTATTGGATTCAATATGATTTAATTGAAATATAAGAAACTTTATTGTGAGTAAAATATAGTATTTATTTCAACAAATTCGACTTACAAAATCGTTCGAAATATTTATATTTTAAAATCAATCAAATATTCATTGTCAAACCGGGTTGAAAATATAAAGTAAAAACAGTCGAACTCCTTTATAACAAAATCCGAATACTTCTCTAAAACGAAGTCATTTTGAAGACACTACATATATTTGTATTTTTTTCTTGTGTTTAAATCTCCTTGTATCGAACTTCTCCATAGCGATTTTCTCTCTCTCTGTCTCAATAAGAAGGACTTGCAAACCTTTTCTCATATAAAATAATCTCTCTATAACAAATTTAATCAAACGCAACATATGCATGTATTCGAACAGCAGTTATGGCTGCAAGGAATTTGATTAAAACAGACAATTTGTAAATGCTTATTATTGGCAAAGCTAAAAATCTGTTACACACCAAAGTGGTGAAATTCCTGGAATGCCGCCCAGTAAAATTCATGAGGAATGGCTTATGGCACCAGTGCTGTCCACTGTCGGAGCTGAAAAAAAAAAGATTAAGCATTCCTTTCCATTCCTCCGAATATGACATCGTCATTACAGTTAATGACTCAAGGGCTTTGTAAGTATTTAAGTTGAAACAGCAATAGAGAAAAACAATATTGTTGAACATTTATTTTGTTTTTCTTTTTCCGTTTATTTTAATTATAACATTTTTGCACAAAATTGCATAAAATATTATTATGATTTTATAGAATAGTCTCAGTTATACATAAATTTATATGATATCCTTCTGCTCAGAATGTCATTATGACGGAGTCTCTTCAGTCGCCGACGGTTCACACCATATATGAGTGGGCCGTCGCCAGACTATTTTGGTGAAAATTCTAAAATCAGATGAAAACATATCATTGCTAATTTCATTATTTGTGGCCATAGGAGAATTAAGTGAGACATGGAAAATGTAAAAGCTAAAAAAGTGTCTCGAAAAAAAATCATTACGTTGTTTTATGTTAAATGCTATGAAGGCAAAAAATAATTTTTTTATCGACTTCCCAATAATGAAAGCCCCTCTATAATGAAATGATTATTCGACCTCAACTGTATTTATGAAATTATCAATATTTACATTGCCTCCTTTGAAGTTGGCAGCTCATTTCTATTAATTAATATTATAAAACAAAATCCACAGCCGCGTTTGTCTGTCTGTTTGTTCGCGATATACCAAAAAACTATAAAATGGATTTTCATACGGTTTTCACCAATGAACGGAGTGATTCATGAGGAAGGTAAGGGAAACTGGAAAAATCCAAAGGAACAAACAAAAAATCTAATAAAATCGAAAAGAGTGAGATTTGCATCGTCTTGGTCAAATATCTCCTCAGATCAACCAATCAGTATCCACTGCCGAGGCCACTATTGTACATATTTCTGATGACAAATTTAAATTTAAGAGATCTGTTCATCATTTTTCTAACGTAAGATATTCATACAATTAACAAATTCTTCTCTATTTATTTGTAACACACTATAAGTTTATCCAGACATTGAGCAAACCAAAACTTGAACAAAATATTCTCATTTAAATTTCATTGTCAGAAATGAAAGAAATGATTTCAAATTCTCCCTTTAAAATGGAATTCTTTACCCAATATCTTGACGTCCCTAGATCTAAGACTGATAAAAAGTAGTCATCCACGTCAAATAAAATTCACTTCTAATTTAAGTGACCTTTGAAGTGTGCATTGACAGAATAATGTCCGATTTGTCAATTATGTGGAAATGAAAATTGTAATTGGTAAACTTCAGACGATTGATATGCTTATCAACAGCTTTGACATTTCACTTTCGATGCTTATGAATGAGTAAGTACAATACATTGAATGGGTGGATGGGTGTGTGTATGAGTGAACCCTTTTTCTATACGAACGCTTCGTTTATCTCATAACGCCTACACATAAACAAGCAATTACACACACACACACACTCACACACACACATACACTCTCTTGCATATATAGAGAGACAGAAATACGAAGGAATTATAGAAAAAATTTCTACACGCGCACCATATTGACCACAAAATTGTGGCATGAACAAGTGAGTAAAGCATGAAGTAAAATTTTCGGATGGGGTTTCTGGTCAGAATGTATGTATGTATATTTATTATTTTAGTATTTTCAATTTATATTGTGGGAGTTTTGTTAAAAAAGGTATAGGATCCATTACCCGAACATTTTTTCATTTATTTAACTCAACTCACTTACTCACTCACTCACCATAGTCTCAAATCCAAACTCATGCAAAGAAGACTGGCGCCATTTATTGTTTCACTCAATTGAAATACAAATTCTCTCTATTGTTGATAGAGAGAGAGAGAGAGAGAAACTTTGTTCTCATATGTATAGCTCTCAATTACTTTCACTGCCACACTCTATGCTTTTTCTTGCTCTCTATCTCTATGTCTGTCTGTCTGTCTGTCTTGGATTGTTATGTTATTTTTCGCTCTGTTTACATTATTTTCATTATCGCGTGTCTGTCCTTCATATTCACCACTGTATTTTGTATTTACCGTTAGCCGCTTTGCGTGCCAAGCAAAAATTCCTCTGCTTTCGTTATCATTCCCCTTCCCCATCCCGTTCTTCAGCTTCCTACTAGTGCTGCTGCTTCTGCATTCTTTTACATTTGATTTTGCGAATTTTGTTTGGTATATTTTAGACTATGACTTTGCCTTGATGTTTGTAATATGAAGAATTGTGAGTCTGAAATCGCATGAATTGGAAATAATCAGTCAGGTTGTTCATTCATCCATCTGATATGCTTGCTATCAATTTTCGAGTTAAGGCAATTTGACGCGTGTATTTTGGTATTCGACGTGTGATCACATGTGTGAAGCAAATTAAAAATTTTTGATTTTCGTCACATTGTTTCTTCTTCCTCAATGTTATGTGAAACGTCCCTTAATCACATTTGTCTTTACATTTTCATTGTTTTCTTTTTTGCGAACAGACGGACAAATGTAACGAACTGAATTCGATAAATGTATAGGCAACACATCACATTACAACAACACCGATTTGCAGGAAAATGTAACACGTATATTTGGGCATGTTTCATTGTCGAATGCTTATGGTATGACAAACTTTCCATTACCTAATTACTGGAAGAGGTATTCCCCATACAATAAACACTTTATTGGCTACTAAAATTGAAAGCAATCCGATTTCAAATCAATTTGAACAAACATTGACTTGTGGAAGGTATAAAAGCTTCGGTGAGTCAAAGTTTTTGTTCCTGACTTTGTTTCCCTTTATACTATAATTTCTTTTTCAATGTTGTCTGCTGATGATATATCAATCATTCATTCATACAATAAATTTTTTCATATATTCATTTATTTATTCGTGTCCTTTACCCATAGTTTCCAATACATTTGTTGTCCCTAAATTATTTACAATTTCTTTGTTGTGGTTTAAATTTCAGCGTTTCACCATTTCCCATTTATTCATTGTTTTTAATCAAAAAATTGTTATAAGTGAAAAATCATGTAAAAAAAATAAATATATCTTTTTGTTGTTGATTTTCACTTGTTTTCTTATTATTTTTTGTTTAATTTTTTTTTCAGAAATTTGATACATTTGATGAAGTCTAGAAGTCCTGTGTGTTATTTGAGATATTTTTCACTTTTTCATTTTGATTTTTTTTTTTATTTGTGTGTTGTTCGTTTTCATTTATAAATGTGTTTGTGTATGTGTGTGAGAGAGAGTATCCATGTATCTCTATTTGCGTGGGTTTTCTTATATTTTCCTATGTCGTTTAGAGTTCTAAGGTCAGTCAACATTGTAACATTTTTTACCAAGTGCGTGGGTATTTGCCAAAACTCATTTACTTTTTTTTTTTTTTTTTATATTTTGAATTATTTTTTCGTATGAAAACAAAAATTATTTGTAACTGTTACCATAAAATTGTGTTCTTCAGGGCAATTCAATTTTTGAAATAGAATATTATTGTGTAAATTGTGAACTCAAGGACTTCTATCAATTGTATTGAATGCTTAAGATTCATTGAGAATAGATTAAATTATTTATTTGTTTCTGCTCTTTTTTTCTTGGATTTATTTATTAATTTTAACTTAGCAACTCACCTGTGAAGTGAGGTGTTTTAGAACAATATCCGATTACAAGCAAATTCATTTGTGGGTGGTCAGAAGTTCACTGAACTTGGACCATCATAAGTTTATGGAGATTTATCCTTGATGGGGAAATTGAATAAACCAATTAGGATGACTGATTGAGGGCTTTTCTTTATTCTTTATATTCATAAACTTTAAAAAACTTAGTTTTTCTTCTTGTATTGTTCAAATCTTATAAATTAATGCATGGGTAAATATTTGATCCAAACATATGTAAGATAGATTTCTGTTATTCATATTGACATTCCAGATTTCCTTTTAGTGATATTGTATATTATACATTTGTTTAATGAAAAATGGTGCATGATGTGACCAGCTGTCTATCTATAGCCTTTGGTTATATTGTTATTTATAACAAAAACTTACTATTCAATTCAATAAACTTAGTATTACATACACTAACACACTCTTCAATAGATGTGGCATTCATTCGCCATCGTTATTGTTGTCATTGTGGTTGGTTCTTCATTCTTTGGGTCTCATTGTTTTATTATTGGATATTTTTCGCCAATGCTAATCAAAAACAATCGAGAAAGCCATAGTGAAATCTAAAAATAACTTATAAATACATTTGCTTATTAGACTTTACTTTGCTGTTACTGTTACTGTTATTATTACTGTTTTGTTGTTATTGTTGTCTTTATCGTTTAATTAAAAGTGCGAGCGAAAGACAAATATCTAACGCGTACAGACACGTGTACCCACATAAATACATATATACAATATTGTATTAAAACAAACACAGATGCATAGATATTCACTCTTCTACTATGAGAATTGAAAGAAAAACTTCCAACATCAATCATTTTTAGTGGCAATTAAATGGCGGCGGCTGGGTAAAAAAGTCAATTCCTTTTGACAGCTGCTGTTGCCATCAACTTAACCCATTACCCCATTCCCTCGTCTCTTATTTATTGTCTGTCTGCCCTCCTCATAATATCTCCTCTTCTTATTGGTTTGCCTTAAGAAAATGAAGAAGTAAGTATGTATTATCCACTTGTGTCATGCGCCTATGAAAACTTATATGTGGTGGTTGTGTCTGTCTTAGTCAAGATCCCTCATACTTCGCAGAAATTACTGCATTTTTATGAGTTTCAGATAATTTAACTTTCATTTAATGAGAATTAATGCATAAAAAAAAGAGACTGTAAAAGTTATGATGCATAATGCATTGGTTGTATCATATACCCTTCAAATAATGCATGGAGTATATTAGGATTATATTTCTAATAAGATTTCTTTAAAAGACTGAGATACTCAGAAAGTAAGATTAGATAAAGAATATACTTAGTTCTTCTATTTGCTTATTATTAACTAATCGATTATTACTAAAAAAAAAATCAGAAATTAATCTAACAACTTATGAGAAAGGGGTTTTTTTTGGAATCGAACAACAACCTTAAACTATACGCATATGAGGTCCACACAGCGAACCACCCAGATGATAATCGATTACGTGAAGGAGTTCCTTTCCACTGGAACCAATATGCACTTGCTTCATCCAATCTGCTGCTTATAAAATCTCTACTGAACAAGTCGATTAAGTCATTGTATGCTGATCTTCCAAATACATACTAAATGAAAAGCAGTTCCATGACTACTGCGACAAACTTGGATCAAAGATTCTGATCGGTGGGGACTGGAATGGAAAACATCGTCACTGCGAATCCTTCCAACGAGTCACTCTGAAAGGCAAATATCTCTATAATGCAGTAAAAAACAACAAAACTAAGTTCTGGCAATTGGATCGCCAATCTTATATCCGTGACAGCCGTCCAGACGCGATTGACTTTGCAAGTAACGGCATCGAATTAATTGTCGAAAATCCGACCTCAGCTCAGACTACATGGCTTTGATCATTCATATATCTGTGGCAGCTGACACAACTCAACATTGCAGCTTCTTCAATCTGCGAATGCCAATATTGAATGATTCCAGTCATGGTTGCACTCCCACATCAAGCTAACTTCCGGATAGGATATTGATGATACCGTAGATCTGCTGCCTGTACTTGAAGCTGCAGAGTATGCTACCCCGCAATCACCGCCTCGCCTGCAGTAATATCAACTTATCTAGCCACTTGTCTTTAATTGTGCATACTGATGATGATGACTTATAAATATATGAGAATAGTTTCAATACTTAATGTTCATATTAGAGAATAGCAACGGGTGATTGAAAACAAGTTCACACGTAATCAATATTCTAAAAATATATGTACGAGTATATTGATACAAAAAATCAGACATAATAATCACAAGAGGTGAAAGGATTAACTATAAACTGTTCAAATTCTTTTCATCGATACAAATATTTTTTCAACTGCATGTTTTGTTACCAAATTGTTTGTATTGGAATTTCCCTGAAGTGGATTTCATTCTACTGTTATCCAAATAGTTAAAAAATTCCAAGAATTTCTCTTATACGTAATTCTTTTGTATGTCGATAGTTCTCAATTCAGAGGAAAAATATGAATTTAATTTAAAAAGTTTTCAATATTATGGTTACGTAACTGAATCGGATAGTATTGTATAGAGTGCAAAGCTTACCCAAAGTTTCCTTGACTTGTTTCATAAATTCGTTTTACTTTCATACAAATTTGAAAGTTTTTCAAATTTTTTTTTTCCTTCACTCGAAGGTCATTTCACACAAAAAGTGTCAATTCAATGCAAAAAAGTTTTTAACATCATTTACAATTTAATAAATGGTGTAAGGTGCAGGGTATTTTTTTTTATCGATATACAACCCAATCAAAAGTACTTTCACTTCTTTCATAATTGAAATACATATTTATTATATTGAAAGAAAGTAAAAAGAATAAGAGGCAGGAGGAAAGGAGAAAAGAGAAAGATAGAAAGGAAAGAAGGAAAGAAGGAAAGAAGGAAGGAAGGAAGGAAGGAAGGACTAAAGGTGTAGTGCACTATAAAGTTGCAAGAACTGTGAAGTGAAAATGACAATGATGAGCTTGGCGGTGAAAAAGTTGATGACAAAAAACATGCTATTGTTGTTGATGATAGTGATGATGATGATGATGATGATGACTGAGATGATGATGATGACGATGATGATAATGATGAGCATGATGTGTTGTCTATATGGCGCCAGTGACTCTTGATAAATGATGGCTACGCATGTTGTTGCTGGTGCTACTGTTCTTGATTGCTATGATGTGATGTGATGTGATGTGTTGTGATGTGTGTGAAGAGGAAAAATTGTCAACTTGTGGCACACAACACTTTAACACATAATTTAATCAAAATGGCATCTTGAATGCGTTTATGGAATACCGTTAAAATGGATGATGGTGACAAGTCAAAAGGCAAAAGCAGTGAAACTGAGCAAAGCAAGTAAGGGAAAGTAAGACAATATAATAATATATTGAGGGAAACTACAAAGAATAAAAAAAGTCAAAGACAGACAAACATATGGCAAGCAACAATATATCTGTATATGATGCCATGTGGCAAGAAAGAATAATACGATACTATGTGGCAAAAGAAACTGGAAAAAGGAAAAGTGAAAGAAGTTTCAGTAGAGAAGCAGTCGGAGGAGGAGACAGTAACTGAAAGAGAAAAGCAAAAGAAATAACAAGAAGTAAAAGTAGTAAGAGGAAGTAAGGGACTGAGCATATTCAAGACCAAAAGGCAGCGCCGTAAAGTATGCAAAACTTTTTTATGCAAAACGAATGAAAAACGAACAAACGAACGAACGTGACCGCGTATGTGACTTTTTATGTGAATATATTGTATAAATTTTATATATGTATGCATAGTTTTATGTGTACACATGAGTGTGTGTGTGTGAATGTATTGTTTGCCCTTTTTTACTGCTGTCAGTTTGCAATAAAAAATATTTGTTTCTTTTCGCTTGAATAAAATATGTAAAATGAAAAACATGGGAACAACTTATAATCGTTTTGAATCTACCTAAAATGTATGTGTGAGTGTGTGTTTATGTGTGGATTGAGATTTAAAAATACAATGACAATTTGCTTTTGAAATATTCTAAAACGGGAAAATGATATTATGTTATGAAATTTAACACGGTGATGATGATGATGATGACGGCGGCATGAGCTGCTTGCATTGTCTAAAAATAGAATACAATTTCATGGTTGTTTTTTTTGTTTTGTTTTGTGTTGTGTGAATAAATGTAAAACGGAAACAGCGACTACATATTAACATAGTTGGTCACACTCACACAGACACACACACACACACACACACACACACACACACACACACACACACACACACACACACACACACACACACACACACACACACTCATGCAGTCATGGAAATAAAAATGGCGACGTGGTCCTCATTGTCATTCATTATGAACCGACACACAGCATTCGTTTGTTTTCTTGCACATTTGTTTCATTTCATGCACAATGAGGCAACATTCTATGAATGATGATAATGGTAATGATGATGATGATGATGACAAAGAAAAAAGAGAAAATACTAGCAAAAGAAGTGTGCTATGCAAAAGGATATGAATGTAGTACGATGTACCTTTGTCATTGTCGTCACAGACATTCTTATTCTCATCATTGTTCGCATCATTCGCATCATCAACATCATCAACATCATCATTTGGCATTGCTTGTACAGCAATGTTATTTTAACACTTGGTCCACACATCCATATGCAGAATAGATAGTCTGTCTGTCTGTCCGTTTGTCTGTGTTTACTTATACAAAATAGAAGGACCAAAGGGAAAGTGAACTTGGCTGTGGGTGGGCGAGTGATGGAAGCATGAAAGAAGAAACATCAACAAGCATCGTTTAAATGTTAAACTTGTTGGTTCCATATACATGACTTTATCTTTGTTCTTAACATTTGCATATTTATGTATCTACTACTACTACAAAGTGTATCAGTGAGTGTATCTGCGTGTGGGTGTGTGTGTGTGTGTGTGTGTGTATTTGCATAGGTATATGTGATTTGTGACAAATTATATGTATCATTGTTTGTAGCAAATTCACTGTTATGAGTATAATGTTAATGTTGATGATGATGATGATGATGATGGTTATGGTTATGAGAAGAATGATAATATGCAATGATGTTCTCTATGATATGATGATAATTGTAATGCCTTTGATGATGATATTAATGGTGATAATAATGATGTTGTTGATAGACTTTGGACATTTTGTACCTTACAAGGCTTTTGTATGCAACTGACAGTTGCACCAACACAAATGAAATGAAAGAACCTTTTGACTGAGAGAATGACCAAGTCGTGGGTTTGTTTTTTTTTTTTTGTCATTATTTTTCCTTATTTTTCTCTCTGTGATTGCTTGTCGACCGATGTCGCTTGATACAATAGTACTGTATGTATCTTCATCATATGTGTATATTTTTCATTTAATTGGATGTTGTTACTGTTGCTGTCTTTCATTGCATTGTCTGTGAATGTGTTACAACGTGTTTCATATTTGTTTGTTTGCAAATTGTTTTTGTTCTTTTTACACTTTTGGTTTTCTTAACCTTAGATAATTGCTTTAATTTTCTTTCTATTTGAAGTCTTTAATTTATGAAATGAAATGTTTATTTAATTGAAAAGTAAAAGTACAAATACATACTTTGAATTGAGATTGTTTTGTTTTAATCAACAAAAATATAAATGAACCAATTATATGAAAACTTCAAGTTAAATTTATTAAATTCAACTTTAAATAACTTGAACAATTCTTGGTTCATTTGGGGGAAAAGAAATCCATTATTTGTACTGTAATTTGAAATTTTATTTAATGTCGTTTGGGTTGTGCGACTTATGTCAAATATATGCCGTTTTGTTTAATGATTTGTTGCCATTTTGAAGGTAGCTTCATAATTCCTCTCGCATAGAAGCTCTCAATCTTCCCTTGAAGACTATTCTGTAGATGCATCCAGTTCAGATGCCTGAGTTTCGGGTGAGTAATTATTATCTGACGTTGTTCTGGTGAAACACAATGACTTTCATATTATCCAACTCTGGTCGCTTTTGGGCAATCACTAATTCAGTATTTGGCTATATGGAAGCAGCTGATACTTCCACCAAGTGCACAGCAAAACCTTCCAGGATGGTTATCCTGGCTTGGACATTATTTGAGCTGCGTCACAGCGCTTGGTCAAGGATCATTTTCTCTGGAAATTATCGTGATTTAAATTTGTTTTATTAAATTTGTTTTAACGAACAAAGTTTGATTGTCAGAAAATTAAATTACTATTTTAGTTAATTTTTGATAGCATAATTTTTGGGGTTGGGGGTTGTTTGAATATCATGGATCTCGGGAACGGGGACACATAACGGGACTAAAACTAACCTATGTTCAAGCCGAGAACCAACCAAACACATACCCAAAATCTCAATTCAATCAGATAAACGGTATGGCAGCTCATAACATACGAACAATTTAAAATACTAATTTTTTAATATAAGATTAAAGCAAATTCAAGTTGATTGCAATTATGTATAAAACCAATTGTTTAAATAAAAGAAAACTAAGCAAGATGCTTGAAATATTGATGCTGCCGAGCAAAGTGTGGGCTAATGGCAAATAGCATCCGTCCAAGGGGCCTTCAAGTCTCATGAACAAAATCTTGAAGTCTGAACAAAATTCTAAAAAAAGAATCTTATTTATCTTTATTTTACTAACTTCTCTTGCCAAAAAACTGAATTACAAATTCAAAGTTCGCAAAACTTCTAACATTTAGTTGCACTGCCTTGGGCCTCTGACTAGCTTAGTTTATCTAAAGATTCCATATTATATTAGGTATTCTGATTGATAGTTAAACATGAAGTTGGCTTACCAAATATTTAAATTAAGGAGAAAAATGTCTGGAAATAAACTCCATTGCTCTAATCACAAAAGGCGACAAGTACTTAGTAGAACATTTACAAGAAAATTAAATGAATTCACTCAATCACGTTTTACGTTCATTCAACAGGATCAATTTACATAAGCATGAAAATGAATTTATAACGAAACCTTTTAGTCCAATCAAGGTCAAAAATCAGGAGAGAGAAGCAAAGCAAAGCAAAGAAAAGAAGAGAACACAAAAAGGTAGCCTAAAAGTATGCAACAAATTTGTGTACGCAAAGCTTAAGGGAATCGAAATACAAGAAGGAGTACTAGATATACATATTTTTGTCCTTTTGTTTATTGTTTCTCTACTTGTTGTTTTGGTTATATCAACCAAAGGAAGGATGAGGATTATTTATAGCCAAAAAATAACCACAAAAGGTACGTGTTTATGTGCTTGCGAGTATTTGTGTTTGTGTGTGCACTACATGACTGTCGCCGTACACTTTGCTATTTATGGTTAACTCAATTAATTGTGGCAACTTTTGTTTCTGTTTTTCTGTTCTTCTGTTTTTGTTGTGTTTGCGTCATTTTAAGCCACCATAAAAAAAAAAAAAAGGAAACCAAGCAGCAGCAAAGCAAATTATACGCAGCTTGAAATACTTACAATTGAGTTTCTTCATTCATGCAAACTCACGCACGCACTCACTCACTCACTCACTCACTAACTGACTTACTCACTTACATAGTCATCCACTCACGTATGTCGTACGTACACACATCTGCATAGTAGGTAATTCTAATTACGCACACGCATATTTAGACTCAAATAAACAAATACCGAGGCACATTACATTAAGACAAAAGCTTGCGGTGCGCAATTGTTGTGGCTGCTAGTACTTGTTGTGACTGTAATCCTTAAGGATTTACCGAGTTTTGCTTTTTAAGCCGCACGGGCATTGTACCATCAGTCTCTCTGGCTGCCTGACTTTCCTCTGCTTTTATCAGGATATTCTTTTGTTTAAGTTTAACTGAGTGTGTGTGTGTGTGTGTGTGAGGGTATCGGAAAAATTACAGTAGCATGTGTGTGTGTGTGTGTGTGTGAGAGTATTATGCTCCATAAAGTAGACTAAGTCATATTTTACACGTTTTAAGGTGCTCAGACAAGTTTTCCTTATCCCTTGTCCTTTTTTTCATTTTTTTTCCTGTTGCTTTCACTTTACTTTTCTTTTCAGATATTTTGTTGCAGTTGTTGTTGTTCTGAATTCCATTGTTGTTGATTTTGGAGTATTTGTCTTGTTTTGTTTTGTTTTGTTTTCTGTTGTCTACTGCCATTGCCTGCTGTTCATCCTTTGTTATCTTATTTGTTGTTCTCTTCGGATCTGTTTAGATATTTTATGTGTGCTGAGCTGTTATTGTTATTGTTCACTGATAACTTATTATCATATTTGCTGTTGTTGGATTTGGTTGTATTTTGATATGTTTATCTATTTTATCTTCTTCCCTTCCACTATTCACTATTCACTATCCACTTTCTACCTTTTATTTTTCTTTATTTTGGCTTAATGCTTCTTAATACATACATTATTCTTATAATTTTTGTTGTTGTTCATTGTCATTTTCTATATCATCATCAACAACATCATCTGATGCTTTTATTACTTACTATAATTTCAACCTTTTTTTTTTTCTTTGCATCTTCTTATTTTAGTTTCTTTTTGTTTTGTTGTCTTTTGTTCTACTTTACTTACTTTCTTTTGTTGATCTTCTCGTTGTTGTTGTTGTTGTTGTTATTATTGTCTTAGTTTCATTTCTTTAATCTATTTACAAAGTCTACTTTGCTTACTTACTTTCTCCTTATTTGTCTTTTAATCCACTCAAATTTATTTACTTTTCTTGGTTCATTTAATGAATTTGATGTTAAATAGAATTAATTCTTTATTTATGATGAAAATATTAATTCTTTAAAGACAATTTATCAATTTGATGAATAAAATATTATATTTTTTAATTAAATTTGAATTTATTTTTAAGTTTTGAAAACATTTTCCTTTTGCTTGTTATAACACGTCGTATACTTAATATTTATAACTCAAATCATCATCTAAACTTAAGACTAACATGACATTTTATGCAAACCATATTAAGATCAAAGGTCATCTACACATTTTTCTCCTGGCATCTACATATATTCTTACACTCAACAAAGTTGATTACTAATTTCATTTCGCTTGATCTATGAAGGACCTTATACTGCTGATGCTTAAACAAAGGATGGTTTAAAAATATTGTGGAGTTCATCTTCATCATCATCATCATCATCATCAACAGCAGCAGGAGTTTGTCAGTAGTAAAAGCATCATCAGGTTTATATAAAAAAAAAAAAAAATATCTACATTAACAATGATGGCAATGAAAGTTGCTTTAAAGTAGTAAAATGAAAATATAATAAAAGAAAATAAATGGCGGTAACCTTCCTCATATTCACATACACATACACACACCACTCACATTCACATTCACATTCACATTTATACTCATATTCATACTCATACTCATAAAATGAAGTATCTATGGGTATAACTTGTTGCGCATAAAATGGTTGTTATTGTTGTTGGCATGTTGGTGTTTGTGTTGTTATCTTGATGCGTGTGTCAAGGGCCAAGGTAAAACAGTTTGAGGCAACCAAAAGGGCATTTGGGATAGTGTGGTTAACATGGCAGAGATTAAAAGAGAATGCCTTTCTGTGAGTGGTGAGTGGTGAGTGAGTGAGTGAGTACGTGAGTGAATGAGTCATTGAGTGCGTAAGTGAGTATTTGAGTACAAAGAGACAGAGAGAGCTTGAGAGAGAGAAAGAAAGTGAGAGAGTGCTTTAATCCTGAAGAATGAGTGAGAACACTGAGTGAAATTTTGAGTAAATTGTTTTGTGCGCAACTCACCACTTTGTGACGTAAATGAGAGATTGATTCATTTCAATTTCATGTATGCTCATTTAACATATGTTTAGCTTTGCATTGACATTCATAATCACACAGCCATACATACGTAGATACACATATCAAAGTACACTGGTTTGTATTTCACAGTTAAATAAACAAAAATATTTTTATCTAAAAACTAATCAAATTGATTTGTGATTAGTTGTTTTTTATATTAACAAACCGCTGAACTTCTTCATTTGAGTACTAGAAAAGAAAAGACGGCATAACCTACTTCATATTACTGTTGATCTTCTTTAGAGTTGCTTCAGTTATTCAATCTTGATTTCCTAGGAATTAATACAAATTTTATCAATATTACAAAACTCTAATGTTTCTTTACAAAAATGCAAATGCGTTGGTTGGCAAACGATTGAAATGATTCTCCAAGTACAAATGTTGGTGTAAAATACTGAAAATTAACTTATTTAAATGAGTTTATATTTTAATTACCTTGGGGTTATTTTCCCATCTTTCGTTATTCAGTTTATATAAATAAGTCTTTCGAGGTACTAAGTGTAGTGTTTTGGGGGAGTGAACACTGCTAGTGATTATCCTACCTAAATTCAGAAAACCACTGTTTGTTGGAAAAAAAAAGAAAAGGATCTTTCAGGTTATTTAAAGAAATGTTAAGCCTTTCAAAGTACTAAGTGTAGTAGTGTGTTGGCGGAGTCAATATTGCTAGTGAATAAATATCTTTCTAAATTCTGAAAATCACTAAGTATTTGATGGAAAAGAATCCTTCATTTCAGCTTATCTAAAATATTGTTAAGCCTTTCAAAACACTAAATATATTGTGTTGGCGTTCCTGTCTAAGTTGCAAACTTTTTACTCTACCTTCAACTATACTTAGTTCATAGTTTTCTTATACTCGTACAATATTATGTTGTGATAATAATAATTAAAAAGTTCTTTAAACAAAAACTCTTAATCTTTCTTATTAACTTTCACTAAAATACAATATTATGTTGGAAAACTTTAGCTTATAAAATATGATAATAGAAATGATTCTGTGAATCTGCAAAAGACAAATTTGATAAAAATTAATATTAATTTTGTTGGCCTTACTTTCCTATTGAACTTTATGTTTTTTTTTGTATCAATATATGCGCATCCTTTGTACAATTTTTTAAAATTACACTAATTACAAAAGTATAATGTAAGTTATGAACCAGCAACGCATGAAATAAGCCAACAAACCAACCAAGTAAATAAAGCATTTTCATTAAATATGCTTGCATTCTTCATGATCTCCTTCTTTTTTCTGTTGTCTTTCTCTTTATCCTTTTATTCTTACTTATTACTTTCTGCTTTCCATGGGGATATTGTGTTTGAAATTGTTGGTCGGACGTTTTGGTCGTTCAGAACGTTTAAGCGCTTTTTATTTTGCTTCTTAATAAAAATGCGTTGCGTGCATGTCATGCTTATGAATGACTTGCTTTCATTTTATGCTTCTTCTGGGTGTGGGTGTGCATCTTCGTATTTGTTTGTGTGAGTATCCTTTTTTGCAATGTTGTTCTTGTTGTTGTTGTTATCTGTTTGTTGGTTGTGTTTGTTTATTTTGTAATTGTAGCACTAATTAATTTTTTTTACTTTACTTTCTTGTTCCTCGTTAGTTCCCATGGCCTTGCTAGCTTATTTTTCATCCTTTTGCTATGCCATTTTAATTGCATTCCTATATCTTCTGCTTCTTTGTGCCTTATTTTTTTTGTTTGCTTGTTGTGTGTTGTATTACCAAAGCAAAGGCCAAGCTGAAAGTAAGGGAAAGTAACATAAGTAAGTTAGAATGAAAGGGAGAAAAAATTGTCAGCCACACGCGTATCCGTAGCATAAATTTTACAGCAAAAAAAAAAAAAAAAAAACTAATAAAGCCAACGTTGCGTATGAGCAATGCATATTAATGAATTTATTGGCGTTTAATTGTCCTCCACCAACAATATTATATAATTATAATTATAATTGTAATAATATTGCATTAAAACAAATAGTAACAATAAAAAATATGTAATTATGAATATTATGAATAATATAAAATACAATGAAGTTTTTGTTATTTAAATATTGATTTAATTATTTATTTGTTTAGTTTTATTTTTTAATTGTTTATAATTTATTTAATGATTTTGTAATTAAAAACATTTTATGGCACCTGAAAAAAGGTTTTTGGTTATATAATTGCATTTTTTCATTCGCTTCGTTTTTTTGTTTTTTTGTTGACCACACAAAATAAAATACAAAATAAAATTTGTTGATTCCATTGACTTTGACTTTATTGAATGAAGGGTAAATATAAGTTCAGCTTAAAGATTTTGATGGAATGTTTGTTATAAATATCCTTGTTAAGTATGGAAATTTTTATATGAAAAGTAATTAATAGGATTTATATTACATTTTTGGTCAGAGAACTTGGAACTTAGAGATTTGAAAGATGGTTTACATTTATACTTGTAGATCATATAATTTAGTTGATAATTTTATTCAACATTAAAATTTTAAGATTCTAAAGTTATGAATAGATAAATTTAACAATGATTTTGAGACAAGTCTTTATGCATAATATCAGTAAAAGAAGAATTAATAGAAATAATAAATAAATTCCATGAAAGTTTATCAATTCAACTGAATCTTTTGATTGAATAATCTCCTTCCTGTTTCTCATTTACATTATAAAATATTTAAATATTGATAGAATCAAAGAACTAATGCAGATCTAAACAAAAAAATGTATTTCAACTTGTGAGGAACCACGAAATGCGTCAAGTAGCAACCGCGCAGACATTCCTCAGTACGTGAAGCAACGAAATGCTGGCGTCATAATGAAAACCAAAGAGCGGACATATTTGCAGAAGAGCTGGCAAGCCTTTTCATACATTTGCAATTTGCTCAGGCCACTTATATTAGCGAAACCACTGAAGCCATTTTGAGGAATGTGCCGGATGCATGCCTCATAAGACATAAGTCACTCAAGCAGAAGTCATATTGTAAATTAGAAACTTTAAAATTTAAAAACTTTTCATAGTTTTGACAAGATTGACGGGAAGGTGGGGGTGTCCAGAATGTCATTTCCAAACCATTAGTTTGGATTTAGAACTCAACTTGTACACCAGAACAAACAAAAGAGTTGTTCATCACATTCCATGTGCATTTAAATAAAAATAAGTATTGTTCTGTTGTCTTCTTGGATGTCATCTTCGATTGTCTAGTTATATTGTGCAGAATTATTCCTAAAGTCAATCATGTTCGATACCAAGTCCTAGACAAGTGCCTCATTAGAAAACTGGACTGACTACTGCGAGCGGGAAATAAACTGTCACTCAACAAAAAATTCATAATATGTACATGAGTAGTGGCTCCAGTTGGGCGATATGACATTCAAATATGGAGGGAAGACTGCTCCTTGTATCATCAAAAAGATACAAGCAATACAAAATAACACCCTACTTGTCAACCCTGGTTTGTTAGGAGCACCACATTGAATCGTAATAATATGAAGCCAATTGTGAATGGGGAAATTAAGTTCTTTAATAGCCGATGCAATGAAAGATGGTTGATATACACCAAATTATTAAAAAACTTCAAACTAAAGTTATAAAAGGATCCTTTAAAATATGCTAAGAACTAAGCTCATCATCAACCTTAAATCAACTAAATTCTCTTGAAAAAGAACTATAGCAAGATCGATGGCAATCAACTCAACTCGTCTATGTTATGATTTCATCAATTCTAATAAAATGAAACTCGATCTTATGATCATTAAAAAGGTGACTCAACATAATGTCTTCCTTATAATAACTACAAGTATTTTAGTTTCCATTTAAATCGAAAATTCAAATTTTGATTGAATTTTGAATGAAAATTCGTTGTAGCGCTGAAATTATTTATTTAATGGTTTAAAAATTGCTGAAAATTAATTAAATGTTTTTTGTTTTTTTCAAACCAAAAATTGCAATGCACGTTCCATAGTAATTTACCAATAAATATGTACATTCTTTTGTACATTGATTATGGTTTTCATAGTTGATGGTTTTGGTCTTCATTTGTGTATTCACAATGATCAACATTTGTTAATATTTTCATTTAAATATTTAAGCGTTTCATTTAAATAAGAACGTATTTCATTTGATTTGATGGTTTTTTTTTTTTTTTTTTTTGTAATTTTGTTTTGTTATGCTGTTTATCTTTGCTCATTTAAGCATCTATTACACCGGCATCCTTTGCATTTTTATCTATCATTGTGTATGTGAATATATAGTAATTATGTATGCATGTGTATGTGTGTGTGATATTTTTGAATATAAATCCGCATGTTTAAAATGCATCAGAATAATAATAATAATAATAATTTCATACTGAAATTTTCATTCATTTATTCATTATTTCCTCCACGCGTTTCCCGTAAATTCAATTGAGTTTTTCGTTTCATTTTCGTTTCGTTTGTTTGTAATGTTTACTGTTTTTATTTATCGTGTGTGTTATAATGTAAAATTCTTAATTTAATTACAGATTCATAAAGGTGTGTATACTCACAATTAAGTTTTGTAATCTTTTTTCTCTTTTATTTCACATTTTTTTTCTCATTATTTTGCTAAATCAGAAATTTGTATTTAAAAAATTTTATCATGATTTGATCTTTAGTAATTTTAACTGTATATATTTTATCTTTTATTGTTGAGCAGCAAATTTCGTTTGAATTTCTTAATTGAATAGGCAATTTATGATTGTATAAATATCTTATTAAAGGTAATTGGTCGTGTGCCATTCTATTCTTTTAGTAATCTAATAAATATTAAATAATCTTTATATATTACGTAGAGGAAAATATAATCGACCTGTTCACTTGAATTTGAAGTGTCATAACTTTTAAATGGTTCTTTGCATCTATCAAGATTTGTTCGTTTTATAAAAAGTTTTTAGAAAGACAAAATGAGTGCAAAGTGGTGTAAAATTCTATACATTCTACAATTTTATTTATTACAATAAAAATTGTGCTGTTTTTGGTAAATTTATTCTATCGAAAACCATTGCCAAGAAATGATTTGTTTTGCTTGATTTGAAATATGCATCATTCTCAGGTCAGCATATCAATGAGAAAGCCGATGAAAAATGAAACAAGTTGAGCAAAACTGGCATATAAGCAATCACGATATTGTTAAGGAACATCGACTTCGACAAAAAAACAATTTTAATTCATTTGCAAGGAGCCAACAATTAATGCGGTTGAAGCAAGCAATTGAAAAAAGATGCCAGAATTAATCAACAGAAAAGTTGTTGTGTTTCATCATGACAACTCTAGACTTCACACATCTGATTGATGACCCGGCAAAAATTGAAAGACCTTTATCCACCGTATGTTCCTCACATTGCACCGTCAGATTATCATTTGTATGGATCTCTGCAACAGTCACTTGCTCACGTGAAATTGGCTTCAAGAGAGTCATTACTTGTTCTTGATGAGAAGCTTCAAAACTTCTAATATGATGATGGTGTTAACCGAAAAATGGCAGAAGGTGGTCTACCAAAATGGGCAAAACATAATTTAATTAAATAAAATAATCTGAATTTTTACTAATAAAGAGCGAGTATTTTTTCCTCAACCCAATATTTATTTTATTTGAAGAAGATTTTTGGATGCTTTCTTGTTAAAACCAATTGAATGGAAAAATTCTGATTAGTCTATTTGTATTTGTTACAATCTTCAATAAAAGTATTTTGACAAAATATTGGAGTTATAAGAAATTGGAAGATAAAGTTCTTCTTTGGCAAAGATAACTTTCTGCAATTGGCCAAATATTGATTTAATCAAATTTTGGAGGATTTGCGGAGAAATTTCCTACCAAATGATTTCGATCTCAGCGATTGTCTTCTCGAGAGTTTTTGTTAAACATGGACTTCTGTATCTTTTTATATAAGCCCAGACATTCTCAATAACAATAAAATCAGAACTTTGAGGTGGCCAATCCAATCCAACATTCCATAGAAAATTAGTAATCATCTTAGCTTTGTGACATGGCGCATTGTCTTGTTGGATATTAAATGATGTATAGTCATCAATTTATCAAAGTAAACTCAAGATCATTTAAACTATATAAACATTGACAGTGATTCATTGCTCCATCGATTGGTACCAAATCTTCGATGCCATTAAAGCAAATACATTCCCAACACATTACACTCCCACCACCATGGACTACTCTTGCACACAAAGGTGCAACTTGTATCGGATTTTCTTAAGAATTCTTCAGAATATTTTCTTTTTTTTGAGGTATGGTAGTGAAAGGAACATTCATTAGTCCACATAACTTGCTCCTTAAATAATGAAGGCTTGTGTATGAGTTTTTCTTACTCCAATTGAAGACTTTATTTGTGTTTCTAGAATCATAAAGTATTTGTGTAGATAAGAAGCAGACTGTTCAACTCAATTTAGTTGATGTTTTGATAAATTTGAATTTGTTTAATTAATTGCAGTCGTTTGTGATGATGACTTTGACTTGCATTTGTAATGCATTACATTGTTTTCTCAATTGACTTGTTGATAAATATATAGTTTTCATAAAATAGGCTACAAATTAGATTTAAGCTCAAATATTGTAGAAATAATTCTTAAAATAATTGATGAATTCATATAATAATTTTAATAATTTATTGATTGAAATATAAATTAATTTGTCTGCATTAGTTTTGTATCAAGAATATTTAATTTAATTTCGTTTATTCACAAAACTGATTGTGCCATACAATGTTGCGTATACGCAATATGACTTTCATATTTAGAGGATTTATTTAAAATTAATTTTATGATTTTAATAATTTAATTATTCATGAAATATTTAATATTTTCTTATTTCTTACTAATTAATTTAAATATTTTATTTTATTTAAAATTCTATTTAATATATCTTTAATTTTCTATACTTTTCTTTTCAGTGACAAACTAACAGAAGTAGAAGGTGTCATTTATGTGAAGAATCAATACAGAAATTGCCTGATTTAAATGCACAACAAAACAAATGATAAAAACTAAGATGATGATGATGGCAATGGTGACACTTAAAACACTAAAAAACAAGAACGATGAGCCCAGACAAGCAAAAATAAGTCAACCGACAAATTAACAACAACATGAACAGCTGCTACTAAACTTAAATAAATAAATAAAATGAAATAAAACAAAAACGAAAGAAAATAAAACAAACACCAAACTCACAAAAAACAAGAGGAAGCGTGAAATTGAAGAAGGAAAAAGTTCAGAAAATTAATCGATAAATTCGGCGACAAAAACGAAAGAACACCGTCAACCATAATGACATCTAATGATGTCTAACTAAGCAATGAAAAAGGATATTAAGAACAACAAAAGAGAGAGAGAGAGATAGAGAAAGAGAAAGAAGAACGAAAGGCAAATTTATTTATGAGATAATTTCTAAATAAAGTCACTAAAGCAAAGGATTTTTCCTTTATTTTTAGTATATTGTTTGGAAGTTCATAAATCGTGGCAATGCCTTTGACTTTTCCCCGTAAGTACTCGGGTGTGAGTAATAGTGAAAAGCAATGCTCAAATTGCTAAACAAAAAAGGAAATTACATAAGATAAAATAAAAAAGATAAAAGAAAAAAAATAAGGCAACGACAACTAAGCAACAGGACGAGGACAACGAGATACTGCGTGGGTGAATCTGGTGTCGGCCGATATAAATACATACAACCAAATGGCAACAGCCGGCAACATATGCAGCTTAACCTAATCAGCAAAAGAATCAGATTTGGAGGTGGAGGCAACAACAACAACAACGACAACGACAGCGATAGCAAAAGTAGAAACAAAGTCAGAATTAGAATCAGGCGACAGGCAAAGTCGATATAATAACATGTTGACGACAACAAGCGACAACAATAACAACAACCAGAACAACAAGAATAGTGTCCAATATAGTAAAAGTAACGATTTACTTGAGTCCCCAAAGTCAACGTTTGTATCAGGGTCTGCGTCGTCACTGACTGAATATATAAATAAATTGATAAATTTGCAATTGATAATTAACTTAAACGATAACGGAAAGTAACAATAAAGCCGTGGGTGTCATCATTGTCGTCGTCTACGTCATCATTGTCAATAATAACAAGAACGACGACCGACAAAAGCAACAGCTGGCAATTGGCGTAAAATACATTCAGAAGAAGTGTCGAGTGTTGAGTGTTCAGTTGAGTTGAGTTGAGTTGAGTGTAGAAGAACGAGATTGAAGTGAACGAGTTTTCCGAAAGCGTGTAATAACTGAAGCAAAACGCGTCAGTTGAACCACGTCGGGCGTTGATATAATTAAGCACAACGCGTCGTGAATAATATGGCAGCAGCGACAGTGACCACCCACATAGCGACGACGACAAAGACTAGTAGTGCTGGTGGCACAGTGGCAGTCAGTAGTGATGGTAATGTTAGTAATACTAACAATGATGATGGCATGGGTTTGATTATATCAAATACTACTAGTGAGAATGAGGATAGAGATTTGGGTGAGTCAATGGAGGTAACAACAGTAACAACTGTGACAAGAGGTGATCAATGTGATTGTCTTAATGATATTGATATTGATGGTAATGATGATGAAAATGATAGTGATGATGATTGTGACATATGTGAAAATTGTATCACTATAACATATATCGATAATAGCACGCAAACTGAAGATACTGATGAAGATGAGGAACCTGAAGATGAGGAACCTGAAGATGATGTCAATCCTGGAAATGAGGAAATCATGGATGCTGAAGAGACACATGAAAATAAAGTAGTAGAGATCAGTGATATAGAGAAGGAAGACTTGAAAGTAACAACATTTAAAGATCTAAAAAAACCGAAACTTATAGTACAACTTTCACAGATTATTGAAGAGGATAATCTAGAGGAAGATTATGATGGCAATGATGATGATGCTGCTAACGATCATGATAATAATGATGATTACGATGATGACGATAATGATGATAATGATGATGATGATGTAAAAAATGACAAGAATGAAGTAGAAAAACATAAAATAGTGATAAACACTACTATAATAAATTGTATACGTTTAGAAAGTGATAATGAAAATTGCATTGAAAATATGAGTATTAGTGATAATGATAACGATAACGATAACAGAAATAATAATGATAACATACTAAATACAAACGATAACAATAAGATAAATTGTTATGAAGAAAATGAAAATGACAATGCAATCAATGCAAACAATATCCAACAAGGAAATGATATTGAAAATAATGATAACGATAACCGAAATGATAACGATATGGCTAATGATAACGATAACAAAAAGATTAAGATCATTGAAAATGATAAAAAAAATAATGAACACAATATCGATATCATGATTGTAAATCTTAATAAAATTTATAATGAAAATAATGAAAATGGAAATTGTAATGATAAAAAAATGATGAATGAAAGTGATTGTGAAAACGATAACGATAATGAAAGAAATTTGGTAAACAACAACACCAACACAACAAATACTAATCAGAATAATAATAATGACGACGACGACATCGAACACAATTATAATGATTATACAAACGATAACACAAATAATGACGATTATAATGGCATAACCGAAACTATGGATACCATTTTCATTGATGCAGATATGTATGAAAACTCAATACTTAGTGAAATCGCAACATTGGGTTATGCGCGTATATTTGATTATGAAAATCTTCGTATAATCGAACATGTAATCGAAAGTGATGATAACGATAACGATGATGATGATGATGATAATGATCATGATCGGGTTGTAGATAATGAGCGGGATAATGAAGACAAGGCGCTTATGATTGATGTACAAAATATGAGTGCAAGTGATAATGAGACAGCATCATCATCATCGTGTGATGACGGTCGGGAAAGTTTGAATGAGGCAACAACGGAATTAGTTGGATTAATCGGTGATAGTTTCCGAGTAATCGATAACGCACGTACAAATCAAAATGAAATAAATAATGAAAATAGTGAAGTGATTAAAGTGAGTGATAATCAAGTGAATGGTGACAATGAGCAGAAGAAGGCAACAAACATTATATTGATGACAAAAGAAAATGATGATATTGTCAATAGGAGTAACAGTAACAACAACAACAACATTGATAACGATATCGATAATAATAATAACCATAATGATGGCAGCATGGAAAACAATGAATCTGCTATGCGTTTATTAGAAGGTTTAAGACCAACAACTGGTGGGAAAAAAGGATCTACAAAATCAACAACAAAGAAAGTACAAATAAAGACACCAATAGCTACAATAACTAAAAAATCAGCAACTGAGCAACAACAAAATCAAAATCAAAAAACTAAACCAAAAAGTACAACAAACACAATGACAAGCCAAACTCTAACAACGCCAACATCATCAGTGGCTCTGAGTTTGGCTCTTTCCAAAGCCTACAAATCGAAATTGACGCCATTGGCACCACCATTCCAGCCAGCGGCATTGAAGGCCAAATTGAATGCGGCAAGTTCTTCTGCTACTGGAAGTAGCAACAAACTATCTACTATCAACAACAACAACAGCAGTAGCAACTCTAACAATGCAACAATCTTTACAAACTATGAGTCGACAAATGGTATATTTTATCCCCAACAGCAACAGACACACCCTCATCAATTGTTGCCGCAACATGTTAATATACAATTTCACGTGCAACAGCAGCAACAGGTGTCACCCACACAACAAAAGCAGCAGCAACAGCAGCATCAACAGCAGCAACATCATCACAACCACCTACAGCAGCAACAAAATAATGCGGTTTCTGCTGCTACTATCAACATGCCACAAATTCATCTCAATGCTGCTTCCGTACAACAAGTATTTGCTGCTACTGGTGGTGGTGGTGGTGGTGGTGTTGGTAATGGTGGTGTTGGTAGTGGCGCCCTTCCACATCATGGCGCACAGCTGGTACCCGTACAGTTAATAACACTAACAACGCCACAGGCAATCGCTGCTGTCGCTGCTGGGGCAACAACACAAACGGTGTCGGCAAATACTGGCGCCTGGCCACTTGTAGAGGCGCCAATTTATATCGATGTCAATGGTGAATATCGCAGCTTCTGTCCAGCACATGGATTACCAACAGCGGGTAATACCCACCATGCCCAGCAACAACTTCATCAACATCAACATCCGCATCATCATCATCATCATCAGCAACCAAATCCATATAACCACCATCACCTCCAACAACAGCATCCACAGCAACAACAGCAGCAGCAGCAACATCATCATCTCCAGCAACAACAACAACAACAACAATATACATCACACCATTTGCCACAACAGCATCAGCATCAGCACCACCATCAACAGCAACAACATCAACAGCAACAAAATCAACACTTGCCAACTAGTGGCAGTGTTGCCGCACTATTGGCGCCGCCATCAGCATCATCGTCATCATCATCAGCAGTAGCAGCCGCATCTACCAATTCCTCGGCCTCATCTAGCCAAGTTATAGCAAATGTACCATCATCTTCTTCAACGCCTGTAGTTGTTGCAACAGCAGCAGCAACAGCAGCAGCATCAGCATCAGTAGGAGGAGGAGTAGGCAACACTAGTGTTGCTACCAATGGAAACTCAAACCAGCAACAACACTTACTGTTGCAACTGGACACTGGCGTTTCATTGCCGCTACAAATTGCTACTGGCAAACGTAAAGTTTTTCGAGGTGAGTGAACGTTTTATTACTTCTGTGTATACTACTACAATTCACTATGTAAAGCAATAGCCATCGCCATCATAGGCAAAATGTGCCACATGGAATACTGGAATGGTTCCATTTGTGGGTAATGTGTATATTTCTCTGAAATATTTGATCTATCTGTGTGTGTGTGTGTGTCTGTGTGTATTTGAGTTTGTTTGTGTGTGGTTTTGGGGTTATCCTATTTCTCTTTTTTATAGTACGAAATCATTTTTGTTTTTTCTTGTTTACCCCATTAACTGCTTTGGGGCCTTTTCCATGTCTATGTCCCTGTTACAAATACAGTGAGAAAAAAAAGTAATAGATATTATGTACTTAATATAATAGTATCTACTGCTTGAGGCTAAATATAAAATGAGTAAGGTCAATTCATTTTTGTTTCTATGATTGAAAAAATCAATCATGTGAAAAACATCATTTCATTTCAATTCGATTCGCTTTGAATCACTTTACTTTGTTTGGTCAAAAGCAAATTCATATTTTATAAAATTTAAGCTAGAATTTTGTTTTATAATATAAATCTAAGTAATATTTCATTAAATTATATTAAAGTTTGCATGAAACTCATTTCAAAGTTTTAATCTAAAAGTCGTCGTTTTCTATTTGGTGACTTGACTTGACTGACGACGACGATGACTTTATTTAAGTATAAATCTGTCTATTTTAATAAAAAACTTTTCCACTTGCACAAATTTCTTTTAAATTTATTATGTAAATGACATTGAATTTATTATTAAATGGTATAAGTTTCCCTTCTATTAATTTTTTTCCTTATAACAAATTAGATATTAATTAATGTTGGTTATTGTTGATATAATTTAGGATCATTTTAGGTAATTTTGTTGTTCTAAGAGTAGACAAACAGAAGTGTGATTCTTAAAGTTTTTTATACATTTTTTAAAAACCCTGATTCATTTAGTTTATTCTAGGCCAAACTCTTTCTTAAACTACTCCGCAGAACATTTCTTAATGCTTTGCAAAGAAGTTTAAGTATAGTTAAAAGCTCCAACAAAAAAAAAAAAGTGCTGCAACTGAAAGTCACGTCAGTCCCTTTTGAGTGAAATCCTCTACAGAATCAGGAAAACCTATTGTACAAATATAAAAATTAAATTCTGTCAGTATAACTGTGGGTTTGTGTGTCTGTTCCTTATGGATTCCGAAACTGTTTTATCGATTTTGATGAAATTTTCAGGGAAACTCTAGCATAGTCTGGAGAGTGTTTGAATGAAGTTTTGGTGCGAATCGTGCCAAAATTGTCTATCATTTTCATCATCCAAGGGCAAGGCATTGAACTGTGCTACCCACATTAGCAAATGTTAACCACATGATCAAAATTAGCTACATGACGTAAGTGTCACCCCACATTTCGGTCATTTTCCCTGTTGAGAGGCTTCCACTGCTCTATGCGCCGGGACAGCTAGTTATTTATATTGTATTCTCCGCGGTATTGTAAATCATATGAAGAACAATAAAGGTTTATCGTTTTAGTTCTAATCCAATGCTTAAGAATAAGGGAAAGAATTCACCTGCAATTGTATCTTGCTATGCGATGATTCAAAAATTCATCAGAAAATTAAGTTATGGCCTCAGGGCCTCCCAAGGGGCATCGAATTTTTCACTTCGAAATGTTCTTCCTTTGTTGAAAGAGGATAAGAAACTCTATTGTAGACCTCCAAGACCAAATTTTCTTACATATTCAAGTATGTATTTCTTTCAATAATCTGTATAATATTGTATAGTAAGTAAGTATTTGACGATCATATTTGATCACCATCTCATTTCTTATAACCTGACTTATTTCTGTCCTAGCAATTAAAAGTTAACAAATGTCATTTAAATGAATAATAATTTAGCTTAGCATTGTTCGCACCTGAAACCAAAGACTCTAAAAAGAATGTGACGTTAAAATACTTTCTTTGACGATAGTAATTTCCAATCTGTTGACATTGTTTAATCCACTGGGCGACCATCTCCATCATCTTCTTAGATTATCTTTATACTCATAAGTATGTTTTTCTATGACTTAACTTATGACACTTTTAGTTGTCATAGAATAATCTAAGTAATGGCAATTAATATTTTAATCTGTGGTGATTATGTAGAGTTTTCTAATAATTTCCATTTCTATGTAAATTCCAAGTAATCATTTCACCATTTTCACAAATCAATAGAGTGACATTCTTTTATACTACTTATATTGGCCGCGCCAACTTGACCATATCCTGCTGGGTATGCAGATGACTACTCCAAATACACACAGACCCAATACTATAATCCCATAACTTTGCATTCCTTATCTTCAAAGTACTCATTCGCTCTGTTTGTTGTAGTTTCATTTTTCTCTTTATTTTTGTTCTTCTTCTCTTCTATACCCATGCCACTATGGCCAGATGTACTTATGTGTGTGGAGAGATGCATATACAGTTTTATTATAGCTTTTTCCCAATATCTAACTGTCAAATACATACACATACTCGTACAAGCCTACATACGCATATTCACAAGCACAGATAAACAATTGCGTCAATTTCCTTTTAACAATGTTGCGCCTTTTTGCGTTTGTATTCTATTTTCTCTCATTTTTAGTCCACTCGGGTTTTAGATACATTGAAACCTTTGCCAAAAATCTTTTATTTTTTTCATTTTGGTTTGTTGGACATTTTGTGTGAAATTGCAAAGGAAATTTTTTCAACAAAACTATGTATTTTTTTTGTTTTTGTATTGTAATTTTACTGGTAGTTTTACTAGTGGTGCTGCTGATGCCTTGTTAGCTTTTGTGCTACACACACACACGGCTTTGAGTCGCTGAGCTCCTCGCTTGACTCAATCTTCTGGCATGCATCATATGCATTGCGTGTCCACTGACATGCCGATGCCTCTAATGCCATGGATGGCGCAATCTGCCTTCACAAATGTATGAGATACAAATGTATCTGTGCCGTTGTGCTGCGCCGCTTGACTGTTTTTTGCGTCATCGTGTTGTCATATTTTTGACACTCACTGGGTTTGCTTTTTGGGCATAAAGGCTTGAATGTCTGCCCAGCTGCCTTAATGCCTCTCTGACTTGCCTCCCGATCCATTATGATTGTCATTTGAACGCGTTTTACAACAAAAATATTAAATTTTTACAAATACATACTATTTCGATGTGATTTTCCCTATAACATTTTTATGCTTTGTGTTCTTCTGGTTTCTGGTGTTTTTGTTGGTTTGTAATAATTTATGTTTTAGTTTCGTGTTCATTCATTTCGGTCTCCCATTGGTTTATGGCTTGTAAGTTGGCGATTTTAAATGTTTCCATTATTATTATTATTATTACTATTATTGTTATTTGTTTTTGTTTTTTTTTTTTTTTTTTTTTAATATTCGTTGCAAGTTGAGTTCATTTCCATGTTTTTATATTTTATTGTATGTTTCCCCCCAATTTTTGAGTCTATAAAATATTATTTTGTATTCATAGAAGCATCTATAATAGATAAAATCCATTAAGTCATGGAGAGAACTTTAATATCTTTTGGTTTAATTTAAGTTACTAAATCTGTTGCCCATTAATTAATTAATTAATTCGATAATTGAATTTTCCCATTGAATTTCTCAATTAATTACAATAAGAACACAATGATAATAATGATGAGGAAAGATTTGTAATTTCCCTATAGTAGAAGTCAAATTGTAAACCGAAAACCAAACATTTTCAACTTCAGACAAGAAACCAGAAAGAACCACAAAAGGAAACAAAACAAAACAAAACAAAACAGAATAGAAAACAACAAAACAAACAAAGTATTGTAAAGTAAAGTAAAGAAAAGTATTGTATTGTAGAGAACACAAAACAAAGTTGTGTTGCTGTTGTATACAATTTGAGTAAAGTAACTAAAACTTGGTTTTTGGGTTTTGTTGCAAGTTCAGTTTGTTTTGGTTGGCATGCATGCGGATCGATTATTTTCAATGTTATTAAGGCTGCTTGATTACTGTTTTCTAGTACTAATATTGTGTAAATTAGGCTAAGAATACACATAGTAACAGGTGAGTTCATGCATTTTTATTATCTTTTCAAAGTCAATCAAAACAACTGTCAATCAGTTCAACCAACAGTTTTGCATGAAAAAAAGAAATCAAAGTTTAACTTTAAATTTAAGTTCATTTCACTGTAAAAATTCTTTCCCTTTTCCTTTTCCTCTCCATTTCCATTCCCATTTACCATTTCCTTTAAGTTGTTCTTGTCCGTGTTCTTATTTATTTCATTTTATAATTTTTCGCTTTTTGGTTCCTAAAAGCTTTTGTGTTAGAGGCTTAAACACAAAATGCAGCAATAAAAATTTCAAAATGATTTCTTTGTCTGTGGTTGGTTTGTGTTTCTGTTTCTGTTTCTGTTTGTGTATCTCATTTCTTTTTTCTTCTACTATTTTGTCCTTATTTTTATCGTGTACACTTGGTTGCTTGGTTTATTTCGCCAATATATTTTTGAATTCTTGGAATTGTTTCAAAAACTTAACAGACTGAAATATGTTTGTAAATGTATATGGATTTTGTCGTGTTAACGGAAGTAATGCCCTTTTCTATGTTCCAACTATTAATCCAAACTAAAATATTGAGAAGAAAACAACTTAAGATTTAACTTTGTTAAAGTATGAAATAAAATTGAAGTATTGAATATTATAAATCTCATTGAATTGATATGAGATATAAATAAAAAAAAACAGTCAAGTGTGACTCGGACTCGCACACGGAGGGTTCCATTGTACAAGATTTTTTGCTTAAAATATAAAATTATGTGCAGATTTAGTAGCCTAAAAGTATACTACAATTAACAGCTTAAAACTATACTAAAAAAAAAAAAAAAAAAAAAATTGTTAAACAAAAGATTAAATTAAAGAACAATGCTTCTAAAAATGTGTATTTTTAGTATTTTTCGCTCTACACTCAAGTGAATTACACACTCTGTGAAAATTTCAACTCTCTATCTATTACGGTTCATGAGTTAGATCAGGAGACGGACGGACGGGCGGACAGAGTAAGCTTAGTAATAGGGTCCCGTTAGCTCCCTTTGGGTACAGAACCCTAAAAAGGTTATCTAATCATTCTAGGAGGTTGTTATCTGGACTATTGGAATGATGTTGCTGTAAGGAAAATAAGTCTAAACTGCGCTTCGTATTTGTTATTTTAGGACAATTGTAATTCCTGCTATAATAATTGTTGTATTGTGCATATTGTGGGGTCTCCATGTACGATGAGGTTTACTTATGTTATGATGCATCTATGACAGTCTTGCGCTAAAACATCTAATATACTTATTTACGACTTAAGCCACAGCGTTCATTCATCCACCGATGTGACATAAATTCAGGCGGATGCTCGCCAATAAGTTCTGGTGTCCAGCATGCAGTAGTCTCTGGTGATAAATAACTATGATGCTCTTTGTCGGTGGGTGGTCTGTCCTATCTATCGGATGCTCAAATTTGTATTATACAGTCGACCACCAACTGTATTACTCCAACTTTATTTATAAATGTATTGCACTTTTACTAGATCGACCGATTGTACCATTAGCTTCCAACTCTCTGTAGTCATGATGCTTGGTTGAGTTTTGAACCATTCGTATCTCATCCACTGTGAACTCAGACTGATGTGACTTTGAATATATACATAATCGTAAGAAATTTGTGTTGATCGAGACGAATTGCCGAGTTTGGAGTAAATAGAGTAATCTGTGGAGTTGCACTCAACACATTGTTCCTTTGGCAAAATTTTTGTCTGATTTTACCCATCTATACTCGTCCTCTTGTAAAAATGTCTGTCCATGCTTCCATAATTCAGAATCTTCAAGTTCTTTAGAATGTGCACTTTTCGAAAAGAAATCCACGATGGCTTTGTAACTGTTGTTAATTAAACTGTAACAGTTCAGCAGCAACAAGTGATGCTCAGTAATGATGATGATGTGTCAATTCCGACTATTGGCTTGCATTCATAGACATCGGTTGGTGCCTCATTCAATTTTCAACATACAGTGGATATGTGTAACTATAAAAATTCCAAAAGTCGTCATCTTGTATACTTTTTAAAGAACCCAATTATGGCTGCAGTAATCAATCGCAGGGTCTCTTATCGAAAATAATCTTTCGTTTGGTTCATCCAGTTTTGGGTTTAACAGTGTTCAATAAATATCTTCACCTATCGATGAAGGTGTTGAAGACGTGCAACAATAGTCGCAGGAAATAAGACTTGTTTAGAGTTAGTAACTATACCACTCAATATTCGACCATTTCGTTGCCATGTGAGCAACTAATAAATATTCTGAAAAACGATGATGCCATGTCATGCTTGGCAGTTTCTAAATCATCTGGTTCAATGGGTAATGTTCACCCCAACATTTTCCAGTATTTCTTTCACCAAAATTACTTGATACTTCCACAACCAATTCTAGTAACTCCAGTATTCCATCAACGTATAATTTATCATATTTTTCAATGAACGCACTTCATAAATATTTATCTGAATGCAACTGCTCGTATGTTTTGCTTCCCATTGCTCGTCTATTTCTGAAGTCACTGATACCTAAGAGAGTTTCTTAGTAAAAAAAATATATGTAAAGGGTAGTGGGCAAAGACCCGTCCCTGGGCGGTATCAGTCAAGGCAGAGGAAGAGGTCGGGACAGTACGCTGAGTATCAGCAGAAGAAGCAGTCAATGTGTTTCAGCAGAACAGGCGCTTGAAGCAGTCGAAAGGAAGTGAGAACAACTGAATAAGCAGAGTAATCAGTAGCAGCATCGAATGAAGTCATTTTCTTCATTTATAGTTTTCTACATTAAGACATTCGAATTGAATTAGTCATACTTATTATCATATTGAATAAAAATATTTTTAATAGTGATACAAAATATTCTTATTCTTTCATGTACAAGAATATATATTTATATTTGCAATTCTATAATTCTAGCAACAACTTTTTGTAGCCTTGTAAACTGTCCTTCAGTTCAACCACATAAATATGAATTTTTTTTTGCTATTCTCGTATACTACGACATACAAAAAGAAATAGTGGTGAAAAATGATAATCTGTCAACATATAAATCAAAATTTTTACAAACTTTCATATCAATACATGAACATATAAGTATTTGTGCATATGAACACACGATACGATCAAAATGTAAGGCAAACAAGGAATAAAAAACACAAACTAAAAACTTAAATTAAATAAATTAAAATTAGGGGGAAAAAAAGAAACAATTCTCTAACACAACTTGAGAAAATTACACAAATTAAAACTAATTCGCCCAACAAAGTTATGTAAAAAGTCAAAACGATTAACTCATACAATAGCAAGTGCAGTAATAGGACATGAGAAAGGAAGGATGAATGAATGAGGAGTCCTTGGTTAAAAACTCCGTGAAGGAATGCAACTTTAAAAACATTTTGCGCACAATTAGTGTAGTACGTACGAGTATAACGGTACACGAATGAAGCTTACTATGAAAAGTATAAGGACTGCAAGGATATGTCAGTGCACATGGTGTGTGTGAGTTGAGTCTTGTTGAGTTGATGATGGTGAGTCAACTGGGAGATAGATTTGTTTTACACTTTTGTTTTGTGTTTTTTTTTTCTATTTTTTAACAAGTTTTTATTTTTTTTGTTTATTGTTATACTCTTCACGCATTGAATAGTATTATAAGTTTGTCATGAAGTTTGTAACACACAGAAGGAGACATCGGAGACCCGATAAAGATAATATATTCTTGATCAGCGCGACGAGACGAGTTGATCTAGCCATGTCCGTCTGTCCGTCTGTATTTATGCAAACTAGACCCTCAGTTTTTGAGATAGAGAGCTGAAAAGATGCACGGAGCTTTCTTTTTACCATACGCAGTACATTTTGACGGAATCAGCCGAATCGGACCACTAGGGGGGAGCCCCCCATACAAACCGTGATCCAAATGAAAGTTCTTATTAGAAAAACTTTTTTGCTTTCATACTATCGACTTCAAATGTGAAGACTATAAGTTTCTGACCGATATCCACCAACCATATAAATTTCAAGATTCTCGGACCTCTAGGGGGGTACCCCCATACAAACCGGGATCTATTATAAATGAAATATCTTATTAGGAAGACTTTTTTGTTTTTTGTACTAAGGAACTGAAATTTGGATAATATAAGCACCTGATATATATCAACCAACCTTATAAATTTCAAGACCCTCGAACTACTAGCAGGGGCGCGAAGAGTATTTCAACTTCGGCATAGCCAAAGTAAGTTTTTTTTTATATTTATTTTCTAGTTGCTTTCAAGTTGGTAGATCTTGAAAAAGTTTTTCTTATTCTATTTTTCTGTGTAGTAAAAGGACGCGTTAGTATGGAAACTTTTGAACTTCATACATGCAACAAGAAATTATATATATTTAGAACTGAGTAAATGTGTGGTTGATGCTGCCTGTTAGTTGTAAAAATTTGTTACATTTAAGCTTACAAAATAGAAAAAATAAAGATAGAATCAAGTCTTTTTTATAGCAAAACATAGAAAGTGCATTTTCGACTTTAGAAATAAGTTCTCATATTTATTTTTTTTTTCATAGATGTAATGTATTTTATATTTTATCACATGGCGGCACACTCACTCACTCATTCATTTGTAGTGCATGCCTAGACTTGTCTGTCTTTACTAGTCTCTTTCTCTCCGTCTCTTATTCTTTCAGAATTCTTTCAAGTCCTTTCTCTTCTTCATAAACTATTCAGAATGCCGTTTAAATGCGCAACGGAAATTTAACTGCCGTCGCCATTGACAAAAGCCAAGTGCTGCTGAAAATCCTAAAAAAACACAACATAGAAAAAAGTGTTGAAAAGTTCTTAAATGCACACACGCATTAAGGGAAACACAAAAGAAGACAAAAAGAAAAAAAAAAATGATCTACAAAAAGAGATTAAAGTCCTTTTTTTTTTTTTTTGAAATGACAAACATTTGTACAGCTTCGTTTTACTACTAAATTCAACTTGAGTTGCTTCACTTTCATTTGTTTTTTTTACTAGTAAAAACTTTTTACTTACGCATTGCATCTTTACAATTTCTCATACATTTTCACTTACTTTTCTCATACTTTACAATACAAAACTACCCAAAAAATATCAGTGTCTTCTTTATCTGTCATTCTTATCTTTTTGTTGTCTTGAACTACTTCTTCTATCTATCTAAATATGTATCTTTCCTCCTGTTTATGTATATGTAGATAGTATTTTGTATGAAGTCCTTTGAGGGTTTTTGGGTTAAGTGCACGCTTGTGTTTAACACAACTTAAGGAGTTTACAGGAAGTAAGTAATCCTCCTCCAATTCCGTTACATTACCACCCACCACAACTATGAGATGAACTAAGATGATGATGATGATGATGATGATGACGACGACAGTTGAGACATATGATGAAAATACACTCAGTGGAGTTACTTCCTTACTATAATACATGGCATTTCTAAAGCTTAAACTTGTGTTGTATCTTGAGACATCTGCTCGGTATTACAATGATATTGTATCTATGCTGTGCTTGCTATGCTATGATACTTTCTTATATCATTTTATTTTTTTTATATTTTTTCTTTATTTTTGATGTGGTAACAACACAACTTAAATGTTTAATTTTTGTATGTGCACGCATCGTGTGTAGTAAGTAAGATGCGATGCCATTGCCACCTCAAGTTGCAATTGAAAGTTGTACATACTTGCACTTGTGCGACAAAACTTGCTCCTCGATTTATTTTTAGTAAAATACTTGTATTATTTCACTTGTGAATTATCTCTCAGTCTCTTTGTCTGTCGGTTTGTCTGTCTATATGAGTGTCTCTCTGTTTGTCTCCTATGCCTTACTACTATTTCTTGATCTGAGTTTATAATTAAATTTTGAAATTGTAAAATATAGTAAATGAAACTTGTTCGAGTTGCTTAATACCGCACAGGTATATTTATTGCATAAAAGTTTATGACGACATGAATATCCGAAATGGTTTGGAGTTTTAAAAGTTTATTATATTTCATAATTCTTTGGAGGAGCAAAAATTTAAAAGAAATATTGAAATTTATTAATAAACAAAGAATTTTGCATTTTATTCATTATTTATTAAATCAAAATGATTCATATATTGAAAAGGAAGATTAAATTATATTGAAGTTTTGTTTTGAAACTAGAACATTTGTTAATGTGTGAGGGTCATTCGCGAGTTCACTCGGTTCATTGTGATGTCTGTTGTGGGTAAGTTCATCCCAGAAGTCTCTCTCAGCTTCTAAGACCAACCAAAGAACGGTTGTTTCTTTAATATTTTGATATCTCTGAAATATTAAGATTTATAAAGGGTCTCTTATTATAGAATTAGTACTTTATTCTCTGTTATTGGTAAAACATTGTTGATCAATTGCTTTGATGGAAGTTCCGTCACATTAAACTATGGTTATCTCTTTTTGGAGCGACTTCACGGTATTAAATTCTTAAAACTGTCTTATTTGATAAAGTCTATTTTGATTATATTTTCATCTTGTTACCATGTTTCATTAAGAATGTAGAAATTTATTTGGATTACATTAAAATATCTCCAAAAATTATTTACATAATATCTTCATGCGGCCCACAAGTGGACAAAAGCGATTTCCGTCTTGGTAATAGACTATTTATAACTAAGTATTTAAATTGAAGTCACTACGTCATGTAATAGATACTTCAGTGATCTCTTCAATCTGATTCATTTTTCGGTTTTTTTAATCAAATATTTTATTCACTTTCTGTCGCGAACTCTATTAAAAAAAGAGTTAACTGAGTGATCATTTTCGAGAACAATACTTTCTTATTGGGGAAGAAACCTTTCAGCACAGCAGCCAGCAACTTTATCAATGTCACCATATACCGCTACTGTAGAAAACCAATCCCATTGTACCAACTGCCGATAAGGAAAGCTTCGCTGCGCTTCTATGCTGAAGAAGGGCAAGTACGCCCAGCATCCTGCTAAGAATACCGTGCATGTTTCCTTCAGGGCTGGCAAAAGACGCTCTATGAAGAAGTTGAAAGACTTGCTCACAGGCTCAAAGTATCACAAAGACATGAGCTAGGCTACTCTCCATCGTGCCTTGATACTGCTGCATTCTCGAAAGCACGTTTAAGCAGAGAAGACAAGGTGGCAAGAAGACCGAATAAATAATAAGGGTTTTGTACTAAATGAAGGAGAATAAAATTAATAATTAATTAATAAAGTGGTGACCTCATTTGGGAGACCTAAACGATCTTCAACAAAAATGCATGTATGACAAATATTAAATTCAGCTTTCCAAGATTTCATTTAAAAAACAAGTTTATATCACTTCGTTTTATTGTATAATATTTGCGAAAGCAGTTCTATTTAAATAGATTTAATTAACTTATCTATGAATCAGTTTGAAATTTAGTATAATGTCGATTAATATTTGACCAACTTCCCTGGGTAAAACATTTCTTCAAATGCAACTGCTTGTTGTTCTATTATTAAAAAAAAAATAATGATTATAAAATTTGCCTCTTTAAATTCTAATTCAAATTTGAATTCGATTTATTTACAATTTCCGAAACATGTTAACCATGACTTTATTTAAAGACCCTTAAAGATCTTACACAAATGATAAATTAATTCACTGGTTAACATATGAACGAACAAATGATTGACAAAGTAGATAAACATCTCAAAAGATAAGCCAAGTTTATATTATTGTATTAAACAAATGTAGTAGTAATGTGAAAATAAATAGTGAAACGTAAAAATAGTGAAGACAAAAAAACCATAAATCAAAGTGAACATAGTAGACAAAAGTGTATCTAAACAAACATACTACTTACTACATACTAAATACATACATCAATACTAACTAGATAGAAAGATACATAGAGTATAGATACTTTGTATTGTATTGTAGTAGTAGAGCTTTTTGACAAATGATTTGTGCACGACCTGGCATGAGAATTCCACTTAGATTGGCAAGAAAATCCATAGTCTAACAAATAATTTGTCGTTATAAGCACTTGATTCTTTCATACTTGTCACTAGGTATACTTATAACAAACTCAATTTATATAGAAAAAGAAGAGAAAATAATACAAAACAAATATTCTGTCTAACAACACACAAAAGCCCACGAAAGCTATAAATAAATATATTGTATGTTGCCAATTTCAAATGGACGCTTGCTCTCTTGACTCAAATAAACAGTCTCACACCTCGCTTAGAGAAAAATTGCAAAGAAAGAATGATAGACAGACAGTCAGACAGTCAGACAGATATTCGTAGGTACGCAGGTAGATAGGCTTTGTTAAGGGAACATCTTCAGTTGTCCCTTCAGGTGGTCGTGGTGGTTGTAATGGTGGACAGGGAACACCTTTGCAAAACTTTTTCAAAGTAATTGTCATGATTTTGAACTTTGAACTTTTCATTTTTTTGTTACTGTTGTTGTGTCATTTTCCCACACACACACATATACCTCATACAAGTTTCGGTCACTGCCTTTGTCGTAGTATCAACTGTTGTCACCGTCATCGTACATCTCATTTTCTGATGTTCCCAGTTTTTTTTTTTTTTTTTGTTGCTAATTTCATGCCACCACCTTCTAGTAAACTTCAACATATTTCATGCATAGTACTACGATACTCATCATCATCGTCATCGCTGTTAGATGTTGTTGCTGTTGTTCATTTCTCAGTCAAATTGCAGGCTGTAATACTAGTGGGTAGTGGGTGGGTAAGTGACAGAGTGAATGAACGTGGTCTGGGATAAAACTTTCTGTTCGTATTGCCTTTTATCGCCAGAATTTGAATTTGCCGCCTACAAAAAGTCCCTGATGACGTAGTTTGTCGTCATAGTCAGCCTTGGTTCTTTCGTTGGTTGGCTGGTTGGTTGGTTGCTTGATTCCATACTGGCTTCCATTTTGCGTAAATTTATGCAAATATGTAGCAGCCTGCTGGCTTGTTTCATAGGCAAAACTTTTACAACTTTGGTCGCAGTACTGAAGTCCGCGCTACACACCAACAACGCGGTAACTCAACTGCTACTAACAAATTCAACACAACCCAACTCAACTCAACTCAACTCTTCTCTGCTCAACTCAACTCAACTCTACTTTACTGAACTTAATTCATCTGAACTGAACTGAAATATGAATGTAATACTACAACATGGTAGATTCCTAGTACGCTTTGTTGCTTCGATGTTGTTCCCTTGATGTTGTTAGTTTTACTATTGTTGTTGTTTTTGTTGTAGTTGTTGTATTCATCTCAAAATGTCTTGGTAAAAAGTTTACTTCGCTGATGTTGACATGTAATGATTACAAAGCGTCTTAAATGCTAAAAATGCAAATTAAAGACAAAATGACGTGCCTCATAATGGTTTAGTAGTAGTAGACGAGTGAATGGTTATGGTGATAGCGCTGGTCTTGTCAGATTGGGTTTGGTCTAGTTTGGTTTGGTCTCTGGTCTACGGAAATAAGCAGTTATACATGGAAATTTTTGATTAAAGGTTTTGAATTTCTTCCGCTCCTCAAAAAAAAAAAAAAAAAAGAAATAAAGAAAAAAGAAAAATCGGGTTTCTTATTTTATTTTTCGTTATTTTATTCTCTCATTTTCAACTTTTACCAAATGCTGGTGGTCTTTTCTTTTCCTTTCTTTCCTTTTTTTCTTCTTGACTTGAATTGCAAAAGTTTTTGCTTTTGCTTTGAGTTTGAATGTAATTATGAAAGGCATTAATAGAGCTACTCAAATTCAAAAACTTCAAACAGAAACCTGTTGCTTAAACTTTTGAGAAGAGTTCGTCCGTAGGTTATGAAAAAAAAAAACTATCACTGATTGCATCAAAGAAAAGTAACATTATAAAGATTCAGAGTGAATTCCAAAAGAAGAAAAACTTCCAAAAAAGGCAAAAAAAAGGAGAAAAAATTGTAATAAATGAGTTTGTAAGTGAAGAACTTGATGGTATCATAACCAAAAGAGGATATGAACTCTTTTTGAAGATTATGCAAAATTGGTAAAACAGAAGGAAGATAGAACTGAACTTTCACTAAGTTATAATTGTAGAAACAAGAAATATGACTAGTGAGTAGAATTAAGAAATTATCAATGACCTAAATAATGTGAATAGATATTCGATCTAAGGTCCTAGGATACTAAAAAGATATCAAATCCACAATCACAATGTATGTATCCAGGTTTATTGGCATTTGAAGCAACACAGAAGGGTAGAACAGAACTTTCATGAAGTCATAATTGTAGAAACAAGAAATATGACTAGTGATTAGAATTAAGAAATTCTCAATTATCTAAATAATATATATAGAAATTCGATCTAAGGTACTTCGGACATATCAAATCCACAATCACAATGTATGTATTCATTTTTATTGGCATTTGAAGCAACACAGAAGGGTAGAATAATGTTTTTCTCTAAAGCATTTTGATAGATTCCGGACAGGTCTTTTTAAGCTAAGTAAGTTAAATATTTAAACTAAAGTCCTCAGATACTTTGGTTGTTCAATTTCACATTGGTTGTTCAATTTCATGGGTTGTACAACTTCATGTGTTGTACAACTTTGTGGGTGGGATCACTGATTGTTGGCTGGCACAACGTGTGAGGAGAGGAGTAGCATGCCGATCGTAAGCTGATTGTATGATTGTACGACCGTTTGCTTAATTTCATGGGTTATACAACTTCATGTGTTGTACCACTTAATGTGTTGTACAACTTCATGTGTTGTACTAATTAATGTGTTGTACTACTTCATGCGATATACAACTTCATGGGTTGTCCACCTCATGGGTTATAGAACTTTATGGGTGGATCACTGATTGTTGGCTGGCACAACGTGTCCGGAGAGGAGTAGCATGCCGATCGTAAGCTGATTGTATGAATGTTCGATCGATTGTATAATGTTTGGGCACCTTTGGAGTATTACAAAACCACAATATCACAGTAATCACAATCTATCACATGTTTTTTGGTTTTTGAACATTTACAAAATAGACAAAAACAGAAGACATTACTACTATCTGCTGATAAATGTAGATCCAAAAAAAAAAAAAAAAATGAAAATTATCACTGGTCTGTTTTAATTATTCGATACAATCAAATATCCAATAATTGACCTAATGTTACTGTGTTTATTGCTAAGATTTAAAACCTTCAATAACAATTACATAAATGTTATTTCAGCTTCAACATTTTGTATTTGATCGATTTTTTGGTAGAAACATAATTAAACCAAAAAATTAAAACCACAATATTCGGAACCACAATCTATCACAGCTTTATTGGTGTTAGTTTTACATCGACAAGCTGTGATAGATTGTGTCTGCTTATAAAAACTATAACCCGAGTACACACAATTTAGATTGCTCCTTTTCGTAAACCAAAAATAAACCGATTTCAATTGTTTTACGCGTCCGTTTGTCATTTTGCAACGTGTTATTTTAAATCGTAAAACCGAAAATATCACAACGAACATCAAACCAACCAACCAACCCAATGACAACAATAAAGAAGAAAATACTTTAATATCATATACAGCTATCAAAGTACAACCAATAATACCAGAGATGTGAAAGGGTAGTGGGGAGAGTGATGAGTCTATACAACAATCAGGCACCTACCCAAACAATCAATGATATTGTAGTATCACTTGTATAACATTGTGATATTTGGTTATATTCATCGTTATTGTTTGCCTGCTTGCCTTTCTGTCTGCTTGCCGTTCATGTCGAGTGTCTGTTTTGTGGTTGATTTCTGACTGAATAATGGAATCGTTTGCATATTGGTTGAAAGCAAATTTGACTATTATTTCTATTTTCTTTTTTCATTTGATTTCATGTCCAGTCGATGAAGCTGCCTAGTGTACTCAAGTGTCCTTTGATTGAAAACCCTTTTATTTTCTACAAATAATTCTGCGAAAGCATTGCGCATATTTAATAAAATCCTGGATTAATTTTTATTGAGTGTCATTGGTAATATTGGCATCAATATAAACTCAACTTCATCATCATTACTATCGCTATTATTATTTTTATTACAATATTATTATGATTGTATTATTATCAGCATCATCATAATAAATGTCCTTTTAATCAACACCAGCAACCTACTTACATTATATCATAATATCAAGCTTCAGCAAGCATCAGTATCACCATCACCATCACCATCACCATCTATGACAACAATATCTTTCGTTGTTAGGCAACAACTTATATACAATATAATACTATAATATAAAACATATAATAAACAAGGGTCAATATACTTGTTTTACTGTAGTTGTAAAGTGCGTTTTTGGTCATGACATTCATTAGCTTCATTTTGTTCCAGGCTCAAAGGCAAATTCATTCAATTCTCATAATATACACGTACCCAAATTCATATTCAGTCCAATGTGTTGTGGTTGTAGTAAATACATATGTAAGCACGTCATTGACATTGTTATCCTTCATGTTATGTTCTTGCCATGTTTTCATATCGATTGATACTACTACGAGTTTTATTGTATTTTTTCTTCTTTTTTTATTTCATTCAGTTTGGGTTTGGTATTGTTGCTGCCTGGGCAGATCTATTCATATCTGGGCTCATTGAAAGAAAGTTTCCTTTCTATCAAAGTGCAGTACTTAAGGCACACACTTTTACAAAATTAAATAACATTTAAATGCCTTACTTGGAATTCTGTCTGCCACCATCAATCGGCCTGGACATCCCCTGGCTGCCTTTAAAGCTTTACGATCTATAGAATTTTTCAATAGAAATACTTGATTTTTGTGGTCTATGTGGCTATGCTACTAGAGTATTTATTGACAGTTTTTTCCTAGTAGTTTCCCAGTCGGTGGGTAGATGTAATTGTTGTAATTGCTTGTTCGTACTCCCCATGCTATTGTTCATATTGAATTGTATAACATACAATACTACATAGTCTAAGCCATGATAGTACATTCTCATATCCTTCCTTCCTTCATTCACTAACATGGTTTTTCTTCCTTTTGTTATCGAAGGACAAACTTAATTTGTATGCATTTCCATGTGTTTGCATGCCATCCATGTGTATCTATTCAGTCGTAACTGAAGCATTTGATCATTTTGAATTTAAATTGTGTGTATTTGTCTCTTACAATGTCCATCATGGCCTTGCATTGCATGGTCTGAGCTGAGCTGAGCTGAACTGAACTGAGCTGGGTAGGTTCGTTTGTCCCAACTGGCTATTAAATTTTCGTTTGAGAGTTGTTAGAGTCCAATTAAATACCTTGGCCAAGGATACCTTTATTGTTTGTTGGTTTGTTTGTTTATCTATTTTACTTTTGTGTATTATTAATTTAATTATCATATACATAATTATGACAGATGATTAAGTTTGTTGTTTCCTTAGGTGAGTTGTTTGTTGTTATTACAATTGTATGGTATACAACAAGCTAAGCATATTATGTATTGTGTATATCCTTAGTCTCATCTACTAGATTGTTATTGAAATTTAATAACCTTAGAGAGCAAACTTAAAGATAAATCAGATCACCATATGCGTAAGTGTGTGTGGTAAGTGAAATAAAAATAAAAATACAATGTCTTCTCTTTCAGTTGTCATAACATTCTCTCATTACAAAGCGTCGTCTGAGATGCACATGATGATGTTGTTATTTTGTTTACCTCATTTGTCAAGCATACGTGATTTTCTAACTGTCTGACTGAGTCTCTTTGTTTGTCTCATATGCAAAAGTTTGTCGTTACGATTATCACACGTTGTTGCCATATAATTATATTGTAATAAATGTTTTCCATCATTTCTTTCATTTCTTTCATTTCTATTGTATTTCATCATATACGATGATACAATATTATGTAAGATTTTTCTCTGTTTCTGTTCCTTTACCTTGATGGAAATACATATGTAAGTGAGATATTTTTATTTATATCTTTTTCTTTGTGCTTAGTTTATAAACGGAAAAGACGGAACAATAATATATCACCTTAGGTAAAATTTGTGATAATTTTACATAAATTCTGAAGAATTTATGCTTAATAATGATTTGAACTTACCACTTTCTATTGTTATAAGTGATAATCATAAAATTATGTCAAATATTTGACTTAAATATATCACACATATGATAAACTTGAAATAGTTCAAGAACTAAATAAATCAATTGATGTTGGAAGTCACAATATGATTAAAATGGAATAATGTTTGGTATGGAAACAAATTTCGATCCTTGGAGAATCCTTATTCAAGTTCCTTATCATTAACATCAATATTACCATTTTGAAAATACAATATAATATATATTTTGCTTGAAGATTCAAATGACCTCTATTAATGTTTTGTCCTATAAATTGGAATTTAATCAAAAATGTCTTCAAATATGTGATATATTTTGGTTAAGTTATATATTTGCGTAGGAAAATTTTCTAAATTTCTAAACTTTCAATTCACATTACATCTCTTACCTTGGACACATTATGGAACTAAGTCCTACAAACCTCATTGCTAAGATTGTTTTGCCAAGCTAGCAACGGTGGAGTTGTTAATCAACTCCGGTGGGACAGGGCCGACAATTCATTTATTTCTTTATCTACACCTTCTCTACTCAACTCTACCTATCAAACCCGTACGGCTGCTGATGTTCATAGCTACGGGTGCTGCCACCCATTCATGAACTGACGGTTGGGCCAGATACCTTCTTCATGACTAAAGGCTCATCTCCAATTGGTTAATTTGCCATTTAGTAGCCTGCTAATTCACCATATGTTAGAAAATTCGTCATGTGTAACCTTGTTGACTAGTAACTCGCAGACTGTAAAGAATCCACCTAGAAACGTTGAGAGCCGTCCTACATTACTCGCTATCTATTAATGCTCTCACAGACAAATATTCTCTCTTAATTTCAAAGGGAGTCAGCATTGAGGCAGCTGCGTGTATTTCAGTTTTCTACAAAACTGTGTGATTACCGAACGAGTGAAGAGCTTTGTGTGTCATGATTACTAGCACACACACCAACTCGCCCGTTTGTAAGCTCGTTACTCTGCATTTTGCAAACTACCCAAGTGGAAATGAGCCTTTAGGTTACCATGTCCTGGTCGCGATCACCACCCTCCCATCTGCCATTATTGTACCGCATCAACCCTACAAATCTAGATAACAATAGAGTTTTTTCTAGCTTTTATTATCACTTCTATAACCGTCAATAGACAATTAAAATACGTACAAAAGTACCTAATACAAAAAAATAAAAAGAAACCTAAAGGAAAATTAATCTACACGACCTATATATCCTAATCTACTAGTAGGTATCCTAATCTACTTTGAGGCTTCTTTCGGTTGCCGGTGCAATAAATTGTCTCTTCATGGTCGATTAACTCACTAGACACAACCATCAAAAGACTATAGACATTGGATTCTTCGTTTCAAATTGGGTGCCACTTTTAAGCTAAGATTACATGATTGACGCAAAAGCATAAATCATGCGTCAATAATTTTACGCCCGATTGTCGTATTTTGGACAGGAGCTTAAACCGATTTTATACTCGGTTTACACGATTGACATACAAGTGTCAATTTCGGCAACGTCAACCGAAATTTTGATTGACCCGATTTAAGAAAAGCGTAAACCAACAATCCCACAAGCAACCCGATTACAGTGGCTCGTTTTTCCGTCAATTCGATTGAAAAATTTAATAAAAATATTGCTTATGCAAAACTTATATGTTGTTCGAAACGAAAACAAACAAAACATTGTATGAAACAGGCTTGCCAACTAAGTAAGAGGACAGAATCAGAAGAAAACGAAATTATATTTGAAATATTAAATAATTTTTAAATAAAGAATATTATAAAGCGTAAATCAATTTTTTTAGGGTGTTTTCCCAGTAATTGTGACTGTGTACTTATAATGTTTTTCTGGATCTGACTTTTGAAAATTCAGACTGATAAGAAATGACAGGAGATCTGTCAACAGTTCCGGCGTAAATCCGTTTAATGATGACTATGGCTGTCGTTCAATCACTCCAATCTCCAATCACTTATTGACGCTTGTTGAAGCAAGGGTCGTTTACACGACGTAATATTTTATTGACATAAACTGGCGATAATTTGTGTATCAACCAGATTGAAGTATTGTATATTGACGAAAAAAAAATAAAAATTGTGCGTTTAGTCGATTGAACACTAAAAAAAGCGTAAATATTGACGCCAAGCGTCAATCGTGTAACCTTAGTTTAAAGATTCCTTTAAAGACTATAATATTGTACTGTTAAAGATCTGACAGACTACCTAATATTATTTGTTCAAATCGTTTATATCGCACACATACTCGTATGGATTTTTTAAGCAACTGTCATGCTGTTAGTGACAGCAACACTAACTGCTGTTGATATGCAACCGGCTGCTCTAACAAAAGTGATACCAACATAGATGGCGCCACATGATGAGTGATGTTTTCTATAGTACCAAGTCATTGGACATAGTGGTTGTTGCTAGTAGTTTATGTGGTATGTTTTTCTTTTTAGTTTCTATACTCACTCACTCACTCATTCTCACTCGTTTATTCACTGACTTGACTGACTGAGTGACAGACTGACAGAGTGACTGCTTAAACTATCTTCATAACCAAGCCTGCTTGGCTTTGACTGCTTCACCAGTTTGTCTCATCAACTTTAGCAACGTCATTGTCGTCATCAGACTCATAGTTGATTCTGTTGTTGTCGTTGGTGTTGTTGCCGTTATGAAAGTGTCGCATTATGCAATCAATTTTTCATGATGTTGTTGGTGTTATTGTTGTTTTTGTTGTTACTGGTAATGTTTCCAACATCAGTTAGTTGCACACACACACACACACACACACACAAACACACAGCATGATATACTCATATATACATAACTGCACTTTCAGAGTTACCGACCGAAAGAGCGAGCGACCACACAACAACATTGCCACCAACAATCATGCATTATACCACGGCTTGGCTTGGCCTGGCCCTAAGTTTGAGTGACATGGCCGTTGCTCCACATAGGTTCAGTTCAGTTCAGTTCAGTTTGGTTCAGTTTCTAACAGTATACAGCCAGTAGCAATAGTAACAGACGCCGTTGTCATTGTTGTCGTTCTCGTTGCTCCCCTAGCAATTTCCATACAAAAGATGATTATGAAAGCATAATGAAAAGCGTGTAAAATAGTCAAGTGTTGGCAAAGCGGCGGGCTAGACGCTGGTATGGATGGAATGCAATGGGATGGATATCCATCCTACTATGGGGTAGCCATCACTGCCGCCTAAAGTTGTGCAAAATTATTGTCGGCTGCATCGGTGGCATAAACAATAGCAAAACAACAACAACAATAACAACACAAACAGTAACAACAACAACAACAACAATAACAACACAAACAGTAACAACAACAACAACAACACTAAGAGTAACAATATCAGTAAGCGACATGATTGCTTGGGAGGTCGAGTGTCGCCGTAGCTGGAGCCGTCGCCGTCGCCATCTCTATCACTGTCGCTGTCGTAGTCTTGGGTTTCTGCTACTACTTTTCATTTTTCTATACAAAATTGTTGTAGCAATTGTGTTAATGATGATTATATATGCATATATGTATGTGTGTGTGTGTATTTGTGTATGAGCTTGCAACATGACATGGCTGTGCAATTATATGGCGCACAATTCTTGATGTTGTTTTTGTTACTATTTTGTTAAAGCGTTAATGAGCATAGGGCAACAATCAGGGGAATTGCCCAAAAATTGCTACTAATTTTGCACTTCATTAGTGGCTCATTTTCTATATTGTATTTATATTTGTATGGAAGGAAGAGAATGAGAAAGCAAAACAGAAAATGAAAGAAAGAATAAAATTTATTCCCAAAAAAAAAAAATCACTTCACATTAAATCTAATACACATAATTAAATGTTTAATCAAGTGTATGCGCGTATTCCATTTTTTTAAAAAACACACATTCTATTTGTGTTCTGGCACTGTAAATATCCAAAATTTAAGCAAACTGTTTGCGTGCCAATGCGGCGTATACTTAATATGTTTTTAAGCTATTCATTTGCCTTAAGCTTCATTCACTCCACTCATATACCATCTATGGATAGATAGATATGTATATATTAAAGATACTCACACGTATATATTTTGTAAGTAGAAATCTCGTTTACGACGCCCTCTTTATGATCACGAGTTCGTTCGCTTGCGTGTTTGTCGAGCTGAGTTGTCTGTTAAACGGTGTTTTGGCCTAACCACAATTGCTGGCATAACCAAAAACCAAATAATCCCACCACATCCGCCATCCAAAGGGCCCGAAACACTAAAGCCAACACCATCAACGTAGTCAACTTCACGCCAAAAATACATTTTACCTTTTGCAGATTTACTTTTCTTCTCTGTTTTTGTTTTTTATTTCACTTTATTTTTTCTCTTCCCCACTTCTACTATTGCTTTATTTCATTTCATTTCTTTTTTTGCATTTGTTTTTTTTTTGATTTTGTTTCATTTCCTTTGATTTCAGTTTTTATATGTACAATATATGGTATGATATTTTTACCTTTCTCCGTTTTTTTTTTTTTATTTGTTTTTTGTTTACAATTGACTTTTCCTTCTGTCTGTCACCCATCAACCACCCATAAAATCTTTTTTGGCATACGCTACAGGTGGTTTGCAGTCTTCACGAGACTGAGAGTGTGTATAGACACAGTAGTCGGCCTATATTCTATCCTGATGCCTTCACTTAAAGCTGGTTTAATCATGCGTATTAAATTCAAATGCCTCTTATCAACTTCTAGTTCAATTGAGCTTGGCATGGACTTTTTGATGTTTGACTGACTGTGACTTTTTGTTTGTTGTTTGGTATACTAAAAGCAAACAAACTAAGCGTAATGAGTTTAGAAATTAACGCAAATGATTGCATTTTATATATGTATGTTGATACTTTTATAATAAATACGTGTATCTAATACACAATGATGTGGTGTGTGTTTGGTATTTATTTGTCTGAATAAGAATTAATTTTCAACTGAGATCAAATAAAATGAATTGCTTTGAACGGAAATTGACTTAAAAGACTATAGGGGGTTTTAATTAAATAAAATGATCAAAATATTATTATTTTGCAAGAGAAGAACAATAGATTAACATTTCATTCTAGAATGAATTTTTTAAATTACCTCATTTCAATGTGATTGTTGGAGGAGATCACTACACATTGAGTTAATAATAATTGTTTATTTGGTTATTATTAAATGAAACATATGTTGAACCAAAATAAAACAAACAAATCACTGTAATTATGATCATTAGTCGATCATATTTACATTTAGGAAAGATTGACAAATCCTTCGGAGTCAATGACGGACGTTTGAAATAGGAGAAATCAAAATGAGAACAGGAGAAGGAGCTTTTCATCATTAACACTTTTCTTATACTATAAGCCGACGACATATTTCTTGTCTTACATACATTTAGAAATAGAGATCAATATTTAATAAACAGTGAGGTTGTGCTACGTCAGTATTGGGTAGTGTAAGTGTTAATTGGTTTCATAATGCATTTATATTTCTTTTGTTTTAATGTGATTTCAATACCTGGATGCTGATAATATTAACTAACTGTCAATAAATAACTAACTATTAACTTAGAATTATTAAGCATTATTAATATTACTCCAGTCTCTGACCTGCTGAGGGATTTTTATCTCAAAGTCATTGTGTGGACAGAGACAAAAGTTGGGTAGTTTAACCCTTATGTAGACACCAGTTTTGGTACCCTTATACTGGCCAGACCACATTTATATGTTTATGTCATTTGTGTGTTCTGGTAAATTAGGGAAAAAAAGCAAAAAATCGTAAGTACAAAAATTTAAAAAAAATCCATTAAAATATTGAAAGAATTGCATAGAATTGCCTGGCAACACCATGATGTACAAGATTGAGATAACAAATTCAAAATACCAATATCCCATACACTTACTTAATTTTTTTTATTTTTTTTTTTTCACCAACACACTCAAAAATAGTCCATTGAGGTTAACCTGGAATCTCATGGATGTAGTTTAATTCTTTGTACGTTTAAAATCAAGTCAAAGTCAACGTGCTCTCGATATCCATAGTGTTCAGAATCGGCTATAGGTTTTCAAAATGACCATATCCTCCTTCTACTTACATTTTTAATTTATTGTTTTTTTTTACTAACACCCTCAAAATTAATTGATTGTAAGTAACCTGGAATCGTATGGGTATAGTTTAATTCTTTCTATCATACTTTTAAAATCAGTTTAAAGTTAAAGTGTTAAGATGGATATGTCATTCAAATTGAGTTGTCCAGGTTCAGTCATGAGATGGACATGCTTATGTGTTTGAGAACTAGAGTATTAATAGTGGTGGACGAAATCTCATGAGAAAAAATGTGATATAAATTATTATGATTATTAAATAATACGCGAAATGGATCGTATGAGGTAAAGTTAGTTGTGCATTTACCTAACCTAGGCGAATGAAGATTCTAATGTTACCAATAGGCCCACGGAATCTAAGTTGACTCAAAAGCCCTGGCGAATCTACAAAAGTGTATACCTAGAGATATTCGTTAATTTCTCAAAGTAGGAAGATCTATCAGAAGAATCCTACTTGAGTAAGATGGCAAACGTTCATCTTCTCCTTTAAACCACTTAGTGCAAAAATAATGAATACGAAAGCAGTATTGACTTAATGCGCTCTTGATATACTGGGCAGACTAGAGAGATGAAAATAAGCTTGGTAATAAAGGGATCATTAAATTCTATAGTTAATCTTTTACTAAAGCCAAACATTTTTTTGCGCCATATTAATATTTGAAGAAATATGATGGTTGAAATTTACCTTAGGGTCAAACATGACTTAAAGGTCAGTGAAAGTAAAGACTCGCGCCAATGTGTTACTGTCTATCTACAAGAAAACAAATGGGACTTCATACGATGAAACATCATTGACATGCATATTACCCCGGGAAGGTTTACTTTAATGGAATTCCACCAAGTGTCATTAAATACTTATATTTCATTGCATTCCTTTACTGACTTATGAACTCTCGTGTGAAACGAATAATATTTCCTTATATATATTTCATGTGATTGAAATTGTTATTATTTCCACATTCCATAAGGTTTTTAAAAACTCTTTGAAATCATTTATTGATCCTTGAACAATTTAAGTCACTTTAAGCTAAAATTTTAACAGTTTTTCATAGTCTTTAAAATTAATTTATTTCCTTATCATTGTAAAATAAAAAATCATTTCAAAATGAAGTATGAACATTTTATTATTTTAAAATGAAGAATAAAAAAATATTAAAATTTTTTATGTGATTATCAACATGATTTTTTATGATATTATGAGTCTTAAAATCAATATGAGTTTTACAAAATTCCTTTATCCAGTTTTCGGGTTAAATGTGTATAGCTTTTGATCCCCCATTTTGTGCATGCCACTGTCCAAAAGTGAATGTTCAAAAGAAGTTTGCCTTCTGGCGTTTTGTTTGCTGACATAATAAACCAATTATGAATTACGAATTTCAATTAGTTTATCTGGCCATTTTCTGAAGTAGCCATTATGGTTCAACATGGTACACAGAAAATAATAACAACAACAAAAAAAAAATCTAAGAAGTCAAAAAAACCATAAAAGAAAAACAAAATGGCAAGAAAAATATAAAGGCAACAAAATTGGCCGCTTAAAATTTTATGGTTTTACTTTCAAAATAAAAATTATTAATAAAAAAAAATGCACAATAATTGAAAGCTAATAAAAAAAAAAACAATTTATAGAAAAATATTAAAAAACTCTTTCGACAAAGTGCATTTTTAGGACATTGAACCCATCAACCCAAAAAAAAAAGGGAAAAAATGGCAACAAATAAAAAGCGAAAGGCATAGAAAAATGTCTAAGAAGATGTATGAGAAGCAGAAATAAAATGAATGAATAATAGAGACAGCTAAGGCAGCATTGAGAGGAGATGAAAAGCGGAAAAACGAGTGCACAAGAAAGTGCAACATAAACAAAACAACTTGTAATATCAAAACAATGAAAACTAAAAATAAAAAATCAAAACAAAAATTAATCAAAAAAAAAAAAATAAACATAATAAAAATTTACAAAAAAGGGCAGAGCAGAGCAGAACTCAAGTAAAAAACAATACAACACAATAAAATAACAACAAGTTGCACGTACTTTAAATAATAAAAAATATAAATCCAAAAAAGAAAAAAAAAAAAAGAAATGGGGAAATGGAAAATGAAGAAATTCAGATCCACTGAGGCGCAGCCACAGCCAACAAAACACTGTGACGCTGTAATGTTTTAAAGAAAATGAAAAAAGAAAAGCTGTAACCACAATAAATGTCACGAGCGCAACTTACAAGCAACAATCGCTGCTGTTGAGCTTAACTGAGTGAGCACAGCACAGTACAGCACAGCATAGTTTCGAGGAAAACCCAAGCAAGGAAAATGGAAGAAGTGAAATGACAAAACACAGAAACCTTAAGTGAAGGAAAAAAATTGCTCATTTTTTTTCTTTTATTTTTTACTATATTATTTCAGTAACGAAAATAAGAGCAACACAGCAACAGCAACAAAGAACAACAAGGAGAAGCATTCATCGAGGAGTAACTCTGACAGTAAGCGATGCTCTGTCAAATCCTGACTCCCTGAGCTCCACTTACCATCACTTACCATTTGGAATGGCAAGGAAGCAACAATATCAAAACAAGACGACACAACAAACTAACAAGAAGTAAAGTAACCGATTTGCCAGCAAATGACTTTAAAAGCTCAAATTAATTTCAATTTGAAGTAGTAGTAGCAACATCCAAACCAATATCAAACTAAACTAAACCAAACCAAACCAAACCAAACCATTTCCATTCAAGTCAAAAACAAAGTTAAAAAATTTCATTGCATTTCATTTCAATACTCTGTACTATATAGATTTTAGAGCTATTGATGGCAGTGATGTTGATGTGATGATGATGATGATGATGTTGTTACCATTGCTCTTTACTATATAGTACTATAGTATACAAGTGTACAATGGATTACGTATTAAGTAGCTGACTGGCGGTGATGATGGCGTCAATGACGACGATACCAAGCCATCAAGCTTAAGCTGCTTTCGCTACTCAGCTGAGCTGCTTTCGCTTTGCTACTTATTGGCAACACCAAACAACCATTCAATTCGATAAGAGTCGCTCGCTTTGTTAAGATTGCCAAGTTATATTCAGACTATGGGTACTGGGTACTACTACTACTACTACGACTACTGTTAAGTCGAAGGCGACGACTAATGAAGCGTTCAAAAGTATGGTAGCAAAAAAGCAAAAAAAAAAAGATGAGGAAAACGCTTTATTAAACTCTTTTATATTTGCCACAACAAATGTGTGCTAAGCTGCTGCTTCTTCTGCTTTGCTTTTTTCTCTTCTTTTTTTTCGTCTATGATATACTCCACTATCACTACTACTCACTTCCATCCTCAGCACCAAAGGCATGTTGCTTCATACTTAGGTGTGATGATGGCGTGTCGGAAGTTCTACTTAACCTACCTCAATTCAAAACAAGCTGCATTTTCCTTACTTCTTACCCATGAATAAACAGAAGATAGACACTTTAGATGTAAATTTTCCAGCAACATTTTTCCATACAGTGCAATCAGTCCTCCACCTCTATCTACTCCTTCTGTTCTTGTTCTTGTTTTTGTATTCGTTTTCTGGTCTAGCAATTTTTTTATCTGTATCTGCTGTATGTATATATGGGTGAGTATCTATGTGTATTAGTAGTATATGTGTTAGTTTTTTTAGTTCTTTTGATTTTTTCGTTGACTTTTCCCATTCAACACCTTTATACCTTTTGACACTCAATGCTCGTTCGCTTTACTACTTGTCGCGTTTGATTTGCAAATTTGTACAGAGATTTTTCATGGGAAAATTTCCACCGAAAACGGCAGGAGCAACAACAAGAATAACAACAACAAGAATAACAACAACAACAACAACAACAGAAACAACAACATGAAAATGAATCCGAAGAAGAAGAAGCAGAAATAAATGTGATGAAGAACGTGTGAACTAAGTAAAATGACTTTTATATGTGACTGTGATTTGTTGTTAGTTGGTTCGTTGGTTGGAAGCAGCTTTATTTACTTGATACATGTTCAATCTGAACTTCAGTTAAGTAATCTTAAGAGATTTGAGAAAAATGTTTATTTGCATCATTGATTCATTTATAGTAGTTTTTTCCCATCTCATTTTGTCTCATTTCATTCTTGTATCATTTTAAACTGCAACAACCTTGATGCTTGTAATTCATGATCCAGGAAGATACTTAGAGTCAAGACTATTGAACAAAAATTTAAAAATCTCCCTATTATATTGAGATATATTTGCATTTAGGATGATATAAACTATGACCTAAAAGATCTATTAAGATGCTTCTGCTTAGTTCTTGAGATGAAGGATATTTTATTTGAAAACATGCATCACATAAGAATTTATATGAATATTTCTAATGAGGAGTCATTTTCTATAGTTTATGTGTCTCATGTCTCAACTCTTCCATATTTCGTTATAAAATGAAGTTTCATTAGTTTCCCTCCAGAATCATAGCTCTTTGTCTCCCAGAAACGCTATAAAATGTTTTCAATCCGGAAAAGTTTTCCATCATATTAATTTTAACTGAACTCAACTCAGAGTAGCTTAATTTTAATAAGTGGGTGGCATCACTTTTGGAGGCTTATATTACATACTTTGAAATGGAAAGCATATCAACTGTATGATACACCTATGTATCAAACTTGAATTCATTTCCTCTTAATCATATCATACTTGATTATTCTTACAAACATGAGTAGTAGTTTCACTGGTATTTTATAAAATTAAAAGGCAAATTAATTAGTTCATCTACTTGAACAATACTGTAAATGTTGATGATGATGTTGATGATGATGCTGATGATGATGGTGATGATGATGAAAATATGGATTACAAACGTTTGGTATTTCCGTAAAATTATTTCTGCAAGTAGCAACTTGTAACTAGTACTACAACTTTATATATTTAAGCTGACTAAGATTGCATTAACAAAGGAAACGTCTCACCGTCATCATTGTCGTGTGTTTATAATTTCATGGTAATCTTAGCTTAAAATTATTTTTCAAAGCGAAACGAAGCAAAACTTTACTTGCGCTGAACTGAACTGAAGTGAAGAAATGCCTTCCACTTTGGTCTGAGTCATGTTATTTTTAGCAATTTAATGGCAGTGAACCACGAAAGCGTGAACAAATCTGAATCCGTGTGCCAGCCCCCCCATCATCATAGAACCAAAATCCAATACAAACAACGAGTCAAGTGAATGAAGGAAGAAAGCAACAGGAAAAGCACCGTCATAGTTGCTCAAGAAAATACTACAATACTAGTAATGGAGAGGAGTCGTAAAGGAAGAGAAGAGAAGGGAAGCGAAAGTAATAGTAGAAGAAGGTGGCATTTACAAAAGGCAATAGCAGGCGACTTCCTGAGCTTTCACCGTCGACTGATTTCCTGTCGCGTGGTTTTCATGTTTGCGTGTTACCAAACCTTGACCTTGCTTTGCTCCATACTCTCCATACTTTTAAAGCCATCATCATCATTCCTATCATAGCTTTTGTTCTCTATTTCGATTGTGTATTTTTTTATTGAATGAGCTGAAGCCATTTGGAAAACAAAGTTAAATAGCTTCATTTAAATGTGATTTTCTTTATTAAAACACAAATATGAAAAAAAAGCAAAAGTTCAATTTAATTTTATTGCAAATATTTCATATCAATCTATTTAAATGATTGTTATCGATCTAAAAATAGAAAATAAAAAGAAAAGAGAAACGGAAAAATAAAATATTAAGTTTTACAATTCTACAAACGGAAGTTGCATGCAATTCATTGCTGGTAGTACAATATTTTGTATACAATCATTTTTGTTGCTATTTTTTTTATTTTTTTGTGTTGTTCATTTGCCGCTTGGTATTTTCCAATAAAACATCCGTTTGAAAACGTGTTTGTTTTTGTTTTTGTATTTTTTAGTTTTCATTTCATATTGAAGTAAAAAAAAAATATTTCCAATTTATAATTAAACATTCGTGACACCAATAAAACATATGGAAAAATATACTACACATTTTTATTTTTGCTTTTGTTGTTATTTTAGTTAGTTTTATCGGTAGCAAAAATATTACAATAGAAACATCATTTATTTCTATAATTATAGTTAGTAGATTGAATAGAGATTTTAGTTTAATTTATCTTGTATTGTAACATTGGTCATGATATTATTCTAATATGATGTAGTAGAAAAATATTTCATTCTATCTACAATATAAAGGTAACCTGCTAATCTATGATCTACTATTGTTTTTTCAAGTTATCTATTCTCATTCCTAAATGTTAAATTCAATATTTTATTATGCAATAAATTACATGTCTAAGTCTCTTGCTTGACAACTGTGGTCTTCTCGGATATGTACAGACCACATTTAAGCATTTACGAATATACTTGATTGTTGAATTACCGCAGCTGAACCGGACACAGGTTCATTGCCTTTAATAATCAGTTTGTTTCTTCACGACTGTTAAAAAGGGTGCCATTTGTACAAGTCGAATATATTTCTATCCCAGGAAGTTTCAGATTTCAATCATGGTGTTGTTCTCAGATGTATCACAATTGACGAGGAAGTGGACATATATGGCACCCATTTTGTATTAGAATCGATAGGTGACACTTTTGATCATCACCTTCGCTTATCCGGCATGTACATGTCAAGGACCAAATACTTAAAACTGCACTTTAATGTACCGTAAGAGCCTGTGATTGTGACAACGCGAGCCTTATCCCTGGGGATCTGAATGCATTGATTAGAGTTAATCGTTTGCATGTTAACAATATTTCAGAGGCAAATTCGGCAAAGGATGATGTCCCATGGCCCGTGATATAAATAAGTCACTGCTATGAAGAATTGGATTAATCCAATCCGGTTCTGCTTGAAAGATGTTTTCTCCAAACTTATTTGGGTTGATTCCATATGAAGCTTTTATATGAGAAAAAATTATAAATAAATATTTTATAGAATGTTTAACATGATCTATACATCTATTTAGTTCTGTATTTGAACTCTTATAAAATTGGATACAACATTCCTGAAATGTGATTTACTATTCATTTTTTATAAATTTTTGATTGACTTTTATAATAAGAGGTCATGGTTTATTTTGGTCATGTGCTTTTAGCAGCAAGTGGGTTGAATATTGATATAGCATTGGTTAATAAGGTTATGATTTTTGTGGTTATAGAGATGGCGTTCGAATAAGTATATTACATTAATAGAAATACAAGAGATTACTAACACGAATTACAATTATTCCATTTCACATCTACCTAACGGTCTCCAGTGTTTCTTCAATTATTCATGGCTTGTCCTCTTTTTCATTTTAGGTGACAACAGATTCACGTATTCACAAAACCGAAAAATATTATTTTTTACTGAAATATATTTATTAAATTTCGTATAAAGAAATCCTCAACTCCTTGGAAAGAAGGCTTATGACAAATTTCCATATTTTCATAGTTTGCAGTTTGAAATAAGAATAATCGTTTGTACAATGTTATTTCTGAGTACCTAATCAATTTATTAAAAATTCTTAAACTATTCAGTTTTGGCAATAGAATAAATGAAACATTCCCAGGAAGTCATTCTATTAATTTCTCTTAAAATGCCTCTTCCTTTTTCCCCCCTTAAACATGAGATCTATTTTGGTCTTGTTTTTTTTTAACAAATAAATCTTTATTATGCAGCTTATTGAATGTCAAAATCCTTACTATAGTTTACATCTTTGAAGTTCAATATTGGTCATATGCCTCTGTTAGACATACAATATAATTATTTAAAAATGTCTACAAAATATTAAAATCATATTTTCGATAATCCATATTTTAATAAACTTTTAAAGTTAGCAGCATTGTTTTGTCGAGTCGAGTCCGCTTCAAGCGACAAAATTTTTGAATTGAAATTTATTTGTCAAACAAGAAAAAGCGAAAAAAAAAAATAAGTTGTATAAGAAAAAAAGAAAATTTACTTATGTTTGCAAAATCTTTGACCGACTTGAATCTACTCCAATAAAGTTGAATATTTGTTCAATTCTGTTTCTTTTTCCTTCTGTGTTTTACTCTGTTTGCTCTAATTTTTTTGTGTACTCCTAATTTTATTTGGTTTGCACACAATTTTATAAAATGAAAAATAAACAAAGTTCCTTTCAGTTAAACAGTTTGGTTTGGGGAATCGCCTACGAAGTTTATGATGATGATGATGATGATGATGATAATGGGCTCCATTCAAACAGATATAGGGAGAGATGTAGAGGGGGAAGAGATATCCAGGGTAAAGAGCAACCAAACTTTTCGGTGACTTGTTGACCCAATAGAACATTTTTTTTTATGGATGTACAATACAATTTTTTTGTTATATTTTTTTGTTTAATATTTTTCATTAAATATTTTAAGTGATTTCATTTTTATTTCTCTCTTTTTCGATATTTGTAGTATGTATATATCTTGTATTTGTTTATCTACGAGTGAGTAGTATATCAATGAACAGGAAGTTCTGGTGAATAGAAAATTGTGTATACTCGTACATTTTTATTTGTTGTTTTTTATCATTGAAATTTCCATTTGATTGCATCTGAAAATATTGACTAAATTCATCAAATATGAGTGACTTTCATCGAATTTTAATGTATAAATAAATAGATAAATATTTTATTAGTATATTTGGTGTCTGTGGTTTGTTTGAATATTTGCTTTTTGGATACAATTTTGTGGTTTCAACACCAAATTCAACAAATGGGGAAAAAAGGATTTTTCATTAATTTAAGGGTAGATAAATAAATACAGAAAAATAAGAGAAGAATCAAAATTGATTGTAAAGTTCTTCGCAATTCTTTTCTTTTCTTTTCTTTTCGTTCTTGACTTGGACTTGATTTCATCTTCTTTAGCTATTGTTGTCAAACTTTGTTCATTTAACTTTTCACACTTTGAAAACATGTTTAAAGTTTTCTTCATTCATTCCTTTAGTGCCTTGAATATTTTACATTTTACAATTTTCACATACTCAGTCACTCTCTCACTCACTCACTCAGCAAGTCACTTACATTTACAGTACATGCATACTCACTCAAACTAGATACAACAAAATCATGTTGAACTAAGTAAGAGTAAAACCAAAACCAATGAAGCAAATATATACTTTGCACTTGGCTTACTTATGGTTTTTCACTTTTTGATTTGTTTTTTCCTTTGGTTTTCACTTTTTGATTTTTTGTAATGTTTTTATTTTTTTTTTTATTTTTGTTCACTTTTTCATTTTTCATGGAAAAAGTTTCTCTGCACCTTCTTTATTTGACTTTTCTTGTCATCTTATTTACTCGGTGTTGGTATTCCTAATATTTGTTTTATGAAAATTCACTTTAAAGTTTCCAACTTGTATTTAATGGCTAAATAAAATTTGTAGCATCATCACCTTCTTCATCCTCTAGATATTTATCGTTCGTTATTGCCTTCGGGCTTCATGTTCATCTTCATTTACGTCTTAGTTGTTGTTGTCACAGGTTACATTTTATGTTCTATGTATTTACCTTAAGGGGGTAAGTACAACGTACAATATTTAGATGGAAGATTGCAACAAGCTGTTGCGCTCTATGATGAATTACAGCTTCTTACAATGAGCTGAAAGAGTTATAAAAGGGGCTAGAGAACAACTTACTGGACTCTGAACGACACAGAAAGTGAGTGCAATATGTTGCTGTGTATTATGAAATATTGTCGTAATTTAGTTATATATATGATTTTTGTTTTTATCTTGAGGCTATAATTCAGTTGCAAATTGCTACAATTTCATATTTTGAAATATTAATTTGTTGTTGTGGTTTGATTGTAGAAATTGAATTGTGGGACACTTTAGTTTTAGTGAGCAATTCAATTGGTTATAAATTTTGTGGTTGATATTTTGTACGATATTCTAATGATGGCAAAAGTATTTTATAAGAAAATTAAAGGAGTCTTTTTAGATGACAATTTGTTATACTTTCGTTTTGAGAATTCAATTTAGGATTAAAGTTATGATATATTATATATGTTAGTAAAAAGTGTTTGATTGTTTCAACAAAGAAATTTACTAAATTAAGTGCCTTGATTAGATTGTATTCTCCATATTTAGATAGACTCGTAGATTGTATTGAAGAAGTGTCTGAACTAGTCACTAAAACATTTATATCAATATACACATAAATGAGTGTCTGTGTGTCTGTTCCTTATAGACTTCGAAATCACTGAACCGATTTTAATAAAATTAGCAGGACAAAAAGAATAAAGTCTGGAGAGGGCTTGAGTGTAGTTTGATGTAGATCGGATCTATCATTTCAACATGACCAAAGTGTCGATATGATACAATTATGACAGGAACAATGACTATAAACTTCACGCACTAACATCACATCGAGGGCGTAGCAAAGGGCGTCGTGGGCGCTAGTATTCTATAAATGCAGATGTTCCAAGAATTGTAATATTTTCTTCCTCCACAATTTCTCTTCTTTCTAGATAATGGCTACCTAAGTATCGAAGTCAATAATAGTAACAGTGACTTAACAAATCCTCGTCTGTTTCTTCTTATTCATTACAAATTCTAAGTAGCCAATATTATTTATTTGCTTTTTCTGTGGATATTTTAGTACCTTGGAATGTTTAGTTAAATAACTTGAGATTATATGAAAACCTGATTGAGTTAAACTCAGTAGCTTTTAAGATCTTCTACGGATATTTTGTGGCATTTGAATGTTTCTACTAATATCTTTTCATTAAATTTCTTGTTGATATTAAAATTTTCCTGCGAGCCATCATTAGTTGATTTAAAGTTTAAGTGGATTCAAGAAAATAAAAATAAAAATAAAACTAAAATTTAATCGGTGATTGTCAATATAAATATGTAATTATTTATTATGAAATCCATATGTTATGCTATAATCTATAATTATTTAGATTTTATACAATTTAAATTTACTTACCTACATCTTTAACTCATATTTGTAATTATCTTTAATAAAAAAGAAGCAATGAAAAACAACTTTATCTACTTATAAAGTGATGCATTTAAGTAACATTAAATTACAATATTTATGAACATAAAAGACGATATACGAAATTAAATTTAAACTGCAGATACAAATAATTTAAATTCATTTAAAAGTTGCAATTGAAATAATAGTAGTTTATTTATTATATCTTCAACAACAATTATGTCGAATGCCACAAGCAAAACTTAATGACTTTGAGTTTGGAAAAAGACATTCAGATCAATTTAAACAATGCATTAATACTTTAATCAATGATTGTTGGGTAGAAATATGCAAAAGGGGCACTTAATAACACATTGATGAGAGCTTAAATGGTCTTAAGTGTAAAATCCTTGTGCAACTAAGAGCAGCATCAATGTTTATGAAATCACAAAGTCATTAAAGGAGTAACGTGCTTACATAAGTAGTAGTGTGTAGAGTCATGTATTATGTGACTTTTATAATAATACTTATTTAATTTTTAATTACACCTAAAGGAATTATGTATTTATGTATAATTTTAAAGAGGATTTAATTTTAATTTAATTATGCCTCTCAAACTGTAATATTATGTCAAATAAAAGTTGCTAATTTCACACGCTGAACTTAATTAATGCAAGCAAATAAATCTTTTTACAAGCAAGCAAGCAAACAAACAAACAAACAAACAAACAAATAAACAAATGTACGAACAAGTGAAAATTAGAAAATCCCCCTTTTTTTTACAAAAGAACATTTTCACTTAAAATGTTTGAATAGAATTTCCATTTAAAATGTTCGTGTGTGTGTGTGTGTGTGTGTGTGTGTGTGTGTGTGTTATTCACAACGAAAAACATGTGCATTCAAAAATGAACACGAAAAGGGGCAAACACATACTTTCACACCCATCACATGGTATACACGTTTACAAATACACGTACCTATGCATAAACACAAAAGGATTTAATCCTTTAGAATTTATGTGATGTGTGTTTGTGTATCTTTGCCTGGGAGTCCCTAAACTCATGCAGGATAATTTGGAGTAGAGAATCACACACAACTTTCTATACTGATACATACATATTTATTGTTGTATATTATATAGAAAACGATTATACATATATCAGTGACAACAGGAAATACGTATATGAGTGGGTAATATGTGGTAAATTTAATAAATTTTGAATTTCTACAAATGATTTTTAATGGACCCCTGAGATTTGTTTACAATTTTATTAAAATTTTAATAAGTTATTACTGTTTTCCAACATGTGACTCAATGTTGGTCTATTTGAATCAATTAATAATAGAAACTAAACTTTGGTTAGGAATGTTGTGCTATGTCATTCCAAGGACAATATATAAGGGTAGTCCCAGAAGTACACAACCTCACCAAGATATTGTAAGATTAATGTTTATTACAAATGTAAGTTTAATGTTTATTATGGTAATTAATTCATTAATTTCTTTACTGATGATTTTTCTCTGCCTGCTCTAGTTCGACTTCTTCGACTGCTGATACTCCACGTACTGCCTCAATCTCTTGCTCTGCCTTGACTGTTACTGGCCAGTACACACTTACTACCTCTTACATTCGCTCTTCGTCGCTGACATTTGCAAAGTAGTTACGTAATGAAATTCTTAAAGCATTTGATCGTTTAAAAAAACAACTTATTGCTATCGTCTGCGGTATCAATTTGTGGTCTTTCATTAATTTTTTTATTCTCATTAATCCTGTTCAAATCACTCTCATCATAGAAACAGGCTAAGAACACCTTTCCAATAACTCCGTTTTTCATAGCACTCGTATTCGTTTTTTTCATCCACATCATCATTATCATTATTCAACTCTCCATCTTTATCTGTCTCAATGTTATTGATTTTCTCAGTTTCTTCATTATCGTTCGTCATAGTCATTTTCCTCAACCTCACTTTCTAAACCTTTTCCATTTTTTTTTTTATTTAAATCGACGATCAGAGCTCCTTCCCGATGAACTTCACGTTTTTGTTTTAGACGATGATATTGATAATACTACACCCTCATTGTCAGCTGTCTCATTTCCATGGTCTTCTTCAAATTGTATATTATTTTCCGGTTCTTCCTCCTTCATAATAAATTTACGTTCACGATCATAGTCACAATTGCTTTGAAGATCTTTTGGTATATTCGCTGAAACTTCTTGTCTGGGCTATGGACGTCTGCTGTTATTGCCAGACGACTCATTGTTACCATTGTCTTTGGTGTTACCAATGGTATCAGCTTTGTCGTTCGATCTACATACTGTATAACTCGTTCTGCTCTTTTTACTTTGTTTCTGCTGCTGCTTATTCTTTGTTGCTCTTGATGATTCTGCTTGATCGTAAGAATTTTCGATCTCCTCGAAGTAGTCATCAACCGCAGACTTTACATCTTCATTATTGGCAAAGATTTTATCATCGATCCATTTCTTTGACTTTAGAAAGAGAAAATAGTCCGAAGTGGCCAAATCTCTAGAATAGGGCAACAATTCGATTCAATTTCATAGATTTTACCTATTGTGATGTGTGAACTATTTCATTGACTTGATAATACAAAACGTCAAATGGGGCCGTTTTATCATGAATTCATCACTCAAATTCTGCAATAAGCTTTCATTATACTCGCTGTTAATTATTTTTCTTCTTTAAAGATAATCAATAACCTTGACCTTGCCGAAATTTGGAATTGTCTTTAACTTCTTTGGAGCCAATTGTTCCCTTTCAGTCCATTGATTTGACTGTTTTTTTCCCATATGAGAAGTGATCGATCCATGTAACATTCATGGTTAAGAATGGACTTTAAAACTGATCTTTATTGCCGTCAAACAAATAAACAAACATTTGATTAAAACATCTTCACAAGAATTTTGTTCCATTCTGAGTGATCGTTGCCCACAGCTTCCTCATGTCTTATGATAGAATTTTATACCAATTTGAAAGAGTTTAGTATAAATTTTGTTTTTATTTGATATTCTTGTTTTTCGTAAAATAATAAATGTTGAAATGAATTCACTTTCCTAAAATAATAAATTAAATTTTATGTACATATTAAGCTACTAAGGTCTATTAAATATTGGCTACATTTGTATACTTTAAAACATTTGCTAGATTTGCACCCAAAATTTATTAGAATTTGTTAACAATTTGATAGAGTTCACTACTAATTTAATATTATTTGTTAGACAACTTGATCTTATCGAATATTTTCTGTTAACTTGATAGCAATTGTTAAACTTTCAAATAAAAATATAAATAAAATTCATAATAAAATCCCCTAAAGCTTTCGCTAAGAAATTGTTTGTGTTAAAGCAATCATTTAACTTTATTCCACATAACAATAGTGTGACTTCCTATGTTTTCATACATTTTTATACAAAAGATAAACTCTTTAAAAGTTCTACTTTTTGTGTATTTTTGTTATCAATTTTCCATTTTAAAATCTCTATGATTATTTCACTTTTACATCGATATAAAGTTAAAAAGTTTTTATTGTATCTAAATCTGAAAATTTAAAACTCATGGAAATTTTTGTTACTCAATGCCATGAAGTTCTTTTGTAACCCAACAAGTTTTTGAGTGTGTGCAATGTTATACCATAAGCCGCAATGTGTGTCATTTTATTGAAAAAAAAAAGCAACTCATAATACATAAGAGTAAAGCAAAGCAAAGCAAAGCAAAGTAAAGTATTGGATAGCATAGCAAAAAGGATTGCGCGGATGTGCAAACACACAGAAATTGCAAACATTGACTTCCAGCCCACGCAAACAATCGAGCGCAATGCTGCATCTACGCAACTATGCTTTTGCTCGTTTTGCTGCAACAAAATTACATTAACAAGAATTTGCAACCAAAAATTTTACCAAAAATGAGCATGTTTTGCACAACAGCTTAAAGGCATCTACTACTGTACTATTCTATTCTATATATAACTCATCATTGTTATGTACGTCATCAGCATCAACAGCGTCATCAACATTACCAGTATCATCACCAGCATCATCTTCTTCTCATCATCATCATCAGCATCATCATCATCACCATCGTCACCAGCATCATTGTGTTTTGTTGTGTTGTCATTGTTGTGTCATAAAACATTTTAAAAAGTAATTTTATAGACTAAATGAGAGTGAATTTTGTGTTGAAATGTTTGCCTGCGTTTGTGCCTTGTGGGTGGATTTCAGTTAATTAATGCCACATTACTTCAAATAGACGCCAATAGAATAGTAACATTTTGTAGGACTAATCGTACACGTATGTTATACTAGTGTAGTATGCATTTAACTATAAGAGGCGGTAATAACTTTTGCTTTTATTGTAATTTAATTAATTTTACTTTACTTTTTCACTTTATTGTAGCTTAAATAATTTTGCATTTATTATAATTACTATACTATAATAGTTATATCTTTAGTTTGAAGTACTTACAAAGTGATGGTGGTGTGTGAGTTAATTGCCGACAATGACATATTCAAGGTTAAAAGTGAATTGAGACGCCAACATTGTCGCCGATATCACTCATGCGCCATGTTGTCGTCGTAGTCATCATCGTCATCGTTGCCGTTGTCGTTCTCTGTAACAAATTATAAACTTAAAAATTGTTTTGTTGTATTTAATATTTTCCTTTTTTTTTCCATTTTCATTTTCTCTTTTTGTTGTGGTGTGTTTAGTTATTTATTTTTATATTTATCACCACTTGGCGCAAACAAGTAATTAATTATATTTTATGTCAATGTAGTTTTTATCACATTTTCTTCCTCACACTCAGACTTATTTACACACAGGCACCCACATAAACACTTGTATATCCATGCTCATGTATGTGTGTGTGTGTGTGTGTGTGTATACAATGTATGAGTGAGTGAGTGAGTATTTATCTAACTTTGTTGTAAGTATTTGGCACTCACCTTGAAACACTTTCAAAAGAACTACGACTTCGACTTGGCCGACTTTGTTTGTCTTTGGCCCGTTTTGGCTCTTGAAAGCGCTTTCTACAATATATTTTTTTTTTATTCTTTTCTTTCTTTCCATCTTTCTTGTACTTTGTTTCTTTTATTTTAATTTCGAGTGCCACCTACCGACCGCTCAAGTTCTGATACCGTCGTCGCCTACAAACTTTTCTTCTTTTACTTCTTCGATTGTTTTACTGCTAATTGCATTTGCTTTCTTTTCACTCATTCAATTTACGCTTGCATGCATTCTACTGAAATAAAACACACTCACTCACTCACTCTTACATAAATACACTCTTACTTACACAGATACAAACACCCCTTTTTGCTAAAGATACACGCCCTCTGCATCTCTTTGCATCTTTGCATCTTTGTTTGTTGGTTTTAGTCTTGTTCACGCACCCACGCTTTCTTTAACTTATTTGTTTTTGTCAATAAATTTTTGTGCCGTTGACTTTTATATGAAAAATTTCATTCTTTTAGTTTTGGCTTTTTATCGTTTGTTGCAAACACTTTTCGCTCTTTCTTTTTGTGTTCATTCTTTCTATACTCGTAGTAACTTTTATTTTTTTGACTGTTTCTCTGTTCGTCACATTGTTTGTTTGTTTGTTTGGCATGTTTCTATTGATTTCGTTTCATTTTTATATAAAAATTTTCTTTTCTCTTTTCACTTTTCTTTTTTCTTATTTTTCATTTTGATTTCAATTTTGTGTAATCGCATTATTTTGTCGTCTAAGTTTTCGTAATTCAATTGTTCGCTTAAATTTATTTGATTTCCTTTTAGGACATCATGAGTACAGACAAACATACATAGAGTCAAGCAAAAGAAGACAAAGTAGTAAATAGAAGTCATTATCAGATGGTTTCGTGTGATTTTTTATCATCATCATCATCATTGAATTGAATTGAGGTGAAGAGAAATGTGGCGGTTGGTTGCATAGTTGCCCAGCATTGAATTGATTCTTTTTTGGTTTATTGTGTAAGAGAGAAGAAATCTCTATTACTTATATAAAATTGTTTAGGAGGAGTTGAGTTGGAATGGATATCATTTCTTATGTTTTGTGAATTGATAAATTTAAAAAAAGAAAAGCGATTTACAAATAAAATGTTATCTTTCTTTTGTGTTCTTCAATTGAAAAGTTTTACTGGGTTACTGGAAATCATTCATTCTGTTTTTCTGATTCATTTTACTATATTTTTAACTTGAGAAATAAATAGTATTCCAAGTAATTTAGAAATATTTACTTATTTTGTGTCAAGTTTTGATTGATTTCTGCTTTTAATTGATGATATCTCCAAAATATTACATTAAGGATTCTCATTAATCATGAGAAGCTTCGAAATATGATTATGTGTTTCATTGTCTTTTCTTCTGTCTTTATTTCTATCAAAGTCACTCATTATAGTAGTAGCCTATCTACCAATGAGATAATGTTCCATAATTTTCCATACATTCCGATTATTGAACTTAAACATCATTTTTTTGTATTTCTTAAATCCTATGAAGGCAATGTGTTATGTTTCTGATAAGTCAGTTATCTGACACCGTCCATCTTGTGTCGGCGATTGTAAAAATGTGTCTGTGAAGCAAAAGCTAATAGGTTGTCATGCAGTTTGTTTTTTTCTAGAATGATAGTAGTACATTGGTACAATAACAAGGCAATTAAGAGGTAACCAATTGCAATTGTACGAACTACGTACATTGACAAGTAATTTACAGACTTAGTAAGACATTTGTATGGAAAGAAGATAACAAGAACTCATACTAGTCAACATGCCATTGACTAAGTAATACTGACTAATAGTTATAATCATTATATTTGATTTAATTTAAATCTCCTACCTTAAAGCTCATATAGATGGAGCCTCTTCAGTAATCTTCCAGCAGATGCATTTGCAGCAAGAGAGTTCGCTAAGGGATTGAAGGGATGAATGAAGTGATAGCCGGTCGTTGTACCTACTTTGTGGAAATTAATAAAATTTCCCACAAAGGGGACTATTAGGAATCGATATTATCAAACGCAAGGTTTTGTTTAGCATTATTTGAACGCGTTTAACTTGGCTTGAAAACCCTGTACCCCATAACTGGATGCCATATGTCCATGTAGGAGGAGCCATTGATGTCTACACCAGCATCTTATGTGGTTTTTTTTTTATAAGTTCTGCCTAACTGTCACTATCCTATCCTTGGTAATTCCGATATCCTTTAATAGAAATGGCACCACCATTGAGATATAAGCTTGGACATAAATCACGTCACTTTACCAGAATTCTGTTGGTTTACTGTGATATTCTATTGTTTGAATCAGTCCTCCAGAGGGACTGCTAGAAGAGTCCAGTGTCTTTCACATTCGAGATCAGCAGATCTTGGTTATTCTGTGGTGGGATGTCGCTTGTATACTACATTGTGAACTGAAGCGAGTTCGCTTAAGATTGCTATAACCTTTTGCCCACAACAAGTCGATTTTGAAGTACTAAGTATTCATGGAATATTGTCGCAGATTGCTAAAATAGTTGAGGTCTCTCACAGAAACTTGAGCTAATAGTATATTTGTCAAAACTTTTCTACTACTGCTATGATGTAATGATGCCGGGAAATGTCTGTAAAATTTGCAATCCTTTTGGATTTATAAAACATCTTTGGGATTTTTCTATTTAGATTCATTATTTGCTAAGTTGACTGTTGACTTTTTCTTACTCAATGTGATTTTTGTAATTTTGTATTCAAAATCTCTAATTGTTTTCTTCATTTCATAAATATTTATTTACTACTGTTCTTTGGTCTTAAGTCTTATTTTTAATTAACTACTTTGTGTTATTGAAACTAAATAGTATAACCTTTTATTTGCCTACCTTACTTGTGTTTTCCATATGATTAGGTAACTCAAAAACATATCACACTGGTGCTAGTAGTAGTCAAGTTTCTACAAATTAAAAATATAATCATGATATACTAAGAACTATCAATCAATCATCAAAGACAATCACATATTGTAGAATAATGAAGAGCGATAAATATTGTTTATCACGTTTTATTTTTGGTTTTATTGCACTCAACTGCTTTTGACAAGTTTAAGACAAACTTTTGCAATTTAAAAACTCAACGCGACAATAAAAATTAATCAAGAAATATATTTAAAGAAAAAAAAAAAAAAAATGAAAAAAAAATATATTAAAATTTATTTTGTATTTTTGCAAATTGCAAATTAAAATGCAGACATCAATAGTCCAAATAATAATAGTAAAGCAACAGCAAAAACAACAATAAAAACAAAAATTATTTCTGTGGAAATAATAAAAATAAAGATAAATGAAGAAGATACTACATACTACAATATATCAAAAAACGTATCTCATAGATAAACAACAGCAGACAACAAATGAAATCTAAAAAAAAAATCTTAAAATCTTGAAATCTTTTGACTAACCTATAGATGACCTTTGCATTTCAATTGCACATTAATCAAAATTAAGATTTTCCATCTTCCATCATCTCAAGTTTGTATTGCATTTTCATGCAATCAACGAAACCAAACTAAAATAATATAAAATTAAACATTTGTCTAATGTTTTATGTGCTATTTGGCATTTAGTTGAGCTTCGCGTTGTTTGTATTTTAACGCTTCATAAATATTTTTATAACCGATATTTAATATACGTAGTTTTTTTTTTATTATTTTGGTTTGCGAATTTAAAAGTTGAGCTGAGTGTTGATTGTATGCAACGAAATCATTAAGAAATATTTGCGCAAATTAGCGGCTTTCAATTTGAAAAATTCAATTTAATTATAATATTCTTTAAATTAATATATTTGTTCAAGCAATCATGTATTCATTTGTTCATTATACTTATATTGTGTTTTGCATTACTTAAAGAGCAAAAGTTTCATGCTGTTGTGTGAGATACTTTTGTATCTTCTCATGACTTCACATTGGTTTGCCTGTCTATGATGAACTGTCCTAGTAAATTTATGTGTGTCATGCTTGTGGTCATTCGTTTTTGTGTTGTGTGTGTGTATAATATTCAGACTTAGTCAACTTTGTCTTAGCAGACAATATTTACAATTTAATTTCCTACATTGGACATTCTACACCCACCAACTCATATACACAGCATGTGTCCCCATTTTATAATAAAAGGTTCATAACAAGTCAAGGACAAATTGTGTCGCGTCTCGACAGTCAAAACATTAATATTTTATAATATCACTTAGTTATACTTTTATACTGTTGTCCTGTGATATGTTGATGGTAAAGGAAAGTGTAATAAAAAGTTGGGTAAAAGAAATAATATGTATGTAAGTTGAGTGAAACATCATAAAGTCGTGTGATTAACTCAATTGGATGGCAAGCCATGCTCCTTTAAGTCTATGCAACTTAATCTAATCAAAGAGCAATAGAAATCTCCTTGAAGGCCACAGCCTTCAAGTCAATTGGACCCAAGGCGAGCTGCAAAAACTAAACAAATAATAAATAAAGTGTGTGTGCTAACAACTAAGGGCAATAGGAAAATGGGTTGCCAAGAAACAAGAAAAGCAGATTTACAGGATTGATACTATTAATGAAGGTTGAATGTACAAATTGTAGTTTTCGCGAGGTCATTGGGAAGAACCTCATGTAGTAATTGCGTGCTTTCAACTAAATCTACCGACATCTTTTATCATATATAGATATTTAGAATATTCGTATTCTTGATTTCACATGGAGCATCACTAAATCAGCTTTAATTGGATTCCCTGCAGGACAATTGTGGACCGGTGTATCCCATATGTCCTTAGGAGGTTTCTACGTTTTCTTTTAAAGCAGGAACAGCTTCGAATTATGTTCAAGAAATCATCTTACTCTTGATAAGGAAAGGGCAAAGTATTGTATAAAATATCAACCTTTGAATCAAGCCAACTCATATTTGACTTCCTTCTGAAATGGTCAACATGAAGTTTCAGAGTGTTTAATACTTGTCTTTAATTTTTTTTGTTGAATTTCAGATTAATGTAAAGCTTTGAAGCTCTATAAGGCAGGAAATAATTGTCTCCTTACAACTTAGAATTCAACAGTTTGTTAAATGATTGTAAAGAAATTAGGGAAGAAATTCTTTTGAATGAAAACTGAATCCATAAAACTGAAGTATTCAATCTTTGTGTATTTTAAAAGCCCAAATTATTATTATTGCTCATATCTTAATTTCAAAGTTCAAATGTACCAAATTATGTATTTGAGTTTTAAATTTTATGAATATTTCATTTTCTTAGGCTGAAAAATATTCAGTTTTAAATATAAAAATTATGATGTTACCACACATTTGTTGTAATTGTCAACATTTCTTTTATATAAAATGAACTTTCGAAGCACGCGCTTAAACTTTATTATAGACAAATCCCCAATCGGAAATGGCAAATAGAATGAAGTTTGCCTCGCTTATCAACTCAACTCAACTCAACTGAACTGAACTAAACTGAAATCAAAAGCAATTCAGCTAAGCTCGAAGTTACCCCTTTCTACTTAATGATTATTAATTCATATTACGAGAGGGCATAAAAGGTTATTTCAATTAATATTGAGTGTTAATGTGGTTTTAAAAACACCACTAATTTACAAGTCAGCAGAAAGTAAGCAGTTAAACAGGGCGCAAAGCAAAATGGCCAAATCAAAGTGCGTTTTTATTGTAGTATGACACGGCATGTCATGTCATGGCATAGCTTGGAATGATGGTTTGGCATGACTTGGAATAGCATAGAATGGATTGCTATGATGTGGTATGGTGTGGTGTTGTGTGGTGTGGTGTGGCTTGACGACTATTGACGCCGTTGTGGTCGTCAATCGATGTGCGAATAATCCCACGCAGACATACACGCGTCGTAATTCGGCTTATAGCCGCATGTAATAAACCATATATGGCTAGAACAACAACAGGAATTGGCGGTGTCTGGCCAAAAGATACGCGTGCTCTGTGTTGTGTCGCTTAACATCAACAACATTTGCTTTCATATAATAGCTTGAGGTAACTAACTGCTTATTAATCTCTAATTGGATATTTTTTTTTGTATTTAAAAATGAAAATAAAATAAAAAAACCAGACTGTTGCTGCTTGTGGGTGATTACAATATTTGATTGTGTAAGTTTGTGTGTAATATGAATGTATAGTAATGATGATATGATATGATAATGATGATGGTTTTGATGATAATGATGAGTAATCATCATTGACAAGAGTCAAACACACACGAGGGCAAACACACGTGTATCTATGTATCTATCTTTTCATATGTTCGTTCATCATATGTTTGTCTGTGGCTTTTGTTGTGTGGGTGTAAACGACATTATTTATATTCTTCTATATAATATCCGGCTTCTATATAGTAGTAAGTAGAATAAAAATGTTAAATGTTGTAAATTGTGTTTTGTTATTTTTTGCCTTTTATAACTTATTCATGGTGTACTATACTATACTCGGTGGCTATGTGGTTCTGCGGTTTTATATACTTGCATATATTAATGGCTAATTAGTCTAGTTAATTGCTTGAAAATATTGTATATTTTTTTCATTTTTTCATGTTCACTCGTTCGCTCTTTATTAAAAATTACTTTCATAAAAAATAATTACAATTTGTTTTTCTGTTCCATACAGTTTAGGGAGCACAATGCTTTGCAAACTGTTCGCTTGAGCAGTGACTCTTAAATGTTGTGTCTGAGTACTGAGCATTTTGATCTTTAATCAACTTTATAATGTGTAAACTAAAACTTAAAAAATTATCTAGCAATTAATATTGTGTTAATTATGAGACATAAATTTGATGTTCTTATTAACTTTAGAGTGGCAAGGAAAAATAAAATATTTGCACTTACAAAACGTAAAAGAAAAAAATGATTAAAGAAACTGAAAAATGTAGAAAAAGGTAAAACGAACTCATACTCAATTATTTATTGCAACATTTGAAACGCATAATAATTTTTCAACCAATTTTAAGAGTCTAATTTGTTGTTGTTGTTGTTGATGTTGTATTTAATTTTTCTTCTTGGCTGCTTTTCATAAATTTTGTCAGTGCGTCGTCTAATTGAGACGTAAACACGTAAAAATGTCGTTTTTCATATATTTTTTTTTTTTTTTTGCCAATGCAATAAAGTTGTCAAGCATTCCACCACAAATTTTCCCCTCCAATTTTTTGGCGTTGCTAGCTTGGCCTAATGACATGGTAAAGTTGCTTTGAATTTTTGTCTTTTCTTGTGTTTTTTTTTTGTTTTTGCTTATTTTTGTATTAAGCAATTTATTAATTATTGAAAAATATTATGAAATATTAATGAGAGGGAAAAAAAATGTCAAAATAAGTTGTAGCAAAAAAGAAAAAATTTATTAATTTTGGCCACACCAAAAGTTAAACTGTTCACATTTATAAACAGAAGGAATATGGTAAAAGAGGTTTTTCTTTAGATTTTATAGGTATATAGCTTTCCATTCACCAACTACAATTTGAAGGTCGATTTAATGGCAGTTTTGTCATGACAAAAAGAAGACTGACGGGCAAATCGAACTATAAAAAGTCTCTCCATGATGCCAATCATTTCATTTTATACTTTATGCGGCCTCCACAATTTTCGTTAAAACGTAGCAAATGTCCCCACAAAGTATTAGAACTAGGGATATAACGATTCCGATGCCAATACTCGTATATCGTGCTAGATAATCGACTGATCCATTTATTGACTGATATCAAACAATTGCTGAAACAAGTTGTCTCATTTTTAATTTATTTTTAAGAAGCCACCATAAGTATAAGTGAAGAGTTTGCTTGCTTGTCTGACATTATTTTTCTTATTAAAAGATCTCAATTAGTTTTAGCACGGATAAAGGATCAGCAAATCCCAAAAGACAATAACAATTATTTATCCCTGAATATTTAACTTTTTTGGATAATTTAATATGCAAAACTTATGACAAAATTTCTTTACTTGGAAAGTAAAGAGACACTTATTTTAACAATTTTTGATCCGCGCTTCAAATTGTGTATATTCGCTATATAATCTACAGGTATTCCAGAGAAATGAACACTTTGCTTGTTAATTAAAACTTGAAATAAGTGGATAATGTCCCTGTAAAGTAACAAAGAGCTTGAGATATGATTTCCAGAGGAATTTGCAGTGCTTATGATAATTTGATTTAAAGTGCCCAAGAAGAAAATGAATACACATCCTGAGCAAAAAGGAATTTAATTTAAGATGTCCAAACATTCCAAGAAACTCAAATCCAAAGAACTATTATTGTAATGAAGAAAAATCTTGCGCAAAAGTACATACTTGTCTTACTCCTATCAACTGAGCTCATTCTTCTCAGAATTTCTTTTTTAAATCGTAGGCCTCATACAAAATGATTTGTCCAACAGATTATTTGCACATAATTTACAAAAACTTTGCTTTCCAAACAAAAATCTGCAGAATGTGAACTTTATATTATTGATATATTTTATTAAAACTTAACTTTATGAATTGGTTTATTACTTTAAGAAATAATAATCCTAATAAAAATATTACTAAACAGATATTGGTGTCGGCATAGTCGATTATTTACTACAATAATCGAAATTGTAGAATTATCAGTTTAGTATAATGGGAATATAAATTGTATTTGTAATCATCTTTGTAAATTCTTGTAGTGTTAAGTTCCTGTTTCAACTTAATGATTCTTTAGTCTTTCAGATTTTAATTTTATAGGTTATAGATTATAATACACTAGTCTAAAAATATGATAATATTGTAAAAATTTCATCATGATATCTTCAAAACTTTATTGTATTAAGTCACACATCACAGCAAAGAGACAATACTATTTGGACTAAATTTGAAGGGTATTAAAATATTGAATATAAATTGTGAAAAAGTGGTCGTCGGTCTGATCTGGTTTTTTCATTTAGTATTTAGCAATTATTTTCCATTTTATAAGTCTTATGCTGATCCACTTTAATTACTTATTGTTTTTTTATAGTATTTATATTTTAATATATATTAAGTAGATATTTTAAAATCTTATTAAATACAAATTAAAGTTTCATTTTTCTCTCTTTATAGGTAAGTGAAGCCAACCGCTTTCTCTATTTTGATTATTTAGGGTAAGTCATTTTTAACTTTAAGGCAAAATGTGTTGCCAAAAACGTGTTCAAATGTTTTTTGTTGACAAAATGCCAAATATTACTAAAATAAAAAATATTTTAAATTGTTATCTCCTCCGCTAAAATATTTGTTGTTGTATTTCCTATGCTAAGCGGAAGTGCCATCAATGTGAACAAAATTTGTTTAGAGTCTTTCATTTGTACGAGTACAGTGTATAGTATATTGTACACTATCCTTTTATGAAAGTTTTTCGTTTCCCTTAAAATTTTAGATACATCCAGTTCTTTTTTCTATTCGAGATACCTTTACCTTGACACACATATGAGTAGATACTCATATGTGGTGGATATGTAGAGATGCAACAAGAAGATAAAGAAAACTAAGAAATTGTATTGGAATTTAGGTGCAATATTTTTCGTTACTTTACTTCAATTTACGGCTCCCCTATCAAATATTGTAGTTTGTACAAATATGTTTTATTGAAATCAAAGTTTCTTAAAGTTCTTCTCCCTCTACATTTGTAGTTACATTCATTCGATATGCTATGTCATGGTATGACAACATGCAACTACTTATGTGCTCACAGTAGATAAATAGAAAGATAGATAGATAGAAGCTACATATATTGAATTGAATTTGTATGTAATGCAAGTCAAAGTCAGTGAAGAGGATACGTTTAGGAATTTGCAATTTTCTTGCATGTCTCATCCAAACCAACAACAATGTTGTATATTAAGTTTTGTTGTTTCTTTCAATTTTTTCCTTTTTTTTTTCTTTTCTATCATGCAACATTTTAAGTAGGCAGCTACTATAGTGGTGCAGTGGTGAATTCTGTGTCGTGGGCACGTTTGTTAGACAGCAACAAAATCCCAATGCCATTTTGGCCTTTTCAACGTCAGTTAACCGAAAAATCCGAAAAAACTGAAAAAATGAAATAAAATAAAAATAGTTGACACAAATACAATATTGAATCACACACACATATATAGATTATACACACACATACTGATAAACAAATACATTTATAAAAAAGAAGTATCTATACCTATTTCAGCAACAGCAACATCAACAGCAGCAGTAGTAGCCTTGAAGAAGTTGCAATAAAGTCGTTTCGTACTTGAGCCTAAACTTTTGACATTTCAACATGGATTTCTTTTAGTTTTTTTATGTGCTAAAAATAATTTTTGTTCTTCTTTAACAAAAGTTTATTTAGCTAAATCAGTTGAAGCCAGTCGAAGTGTTGTAATTAAAAGGTCAGGCACTTGGTCATTAAAGTAAGTAGTAGTAGGTGTGACCTTTATATTACAATAGATGCATATTGTGAGTCCCATTCAGTATACACACTTTAATAAATGAAAAGTGCAAGAATTGAAAGAATTTGTTACGTATAGTAGAGTGGCAACAACAATTGTCAGCTGAAGGTAAATGAAGATAGAAAAATATTGAAGCAGAGGTGGTTGCTAAAGACTTTGAACTGTCAGTGACAGGCTTTGATATATTGAACAGTGAAATGTCACAGATGCAACTAGCAACTCTGCTTATCTTCTACTGTCTTCTTCTTAGGCCAAGTGTAAGTATACTAAGTGTGGTATTATGTATATAGCTTTATCCTGGTTGTCCTGGCTTTGCCATAACAACACCTAAAATAGCCGTACTTTTCTTAGTCCTTGCAAAGCTCAACAACTGGGTGTTCGTTTGCTCGTTTGTTCGTTATTCACTCATTTTCAAACTCAACGTGAGTGTCTTTAGTCAACAATAGCAACGGCAACGGCAACAGCAACTGGAACAGAAAATGGAATTTGTAGCCACAGTAATAGGAGCAGAAGCAAAGACAGGAATAGCTTCGGCATCATGTCAATGCTACGTGACGTACATTTTCTTATTTAGTTTAATATATCTATCTCCCCTACTTATGTGCATTATCATCAACAAAAGATGCTGCGATGTGCTGGAAAATGGGTAAAGATGGAACTGAAAGTGAAGCTGAAGCTGAAGCCCAAGCAGCTCATTCATTTCTATGTTTGTTACGCTTATATAAGACCCTGATATCGTTTGTCGCCATTTTGTGCTTTTGTGCAACGCCATTTTATCTTCATTTCGTTGAACAATTCTTTTCCATTTCATTCATAGCGATTTGTTGTCTTTTGTTGTGTTGGCGTTTCAACAATATTTTTTCCTTGTTTCAAAGCATTTATTTATTTGAAGTGCTTAACCTAATTCCATTGCTCACCTACCTGAGCTTTTTTTATTTTTTCTTTTTTCTCTTATTTTATTATTTTTTTGTTTGTTTTTTTTTTTTTTTTGACACCTTCTTACCTGTAAAGTGTTTGTACTTCTAAAGTCATTTAATTTAAATTAATTTTAATATGCATCTCATCTACATTTAATGCCTTCCTGCCTTACTGGCTCGTCTCATTCATTCATTCATCCTTTGGTCATCTTTCTACTGAACTCATTCATAATATTGTAAAATGGCCATGGTTGCTATGTCTGTTCATCGTTGGTTTCATCACTTCCACCAAGTGGTGTACGAGTATATTTTTCCTTTAATTAATAAAAACGATTCAAAGGAAAAATGAAACAAGAAAACAAAAAATAAAAAAAAAAATGAATGGCAAAATGGTAAAAGGGAGAAACAAAAGTAGTAAGAAGAAACTTTTGCAATAAAATTATTCATTTTTGTATCTAGTACGAGTACGAGTACTGCTATTGCTTTTTTGTTGCATCTTTTTGTTGTGAAAATAAAAAAAAAAAAATATCTTGTGAACTAGGAAAAAATTATTAATTGAAGTTGCCATTAAATTTTTTTTTTTTTGTTTCTATTTTTTTTCTGTGTTTTCTTCTGTTGGTAAAATAGCCTCGATGGCCTTGATGGGCAGTTAACTTGTGCTAAAGTTTGTTAACTTTAATTGCTGCTCTGTGCCAAGTTAAATAAGCCGAATAGACATTTTTGATTTATTCACTTGTACTTAATAGGAAGGTAAGTTGGTTGGTAGATGTGGAATGGGAAATGAAACAATTCGAAGTTTCGAGGGTGGAAAAATTAGGAAAAATTCTCTTTAAATGCTAATCATGCATATAAATTATAGAAATGCTTTTGTTTTTTTTTTTTTTTTTTTGCTTTTAATGTATTTCTGTTGTTAGTTTAATAGGATGAATTTATCAATTTAAACATTTAGTTATTCTAGAATATTTGTTTATGAATAAAGATTTATTTGGGAATAATTGAAATTTTCCATTTTTTGTTTTTAAATAATTTTGTTGTTTATTCTTCTCATTATATTTATAAATAGGACTAACATTACATTCTTACATTTATGTGTCCTTTGTGAGGCCTTTGTGCTTTTAGTTTTATATATTCGTATGCCTTTTTAGGTTCTATGTGTTTCCTCCAGGTGTCCGCCAAGATAAGTTCCATCCTGAGCTTGAGGAATTGTTGTGTAGCACTATTTAAAATTACTGGAGAACATTTACAGTAAATGTAATGTGCTTACATTTCTCCTCATTGACTTTGATTCTCCAGTTAGATGACCACTCTTGAATGATTTTAAGATGATTATCCAGATCTGTAGCAGCTTTAATTGGGCAAAGGACAAAGTTACTCATTATGGCAGTTATTTAGGTTAAGATTATTTATTTCCTTCACTGATATGTAAGTATTTCTTACATTTAATGACTTATGCAAAAATGTTGTCTAGAATAGGCGAGCAATGGGAAACAATGCTAGAAAATTAAAAATACAATACCAGAAAATTGCTGCGCGGATGAAATATAGACATTGACAGAATTAAGTCCCCTAACTGAATCATACACAGTTCAAGACAATAATTTTGGTAGATTAAAATAGACTTAAAACTTGGCAATAAGTGAGGTTAGATAAGATATAAAACTTCTTTAAATAGTTTTAAATTATAATAATGATAACTTTAACTTAGGTTCAATGTAAATGAATTTGACCTTTAGTTATATTTGGTTTAAATTTCATTTCAATATGAGTTTGGAAATCCGCTCCTCTCTAAATTGTATTTCCTTTCACTTTTCACTTGACTTAATCAATTAATCAACACAATAACAACAAATACAATATATTGTCATCATAAATTGTAAAAAGACACACCCACATATCTCACATATCACATAAAACACCCAAATATGACAAGTTTTGGATAAAATTGGTGCGTTCACTTACTTGCCTTGCATTGTCAACAGTTTGACATGTTAATTACATGTGAGAAACAAAAAGGCGAATGAAAATGCTACTTTAACGAATCCACACGTATTACTATGAACAATACACGTACACGTTTGTAAATATGTGTGTATGACAGATGAGACTGATTCTGTTCAGTTCGGTTCAGATCAGAATAGTATTCATGTAGATTAAATTAGATAGGCGGACTGGGTTGTTCCATAGGAACATAACATAAGCATATGGATAGTAGTAGTAAGTATGATAAGTATAAACCTAAACTCTGTACGACATGTCAATCAACATTGTCATCATCATGAGTAATTTTTTCTGTTTGAAACACACCCACAAATACTTGATTCAATACGAAACGAAATGCTTTGTGAAAAATTATAGACCAAAAAATGGCAAAGAGAAGCACAGCCAAGCGATTGGGCTGGGTCCCATGTACTAGTTACTATAGTTGGCGATGGTGCTGTTACTGATGGTGTTGATGTTGATGATGATGATGGTGATACTGGTACTGGTGGTGTTACTGGTGATTGCAGATTTGTCATGCAGAATTACTCTGGTATTGCATATGAATGTGTCGTGTGTCATGTGTGCGTCTGATTGTACGTATGTCGATGTTAAACTTGAATGTGGCACCTTACATGGCGGCGGTGGCGGCATTTGATGCGTCACCTGTATAACTGCGCCCCCATACACTTAACTGAGCACTGAGCACACTGAATGCTGTACATACTCGTACATTTTTAGTTAAGAGGAGTCTGAATCTGCTGTTGCCTGCCTGCTGTTATTTGGCCAAAAATTGAAGGCGTTAAAGCAGACATGCAGGCAGTCTGACAGGCATGGAGTTATTGAGACATAGAGGCACGCAGGCTGGCAGAGAGCAGGTAACACTCAGTCAGACAGTCAGTCAGGCAGTCGAAAGGGCAATCAGGTGGCTCAATAGGTGAGGCAAGGGTATAAGTGAGTGTGAGTGTCTGTTGGGTAGCTTGAAGTTTGATGTATGATAATTTAAATCAGAATTTATGATTGTCGGTTGGTTCGTTGCTTCGTTGCTTCGTTGGTTGTTTGTTTGTTGCACACACTGTGAAGCGCGTGCGGTAGATTTAAAGAGATTTGTGGGCTTGCATTGTTATTTATTTATTAATGTTGCAAGTTGTTGCATTCATGTATAATTTTTTTCTATCATATTTTTTCTATATTACAATATTTTTTGTTTTGTTTGTATTCCTTCAGTATATAATTTTTATTATTGATGTTGGTTTTGTTTTTATGATTAATCAGCTAAAGTTTTGCATAAATTTTATTGGATTTAAAATTAATTTATTGATGTTTATCAACGAATATAAGCGGCGGCATCAACTTGAATTATTAAATAAATAAGAAAAAATAAAACAATAATAACGAGTTCAGTTTCAATGGATACGAAATACTCTTTGTGGAAAATTACTCTGCATAATAGTTCGAAACTTCAAGTCTCGATGAATTAATAGTTTCAGACGTAAAATGGCGCACCGACAAATAATTTCTGGATATGATTTTATTCTGAGATGCCAACTCATTCTTAGTAGTTTAAAATCTAAATGTTTCCTTTTGTTGTGAAGTTGTCAGATGAGACTCTTGCTCAAATAATTTGCTTGTAATGACATCCTCTTTTATGAGTACTGGCGGACATATCATGCGGTTTTGCGTGAATGTTATGTGTGTGGAGATATCAGCGTTGACGTCTATATTCCACCTCTTCATCCACTGTTCAATGAGGAGGGCTGAGCCTGTAACCGCGTCAACGCCGCTAGTTAGCATACGTCGCTACCAAGAGTTTCCCATGGTTTAGTTTCGAGAGATCAGCTAAAAAGTGTGTTTACAAGATGGGTCCAAAACACTGTTTTGTGAAGTTCTAGCTATTATATATTTTATGTAAGATACTTGATCCTCATATTTGACTTAAACAGTCCTTTTGTGGAGATTATACGAAAAACCAGGGTTCCAACCTCGCTCTTCCAAGAATCGACCTAATAGTATTTATTGTCTTAAAGAGTATTAAAAACATCTTGTACAACTTGGTGACATTACTCTGGGGTCCCATGGCATCTGCTGAAACGATCTGATAGTCTGGTAGCATGTGTTTTTCGTCAACAGTGGCCAGAAGAAGTCTTTCTGCCTGATCGGACGGTAAGAGCATGGTCATAGTTTTCAGGCTTGGCAATTAAACAAGATGCCGTTGTAGATCGCCGTTAGATGCATGAGAGCATTGTGGGGCAAGGTTTGGATAGAATACTTTTACTCCAGTTGTAGCCGGGAGATTTAGACTTCTTCAAGCAGTTGATCTTTTCGACGATCTCATGTACTTTAACTGGTCGAATTGGCAGATCAATTTCACATATCGAATCGATAAATTCTATTCTTTTCTGCTTATCAGTGACATTGACAAAAAAACATACGAGTATATTAATTACATCCAACTAAGTATAAGATTATGATATCTTAGTTTATGAAGGACATGTATTTGATCGATACGTTACAAATATCATAGCAAAATAATATAACCATCCACTTAAAATATAAAGAGTATAAATATATTTATTAAAGTCTTGGGGAAATATTGTATGTAAGTAAGTGAGAGTTGAGTTGAGTTGAGTTGAAAAGTGAATGGAACCTGATATTCATTTACATTTTGCAGATCATCTGGGTTAAATCATTTGAGATCATATTAATTATTTTGAAAACCTCTCATATGTGATAATCCATCTTCATTAAATCGATTTCAATTTTCTATGCATAAATTATTGGAAAATAAATAAAAATAATCTTGTAAAAGATTGAGTTCATTTATAGAATTTCGTGAGTAAATCAAATAAAATAATGAAAACCCAAAAATGAACAAATCACTTTCTGCAGTTTATGAAAATTAAGCCAAAAATACTGACTGAAATTGGAATTATCCATAGTCTATAGGATTATTAGAGATACAAGTCAAAGGATAGAAAATATTAATAAAGAAAAGAAATTTATATAAATTAAGGAGCAAAACCTTTGTTTACTTAATTTGCCAAGATTTTTGCTAAATTTTAGGTCTACAAGCTATTTCACACTTCCATAAAATTTTCTCTCTTTTATACTGAGGCTTAGCTCTTCTCTTCTTTTTAATTTACATTCTCTTATATTTCTAAGACTCTCTTTGTTAATACGAAATCTTTCTCCCAAATTCTCACTCGTTTGAAGTCAAAGAATTTCATATCTGCTAAAAGTATGTGAGTGAGTTCTTCCGTTTCTAACTCGACTTCACTGGAATGTTCATGAACCACACACTCTATTATTTATAGTTCCTCTCTCTTGCTCTCCCACATCTCTTACTATCTCTCTCTTTCAAATGATCAGCCTCTCTTAGTTTCCACACTTGCTAAATTATAGTACTAAGTACATATACCGATCTCATACGAACGATTGTTACAAGTGCTGCTACTTGCTCTAAGTTGAAACTGGAATCATTTTAAAAAAGACTGGAAATGGTTTCACTGGAAACCTTGGTATGCGTTTTTCGGAATGGTCAATGGAAACGAATCATAATAATTGAGCACTTGATCGCAGCACAACAACAACAACAACAACAAAAACAACCATAACGTGTATCACAAAGTACGAATGTGTAGAATAAGACATACAAAAGAAAAACATAATAAACGAAATAGAAGGCAGAAGAAAAAGATTGAGTATCTAGAAAAATACAATAAAAAAACAAAGCAAACTTAAGGAAAATACAAACAAAATAAAGAGATCGTCAAACGACTTTGGTGAAGGGGGGAAATTGAAATTGTGTTGTTTGGAGTTTTTGTTATTGTTGGGTACGCTTGGGCACCGTTGTGTCTGCATGTATGTATGTATCTGTGTGTATGCATGCGTTTCAGATACATTTATTTAATAGTGTGTGTGTGTTTTGTGCATGCTAACTTGCAGCAAGCAGCAAACTAGCAGCGCCAGCACCAGCACCAACAGCAGCAGCAGCAGTAATAGTCAACAAGTCAAGTTACAGAAACAAGATACATACATTCATTTACTATACGCTTATAGCTGCTCAACTAACTCAAACAACATACAACATACAAACACACATAGTAGATACAAACAACAAATATACACATAAGTAGTATAACTATGAATGTTTGTAGATACTTACAATATACATTGAATTGCAGTAGTTACTTGTTTGTTAGTGGTGTTGTATTGTTATTGTTATTGTACTTTAGAGCAACAAATCAATGCAATTCGCATACTAAAATATAAATCCAAGATGATGATGAAGGAGAAGATGAAGAAGAAGAAAAAAACAAATATTTTTTTATTTTTTGTTTGTTAAGCAAAAACAAGAAATGAAAGCAAATCTTTGGAAAAATAATCATTAAGTCCAATGAAGACAAGGAAAAAAACAAAAAAAGAAAGAAAAACGGAAAAACACAAAACTGCAGGAAAAATGTTTCATACTTAGAAAAACAAAAACAATAACAAATATTCAGAGAGACAAAAAGACCAAAAAAATCAAAACAAAAAGTAAGTAAGGAACAGTAAACATCGCAGGAAAAATCGAAAAACTCGATTTATGAGTTTTTTTTTTTCCTTTAACAATATTTTTCTTTTTGTTGATATTACAAACACGCACACACATATGCATACATTACATAGATACAAAGACATATGTTTAGAGATACAACGACTTATAGTCGTAAATCGTGTTGCTGCATACCAAAGAAGTCAATTGAAGTCAAAAGTTGGTCTAATAAAAGGAAAAAATTCAAGTTATAAAATATAAATAAAATAAAAATAGTAATAAAATAAAATAATCTCAAAATATCTTTTTTTTCTGTTTTTAAATAAATAAAAAAATAAAATCAATATAATCAAAATACATTGAAATAAAAAATTAAATAAATAAATAATAAATATAATTTAATCAATTTAGTAAAAAAACAAATAAAATTATTTTAAGAGGATAACATTAAAAAAAAAATGAAATATATTTTATATAAAAAAAAAAAAAAAAAAATTATGGAAAAATAATGCAAAGAATTTTAATTAAGTAGAATTAAATGTGATATGATAACAAAACTGAAAAAAAGAATATATTAAAATTAAAATAAATATTATAAAATTTATTATGTTGTATTTGCAATCCAAAAAACTTAAAAACTGTGCTAAAGTTTGAAAAATATTGTAATAATTAATATTTATTAATATGCAAATACGTACTTATGTAAATAATATTTAATTAATTTATTGACTTCATTTTTTGTTTTTAAATTCACCCCAAGTTTGCTTAAACAATCCCCATCCAATTACACTGACTCAGTTTCCGAATTGACATGCATTTGTATTTATACTTAGTACGAGAAAATCGCATTGAATCCAAATCTTTGTTAGGACGTCATTTAACTGAAGACAATGTAAAACAAAAAATACAGAATAAAATATTGCGACTAATGAGAGAATGATCATGATATTAGGAAGTTCAATCTTCATAGAGGCATGAACCTGAGGGAAGTTGAGGATTACTAAATTTGATGTTACACTAACCGATATAACGGGCTTCTGTTGGCACAATAGTTTGGTCTAACCACTGATTGATGCAACCATTATCCGGAGGCTCGAAACCGTACATTTTTGCTCTCTACAACATTCGAGCAGACAACCCATGAGGCGCAATAGGCTGCTCCCCAGTCTTATAGTCATTTAACATATTTATCCTTTATTGAATACTATTTTCATAATCTTATGTAAAAATCTGGCAATATTTTTACACAGAAGCAAAGCGCATTATACGACGAACATAATGAGCTCTGATTGAAGTTTAATATTTAAGAAGAAAAATGACACCATCGCACTTAACAGCAGTTTTATTAATTGACCTTAAAATCTTCATTTCAAATAATAGAATTCTTAAGGCAATAAAGCTTCTAAGGAACACTGACGGTGGTTTTCAGTGGTCCTACAAGATTATAAAATTATATATCCTTTATTCATTCAGACAGCAAGGCTGCATTAGAGGTTCTTAACACTTTTGAGTTTAAATCGAAGATTATTTGGGACTGCCAAGTTTTACTTAAGAGGTTACCTTCTAATTACTATGTCAATTTTATTTGAACATAGTGGATATCTTGAGAACAAAATTGCAAATGAACTCGTCAGAAAAGGAGTTGCAAACGTCCTCATTGGACCAGAATCATTCTGTGGGCTGCCATGAAGTTCTCAAAAAATGTCTTGTTAATAAAATTGGGTTTGATTTAGCATTAATTTTTTATGGGAATTAAGGAATTTTCTGTTCGTTAAACTTCTTGAATTTTTATAATTTGACCAATTTTGCAGATGCTTATCCCATTTTTCATATGTGAAATGATTCACATTCATATTTTCAATTATAGATTTTCATTGATATTGTTTTCATAGTTTTTGGTGAAAATTATATTTTTATAAGTATAATTTTAAATATTCTTTTGGTATTTTCTCTAAATCAATTTTCACAGATATACAAATACTTACTAAACTAAACCTTCACAACAATAGAATAAATGCATGTAAGTTATCATTTGATATGTTGTTAATTGGTAAACCAATGGACAAAATCCTAAATTTCTTATTTATTTACTAAGTATTTTACTTTTGTTGAGAAAATTCACTACCATATAGGGGCAAATGTTTTGGTTTGCCTACAATGAAAATGACCCTTGCTATTTGATAGTATTGTGTATTGTAGTGTAATGTAGTTTGTTTTTGTATTTGTAGTTCATTCAACATTTGTACGTGTTTAGTTATATACATTTGTCATTAACGCTTATCCTTACTAGGGTATTGTGTGTTAATGATTTCCCTCTATATACATGAATGAGAATGAGTATGTGTTTGTATCAGTGTGTGTACAAGTTTGTTTGTGTGTGCGTATCTATGAAAATATTATTGCTTTTGTTCTGCCTTCAGCCGTTGACCATTTCATTCATTCATTTAATGTTAAGCACCCGCATTGCATCATTGATTTAGGCACTGATGATGATCATTATGATGATAATGGTAATGATTAAACAGCAAAGCACGGGTAAGCATTTGTCAAACAGTAAACCGTGTGAATAATAAATACAAAATTTACCATATGTATATTTTACTGAAGGTTACTAGGAATTAGTAAGGAAAATATATTTATGATATTCATATATAAGACAAAGGATTTTAAGTTGAGATAATATTTTCAAGATAAAATTAATTGAAGTTTCAAGCAAACAATGAAGACAATAAAAAATTTACTCATTGCTAATGGGGAAATCCCCAAATTCGCATAAAAACCAGACGAAATATAAAACCTTTTGAGACAGATTACAAGTTGAGTAGATGCCACTACAAGCAAAATTGAAATAAGTACAATAATAAAAAAAAAATAAAAAAAAAATTACCAGAAAATATAAGAAATCAGCAAAAATAAATAAAATGACATAAAACCAGAGATTCTAAAAACAACTGTTGCACATAAAGAACTCGAAGAACTGTGAGTAACATTAAAAGATCTACTCGTACTACCTTCGAATGTGTCTGTTTTTCTTTATTTTTATAAGTATGTAAGTAGTATCTTCTAGTCAACAAAGCTGAAAGCTGTGATTTGTATGTATGAGGTGGCCAGCATAACAAAAACAACATTAATAATAAGAATAAAAATAAGAACAGAACAGAGCAGAACAGAAAAAGAAAATGAACAGTCAACCAAGGTCCTATGACAACGAACTAAGAATAAAATTAAAAAAAAAAAAAAGTACTAGAAGTAGAAGTCAAAGAAGATACTACAAATAAACAAACAAACAAACATACTCGTATATACTGGAGAATTGTCGATGGTCGTTCATCGCCTTAGCTTAGCCAAGTTTATCTATGCGAAGTGCAAACTTTATGCATTGAAGTAAAACAAAGTAAAGTAAAGTCAAATCAAGTGAAGTGAAGAAAAGAAAAGAGAAGAGAAGAGAAGAGAAGAGAAGAGAAGAGAAGAGAAGAGAAGAGAAGAGAAGAGAAGAGAAGAGAAGAGAAGAGAAGAGAAGAGTGATGAAGTATGATATAGTGGGGGGGGGGGGGTGTTGTTGCAGTGCGGAGTGATGATGTTGTGCATAAACAAGCAAAACAACTTTTATTAAAAAGTAACTTACATGACATGATTGTTGAATTGCAAAGCAAAACCTCAAGTCAACTGCAGCAGCAACAGCAACTGAAGATGAGGCTAAGAAAAAGAAAACTTAAATAAACGGAACCACAAAAGCAAGTTAAAGCTGCAATAAACTTAACCAGAAGACGAAGACGACAACGAAGCAGATGCAGATAAAACAAAAACAAAAAAATAAGGAAAGGCAAGCAACAGCAAACAGTAGAAAAAAAGAAAAAGTATTTCAACAACTTTAGCGAAAGATGAAAAAAAAAACGAATCGTCATCATTATCATCATCATCATCATTGTAGCGAATGAAGCTAAAGAAACGTGAGCTAAAGCTAAGCACAGAAAAACCAAGAAAAAACAAAAATATATAAATGCAAAAATGCAATTTATATAAAGACTGAAGAAGAAGCATCACCATCACCATCGTCATCATCATCATCATCAGAAGCAATGGCAGCAACAGCAGTTGAAGATGCATTGCTCGCACAAAAAACACAAGAAGATGGCAACAACTTGAAGATGCTGCAGTTGAAGTTGTAAGCAAGCGACCGAACAGCAACAGCAACATATTGGCCACCATATTGCCGCCATAGAAAGCCATCCATGTTGGGTCATACTACTAAGGGACTTATTAGGTAGATAGGCGATGTAAGGTGTAGAGTTAGGAGGTGTTCTTTAAGGTAATATGAAATAATGTGTAGTGAGATGAGATGAGATGAGTTGAGTTGAGATGAGTTGAGATGAGTTGAGATGAGTTGAGTTGAGTTCAGTTCAGTTGAGTTTGGTTGGAGTGAGATTTACGTGCAGTTTGGCGACAAGGAAAAACAACAAGTTGTAGCTGAAGTGCATCATCAACAGAGAAGAAGGGAATACATATTACATTAAAATGAGCGATTGCCGCGACCAAAACTAAAGTGACTGCTTACCTCTTGCCTTAAGAGACAACCGTCATATAGACATTCGGACAGACAAATAATAATAAGTTAGTCAGTCAGTTAGTCAGTCAGTTAGTCAGTCAGTTAGTCAGCCAGGTATTCAGTCAGTCATTGAGTCACATAAAGAACAAAGATTTAGATTCGCTATGCTTTAGATTGGTTTGGTTATGAAGTTCGTATGATGTTGGCCTAGTCATCATGGCAATGGTCTCTCTGGTTGTGGTTTTGGTTCTTAGTTGACATGGACACTCACTTCCTCACTCACTTCCTCACTCACTCACTGACTGACTCACTTAATGTCTGTCGTTTTATGGAAAAGTCAAAGATGATTGTGTGGTTGTGTCACATTTTGTGATTGCTTTGATTCTCTCTCTCCACAATTCTTTTGGTTTTCTTTATTTTTTGTTTGTGATTTTTCACTGTTTGGAGGTGAAAGACAAAAACATTAATTGCATGTGGCAACAAGACTTCTCCAGTTCGCTTAACTCTCATACCAAGTCAACGCCACTTGGTTTGGTTTGATTTCATTTTACTTTATTTTATTTTATTTTATTTTATTTTATTTTACTTACCTTGCCAAAATGATAAATGCAACTCGTTGCACTTTGATTTCAACTCATTGGAATTTCTTGGTTCGATTATATCAGTTTTTTTTTCCTGAATTTTTTGAGATAATTTTTCTTCATTTTTTTTTTTTTTTTGCAATGAAAATTTTGTGTAGTTTTTGTAGTCATGCGTGAAAATTGGTGAAAGTTTCTTATAGTTTTTTATAATTTTATGCATGCTTTTCAAGGTCTTCTTAAGCAAGAGCAAGTGGAGATGAAAAAAAAAAAAATAACACACACACACAGAGTAGTAGAATGTGAAAAATGTCGTGTTGCAACAACATTATCACGATGCCATTTATCTCTTGCTTTGCTTAATAGGATAATTTTGAGAGAAGGAGAAGCTGAGCTGAAAATGAATTTAAGTATCTATAAGGCACCGAATAAAAGAAAATCATCCGTGTGATGTTTGATATAAAAGATGAAAGAAATGTTAGAAAAGTAAAAAGCAGAAAAAGAAAGAAAATACTTGGAAAATTGAAGTTGAATGCTGCATTGAATCCGCATGCCAAATATTCAATAAAATGAAGAATAGCAACACCAACCACACGAGTATTTTCCATGCTAGTGCAACTTAACACAATTGCGATATACATACAATAGTATAATAGTATAAGAAGATATAGTAATAGAAATAATAGAATAGTGTCTATCTAAAACTAGTCTTACCAATACAAAGATACATTTAAATAGATTTTGTGTGTGTGTGTGTGTGTCTGTTTGTATGAATCTAGTTACATTTTACCATGAGCGGGTGTTAAAGCTCACTCTATAAAGATGTCGATGATGATGTTGATGATAATGACGATGGCGTTGATGATGATGATGATGATGACGACAAGCGCAAAAAGACCCATTTTGAGTTCAAGATTCTTTTGTTGAAGTGAACCCCAACAACATTAGCGACAAAAGCTGTAAGTAGTAGCAAACATTAAGTAGCAGCAGCAGCAACAACAACAACAGCAACATCAGCCAAGAATTACTTGTTCTTATTGTTGTTGAAGTTGTAGTTGGTGTTACTGTATCTATAGAAAGAACATTGCATTGTAAAAATTTCAATTTGAGTTGCATTTGATTTGGAGTTTACTTGAGAAGACTCTCCTTCCTCCTTTTGTGCCTTTCTTAGACTACGAGTTACATTTCTTGTTATAAGTAACATTGTAGTTGTTCGAGTATTTCCATAGATTTTTATAGAACTTATTCTTACTATTCTTCTTCTTGTTTTTGTCACATTGTTAGTCATGTCATTACTTCATGCTAAAATGTGTTATTTATTATTTGAATCTTTTGCTAATTTTTTTTTTTTTTTTTTGGAAACATTTTGAGTTATTTTTTGTTCATAGAAATTGTAAAAAATCAAATAACAAGAGAGAAGCATTTATTTTAGAAGAATTTACATATACAGAATATATAACAAATATTGATTCGATTGTTCCAAATTTTTTGTAAATTATAATATGTTTCTATACGTTAAAATATGCTAAAGTTATGCGTAAAAAAATGCATAAAAACTTGTATTTCTACCTATTTCTATTGATTTATTTGGTGATTCGTTGACTTGGTTGGTTTTTGTATGAGGATTTGCTGAAGTCAGGTTATACAAGCTGTTCGGGAGTTCACCCTGAAGCCTTATGGTAAATGGAACTTACATCCACTTTAGGATTCCCATCATCATCCGAATTCTTTTCTTGTGTAAGTATAGGAGCTCGGAGGTCCGTTTCGGTTGGTAGGAAGGACAGAGTGTCCTAACGGCAGAGCTGCCAGGCTTATTCACCCACCTTATGTCTGCTAGCTCCTTGTTTCTTGCTTCCAATCCTAAGTCTGTATAAGTCTGTGAATATGAGCAATTGCTAAGGAGCTAAGCAGTGGTGATTCCCTTCAAGCTCACTGCTACACCATCTTATTGACTGTAAAACCAGAATGACTAGGCACCGAGATTCTTGTATGGGGACTAACTCTTCCAGTAATAGGGGAACTTTCGTTTGTACATATGATTTATATAAGACTTCTCCGTTCTAATTTTTAACTTGTCAACTGAAAAAGTGATAGGACAAAAATAAATAGTCGCGTTAATTCTTTTCATCAGATCTAATAGATTCCAATGTATGTTTTTCTGCAATACGAAAAAGATTATTTACTAATAAATAAATCAACTATATTTTTAAAAAATATCTTTTCTTTGGATCTAATAAATATTTTTTTTTTTTGTATGTTGATTCAGTTCTATCAATTCACATTTTTTCTTTGAAATTGCCTTTGTAGTTTTAAGTGTTTGGTTTTTGAAACAGATTTTGATTGATGACTGTTGCTTTTAATAAATTTTAAATTAAAAATAAACTAATAAATTTGTTACGATTAATCATTAATTAAATAATTAAAAATAATTGTTTATTAAAAATAAAATATACAGATTTCTATTGAAAACGTTTAAAGATATTGATTTAATGAAATTGAACATAAACAATTTTATTTCTTAGAAAAATGTAAAAATCTTTTCATAAATCATTTTAGATGACCTTCTTCAATAAATTTAAAGATATTTTTTGTGAAATTCATTTCCATTCCAATTATATTAGTACAATTTAAGATAATTTTTTCATAAGTTTGATGGTAGCTTTTTCATTGTTATAGTTAATGGTTGTCTTCCGCTAGTTTATGAATGTAGGCTTTAGCCAATTAATTCTCATGATTTAAAATCCTTCAGTACTTCATATTCAAAAGGTGTATTGAAGTTTTTGGACTGATTTCTCCTTGTGGTTTCCATTCGATCATCAGGTGAAGTTTGTTGTTATATGAATTTCTCCAGTTTATTATAATTTCTATCTTTGTAATTTCTTAATCCAATAGACAACAATTTTTACACAAAATTATAAAAATATTATCGTTTGTGGATTTCTACAGATTTGTAAATCTCACGATTCTTTCAAAATATCTTACTTGTTTGTTTGTTTGTTGGTTTACTTATAACCCAGTTAATCATTTTAAACACACCCAAAACAAAATATATAATTTGATTTCATTCAAACCTTTTTTTTCTCCTCTTTGATGTCATAACTTAACAAAATTCAACTACAAAGAAATTAAATAATTAAATAATAAAAAAAAAAAATAAAAAAAATTGAAGTAAAACTGACAAAAAGCCAAGGAAAAATGCCAATTAAACACCAATGGGAATTTCTGAAAAACTTAAAAAAAAAATACAGTTACAGATTACAAAACTTAATGAAAACCAAGAAAGAAAAAAAAATACATAGATACAAAAAAGAAATATATAAAAACTACACTTAGATTGAGAGCTAAAAGATGCATAAAACATTAAACAGTTGAGGAAAGCCACAAATTAGACAACATTCAATGTTGGTTGGTTCGTTGTGCTTTGCTTCGCTTCGCTTTGCTTTGCCTTGGCTGAGTTTGGTTTTGTTTGGTTTGGTTGGCTTTGTTTTGTATCTTTATGGTAAGAAATGATGATGATGATGATGATGATGATAATGGGGAGAAGGTAAAGATGGTAAATGGAAGACAAGAGTTTGACTATGTCCGCGATCCAAAGTCATACTTAGTAGTTGTATTCGATGTTAGACTTAAAGTCAGATACTCGTACAGAGTTTGTCGTTATCGTCATCATCGTCATCGTCATCATCATCATCATCATTATTATCATCATCATGGTTGTAGTTGTCTACAAATATACACAAAAATAGCATTTAAGGAGAAAGTGCGCATACCAAAAAATGTTTTTTTTATTTTTTATTACAGTCTAACAATTACAATTACAATAACAATACTAACAACAACAACAACACTAACACTAACAATATCAAGTATAGTAAAACAGTGGTGATGGTAATGGTGATGATTATAGTCAAGATGATGATGATGATGTAGACAATGAAGGCAACTGAAATATCAACAAAAGCAACAACAAACATATCATTACGAATTAACCGAAGAAGGAACAAGTTTAAATGAGGCAAAATCCGCCTCAAGTTATAATAATGTAATCGAAACGAATCCAATTGAATCGCATCGCATCGCATGAAGTTTGTTTCTGGCTAAAAGATTGAATGACTGGATGACTGGATGAATAAGTGAATGACGAACTGAATGAATGTGGAATTGAAAGAATGAATGAGTTAGCGATATAATATTGGTGGAACACAGTTTCAGGGCAACAAAATCAACTTGAATACAAAGAACAAAAAAAAAAAAAAACGTTTTAATGCTGCTGGCTTAAGCCAACATTTCAATGGAGAAGAGAAGAAAAGGGAAGAACAGAGACCAAAGAAATAAAGAATAAAATACTTATAGCAATCAATATGAATTGTAATTCAAAGGAGAAACAAAAAAATATTTTTAAATATTTAAATGATCATTTACAATTTCATTTCACAAGCAAAACTGACAATCATCCATAGAAATTCATAAAACAAATGAAAAGCAAATACATAAAGTCATCATCATAAGTTCAATGACAGTTTTAGCAATAAAACTAAATGAAACTAATCAAAATTTGATGAATCCTGTTTTCAAATTACCATAAATTTCATATATTAAAATAAATAAAGACAATAAAAATGAAATGAAAATTCAATCAAAATCCGCATTCCATATGCCATTTTCCTTCAAGGATATCAATTACTCGTAAATAACATGACGCCCTTTAATTGTCATCTTGTCATTAATAATTAGTTTAGACGCCTATTATTTTTCTGTTCTGTGTTCTTCTGTATTCTCTGTTGCCTGATATATTTCACAGTGTATTGCATTTCACTTCATATCAACATCAAGAATTCCCTCATTCATAATTGACACTTGATATGACGGAGAGGCGTAGACCTCCTTGTCATAGTTAGTAATTAAGGAAAGCAAAGTGAGGCAAAAATATGAAAAGAACCTTAAACTGGTTTAAAATCCTATAAAAAATGAAAAAGATGAAATGATAAGTAACAATAAAAATAAATGTATAAATTCATGTATTTAGATATATCCAAGAATGAACACTTATACTTTATGTGATGTTACTAGAATGTATAAAAAAATATAAGTACTTATCAGGCCATTTAATATCCTAGAAGAAACTTCTGTTTGTCATAGGGTGAATATACACATGTATATTTGTGTAGACAGTTACATTGATAAATGGATGATAGATGGATAAATGGATGGATCGGTGGATGAATGTTAGAAATATTATACTAGTATACGAGTATGTTAGTTATATTAATCTTGAAAATATTTCCTTACCTAATATTGTAGAAATTTGTTAAATATTTGGATGAATTGAATTGGACTCAGCAGAATTCTTACAATCAGAATAGATAAAAGTTCCTTAAACCAAGATTATTCTAAAAGAAGAATTATATATTATATTTGTTTATTCTATACATCTATACATATTATAAAACAAAGTCCCTCGCCTCATCTGTCTGTTTGTTCGTGATAAACTCAAAAACTACCAATTGGATTTTCATACGGTTTTTACCAATGGACGAAGTGATTCATGAGGAATGTTTAGAAAATTTAAAAAACCCCAAAGGAATATGCGAAAAATCTAAATTCGAAAAGAGTGAGTTATAAAAGTGAGATGCATATTTTCTTTAAGTTAACCAACCAGTATCAACTAAATTTTTGGAAAGGAGAGACAAAAAAACGTCTTTCCGGGTATCTATTATCTAAAAATTCATTTAAATCCTATGAATTTGGTCAATTTTTTCCATATTTCATGAAAGAACTTTCCTGAAACATTATTCTATATAAAAATCTTAGATTTGTAAGGTTTTCTTTCAATGCAACTATGGACCGAATAGTTCGTATGATATATAAGACTTTATTAAATTTAAATACCAATAAGATTGAATAAATTGAATAGTGAGTTGGGTATAAAGCAAATCAGAGAAAGAAAAATAATTACGCGTGTTATTTTAATTGTCCTACTTTTTTTTTTGTTGTTTTCTTATATTTATTTTTACCATCCATAGAACGAGTTACGATGGCATCCTTGATGCTAGCAAGTAGCAATATAAGGAATGCGTATGCAACATTTTCTTTTTTGTTTCTGTCCTATGATGATAAAAATAACCTTGGAAATTCCCAACTTTAAGTAAGAAAAATAAAAATAACAAGAATAAGAATAAGAAAAATTATGGGGGAATACTAAAATAGTAACTTGTTAAGTTAGTTAACATTATAATGCACTACACATCACTTTGTGAGGAATATTTATTGTATTATTTTCAGTGAATAAGATATAAAATTAAAAAAGTATTGCAAGTGAAGAAGAAAGTTAAGAAAGATGACCGTATGATATTAGGAAATCAACATAAGATTTTAAAATATAATAGTGAAGACAAATTTACTGTGAGTTGGGAAATCAGTTTGTCCATAGATGATTGGCAAATATTACTTAATTGATTTTAAAATATATTTCTAAGCTATGTATGCATAATTTGATCCACCGATTTCGACCGATTCCTTGGGTCGAATTGGATGAAATAAACTCTATAATTTAGTTGCAATGAAGATTCTTATCTTTCAATAATTCGATTTCGAATCCAATTAGTGGCTTTTACGTGAATCGCGCACAAACAGATAAGGACTATGATTTTATTATTGATAAATGAATAGATAAAATGAAATTAGATCATGATTTGGATTTGGGCAAATTTAAACAGGTGGCAAATTTAAAAGTGTTCAAGGCATTACATTATTTAGTGCTTCCTAGTTCAATTAAAATTGATCTCATTGTCATTTATGAGTTTCTGTTAAGATTTTCTTTATTCCCATCTTTTGCTTGATTCTAATCTTTTAAAGGAAAATAAAATTCTAATTATGTATTCCTTAACATAATCTTGACTTATAAATTTATGATTTATATACCCTACTATATAATAACATCAACAAAACACACACATCAACCACGACGACAATAACAAAAAGATTACTAAAAGAAGCCACAATTGTAATTTTTATTGCAGAATATTTTTGCAATACAAAAAAAAAAAAAAAAAAAAAAAAAAACCTAAAGAAAAGAAAACCTGAAACATATTAAAAGTTGCCTCCAGTACCTTGTCTCCTCTCCTATGGCTGCTTAAGTTGATTTGGGAAAATGAGGTTTTGCTAAGGAGCAAGAAATGAAGCAATGTTGTTGCTCCAATCAGTTCAACATGCAACAGTAGCAATAACAACAGCAACACCAACAGCAACAGCAACATCAACAACTGTTGCAATCAAAAGTGGTAACAAAAAACTTGCAGCAAGGCTGTGGCCTCAACAAGACACACGTCAGGATTCTGTCTTTATGTTGTTGCTTGGTTGAGATGGTTGAGTTGAGTTGAGTTGGTTGAGTTGAGTCTTCGACTTGAATAGAGTTAAACAAAAGGTACGAGAAGTGTTTATTGTATTTGTTGTTGTTGCTGTTGACTAGAAAATTGAAGACGTGTGTCATTCTTTAGCAAGTTTAAAGTAACACACATAGATACACACACTCACACATATGCACATTTACACTTCCACTATTTTATACGAGTATTGTGGAATTGTACATGATAAGCAGTTGAAGTGGAAAAATCTGGCTTAGACTTGAGCAGCTGTTTTCGATGCAACCATCGCCTTGTTGATAATATTCTGATATATTTTTATAGCTTCAATTTATTTTTCAACAAAAAACAGGAATAAGTAGAAGTTGATGATGATGATGATGATGTTGTTGTTGTTGGTGGTGAAAGAAAATAAAATACATATAACACAGTTGAAGCTCGATTATCTCAGTTTTATAAATTTATCCATTTTATTATTTTTATATATTTTTTAATAAAAACAAGTGAATCTATTGAATATATTTATAAAGTCTTTTAAGTTGGTCTGTTTTCAGTTATTAAATGATCTTTGACTAAATTAGTTTGTAGTTTGTTTGATTATAAAATTCATGAACATTTGTCATTATGAATTAAGCACAGAAGAAAACTATTGCTTATACTAATTGCATGGTATTTCTTTCATCTGATATTACGGAATTTCACTCTAATATAAATATATAGGTATATCTATAAATCCCGTCCGGTTTGTCTGTTCTCGATAAACTAAAAAACTAACGGATGGATTTTCATAAGGTTTCCACCAATGGTCGGAGTTATTTGTGTGAAAGGTAAGAAAGAAAAAACCCGAAAGGAATATCCAAAATCCAAAAAAAAAATCGAAAAGAGTAAGTGAGATGCACATTAAGCTTAGAGATATATGATACATTAAAATCAATCAAGTCGTCTTCATTATTCTATCTATATATTCTATTAGGTTAACCAATCACTATTCACTAATATTTTGTGAAGCAGCCACTTTTTATTAAGAGTAAAAGAATATTTTGGCTTCTAGGGCACAGATCCTAATATTCGCTTTATAAAACTATTCTAGAAGCTATTTTAACAAATGGAAATTAGCAGTGGGACTCTGCATCGCTTTCTAATATTGGGATAGTTCAGAGATTCCTTATAATCTAAGTAGTGAGTGGTATGTCAAGAACACGAAAATTCACACGAGTTTTTAGATCTCAATGATATCTAATGAAATTCTTCTCAAAAGGATTCACACTTTCAGGATGATTACAACTATAGATAATAGAAATATTATACGATGTGACCGGTTCATGGAGGTCACCACAATCGAGGTTCAACTGTAATTGCAACAAAAACATAGTACAATTTTCAACTGCTTGACGACGCTGCTGTTACATCTTCTATTTTTCCAATTGGATCAAGGCGTTGTTACTGAGTAAAGCAAAGCAAAAATAAAATACAATAAAGTAAACTAGAGGCACACGCATTTTGATGTTGTTATTCTTAGTCTTATTGTTGTTGTTGCTCTTGCTGTTGATGGCTTCAACTAGAAAAAAAATTGCAACTGAGGATACTAAAGATACTTGGCGGCGTTTCAGGCGATTCAGGCGTTTCTCCTTCATATTTTCATGTTGTTGGACGTGAGTTGTTTCTTGGTAGTAGTGATGTTGTTTGTTGCGCGTAAATTGCATTAGTGACTCGAGTGAGTTGCCTCTGCCTGGTTCGCTTGTTGCAAGCAGTTGAGTCCAAGCAAAATAAAAAATTACTTTTGGAATTTAGTAAGTAATATTTTAGCCATGCTATGTATTCCATTCCATACCATTCTATTCTATTCTATTCCACTTAAAGTAGCATGTTGAATTGAAGCTCTCATCTCAAAAATATCCAAAAGAATTTTGATTTCTTTTTTTTTGCTTCTATTCTTTCTTACTTTTTTTTTTTATTGGTCAATGGGGAAATGGAGAAGATTTTTTTTTATTTGTATAAAAAATATAACGAAAATATTTCTATAAACGTTTAAAATTATAAAATGATAAACTTAAGTTAACTTTAATTGTTGCAATAGAATTTTATGGATACAAGAAAATGTTTGTTAAATTAAGTAGAAAATGAAAAAAAAAAAATAAATGGAAATTCAAAAGCTTCTTCTCTTCTTTAGAAGAAAATACTTAGTAACTATAAGTACCGATTCATGCAATGAATTTTTAATATGAGTGTATTCATGTTATTACTCATCTACTGTCATTCAATAAAAAAAATATTAATTTCTTTACATGAAATATTCAAAAGTTTTCTATATAAGGAATTACATTTTTTGAGTGACAATTGTTGAATCTTAATAAAGAATATTTCGTGCAATTTTCGAAAACTTTACTTTTAATACTAAACGATTACTTCTTATTACACAATTTGATTTTTAGCCTTAAGCTTTTATATCTTAAAGCCTTCAATTGGAATATAAGTGTGTTGTATAAGGTTTGAAAACAATCTTTAGGTGATCAGTTGCATTAAAATACTTACTAGCTTAATTAGTCTTTTGAATTATTACTATAATAAAATGAATTACCTGCGCTTAATAGGCTGAGAATTGCTTATAATAATACATGGGTCGTTCAATCCCTTGAAAAAAGTAGAAATAAATTTGTTTTTTTTTTTTGTTTTAATATTTTTTTTTTTTATTTTTCTATATAATCTCCTATACACTTTTCCAATATATTTTCCACATTTTTTAAACCGCCAATAAAGTAGGATTTCGGAGGCTTTTGTTTCCTCCTTTGACGTGAAAAGTTGTCCGCCAAGCCATGTTTCAGTCACTGGAATCCAAATATGTTGAATAAGGTGGATGTTGTTTCTATTCGAATTTTAATTCCATGAGTTTGGATTTGATTTTTCCAAACTGAGCATGCGGAAGGAAAAGGAAGTTTTGCCTTGATTTCTTTGTTCAACCGGTGGAATAACGATGCATAATACCGTCCAGTTATTGTTTGCCCTTTTTCAAGTAATCGGTGTAGATAATTCGACGCGGATCCCAAAAAAACCTTGCCAACAACATTATTCGCTTTCAAAAATCAACTGTTTTGACTGTTCTATGCTTTCTATACAGTTATATATCGACGCAAGGAATAAAACGAAACAGAACCAAAAACAGCCTTAGCGTCGACCACAAGATTGCGTTTATTCTCTACTGAGAGCAAACTTGGCCCCCATCCGTGAATTTTTTCACACCCAATTTTTCGTGCAAAATTGAAGCCAATAATTTATTTAATTTAAGAATCTAAAGGATTACTTTGCATGTATGTAAGTAAGTAGATGGATGAACATAAGTATTAACATGAAATGCTGACTGTGCCAATATATTTTACTTTACTTTATAGAGTCTCCAATATATTTCTTATTATTGTATAAATTGTATTACTAGAATTTAAATGAACTGCCAATTTTCTAGAGAAATTACAAATTTAAATGAAATTCAAAAATTTTTTTAGTAAAATTGCTAGAAAAACCTTCAAGAGACAACAAATAAATGGCAGTAACCATTTAAACAACAACAGTGGCAAAAAAAATAAAACAGGTTGGCGCAATTGGCGTTGAACCAAGTAAAAAGACACGGCAACAATAACAATGACAACAACAACAACGACAACAACAATAAAAGATACATAATAAGACAAGAATAAGAAGTGAAAGAATTTAAACGCCAACAACAACAAACATTTACAATTATAACAACAACAATAACAACCAAGCATAACAATCAATAAATCGAGACAGGCAACAATCATAACTACAACAAAAACAATAAAAGCAAAAAATACAACAACAAAAACAAAAACAAAAGATAGAGTAACAAAACAAAGGAAATAAGTAAGAAATACTCATGAACTTTGGCCTGACCTAGCCTACTTTCAAAGGCATAAAGCACACAGACAGATTTTTTTTAGACAGACAGACGACAGACACACACACACACACACACACGCACACATACACACACAAGATACAACAGCGACCAAGTAACCGACCGAGTTAAAGGAGCAAAGGAAACAACGACAAAAAACAACTAAAATATGCAACAAGGGAAAGGCAAAGCAAGGTAAACTCAAATAGACGCACCAATACAAACACAGACACACACATACACAAATACACATATAAACATAGACACAAACGTAGACATTCTTATTGATAAAGCGCCACAAACTTCCACAGATACAATCGATACATATATCTAAGTGTATCTGTATGTGGTTGGGAGTGGGAGTGGGAGTGGGAGAGACACAGGGTAACTGCAGCAACGGTAGCGGTGGTGACAGAAGTTAAACGTCGCGACGTGCCTCATATAACGGCCAACAATCGCTTATGGCAAAAAGCCGAAATATCAAGTCAAGCTATAGATACAAAGATACAAAAAAAAAAAAAAAACAACAACAAAATTTAAGTTTTACAAAAAGCAAAAACAACAAACAGAAATACAAAAAAATGGCAAAAAAAATTGCAGATAAAAAGAATAAAAGGCAAAAAAAAATATTGATTTACTTTACGCAGAATGACACAGTTGTTGTGGGCAGCATAGTAGGTACTAACAGTGAGATACAAATGTATCTTTAGCCACACAGACACACAGAGACTCGCACTGATGCTGATACTATATAGTATTGAATTATTAAAATCAATTGCGAGTTTTGATTAATTGACACACAAAGAGTTGCTTGCATGCAAAGATGCAAAGAGTAAGTGAAGTTCTATAAGTGTGTGCGTGTGTGTGTGTGTGTGTGAGTGTGTGTGTGTGTGTGTATGTATGTATCTATGTATTTTTGTACACAAATCGCTACAGGCAACATTCAGAGTGAATGAGATACAATAATTGTAGATCTGTACAAAATGAACGAAAACGAACAAAACGTGCCGAAATGCATTAAGCGCATTGGCCTTTTCATTTCACACACACAAACACAAACACACACACACACACACACACAGAGATTCATGAACTTATGTATATGTATATCAATGGAAAAAAGCGACAGTCGACTGTCGAGTTAAGTCGATTCGAATAAGTTTTGCTGCTGTCGTGCTGCATAAAAGCCAAAAAGCGAATGGCATACAATTTGAAATGTTTCTATAAGATACATTACATTTTGCATTCAGCAACATTGAGATACATATGTACATATATACTAATATATACATACATACATAATTCGTAGTATATTCATAGTAGTATGCCAAATCATAGTAATAGTAAATCCCTTCACATTCTTTCCCACACACATACGCAGGCAGAGACACAGGCACAGACACAGAGATATAAATATGTAGATAAAGTGAAACTCAAGTAATGCAAAAATACTAAATGTAGTGAATACAAATGTATGTACTTACATACACTACTGTGTATAGTAGTTAAATGTATCTATGAGATATACATATGTAGATACAATGACAGTTAAGTAGCGAATAGCCAAAGGCAATGGCAATGGCAAAGGCAAAGGCAAAGGAAACGAAACTAAGTATGAGGGAAGGGTGACAGCATTTTGTAGTCATCCTCAGCATAACAAAGTTATTGTAGTTAGTTGTTGTCATTCATTTCATTCCTGTGCTTCGGGAAGCCCAAAGCCAAACGCCATCGTAAATTTTATTAGAGTGCCCCAATAGACTGACTAACTGAGTAATGGAATGAATCCAAATACTCGTACTACACTACACAGCACATCTCAACACATCACATCACATATTGTACATCGCTTTAATAGCCAAAGTTGTTTTGTGCTGTTACACCATCATGATTAACATCATCATTAACATCTTCATCTACATAGTACATAGATACATTATGATGATCATCATCATTTTATGTACATCATTATGAACATAATAATCATGTTCATTTTGTGACCTAATATAATTTTTTGCTTGATTTTCGTAAATTTCTTCTTCTCTTTATAGGCAAGAAAAACAACCAACAACCAAAAAGCAAATAAACAAATATTGTTTATTGATGTTTGGCATTCTTAGATGTTCATTCTCTTCTTAATCTTTTATTGGTTCTGATTCTCTCTCTCTCTTTAATTCTTTCTCTCTGTTTTCTTTATAATTTCTTTGTTTCGAATGTGTCCAAAATTTGTTGCTTTTATACACTTTTCAACACTGGAAGTGTATTATCACTTTAGGCTAATGTTTGTAATTTATAAATCCATATTTTTGAGGTATCAGAAAGTCTACAATAGAATGATCACATGATCAATCTGACAATCTGAGCCACTAAGTACCAAGACCCATAGGTGTTCTTTTATCAGATCATCAACTATTATGGTCGTGGAGATCGAGGATAGTCAACACATACATATATTCATTTTTTCTACTGAAATTATTGTATTTATATTTTTGAATTGATATGTTATAACGTAGACTCGACCACTTAGGGTAATCGTAAGGTGGAGTAGTCCTGATTGGTGTATTCAGTCTTGAGTCAATGCATGTCGAGAGCAGTAGAAAGAGAATTAAAGAATGCAAGGTTGTTAAAAGATGAGAAAGTCGCTGAAGAAAGTTAATACCAATCGGTTGTAGCTGTAAAGTCGTGACAGTCGTTAATTCTATTTAACTAAAATATATCTGAATATCTTTTTTTTTATTTTTAAATCTTTTCGAATTTTTACAAAATGTTTTACTATTCAAGGACTTTACAGAGGTATTAAATGTATAATCACTTTGGTCTGATATTTGTAATGCATTGAACTTATTTGTATATCTTAGACCCTGTCAAGTTGGTTAAGCAAATCTTTCTGTTAGTTGTTGAGATATTGTAATGACATTTTGTGATCGTGGAGAGATCAAATATCTCATTTTTCACTAAAATCGAATTGCATTACTAGAAAACTTTGTCTTTATCATAACAAAACTTTGGAATATGAATTAGTGTTTCGAATTTTTGAAGTTGAGAGACAAAATTTTAGTCTCATTTTTGCTTGTTAGTCTCAGTTATAATGTTCACATCTTTAATAAACTATGCCTTCTCATTAACTGATCTTGAAAGTTCATAAAATATGTTGTTAATTTCAAAATTCCAGCAGTTGAAGAAGAAGTTGTTAGATTAGTCAAAGTTTAATGCATTACGAAATTGAAATGTTTAAACTATTAAGATAATAATGACTATGATTTTATACAGAGATAATAATTACATTTACTGTATGATGCTATAAAAATAATGAAAATTAAATACATCTACCATCTAATTGAATAAAATAAAATTTTTAAGGGGTTTCTGCATTCAATTTTATTCATTTATTTTGTTTGGTTTTTTGTTAATTATAATTTATTGTATTTCTAAATTATTAAATTTAATTTCTTAGAAAACTGATAAGTTCATTTGACCTTTGGTCAATCAAATTGTTGCATCGATTTTTCCTTTTTATTATTAATTTTTTATTTTTTCTTTCTATTTTGTTTGTTCTACTTTTTATTGTCTTTGGAATATTTAACAGTATTTTTTTTGGGACTTTTTCATTTAGACGCTAGACAATTAAAATTTGTTCAGAATTCGTAGTTCATGCAGGTTATCTGGAATAGATGGTTTGAAAATTGATAAAATGAAAGAATGAAAGAAAAGATTTTTTTGTTTTGTTTTTGTTTTTAGAACTTAAAATAAACACACGTGTCTATTTTAGAGACTCTTTGTAGTATTTTTGTAATGAGTATTGTGTATTGGTGTTGTTAATTTTAGACGGGGTTCTTCTTTTGAAATTTGTATTTTGTTTTTAGTTTTACTTGTTGATTGTTGTTTCCCAGTATTGAGACAAAGACCACCCACAAGTGGACATGGAATGGAATTTTTTAAAATGATTTATATAATTTTTTTTTTTATAATTTTATTATTATTATTACTATTAAGAAGTAGTTTAAAAAATAATTTCTAATATTATTTAATATTAAAAGCACTAGCTGCCATGGCTTTCATCTAATTAAATATATAAATATTAGTGTTTTGTTTGTTTGTATATCAAGCGCCGTCATACCGTTCATCTGATTGCTTTGAAATTTTGTAAATTTGTATGGCTGGTTCCCGGTTTGAATATAGGATAGTTTTGGCTCCGATTTGTGTCCCCTAATTAAAATTTAATTGAAATTTAAACTTCAGATGTAGATCACATCTTAATTGACTTTGCTTTGGTGAATAATATAAGATCGCAAGATCATATTACTAATAATTTCTTCATCTCTTGCCGCCTTTTCTGAATACTAGTTTTATGATTCTGATTTTGATTTTGATTTCTATAAGCAAACTATTATATTGCATTATATGAACCTAAATAAGCATCAATTTAGTATTAAAACAAATTTGATAAGTAAACAAATATAAATGTTGTATAAAGAAATATTTTTTTATAATTAAAGAAATAAGATAATTTAATTTATCATTTTACAATAACAAAAAATTGTGGATCAAAATGATTTTCAAAACAATTGACCCAATAAATTCAGTTCAACTTAAAACTGAGATTGATTGATGATGATGGCAAAAAAAAAAAAATTAAAACTTCAAGTCCAAATATGATACTCCAAATTTATTTTGATTCTATTTTAAGTTTAATTATCTTTAATACAAAATAAATTTATTAAAATCACTAATTATTATTATTATAATTAGACTTAATACAAAAATTAATTAATTAAATCAATTCACTCAAGAATTGAGATTGGTTTATTGACATAATTGATCCATTGTAATTGGGTAACAATGGAAATAAAAAAAAATAAATAACTAAATTCCATTAAATGTTGCGGTCACTTCTACAAATTTATTTCTTTTATTTGTTATTGTACTTCAAAAACTTCAAAAACTCTAAATCATTTATCAAATCAAGGACATTTGCACCAACTCATAATAATGTATAATAATAACTGACCTACATCTATCTAATATTATATGTCTGTATGTATCTCTATCAATATTATTCACATCTATCTATCATTCATAACAAAGTAAAGTATAAATTGACTGAGTCATATTCCAAAAAATTTACCATTTAACATTTAATATTAATAAAAGAAAAATGAATTGTATTCAAGTAATTTCGAAATTTTTCGAGATACTTGCATGGTTTATTTTTTTAAATTTATCGCAGTTGGCAATACTTCTAACAAAGTAAAATGTATTTGCTCTTAAAAATATTCTAATGTAGTTTGCTCTTAAAAATTGTGTGAACTCTCTTTGTTTTTAAAGGCAAACAAACAGTTGACTGACTGACTGAGTGAGTGAGTGAGTGAGTGAGTGAATGACTGCACTCGGATGCCGGTTTTTGCTTTGATGGTAGTCGTACGTTGTACTACTACTACGTACATCTATCTAGATACAATTGTATCTACGCTCAGCTGTGCGATGCCGATGGTTTTACGTTCCAATACATGCGGGTATAAACGACGAACCGAGCGCATACTTCCAGTCGTTGCTCGTTTACTCGTTCGTTTACAGCGTAAAGCCAAGTAAGCAATAATACAAAATATTCGGAGTAAAACAATATCAAGCCTCTCTCTTTTTCACTGTACTGTGTACTGTGTCTTCGAACCTTCTTTTCGTTTGTGTTTGTATGTGTGTGTGTGAATTTGTATCTGTGAGTATTCAACGACGTTGATGATGGCTACAAACGATGTTGGCATCGGAATGGCAATTGGAAATCATCGTCACTGTTCGCTTACGTTGTCGTCCAATTCCGAACACAGTCCGATTCTAACTTTTGAAGTGTACGGTTTATAGGCGGCGCGTATTTTCATCGTTTTTCTACTACAACTCAACTTACATTATAACAACTATTTAGTACTACTATACAAAAAGATATAGTAAAATAAAATACAACAAAACAAAATACAAAAAAAAAAAATAATAAAAATTAAGAAAGGAAAGGAAAACCAAACAACATCATCAACATCGACGAGATTTATAGTGACAACAAAAGAAAAAGTGACAAAAATCAACTTCAACTTCATGTGAAACAAAAAGTGAACAACAACGAAATTTTCAAAAATATATTTGAAAATATAAAAATAAATTTTGAATCTTCCAAAAGAAAAAGTAAATACAAGTTTTACTTTATTCTCTCCATTGATCATCGATCACAACACAATCACGATCCTCTAAAAAATACGAAACGATCGAACGATCGAGCGAGCGAGTGAACGAGCGTTGCAACTGAAATCATTCAATCAACCATTCAATTAATTAATGTGCAGCAACTTAGTAGATGCACAAAAGGTGCAGTGAATTTTTGAAAAAAATTTATATTCAAAAACCAAAATAAATATTTCAAAAGAAATGATAAGAAACATGAGACAAAATTTATTTGAGCAAAATTTACTTGAGCAAAATTTATCGCATGCGATTTTTTAAACAAAACATTCTACATTTTTACACCAAAAAAAAAAAAAAATTACAAATATTATAAAATCATAAACATAATTTATGTCACACACTTGCATTTGGTTTGTCTTCCTTTCCGTTAAAGTTATAATTTCCTTTCCCCCTCTCCCCCTCCCTTCACACAAAAAATATTCTTTCTCATTTCTTTAGCTGATATGTGTTGATTAAACAAAAAAAAAAAAAGTAACAGAAAAAAAAAACACGACAAAATAAAAAAAATGAAAGAAATCCACTCTAGTCAATTGTAATTTCCGGTCTCAAGCGGAATTGTGTTAAAAAAAATGGAAAAAAATATATAACGAAAATGAAAACAACAACAACATCGACATCGAGAACATCAACAACAACAGAATCATCAACAGCATAGAAAGCAAAAGACACGAGATATGAAACATTAAAAAAAAAGAACAGCAAAATACTAGGAGGAGAATGGAAAAAAAAATTTGAATCTATAAACAGCATAAAACCATTTATATATTGTATTTTCCTTTATCCATTTGGTTTATTTTTTTTGCTTGCTTGCTTGCTTGTGTGTGACACGAGCTTAAAAATTAACAGAATAATAACAGAAACAAAAACCAACAACAACAACAAATCTAATCTAAAAAGATAATAGAAGAAAATACAAAATTTCAGTAATTTATTACTATTTTTTTTTTTTATTTAAGGTTTTTGCTCTTTTTTTCTCTTCAATTTGCTCGTGTAGTACCAATTTCTTCAACGTTTTGTTGTTGGCTGTTGTTGTTGTTAGTATTGTTCTTGTTGTTTTTGTTTTTGTTTTTGTATTAAGTTCTACTTAAGTTTGTCTTCCTCTTTGTGTTTATATTTTTTTATTGTTGTTGTGTAAATTTGTTTTTATTTTTTCGTTTGTTTTTGATTGACATAAAGCAAGTGCCAATATTGAGGTTACATAAAGTACATGCACTTATAACAATAAGAACAACAGCAACAGAAACAGCAACAGCAACAACATGAATGATGGCAACTAGAATAGGTACTACAACTACAACAACAACAACAACAACAACATTAGCAACAAAAAATAATAACAACAATAATAATAAATATAATAATAATAATATTAATATCAAGTCAAATAGAGTCGAGTCAATTCAATTCAATATGAGTCTATGTAGTAATAATTCAGTTTGTCAGTCAGTTTGTCAGTTAGTTTATCAGTCAGTTTGTCAGTCAGTTAGTCATTTAAACTGTCAGAGTATTTTTATTTTGTCAATAAAATAGAAAACACAAAAAAAAAAAAATAAAAGAAAAAAAAAATTAAACAAATGAGATACAGTGACAATGAGATACATATGTAATGTATATATACTTTTTCCATCTTCTTCCACATATATTTCTTCTTTACTAAGTATAATCATTTGTAGTCAGTCGCCTTAATATCGAAGGCCACACACAAAATATGTCGAGACAAATTACATAAATTAAATTACATGAAGAAGAGAAATTATTATTTGCATTTGCTTGTGCTGCTTATAAGTATCTTTTTTATTGTATAATATAGATACATGTTCATAGATACATTTATAAGTTGGCAAAATAAATTTATATAAATTTATACAAATGAACCTTGAAGGCAAATAATATGGAAAATTTTTGTTGATTTGGTACGCTGTGATTGTCAAAAACATTGCAGATTATTAAAAATGTATGTATTTAAATGGAAGAATATAATATACTATACAATACTAAATACGTAAAAAGATATCATCATCATCATCGTCATGTGGGTATCTAAAATAGATTAATAGAATAGACGCAAGCATATAGAATAGTTGCTTAGACCATTTTTGTCTGAACAGAAGCAATTGAGGGACTGAAATGTTAAATTAATCAAAGGCGCGGACCTGATCAATTTTGGTGTGTGACTTTGTTATGTAACACGGTTGTTGTTTCACAGTTGAACAATGAAACATTGAAATCAGCTTCTGACTTCACTTGGGAAATGAATGCTGACAAAATCAGATGCAAATCAATTCACCTTGACTTTATTCAGTCTTACAAAATTGTGTACCAATGTCAACGGCAGTGAGTTAACTTTACTTGACAATCTTATATGTTGTTACTCTCATAGTAATTGCTCCTTTGCTCTTAGCCTACTTAACTAGTTATTTTATGACTTCTTTACTTGACAAACATACAATTATTTGACGTTATAGGACATAATCCACATCGCAAGCGCTTCTCTTCAGCTTCTAAACTTAAAAAATCGTCAATCTCTGATTTTTAAAGAATCTTATCTCTTTCAAATCTTTACAATAGTTGTAATAACTTTAGATGGATTAGTTTATGAATTGATACTTTGGATATTTTATTAATTTTTAATTTACAATTAAAGAAGAAAAGTTGAATATACTTATTTGACTTCTCTTATGATTACCACTTTAGTTAAGAAATAGAAAAGATTAGAAAGAGTTTTTTAATGAAAAAAGATATGAGAGGATTACAAATTATTGTTTAATTTATTTGCTAAGAAGCAATTTTGAGATCAATTAAAAGATAACTAACATTTTGTTATCTTTATAGCTTAAAAAACGATTGGATTGGAATTTGTTTAAAATATTTATAACTGAGAGAATGACAAACTCAGTTCAGTAAACTCCCAGTTATGTGATGTGTGAAATCAATAATAAATTTATATGCTTCTCAGTATGTAAAACCATTTCGGTTTAGGTTCAATTGAAATACAATTAAAGATTTCTCAGTAAGTTACAACAAATATTTCTAAAGAAAGGAATTTTCGAATTGATTTCTTTGCAAAACAAAACTTCTTTTTTTTGCATTCTTTCAAATTCCAAAAATTAAACAAAATTGTTCTTCACTTAAAGACAAGCAAAGAAATTTACACAGATATTCACACACACAAACAAACAAAGAAACAAATTGTGTTTATTATCAGAAAATATACAAAGTTATTTTATTAGTCAATTTGCAAAATAACAAAAAAAAAAAATATATAAAAAAAGAAATTGTATTGTAGAAGAAATAAAATAAAATTAATAAACAAATTTATGCAGCAAACGTTTGAGAGACATCAACTTAACAAATAACTGAGTCAGTGAATATTCAGATACAATTGTATGTATATACATATGTGTATTTATATAGTAGATACAATTCAAATGTATCGATAAATACAAAGATAAAATTGTTTGATTTTTTCTTTATTTTTCCCATTTGCTTTGTGTTTGTATATAAAATAAGCACGAAACAGCCACACACACTTAATAGTATGTTGTCTGTTGTCTGTTGTATTTTTTTTTTTTTATTAGAAAAATTAAAATTCTAAGAAAAAGAAATAGTTGAATAAAAGTGAATGTTAAATAATAGAAAGAGAATACACATCAAGTATGTAAAATAGAAACCGGCAAACTATACTCACAACACAACACAACACAACACAACACAACACAACTGAACTGAACTGAACTCAACTGTTACTATTACAAATGAATTGAATAGAACTGAATAATAATATAAATTAAAGAGGAGATACAAATACTATTTAGAGAAAAGAAAACAGTGAATGTTAAGAAACATTTGTACTTATTGTAGTAGTTGGAAAACAGTTGAAAAAGCAACATTTACAATAATAATAATAATAAAAAAAAATTGAATCTTCATAAAAATATTAATTACCATATTTTAGATAAACAATTGGAAATTATTTTTATTACTTTTATTGCAAGTGTTGTTGTTATTGTAACTGTTTTTTCTTAATATTATTATCATTATTATTTATAGTTAGATAGATAGACAAACAGATAGACAGATAGTTAGACAGATAGTTAGACAGTTAGATAAACAGTACAATAGACATTTCTTAATTTTTATTTAATTTTTTTTTTATAATTTTTTATTTATGAAACGAAATTTCCACTTCATTTATTTTTCCCATTTATTTGCAAATCTATGAATTTCTTTTGAAATATTTATTAAGGAAACACCTAATTCCTTCAATTAATTTTTTATTACTTCACAAACTAATAAATTATTTTTTACAGTGTAAATTACTCAAAAAATATACAAAAAAAAAAAAAAAAACAAGCAACGGGAACAAGTGCAATAAATCTTTAAGAACAAAATCATTAAAAATATTTAAATAAAAATAATAAACAATTTTTATTTCTTACTTATAACAATTTAATAAAAAATTACTTATAAAAGTAAAACTTTTACTACTTCTTACTACTTACCATACATTCCAATAAATAATTAAAGTTTTAATATAAGAAAAATTTATAAAAAAAAAAAACAAATAATAATAATAAAAATACAAACATTAAATTAAAGTGCAATAAAAAATTACAAATTAAAAAGATTTAAATAAAACTACTTTGAATATAAAATTAACTTACAGTGTTCATTGTTCATTAAATAAGAATATAAATAAATATACATTTTATTACAACAATAAAATATAGCAACAATTAAAATAAGCATCATTGAGTATTTAAATAAATAATTCAATAAAACAAAAGAATAATATATAAGGAAAAAATAAAAATATATTAAACTTTACACATAAAAACTAACAAACAAACAAACGAACTGCACGATTACAACTACTACAACAATAATATTAATTTCAATAATAAAAACAAATAAACAGCAACAACAACAACGACGAAATAATCTCTTTACCATAATTAATATAAATGATTTTTATTTAAAAACAATTGACTGCAAATGTTTTAAATTGTGCAATTAAAACAAGTATCTTTTTTACCATTAAACACACACACATAAAAATAAAATAGAAAATCAACAAACACAAAAAACAAAATTTAAATAAATAAATATACCTTAAAAAGGTTTGTTTGTCTATAAAAAATATTATGAATAACTTTTTTTACATCTAAATAAAATAATCGATTGCTTTAAGCGCTTTTTCAAATGTCACAAAATTTGTGCAAATTTTTATTATTATTTTTTTAATTACTATAAATAAATAAGAGAAACAATTAATTAATTTATTAATTAAGAAATTGTCGAATACAATATTGAAATTATCAAAGCAAAAAGAAAAGTAAATATAACTAAACGAAAAAATTATATGCAAAAATAGAACTTCAACGGAGAATTTTAAGCAAAAATCAATTACAGATTTGCTTACAAAAAAAGAAAACAAAAAATTATTGTAAGTATAAAAAAATTATTTTATTTTCTTAATTAAATAAATAAATAACAAAAATAATATGAAACCCGTTTTGCGTTTGTACTATGAAATTTTAAATTTATTAAAAACAAAAAAAAAAAATATTAAAATGTTGGCAAGAAACACATAAAATAATTATAAAAAATTTAATAAAAAAGATAAGAAAAATGTTAGTTGGATTAAATTTTATATTATCATTTTATTAGTGTTAATGATAAAAATGTATACTGTTTTTTTTTTCTTCTTTGCAAGAAATCAAATCAATCAAATTTTATTTATTTATTTTAAGTCATTCATAAGTTTTAGCTACACTACTTAATTTGACAGAGAAGGGCAACAACACACCATCAAGGTTTTGAGGAAATGAGGAAATTAATTATTGGGTCTTTAAGATGAATGAATAAACCCTCATATTATTATTGTATGTATTTTGTGTATGCATATAATGATGACGATTGATTAATTGAAGTAAATAAATCAGAAAAACACAGCGGGAGTAAATACAGAAAATTTAATTATTTTTTTTTTACAATACATAAAAGGTCAGAAGTTTGTTGCTTCATATTACTTAGTAAGTGAGATAAATTCTTTGAACAAAACTTAATATTTCTACTTATAGTAAAGTAGTATAAATACTATTTATATATACAAAGTAAACAATTTAATCTCCCTCTTTTTTTCTTTTTTCTTCTTTGTCTTTGTTTATATTGTATATTTTTTGTCATCACTACATCACTAAACTGTTTTCAATTAGATATGAACATATGTAGTATGCATGTTTCTTGCATGAATCATATGACTTAAGTCTCAAATATTGTATTATCATATAGTACTTAGTCACTTCTAATGGACACTCATTCAATTATTCATTCATTCATATATCTTGAAATGCATTTGTTTATTATTTTACTTATTGATTTATTCATTCATTCATTTATTCATACATATTCAGTTGGTCAGTCATTTTCTTATGATAAACTCTTTTTTTTTTTTTTTTTTTTTGTTACTTAAACATTCATATAAATCACTTTAAATAAAATTATGTGGCTTTCGATGATTTTCCTCAAATCCCTAATTGTGTTCTATTATTTGTAGCAGCAATAATAAAAAATACATTTGTTTTTATTTAATTTTGTTCTCTTTTTCTCTAATAGTAATTTTAATATCATTTTAATTACACTATTTTCATATCTTTTAACTATTTAGTAGTATGGTGAAGTTATTCATGTTTACTTACATTAAGCATGCAATTTTGCAATTACAAATTTTACGGTCTGTTTGAGTAGAATTTTTTTTTTGTTTTGTTTTGTTTTGTTTTTAATTGTTGCTTGTAATTTTTTCTATTTAATTTTCCAAGTTTAGTAAAAAATTTTAGGAAAAAAAAAAATAATAACAATAATAATGTTGTTCTCACATTAAACAGTTGGAGAATAAATAAATGATATTATAATTAACATTAAAGTAGAAATAAGAAAATTATTAGGTTTTTCCATAGGCTTTATTTTTCTCAAGAAAAAGTAGAAATTAATTTATTGATATGCATTTAAATGTTATTGAATATACTCATAGTAAAGTTCATGATGATGAAGTCAATATATTGAGGCCTTAATCTTAATAGAAAGGCTTTCTAATAGTAATAGTATATCAGTTGAATAATACATTTTATAGTCAATTAGTTGGTATGATATCAATTGATTGATTTTATAAAAGCAAATTATAGCCTTTTCACACTGGGGCATGATTCAAATCAATGGTGATGCAGCGATGATCCAAATCAAAAGCGACAACAACCACTAGGAGAAATGACATCATTCAAGAGTTTTTGTTGTTGAATGTGATGCAGAATTATAGATGGTCAGTCGCTTTAGTGTTGGGCAATTTCTGCTTTTATTTAGGTCATTTTCCATTGTTTTTCTCCTGTTTTTTGTTGCTCTCCAACATAAAACAGCTGATCATTGAAGAACCAAATCAAAAAAACAGTTGGTCATGATTCAAAATTGACAATCTGAACGACAAGATACATCATCTTTCATTGCATTGCTTTATTGTCTTTCAAATACAAGAACTTCTTGTTGGTGCCTAGATACTAGGGTTCATTTTATTAGAGACTCTTACACTGACTTAGCAGACATACAACTCACAGATAAATTTGTAATTTAAAGTCTTTATACTATAAACTGTAGCATCTCATTGTCCCCTGCCACATTATCTTTATGTTAAGGATTAAAATTAAAAAAAAAAAAAACCTAGGTTTCCCTTACTTTATTACAATTATGAATCCATCTATTTATATGGAAGTTTGGTTAATTCATATTTTTTTATATATAAATTACAAATAAATTCTATTAAAAATTTGAGACAATGAAATATTCTTAATGTCATAAAGGGATTTTTATTAAAATAAAACAAATAACAGTTTTTTAGAGGAGTCCGAACTATGCTGATATTCATCATGTTTTGTCCATAACTGAGGCTTTCTCCTGTCTTTATACGTTTCACAATATACTTATCAGGTTGTGTCAATTCTTTTTTTCAATTTTACAAACATAAGACAAAAATCTTAAACGCCACTCACATTTCCAAATTATAAAAATGAAAAGAAATAAATAATAAATTAATATTGTCAATTATTAAATGAATTAATTAATTAAAATTGAGAAAAGACACACAAATAATGACAAGAAAAATATATAGTATTGATATTGACAGAAACACGCGTTACTTTTTACTTGTAAGTTGAAACGCGTTTGTTGCTATTTTATTTGTTATTATTTTGTTGCTTTTTTTTTTGTTTAAAAACAAAAATTTTTATCGTTTTTCTTCTTCTTCTTTTTTTCATTGCATTTTTTGTTTGTTTGTGCTGTTAAAGTGTCTAAGGTCAGTGAACCCAAGTGAAGCATAAATGAAACGATCAGCGTAGCTTAAGTTGCGTGCGTACAGTACAAGTGTAGTATTTGTCCATCAGTCTGTCAATCTGTTTATATCTAATTGTGTCTGAGTGTGTGTGTGTGTGTGTGTGTGTGTTTATTTAGGCCCAAAATAAAAACTACAGCAACCATATAAACACGCGAAAGCAAATTGAAAATGAAAAAAAAAAAAATGTTAAAAAAAAAAACAAACAAACGGTTATTGACTTTTGCTGCTGCTGCTTTCATCTTTTTACGCAGCTTCGACTTAGCCAACGTTAACGTAACGCCATTGCCCACTTAGACTTTGACTTTGACACACGTTTCAAACACACACACACACACTCTCACTCACTCACATACTCATAGATACATTCACACTCACACACTCATTTGACCATTAAAAATAAAATTTAAAATACAAAATAAATTGTAAGCCCAAAAAAAAAAAAAAAATTACTTGGTGCTATTTTTTGTTTTTTTTTTGTCTTGTGGGAGACACTCTTACTTTGCTTCCTCCTCCTCCTTCTCCTCTCAGTCCCTTTTCCCTTTGTCCTATTTATCTTTTCTGTGTTTCTTAGCATTTCTTTCTCTTGTGTTTTGTATTTTTTTGGCATCGCTTTACTTTGTTTTTGGCTTAATTTATTTTTAATGTTTCTTTATAACTTTCTTTCATTTTTCGCTAAGACCGAGTGACTCTCATCTCATACTTTTCATTCTTTGGTCTCCTAATGATGTTGCGGGCTTTAATTAACATAATCAAAATTTGTTTTACGGTTTTAGTTGTAGACCAAAGTCAGAGAAAAAAAAAACCAAATGAAATGAAAAAAAAAATGAAAAATATGTAGTAGATAAATTGTATTGTATTGTGTTGGTCTTCTTTCACCTAATTTTTGGTTGTTGTGTATCATTTAATGAAGATGATTGTGAGTGATGATGACAATGAAGATTTTAAGATTTTTTCTCTTGAGAGCAAGAGATACGTGCCCCATTTATTTATTGTAGTGATTATAAGTTACATTGTTGTATCTGTCGGTATATCTTTCTTTTTATTTATCTCATCTCATTTCATTTCATTTAATTGCATTTTGTTGTTTATCGATATTTGTGTTTGTATCTTTGTTTGTTTGTGTATCTTTTGTTTAATTATTGTTGCAAATTGCACATATTTTGTGTATTTCTGTTTAATATCTTTCTATGTAGCATATGTAGATACCAAAAAATATTTGCACGCTGGTTTTGTGTGTGTGTGCTACTTTCATTTGCTGTCAAAAATCATGAAAACATTTATTATTTTGTTGTTTTTAATTTGTTGAATTTAGGTCAATTTTTGTTTGAAATTATTTACACGTGTCGAGGTTAAGTGTGAAGCAGCGATTTGTCTTTCTGTTATACGAGTACAATATAAATGTATCTATGTATCTTATTTATCGACTTACTATCGACGTGGTGTGTGGCAAGTGTGCGATGGTGTGTATTTGTGTATGACTTTGATTTCATTTGATTTAACTTTGATTTGATTTCGTATGATTGGTTTCGATTCATGTTCAATGCTTGAAGTTGAAGTTGAGCATACAAAAGTAGCGCAAGTGGTTCGTTCACGTGAAGGACCCCTCAAAGTATCATACTTAGTATTGTAGTAGTAACGAAATGAGTTTAGTATTGATTTTTTTTTCTTTTTTCTTTCTCTCCTTTCGCTTGCAAACAAAAGATTGAAGTTTGTTGTCGCATTTTTTTTGTAGTCTCATCAACAACAGCAACAGCAACAAAACAACAACAAAACAACAACATTTTATCAAAAGTACGTGTATCTTTGTAATAGTATCTAAGTATGTATATAAGTATAAAGGGTCTTAAGTGGTTTACTTTGATTTGAGCGTTTTGTGTTTTGTGGCACTTGTAAGTTGATTTTTAAGCAATACAATGAAAATATTCAACTTGAATTTGTATTTATTTATACCCAAAGGGGTTTTCTATTTTAGTAGTAGATACTTAGCAACTAACTAAAGCTTGAAAAGTAAAATGTGGTTGTGTTTAAATTAGATTTTTTATCAACTAAAAGTTTCAGTGATGATTTTTGATTAAATGAATTTAATTTAATTTTATTTGACAATTTAATGCATCAATATAATGCAAAGTATCTGCTCTGCATTTTCATATTATTTACATACATACATATATTGTAATAATATACTTTATTTTATTTTATTTTATTTTATTAATAGTGTAAACACGTTTAATTAACTTAGTAGTACTTATCTCTGCAACTTAACATGAAGGAAGCTTCTCTCATTAGCATTTCACTGTAATCAGTTCTGCAACAATTAACTAAATTACCACGAAATACTGTTGAACAATAACAAATGGCAAACTGGTGAAATGGTGAAATGAAATCAGGCAGTCATGCAGACAATCAGACAGACAATCGTGATGATGATGATGTTGATATCTATCTAGTACAATATCTATGAAGCTAACATAAGTATCTACGTGCCTCGACGACATCAACATTGCGACAAAGCGTCAAACGAATGAAGCTTAATAAAACTGATAGGCAGGCGGCCATTGACATGCTGCTGCTTAAAGCTACAATAAAAGAGATACATAGATATGTATGTTGTATTTGTTGTTGTGGATACGTCATAGCTTGTGCAGGCGTTGAAATAAAGACCAACACATACACAAACACATACTATTACTACACAGGCATAGACTTCATTGCCGGAAAAAGCCTATAAACCTGGATGTCATGTAGATAAAACAAACAGAATATAAAAACAACAACAACAACAACAACAAACTCAACAAGAAAAATTTGCAATGCATAGAAAGAAGCAAAGAGAAAGAACCAAAACAACCGAAAAACACAAAGCCACATAGCTTGGTGTTGTTGTTGTTATTGTTGTTCTTCTTATTGGTGTTGTTCTAAACGTTGTTTTTTTTTTTCATTGCTCCCGTTCACTTGTTTTTTTTTTATTGTTGTTGCACCTAAACATAAGCCGGCGACCATGTGTTTGTTGTATCTGTAGCTGTGTGTTTGTACTTATCTATGTGTGTATGTGTGTGTGTGAGTACAAGCGTTCATTTGGTTGTTGTTTTTGTGGTATGTTTTCATTGTTGTAGTAGTAAAACATGACAACAAAAATAGCAGTCGAAGCAAAAGCAAAAGCAGAAGCAGCAATGACGTTGCCAGCTAGAAGCGCATCCACTAAATACCAACTAAGCAAAAGCCCGGTGGGTGTTTGAATAGTTTTCATTGATGCACATTCTCATAGTCTCATACTCATACCTTGTCATATCATAATGACAACCACCTCAGCGCACATGTGATATTTGTAGATACAAATGTATCTATGTATGCATGTAGTATCTTTCTACATAAACTCGTATGTTTGTAATGTAAAAACTTGAACACGTTGTGTGCGTAAAGTACACACATCTGCCTCGGTGTGTCATTGTATGTATCCCTCTGTGTATGTTATGCGTATTTCAATGTGTGTTTGGCTGTGTATTTATGTGAGAATGTGTTGGTCGTACGCGTTTTAGTTTGGTTTGGTTACGTCGTCACACCCGCACCCGCACCCGCACCCGCACCCTCACTAGAATGTACACGACGATGTCCCTTGTTCAATTACCCTAAGCAGATTCCAACAACTTTATAACTGGGGAATTTCGCTTAAAAGCTTTTGCGGCATTTTATGTTCTAGTTTTGTTAAAAAATTTTGTTGTTTTTTTTATTAGAACATATTTTTTTAGTAGTTTTGTACTACATGTGTATTTATTTTATTATCGTTGTTCCCTTTTTTTTTTTTTTTGGGTTGGAATTATTAAATACATAAATATGTTCATTTTATCTATATATTTTTCATATTTTTTGTGCAAATTATGCTAAACAATTTTGTGAATTTGAATACTATCTTTAATGTGTAATGAGTGTGTGCAATTGAGATGGAGAGATAGTAGATTCAAGGAGTCAGGAATTCAACTTTCTGTACTACTGAAGTCCACTAAACAATTTATTTAAAAAAAAAAAAGAGATTTCAAATTAAACTTGGATCACATGACAATTCCCACAACATATTATCACTGGCTCCATTTAAATCGATGGATTTCTTCCTTGCTTTATACATATTAATATAAAATAGAATAATGCTTTCCAAGAAGTACAAAGAAGTACACTTTTAAATATTATATTTTAACTTTTATACAATAAAATCTTTATATATATTTTTTACGAAACTTGAATCTTCTTCATCGTTTCTTTTAACAAGACATTAAAATTTAGTTGGGAATACAAAAATCAAAAGAAGCAATGTATTAACATCACGGTGATCATTGCGACGATATTCTTGTTGCTCCCTTTGAAGTTTTTATTCCTTAATCTTGTCCTTACTCTTGAAGATGGCACAACTCGTATAATAAGTAAATATACTTAAAAACTCGCCTTTCGTGGTTAAATGTATGAACATAAGATACACAACAATGCCACTGAAACGTGAGCTTATCACAGACAGACAATGCTTACGTGAAATTTGGGATTTCCTCTTAATTTTGTAACTCGGCATTCGTCCACCGTATTCAGCAAGGTTTACCCCATCAGTTTGACATTGATATGGTTAAAAATTTAACCAATCTGATCAATATTTCATTAAACTGCAATATAAACTTTGTTTCTAACAACAAAAATTTGAATTTATCTAGTATAATAAGCGATTTTTCTAAGAAAGACAAATCATAAGACTTGACATGATCTAATGATTTACAAATTATGTTGATAGAACAATAGTTAAATAGTTGTATTAACTTATCTAGCCAAGATCACCATTTCATCAGTTAGGATATAATATTTTATCTTGTAAAATCTTCGAAGGAATTAAAGTTAATTACTCAATAATTTCTGTGTGGTTTTCTTTTATATTTAATGATGATCTCTTTCATAATTTTTGTAAATAAAAAATTGATTGCTATTTGAATTAAAGTTAAATCAAATTTTTTATTTTAATTTTTTGTATATTGTTTTTTACTTTGTTTTATTTCTATAGAAGACATGAATTTGTATTAAGTTTGTTTATCCAATTATTTCATGATTTCTAGCTTTGCAATAAATTTTATATTTTTCCATCATCATAACAATTTTTAATTGCAATATATATTTTTATAAAATTTTACCCATTTACAATGGCAGGTAAATAGTATTTTATTGGAAAATGATTAATCAATTTATAACTAAATTTTATAACAAAAATATTTTAAATTTCTTTTAAATAAAAAAATTTATTTATTTATTTATATACAGCTTAGATGCAATGTAAAATTACAAATAAACTAAAATAAAGCTATAGCTACGAGGCCTTAAGCTTATTTAATAGTATGAAAAAAAAAATATTTTGTTTTTATTTTATTATTATTACATATTTTTCTTTTTATTGTTAAAATTGATGAAATTTGTAAAAATTCCTAAAACAAAAACTTTATTGTTTCTATTAACATTTTATTTCAATAGATAAATTTTTCATTAAAATTTAATTTTTACCTTTTTTTTTTGTTTCTGAAATTATTTTCTCCATTTTTACGTAATTTAACAAAAATTGGTTTTTCATTGATTTTTTTATTGATTGTCTTTAATTCGCTATGAATTTTAATCAAAATTTTTGTGTTTTTATTATCAAAATATGTTGACAGTTTGATTAATTTTTAATACAAAATTGGATTACATAAATGTCTATCACTTGTTTTTATTTTATGTAACTTTAACTTATACAAAGATACTTTAAACTTTTTCTTTCATAGTTTTATATTTTCCTTTATACATTTGTTTTCCCTTTAATCTTCTGGTTTGGGAAAACTTTCTTAGTGAATGAGTTGCCTGCCATCCATCCCCATCATCCCCATCATCATCAACATCATAAACATCATCATCCTTTGTTAGTCTGTAGGAAAGATGCCTGCCTATCAAGACGATGCGAGGCGCTGAGATAGGAGAGCGCGTACGCCTGATAAAATTACAGACTTAAATTATGTACAATATTTTATTTACAACAATAATTTTGCTGAACGCATACTCATGATTTATAACATTCTATTTGAGACTTAAACAATACGATAATTATTTATCATACGACGACAATGTTGATTGTATTCGGCAGGGAAGGAGTAATGTAGAATGAATGTATCTAACTAAAACAACATACTACTTACTATACTTATATTGTAACAGTAAAGAGAGCCAAATATAAATAATATCAAATGTCTTCCTTTTTTTGCTGTTGTCATTTTTTTGCTATATTTTTGTTATGTTTGCTGTTGTTTGCTGTTGTTGATGTTGCTGATGTTGTTATTGGGCAATATAAACTCCAAAGCCAATAGTAGTAAGACTCAAACTTAAGTTGGATAACAGTGGAGTGAAGTGGAGTGGAGTGAAGTGGAGTAAAATCGAATAGAATGAGTCTCTTTTATGTGGCATGTACATAAATAGTGTAGTCATGCAGTAATTTATAACTTAAGCACATAAAAAGCGAGCGACCGAGCGACCGAATGAGAGACCCAAGACCAAGATACAATGACATGGGTATGGCAAGCGATGCGATGCGATGCGATGCCATAACATGGCAGGCAATGACTAGAGTAATAGAAAGCATGAAAGAAAGGAAGGCAAAATAAACACAAAGGCACAAATTTATTGCAATAAAGTGCTGAAAACTAAATCATTATCACCATCATCATCCTCATCATCATCATCATTATGATCATCCTTATGTTAAGCATTACACACAAGGAGAGAGAGAGAGAGAGAGAGAGAGAGAGAGAGAGAGAGAGATAGAGAGGGGAGAAAGAGATTGAGATTAGACCAAAAGACCAAAAGTCCAATGAAGTCCGAGTCGTAGACGCGCTTGCATACAAATAAAATAAATGAATGAACTTTTGGCTAGAAATATTGGACTACAGTAAATGAAATGAGTAAAAAAAGAAAAAGGACATGGCCACATAAAAATGAGTCAAAATGGCATTTTGGTTCCGAATGCGGCATATGTAGAAAACTACAATAAAATAAGCGCCAAAAACTAGAAAAATTTAATGCCACGCACTAACCAATACAACAAGAATGAGAACGAGAACGAGAACAAGAATAAGAATAAGAATAAGCACAAGGAGAATTACAATAATAATGAGGAGAAGAGAACGCGACTATAATAACAATTGATACGCACTTAATATTTATGCTTTTCACACTCTCCCAATTACACATACTACAACATACATATGTACATACTCGTACATATGTACATATATACGTAGTATTTACTTAAAGACAAAATAATCAAACTCAAAGAAAAATTCCAGGGAAATCGCATGAAAATACAATAGCATGTTGGGAAGGGGATTCACTCCTCTAAGGCGTGTCATCTCAATACTAAGTAGTAATGGCAAAGCGACTTTGTTAAAGCATCAGCAAAGAAAGAATGATGGAAAGGATGGAAGTCATGAAGGAAGAAAGGTTCCAAGCTCAAGCAGGTTTCGTTTTATTTTATTTTATTTCAAATACTTTTGGGGTCTGAGTAAATGTAAATGTATGCGCAAAGCATAAATAACGGAGTTTCTAACTTATTCTACTTTATTTATTTTTATTTTTTTTTTGTATTTAGACACCATCACATGGAATGGAGATTTAGATGTAGAGAAGAAGTGCCACCACATGAGTGAAGCACAAATATTACAAAAGTAAAGATGATGAAGATGTGTCTCAGTCTGAAGAAGTTAAAAGACAATGAGATGTATTTGCTGGTTGTAGATACACTCACTCACTCACTCACTCACTCACTTACGTATTCGTACATATTTATTATAAATTATGCACATACGAAAATTATTTAACGCCTTTTTAGGCGTAAACCGAACAACAACATGACAAGACAAGACAATATAAGCTAAAGCAAGCAAAGCATCAAAAGAAATGCCAATATCTAAGAGAATCTAAGGCCTTGGTAACAGAAAGTGATGCCTTAGTAGTAGTAGTAGTAATAGTAGTAGAAATGAAAAACTCTAACAAAACCGCACAATAAGAATACCCAGTAACATCATCAACACCAACCAACAATAACAACAATAAAAATTCCAAAAAAAAAAAAAAAAAAGAAATAAAAGTAACCAAAACAAGCAAACAAACTTAAATAAAAAAAAGAAGAAAACTAAGCGAATAAAATAAAAGTAAATTAGGATGCCAAACAAACGAGCATGAGCCATGGGCCCCACGATGATGATGATGATGATGATGATGATGATAGGCCAGAGGAAGAACAACAAGGATGTGTCAGCCTGCCAGCCTGCCTGCCTGCCATTCTGTCTGACAATCTCTCTTAGTTTTATTGTAAAAGGAGTTAAATGGAAAACAGCGTCATACTAGTTACACTGCTGCTGGTAACTTGTACATATTTCCGTCTGTCCTGTATGACCATGTCTGTCCTATCTGTCCCATCCTAACTGTCCTGTCCTGTCCTAACTGTCCTGTCTGTCCCTCCATTTGGTCCATCCAAACCGTTTATAGTATAGCGACGTTTACTTTTGTCCAGTGGCAAGCATTTATGTTCATCATGTTGCTTCATGGTGGTTTGCTGTTGTTTGCTGTTGATGTTCAGTTTTCATTTTATATCCTTTTTTTCCCTCATTTTCTTTTTTGGGGTTTTTTGTTTTTGGCCACCAACATTGAAGCTTTTTACGCTAAGCGAAGCAAGTTGTGGCATAATTTTAGGCGTTATAAAGCATTGGAGGTTACTACTACTACTACATTCATTATGAGCGCAATATAAAATGAAGGGTAACAAAGGCACAAAGAGATAAAATTTGTTGTTATAAGCAAAAGGAGTAAGAGAATGAGGATGAGGGTTGAAGGTACATATAGTACTAGTTAGAAAATTGTATAGATAGTGTATGGAAGAAGTAAAGAAAAGGGTTAGTTGGAAGAAGCTTCTCTCTATAAGTATAAGAAATTACATGAGAAATATGTTTAAGGTGAAGGTTGCATGGTTTGTGTACTTTGTTCTTTCTTCTTTTTGTAAATATTGTAGGCGTTTGGGGTTAAGGAATAAAAACACCAGAAGGATACCAAACAGAAAAAAAAAGGTTGAAGGTTGTTCAAAATCGTTTAAGGATTTATTTTATTGGCATTTTAAAATATACAATACATAAATATGTATACAATGTGTGTGTGTGTGTGTGTGTGTGTGCACTTACATGGATGTTTTTTTTCTGTGTGTTTGAGGTTAAAAGGGTGAATGTGAAAAAAATATGAATGTGTTTGAGGAGTCTCTTAAGGGTAATAGAAAATCATGATAGAAGAATCAGCAAAAATCCTCATCATCATCATAATCAACAATATTAAATTAATAAGAGAAAACATACTAAATATATCTTTAACTTCTAGAACAATCAACATTTAAGTTAAGCTAAAAATGTTTGAAAGAAACATTAAAATATTTTCCCATTACATTATGAACACGAACTCAAATTGCTTTACAGCACTATAAAATCACAAGCTTGAATTTCCCTTCCATCTAGAACGAACTACAATAATACAATAGTACAAAAGTCAATTCACATTGTACTTGTACTTCTTCGAACTTTGATATGTTGAAATTGTACGTACATACATGTGGATGATGTTATGAGATCTGTCACGTTCGCATTGATTTGGCGCCAGTTGGTTGCTTGGATGACTTGATGGGATAGAAGGTTTGATGGTTTGTTGGTTTGTTGGTTGATATTCCTTATGCCTTTTAACTCTAATGGTGGTTTGGTCTTTTGTTGAAATCATGTTTGTTTTAAGTCATAACAATTCAGAAACGAAACTAAACAAAACGAAAAGAAAAGCAAAGAATGGAAAGCAATTCATATTTTATGACTTCAACTTGATGTAAGTACGAGTACACCACACACACTTTATGCCACTCAAAATGTTTTTAAATTCGACAAAAGGAAAAAAAAAACATCATACAAACTAATATCGTCAAAACCCAGGATACGCTACCTACAGTTTGTATTTACTTATTTCCTTGATGTGATTTGAAGTCTTTTGTTGTGTAATCATCTATTCTTGTATAACATTTTCTTACCAGTCTCATGATCCTTCTTATGATTTTAACTAAAATAATGTATTTAATTTAATAAAAACCTATTTGGTGAAACATATGACTTTAGTAAAGCTTTGTGCATAGTTCTTAGTTTGAGTCATCTAATATTCTCTTCTTATAATTTCATCTCATCATCTCAAAAACAAATGACGTAGTCTGCATTTATACAGAAAGTAGTAGTCTGGTTGAACATTAACCATGAATTCTTTAAGGGGTTTTTGAAAACAAAATTGCCATTTACTGTTTAGTTTAAATGGTGGTTATGAGGTTTATTAGTCTCTGGGTAAAATTTGCTAAATTTCATCTCAGTATCTCAAAATTTAAAGTCTTAGTTTACTTGTACACTGACAGAAAGTTACTGATTCCCCTGGCTATGATTGTGTTTGATTTTTGTAGTCATTGTGTTGGTCATGTGGTCACTGCTTTGATTTTGAAAAATTATAGAAATGATGGAAATATTTGATCCGATTCCCACTAAACATCACTCAAAAACTCTCCCAACTATGCTTAAGTTTTTCTAAAAAATCAATCCATTAGTTTCGGAGTTCATAAGGAACAGACACACACACATACATAGTAAATAAATTCTCTATTCTAAACTTCTGTATGTGTTACCATTATCAGAATAAATTGAAATCTTTATATCAGATTGAATTATAGTTTAGTGTAGTGAAGTGTAGTGTAGTGTGTAGAGTGACACTAAAAAGTCTTGAATAAATCAGATTTTAAAATTTTTTCTTTTTCCTACTTTTATGAGTTAAAATATAAAAAAGTTCACATTAGTTTTGTTCTTTGCCTTGAACTCGCATACTGAATGGTAATCTTAAGTTTTCGATATTTTCATAATAATATGATTCCTCTATATGTTCTTCAATGATATATGTGAGTACCCACAGACAAACACAATTTGTTATCGTTTGTTTTTTTTTTTTTTTGGTAAAGTTTTGAAGAAACTACGAAAATCAACTTAAATCGATAAAAACTATTAAATCTGTACGGGGCGTGCTTCCGCCACATATCACAACAACAATATCGACATCAGTTGTCCGTCAACGTTCATTGGTAACATTACCATAGAACAAAATGCTTCGCATCCATCAGATACTCAGACACCCAGATAGTCAAATACTATAGACTGACTGACTATCCGCACGAACGTAAGTTATATAGTAGTTGATAGTCGGATATTCTACAGAATTTATACCGGCGTATAGTTTGGCGCTCTTTAAGCAATTTACACACTTGCTCACTCTTTGTCTTTGTCATCTGCGGCAAAGCGGCGCGCTACTCATTTTTCCATGTTGCGTATGTTGTCAAGTTTCTTCCGATTCGTTGGAGTTCTTTTTTTTTCATATATCTGTAGTATTTGGTTTTTTTTCTTTTCTTTTTTTCTTTTCTTGATAATACTCTTTGTGTCTCTTCGTTTATTCGTATCTCGTTCCTAACTTTATTTGTGTTTGTTTCTTTATTTTACATTTCTACTACTTCTTGGCAACAAATATTCATAGTAGCAACCAAAAAAAAAAAAAAAAAAAAAAATCAAAACAAAAAAAAAAAGATTAGAAGAGAAAGAAAAAGATTTTTTTGGCATGTCCGTTTTGGCATTTCGTTTTGCCGTCACCATCACCATCAGCAGCACCAGAACCATAACCAGAAACATTGCTATCACCATCACCATTGCCATCTGCAAATAAGAAAAAGATACACTCATGCAAGGATTCATTGTCTTCGATTGCCCCTTGGCGCACGACAATGATGCTTAGCTTTTGGCGCGCTACTTTAGGCTATGCCAGACTCAGGCCCAGACTCAGTCTATTTGCTTTACCCATCCAGTCAGCACTCAAGGCAGAAGGCATTCAGGCAGGCAGAAAGCAGGCAGTCAGTCAGTCAAGCAGGCAGGCAGGCAAGCAGTTAGTTAGGCAAGTAGACCAACTGCCATATAGGCAAGTAGGAAAGGCAGGCATTTACTCAGTTATGGCCAAGCTTGAAGCATTTCCGTTCTACTGTTGTCAAGTCATTCACACACACTCACACACACACACACATACACATAGAGATACTCACACACATACTTCGCTTACATATGTGAGAATCTATATGTGTGTTATGCGTATGTGTCCGCATAGGCGCCGCCATTTGTGGTGCCTCAGCTTCAATAGCTTCAATGCTTTCTTTGGTTCCGTTACGGCTCAACTGAAAAGAAACACATATGTGCGTATCTATGTATGTGTATCTGGATGTGTCTATGTGTGTATCTGTGTTTAGTCATATACAAACAGTTATTATAGCAAACTATAATGTTAAATGACAAAATATGACAAATTATAATAAAATATAGAAAAAAATTGTATATAAATTTATTGCCGGACACAAATAATAACGTCCGAATTTTGTAGCCTTTTGCCGTTTTTGTGGTTAAAAAAAATAAAGAAAACTTAAAAAAACATACAAAAAATAATAATAAATGTATAAAGATTTCATGCATAAATCGTTTGGCAACAACCAGCGAGCGAACGACCAAAGACATCGTTGATTTTTATTTTATATCATTTCATTTCAGTTTATTTATTCTTTTCCTGATTTTAATTTGTATGCGCCACATTTTGTAAATATTTTATTTGCTATTAAGAAAGAAGGCAGCAAGACAGCAAGACAACAAGACAACAAGACAACAAGACAACAAGACAAGACAAGGGAAAATTATCATTTAATGATGTCTAGATTCAAATATTGACAATTTTGTTTGTGATCTTATTTCATAGATATAATTATCTTTCAATTATGTTAAATATGTTAATATAAAGAATATTAACTAAATATGTGTAAAGAAGGGTGTGCGTGTGTGTGTGATAAGTTATACATATGTGATTTTTCTTTATCACATCATTTGTATTGATTATTGTATCACAATAGATAATTTCTTATTTGAGTTTTGTCAATCGTTTCAATGACAAAATTGTTATTTAATTTATTGCATATAAAATTCCTTAATATTTGGTTTATGTCATGAGAACTTAAAGAATTTCAAGTGTGCATTTCTTTTATTTATATCTTTCCTATTGGAACCTTCTTTGTAGTTCCATTTACTTTAAGTCATTTTGATAAATATAATTACTAATGCCACGTCATATAGTGATATTTGATATTGTGACTATGACTGTGACAGTGACAGTGACTACCTGTTACCTGTTCTGATTCTTAGTCACTGAATAACTCTGCATCTGTTTTCTAAATTTTTATTATTTAAAAAGAATTTTCCTGATAATATTTCTCTTTGTTCACTTAATCATTCTGAAAACAATATTGGAAAACATTTGCCTATAAATTACTAATAAAAAAAAAAAAAACAATATTGATTCATCATTTCTTAGTGATAACTTCATATTTTGTTATTTCATGCAAACAAAGTAATCAAATATTTCACGCTTCAAAACAAATGGCAGTTTACTCAATTCTTTGTTTTATTTTTTATGTTTTTCTTAATTTTAAAAAACTAAAAGCTGCAATAAATTTTTATTTATTTAGTTTGAAGTGTCTGTTTTACATGCGAGAAAAATTAAAAAAAGAAAAACTAAGAAAATGTGTATCTATGAATCAAATCAATATGAAGCATAAAATTGATGGATATTCAACAATAAAATATTTTTCATGCGCAATTTCACCTTTTTTGTACACAATTATTGAGAGAGTTTTTTCACTTAGAACAATCACAACAAAATTCAACTAAAAAGTCTGTTTTGGAAATATTCTTACCATAAAAAAAGCAGGAAAGTTATAAAAAAATTAAAAATAAATATTGCAAAAAAAAAAAGAAAAAATCATCAAATATAGTAGAATAGGAGTTTATTTGTTAAAAAATATTATATTTTTTTGCAAGCTATTCTGTGATAATCCATGAAAACAAGTGTGAGTTGGAGGATGTGAGTTGGTGTGCTTTTATTGCCTTTAATTGGATAAATACCTATATAATTTGAACGTGCACCTTCGATTCTACAATAATAAAATTGATTGGAAAAAAGGCACGTTCCAATTCTCTTCTATTATTTTAATGAAATTTTCGTAAATTACCAAAACAAGTTTCTTTTCGTTCTTATTTTCCATTTTATGATGCAATTTTAATTTGAGTTCATGTCCTAAGGCCTTTCAGAATTTGTTTAATTTAAAGATTTTTCCTTCATTTATTTTTTGTTGATTTTTTTTTTTTTTATTAATGAAAATGTTGAAATTCATTATTACAAAGTTTTTATATATTTTATTTGGTTTTTATACTCGTACATTTATTTTCATATCCCTTGTGCATCTGCAATTGTTTTACTTCAATAAATTTTAATAATTTATTTTATTAGGTTTTTCCCTCTTTATTATCATTTACTTTTTTTTTTTTTTTTCATACTTTTGGTCACACAGAAAGTTCCGTAATTTTAAGCGAAAGACTTCAACATCAACTGGGAGTAGTTAGTAGTATGCTGTGCTGCTGGTGAGTTTCAAATGAGGCAAAGTCAAGCTGTCGCCATAGCCTCATGCTGGCAACAAATGTCCGAGGCTATTTTGATCATAAAAGTTACTAGTGGCAAATAGCACTGAATATTATTGCTCCATAGCAAGTAGATACAATACATACTCGTTCATATATACGTGTGGTAGTGTAGTTGTTGCAGTGTATCAAGTGCTCTACACTTGACTACTATTACGAGTATACTAGTATATCTACTATAATGTACTATATAGTACAAAGTTGGCTCAAAATGAATTATGCGAGAATAGTATTGAAGTTGCTTTGTAAGGACACACGCCTTTCATTGTCGTACTACTATTGTATATCATATATCATTTTATATGGCATCCATGGTTGCAGGTCGAAGAGAATAGTAGAGGATTTTAAATGTTCTCAATTGTATGTGTTCCATTTTATGGATGAGTTTAAGTTTAATTAATCTCTCTCTCTCTCTGTGCCTCTCTCTCATCTCATCTCATCTCATCTCATCCTTCTCATCTTAATTTAATAAAATTAAAATTAATTCTATTTTCCCTCAAAATAAAAAAAAAACCGCAGTAAAGTGAAGTGAGATGTGAATAAATGCAAATTCAAAACCACACATATTTAGGTTTTGTGTATTACCAAAATCCAATTTACAAAATTTAATTTCAAATCAATTAATTTGAATTTGCTCTTTTTTTGTCATTTTATGATAATCAAACTTAATAATCCCCCCAACAAAAAAGAAACAACAAAATAATCATGAATACAAATTTCAAATTCTAAATTCAATGCATATTGCGCTCAGCATGACTGAAACTTTAAATAAGAAAAAACCTGCGTTTGCAACAATATTTTAGACAAAATTAATTTTTGTATTAAAAAATATTGTGATATATCTACAATACAATAAAAACCCGCATGCATTGAAGAGCATAAGAATATATAGTGAAATATTCAATTTAATTTAGTGAAAATGGGCAAGGAAAAACCAAAAATATAAAATGAAAAAAAAAAAAAAGAAACAAAGTGGCAACAACAATATTTTTCTAGTTTACAAATGCATAAAATATTGTTGAATTTTCATATGTGTAACATGTTGAATGAGTTTTTATACTCTTAGTTATTGTTGTGTTGTGCATAGAATAGAATGTGTGGCATGTGGCATCGGGCATGGGACATGGGGCATGGGGCATGTGGCACAGTCCAACACGCACCCGCATTGTATGGTATTTCCTAAGTTAGGGCGTGTTTTTCATTTTAGTTGTTGAATTTTTGCTTACGTTTCAAATAATCAATTTTCCCTATTTTTTTCTTTTTTGGTGAGAATACTATTTTCTATTTATGAAAATTTGGAAATATCTTTTAGTATTTCAGTTTTGTTTTGTGAAGTTAAAGTTGAAAGATTAAATTGATAAGAGGGGATGCTGATTTTGTTTTTGCTTTGCTTCTCAGTGATAAAATATCATCAAGACAATTTTAAAGAATTCAGATTTATCAAGAATTCCATATATCAACATTTGATAATAAATTATAGTATTCTGATATTTTTATTGATTTTTATTCAGAAAATATGAGGTTCTTAGCTAAAAATATTTGAAAGTTTCCCATATGAAATTCTTAGATTTTTCAATGATTTGGTTTATTTCAGTTCAGTAAAGAATTTAAATAAAATTTACTTCAAGTAAATTAGCCTGAATATTTTTATCTTTATTTATCAGAATGGATACAGGAAACATGAATCCTAAACCTTCTGAATTTTCGAAGCATTTTAGAAATGTTCTTTTGCCTCTCGTCACAGAAATGATAGAAGTTATTTTTTTTTTTTTTTAGAAAAGAATGTGGAGCCAAATATACAAAGACTCTAACTCTACAATGAGAATCCATCAGATACTTTAAGATATAGTAATCTTAATTTATTTTATAACAACACTATTTGCTGTTGATATCTCTATGTTTCTTAAGACTTCTTATTATTTAAATAACTTAATCAATGCTTCATTATTACAATTTAAAACTCATACAATTCATCTTACATCCATCGTCCATCATCTTTCTCATTTTCATTAGACTTACTTTCCCTTGATTGAGAAGTTTGATAGCTTTATTAAAAATGTTGTATGTGTATAAATGTGAGAGATATTTAAAAATAAAAAACATATCAATTTGCATTTACTCAATTTTGCTCCAATGTACAGGTCTCTTATATCTATGTATGTCATCACATTCGTAGAATTTTTAGCATAAGTTGGAGAAATATTAAGATTGAGAAATGAAAAAGATATACTTTGCAGTCTTTCAGTTGAATATGTTAAGAACTAAGATCCAAATTATTAAACAATCATTCAGAAAAATTAAAGGATATAAGTTTAATAGTTTTGTCTTACGCAATTGAACAATTTCCTAAACTTAATACTATTTGTTAGTTCATATTGTGTTTCTTTGATGAAGTAAGTTATACGTATAATAGTAGTTACTCAGAAAAACATATCCTTTGCAATTTCTCAAGTTAATATTTCAAAATCAAAGAATTAAGAAATACATTTGGATAAACAAACTCAAACAATTTATCCTGCTCAATTGATTCTTACAAATGTTTTCTATTGAATTCTTGACTTCACTTTGCTTTTAAGTTGAATTACCATATATTGATTATTGTAGAATGAATGAAGAATAAAGAATATGATTATGTTTTAAATTAATTTATGAATTTATGAGATGAAATTCCTTTAAGCTGCAAAGTAGCTTAAGAGATTAAATTTTAGGTTTCATTTGATTTGGTAATTGATTGAATTTAAATTTATATTGAAAAAAAATCATTGTTCGATGTGTGTAAGAAGAATCAAATATTAAGGGATTTTAGATTTTAATACTAAATTATTTGCATATAAAAAACTGATTTCAAATCTTTGTACATTTTCTACTAATGACTATGTACTTTCAGCATTTTGTTATTTAATTTTAAATATTTAGAAATTACTTTTTAATCTGTTGATTAAAAATCTCAATTTCTCTTAATTTTGTGTGGTTTTTAACTGATGCCATTTTATCAAACTGTAATTATACAAATTCCCAGCCGCTGATTGTTGAATGCTGGCTGCTGCACAATTGTTTAAATGAAATAATACAAAAAACCACATTCCGGATGCATGAATATTTCTGCATTTATGCATGTAAGTAGTACACAGGATCACGTTTAGAAGACACTCTTACTAAGTATAATTACAACAGTGCACTATGTAGTACTTAGTAGTAGTAGTAGTAGTAGTTTAGGATTTGGTTTGGTTTGGTTTGGTTAGTGGAAGAAGCGACATAGTTTTTCATACAATAATGGAACTTGTACAATTGTGCTTACCCACTCACACACAACATACAGATAGATACTACATACTATTATCTAATATACATCGTGATTTAGACACAAGCGCACTCATAGATATTAGTACATACTACATTGTTGGTTAGTTTAGTTTAGTTCTGTTTGCTGCATGCATGCATTCATAGTACCTACGTACATTGAAGCATAGCACATTAGTGGCATTTGTATCTGTGGCAAGGACAACATACGCTCAGTTAGTATTAAATATTTGTTGCTAATTTGTAATAGTCGTTCGGCTACTCTACTCTCAACCATCCACAAAATTAGAGTCATGATGCTCGGAGCGAATACTAGTAGAACAACAATGAAAGTTGCAATTTTATACTCATCTCTGTATGTTAGTGGTATAATGTTGCATGCAAAAGTGGTGGGAGGATGTGATGTAGGGTTTATGACAAAAGCACTTTAGATACAAATGGCAAAGCCACATACACACACAGTGGCCGCGTTTCAGTAATTTCCGGGTGCGCGCACTGATAACAAAGTATGATTAGTCGTCGTCGCTGTAATATGGAACTGGAACTGAGTCGTAGAATAGTGTCACGATATCGTTTACAGTAATTAAAGGCACGTTTTAATTAGCTGAGATTTCAATTTTAATTTATTTTCATTTTTCATTCATTTTGATTTTTCAAATAAGAAATGATGATGACAATGATGATGATGATGTTGTTTGGGCATATTTTGTGCTATAAATATAATAAAATAAAAATTCATATAATGAAAATAATTATAAATATTGTATATGCATAAAATTAATTATAATTATTAACTACTAAAACAGGAGTTGGTTGGTTGGTTTGCTTGGCTTGGCTTGGCTTGTTATTTTGTGTTATTATTTAACAATGAATAATTACAGATTGTTTTATTTGTTTTGATTGTTTACAATGTTTGCTTATGTAATTTGATGATGATGATGTTGATTCAACTAACAAAAATACAAAAAAATACAAAAATTCAACAAAATAATCACAAAATTCCAACATGAAATAATTAATGTGAGCTTGAGTTGTTGTTGTTGTTGTTGATAATGATTATGATGATGAAGATGGATGGTTGAATAATTGAAGATAGGAAGAGGAGAAGATTTTGTAGGAAATTTAAAGAAAATTCAATTCAATTGAAAAATGTATTTCTTAAAAAATAATTTAAATAATTTTGAAAAAAAAAAAGTAAAGATGTCACTGATGACAACAATTCTTCACTGTAATAAAAATCAAGCGAAAATATCACACACAGAAAAAGAAATATGTACAATATAAAATTAAGAGGAAAACATTACAAAGAAATTAAGAAAAGCCACAAGCAAAACAGATGAAAATGAGAAGGGAAATGAAGATGATGATGATGATGATGATACTCTACTCTACCGACAACAACAACAATGCAAACAACATCAACATCATCAACAGTAAAGAAATAAATTAGAAAAATAACAAACAACAAGTTGAGGAAATTATTGAGGCATGTTGCGATTGCCTCTCGACTTGGTGGTTAGTTTTGTTGTTGCTGTGCTTATGCAATTAACTTGGTTAGTGAATGTGGCAACAACATGTTGCATGTGACTGACTACGACTATATAATACAAAAACTACATATAAACATACTACTACTATTCATTCAGATGAATATCTTTCACTCTCTGTGTCTTTGTTTGTTTCTTCTCTTTCTCTCCCTCTCTCTTTCACGGTGTTACTCTTTCTAGTATTTCTTTACGACGTAAAAAAGAGAAGATCTTTAGCTTAGCGGAAAACCCCAACTAAGTGAAGTCATGGAAAAATTTGTGAGGAAAACCACAAATTATTACATGCAACCAATGACACCAACTCATATGAAGATAGTTTTGAATAGCCAAAGATAGAAAGAAAGAAAGAAAGCTTATTGGAATTGGTGATTTTTGTTTCTACATTTTGCGTCTTTTTTTTGTTTTTGTTTTTGTTTTTGTTTTGAAGCAAGCAAAAACTATTCGAGCATACGTGCCACCCAAATAACTGCAAATAGCCATAGTTGCCACGCATAAATAACGCATTTTGGCATACCACAGTTAGACCAATTGACTTGACTGAATGACTGCCGGTCTGTTTGGCTATCTGCTTGCCTGGAAAAAGTGGGTCTTATTGCTTTAACTGCCATTATCCGATCCGCGCCCATTTTGTGTGGTTCGATGCGGTCGCCTTCATCGCCATCGCCATCGTCATCATTATCATCATCATAGTTGTAGCTGTAGTTATTGTTATTGTTGATGTTGTCGCTTGAATGACGAAGAAACGAGCACACGCGCCTCGCCATTGGAATGCACTTGAGAGTAGTGACCATTGAAGAGAATGCATACTATTCGCTTCGTGTATATTACACCCCCTTGTTAGCCACTCTCCGTTGTCCCGGTTAAGTCCATCGATCGGTCGGTCTGTCTGTCCAGCAGTCTGTATTGGCTTGGCTATGCCTGTTTTCTACAACTGCCAACTCGAGCGCAACGAAGAAAGCATAGAAATGATGATGATGATGACTGTGTTTAATAATAAATCTATATGTGTTGCTTTGATTGTATTGTATTTCTGTATCAGTATTTTTGTATTTATCTCTGTATCTGTGTATTCATGCGTGTTGGTATTTATCTAAGTACAAATCTGTATGTGTAGATACAATAGAAACAGGCCAACAACTTGAGACAATGATTGTCTATGTCTAAGTGACTAAAGTAAATGAGTAAATGAATAAGTGACAAAATGATAGAATGAATGAGTGAATGACGCCTAACTAACATTTGTATTGTTTTGTTGGTGACTGTGCTGATGATGATGATGATGATGATGACGATGATGATGGTGCTGGTGTTGGTTGTGAAGCTGTTGCAACTTCGCCAACTTGTCTTCTGTCTATTAACGGTAACTAGGTAAATGTTAGAAATTACCGTTAGAAATTATATATAGATACACAGATACATCTATCATATAGATATGTAAGTATATAAGTGTACGTGTACATGTGCACTTTTAGTGTAATTATTGTTATTTGTTATTGTTATTATTATTTGTATTCAGTGTGAAAAAGCCAAAGAGACTCATTGTTATTACTTACTATTTTGTTGTTAGTTGTTGAGTTTTTGGTTTAGGTGCAAATTATTTAGACTTTAAACAACAATTATTTGACAAGTCATAAGATATTGTACGAGTATTGCATGTAGAAAATAATATTTCGCAAAATTTTCTTTAATTAAAACTTTCAATTAGCATTTTAATGGAGACTACAAAACATTGAGAATATTGAATATTCGAAAGAATTTACTTTAGAAAAAACAAACACAGTTTTAATTAGCATTTCTATGGAGATTTTTTAGGAATTTCTTTTAAAAAGGAAAATCCTCATTAACATTTAATCTGAATTTAGGTGATTTTTTATCATTTAAAATTCTTATGAATGACTTTTTATTATAAGGTTCTCAGAAAAATATCTAGAATAATTATTTATTCTTATATATCACATTGTCATGGTTTTTCCAAAAGATTTTTGCAGAAACGAGTTGGATCAGGATTTAATTATATGAAGAGATTACTGAGTTATGATAGACTTAGAATTAGCAGAATTTCTGAATAATTTTTCATGATTTGTACAGAAGCTTTTATGGATCATGATTTGAGCAACATTTCATAGATTTTTTTATGGAAATGTTACCGAGTTACAATGGGTTGTTAACGGAAAATTTCAAGTGTATTTTCAGAAATCTAATGCTAACATTCGGATTAATATTTTTGCAAAACTATATTGAATTACATGAAAAGATTACTGAGTTATGATAGGTTGATAGAAGTAATACTAACAATTTTTCTAAAATTTCTATTGAAAACATTAAAAAAACATGGATAAATATATGAATAAAATTTCATTGAATTATATGAAGAGGATTCTGAGTTATTATGGGTTGGTAGTAGAAGTTCTCAAGATTTTCCTAAAATTTTTATAGAAATCTTTCAAATTAATATTTGAGAAAAAATTTAATTGAAATATATGAAAAGGTTACTGAGTTATGATCGGTTGATAGAAGTAATACTCACAATTTTCCTGAAATTTCTTATTAAAAACTTATAACAAGATTTTGACTAATATGTGAATAAAACATTTACTGAGTTATATGAAGAGAATGCTGAGTTATAATGGATTGATAGCTCTAATGATATTCCTTAAATTAAAAAAAAAAAAACTCATTATATCTTTTGACCTAATATTCGTAAAAAAGTTCATTGAAATGTATGGAAAGGATACTGAGAGTGTTGGAAAAAATTCTGAGAAATTTCGCAAAGAAAAACTCTCAAAATACCATTTTATTAAATGAATTACAATAGATGAAAGATTTTGTTAAAAATTTCAACGAATTTTGTTATAAAATATTAAATAGAATTTGCTTTAACTGAAAATGTAATGAACATTTTTTGAAAATCCTTCAACTCGAAAAAAATATTTATTGAAATAATTCCACTTACACACTTTAATAACTCAAGGATCAAATAAGAAAGAAGAGAAAAAAGTATCCATAAAATGCAATTTGACTTAATTAATTATTTTGTATCCCTTCTTTACTTGATGAGCGTTTTTGTTTCGTTTTTGTCGTGTTGTTGCAATCAAATGAGAATAATTTTGTGCAAATTAAAAGTTATATAGCTTTTAACAACAACAACAACAACAATAACAGCATCTGTACAATAATAAGAAGAAGATTAAGATGGAGAAGGAGAAGGAGAAGGGAGACATGATTTAAACCAATTACCAAAAACAACAAAGAATCAGCTTAAACAAACAGTAAAACTAATGAAATGAAACGCGAAAAAAGGCACCAACAGCAACAGCAACAGCAACAGAAACAACAATAACATTAACCAATAACAAGAATCTCAACAAGATTCAACAAACACAATATGCATACATATACAGTATTGTGTATAATATATATTTTTATAAGAACAAATAAAGAAAGAACCAAAGAACGCAAAATTAAAATGAAATGAAATGAAATTTGTTGCAATTTTGTTGTTGCTACTGCTGTTGTTGCTGCTGCTGTTTAATCTGCTTCGCCTTCATCTTCGTTTTTCATGCCTTTCATTCTTATACTCACACACACAGACACAGATACTAATATTCTTTCACATAGATACTACAAATGCTTGTATACAGAGAGTTTTTAATTCATGCATTTATTTATCATTCCATTGTTGGCGTTGTTTCTGTTTCTGTTGCTTTGCTGATGATGATGATGATGATGATGATGATGCTTGATGATGATGCTGCTGCTATACTTATTAAGCATATTTATCAGTGTCAGTTCTTGTTATTCCTCTACACACACACACACACACACTCACAGACACTTTACTTTCATTAAAAAGTATAAGAGAAAGAGAAGAGATGTACAGAAATGAGATGGAGAAGGAGAAGGAAAGAATTAGATTGTTTGTATGAGATACATGAATTTGATAGAATGAGATACAATACTTGAATTCATCTGAATTTCTTGTTCTGTGCAAAATATGTATTTTTGACTCCTTTTTTTTTTTTTTTATTTTGTTTATTTTGTTTTGTTTTTTGCCAAATTTGTCTCTAAAAGAAATGTTGCCTCGTTGATTTATTTCTTTTGATATAAACAAACATACAATCACAGAAAGATAGATGGATACATATGGTATGTACTTATATACATACATATATATATATATATGTGTGTGTGTATGTATATCTGTAAATGACTATCTCGGACGCAATAATTTATAACCTTAAAAAATTATTTTTTTCTTCAGTATTTTGTCTGAAATTTGTACAGAAGAATTATAAACTTTTGCTATTTGTCGTGTTGTTTGTGATGTTGTTGTTGTTGTACATGTTTATTAGTACATAAATAATAATGATAGAATAACATGCTCATTCATCTAACATCACTTGAGTATATCACCATCACCATCATCATAATCATCATAATCATCATCATAATCATCATCATAATCATCATTGTCATCATTTCGATGTCAAAGGCAAAAGACAAAGGCATATGAGTAAAGCAAACTAAAGCAAAGCAAAGCAAAGCAAAGCAAAGCAAAGCAAAGACCAAACGTCTAGAGTCTAGACAATTTATGACAAGTTTGAAGTGATTTAACAGACTTAGTAGGGTCTTCTTGTCTATTTAGATTATTAATCAATCTTTAGTTCAAGTGTTTTTATGTTTATAGTTTATTTGTTCAATATTTTTCTTCTTTAATGGGCCAAGTGTGCGTTACAATAAATTGTATGAATGAACTCGAACTCTCACAATGACAACAACATCTCATGTCAATAAATTGACAATCAATTGTCAGTTTGATAACGAAATGAAATGAAACGAAAAATTTAAAATGTGAAAAAAATTATAAATAAAAATTCCAGTGCAAAAATCTTATGGAATGCAGTTTAACTTGTTGCGTTTTAAGTATTTTTCACATTTTTTTTCTTATTTTTATACATTTTTGTTATGTTACATTTAAGTGATTTTCATGCACGCGTGACAGCTGCGCACGCGTTATGGCGCCTGAAGTCATTTAAGAAAAATATGAAATTCATGAAATATTATTGTAATATCAACATCTGGCATATTCATATTGATATCAATATAAATTTCATACTATAAATATGAAAAGAGATTATTACTCTACAAGCAAAATAAAATATAAAAATTCTTTATATAAAAAGCTTTAAAAATCATTGAAATATTAAAGGCAAATGCACGAAATATTGCCAACACTTGAAATATTGGCAAAAAGAGAACAAATAACAAAATAACAAAGAATTAAAAATAAAAATTATCATGTCAGAAGGCTAAGAAGCTAAGGTTGATTGAACTTTATAAAAATGCAATTTGGCATTAATTCTACTTAGCATTTTTTTACAATAATATTTTTTTTTTTTTTTTTTTTTTTAAATAAAGCAACAAACACCTTTGTCAAAAATAAAATAAAATGAAATACAATAAAATAAAAACAAAATGAATGAGAGTTGAAGTGAAGTGAAGAAGAAGAAAAAGAAAAAGGTGCAAAAAGTGGCTTTAATAATGTTGAAGGTGGCAGCAACTGTAAGTGGCAGTGCTGCAAATGACAACGGCACCAGAAACATCAACGACAACGACAAAGAAACCCATTAAGACAAAGCTGTATTAAGCGCTAAATGAAGGTAGAAAATGAAAAAAAAAAAAAAAAAGAAAGAGCCAACAAGAACAACAATAAAAACACTAATAAGAGTAAATTACTACAAAACAACAAAAACATACTTAACAAAAAAAAAAAACAAAATTCCACACATAAAGACTTAATGAAGTATTAAAACGAGTTACACATGTACGTACATAGTATTGTACGTACAATATGTTTGTCTATACTACAATACATACATACATACATACATATAACGAACAAAGTCAGTTGAGTCTCAACGACTGCAATGCACCATTACCACATTGATCAATTAATTCTGTAGGAAGGATTACCACACATTTCTATTAAGATTTTATGACAATTTATAAGAAGCTTCTTTGAGTAGAAAATTAATAAGATGAAGATGAATTGGTTTTTTTCAATTTATATCATCAATTTATAATAAAACACGCAAAGCGAAGATAGGTTTCTATGTCATGAGTAAATAAGTTTCTTTTAATAAAATTTAATAGATTTGTTAAATAGAAATTAGTCTACAAAATATGCGTACTTAGCATGAAGTTCCTTTTGAATTCATGTTGCTGTGATTATCATATAACAAAATAATTGACATTTGCTTGAAGGAAACTTTGTTATATTTTTATAAATATTTATTGGTAAAGATACCTGAATTCTATAGTCAACATAAAGAATAAACATATTTTTAAGAATATTGACTTATACTCAATAATTAAGAAGAGTTTTAAATTCAATTAAAAATTTTAAATTAATCTTTATTATATCTTTCTATCCATGGGATATTGATCTTTATTTCTATTGAATATGTAACATTTATAATACAAATATGTCAGCCTATCGTATTAGGAAAAGTGTTTAAAGATGAAAAAGTTAACTTCTCCTGTTCCCATTTTCAATTCTCCAATTTGAAAGCTCAATTGATTCATTAATTGACTCCGTAGGAGCAGCCAATCTTTCCGATGTAGATCACTGAACTTAGCAATAATATTAACTCAATTTATAGTGTGCTCATCCAACAATCTATATTGACCTTTTAGATTTGATAAATGATATTAATTTTCATTATCAAACAATTTTGGAAAAGTTATTTGAGCTCTTCTCTTCACTTACAATATTCATACCAATTGAATCATGTGATCCATCGAGTTCCTTAAATTTCTTGCAACTCTAAGCAATTTCTCAAAAGGCAAATGCCCTTTATTTCAAATTAATATACTCACTAAGTATGAAGTGCATAAAAAGGGGAAAGTAAAAACTTAAAAGACTCATAAAAAAAAAAATTGAAAACAAAACAAAAGCGTTGAAGAAATGAGGATTGCATGTCAATAAAGAAGAATGGAGAATGAAGATGGGAGAAAAAGAACAAGAAATTGCATTGAAAGCATCAAATTTCGCAGACACTACTAAGATACTAACTACAATACAAAACAAACGATGTACATCGGTATTACTCAGACCCTGATCGGACTTTCGAAGCCAACCCCCAGTTTTTTAATACAAACTTATATTTTTTTTGTTATACTCAAATTGTTTTTTGTAAACGTGTCGCAGACCAGGTTTCTGTTGTTGCTGGTGTTGGTATTGTTGTTGTTGTTGTTGTCTATATTGTTATCGCTTCGTTGGTGGCTTTGTCAATGACTGACTGACTGACTGACTACCTACAGATGGGGAATTCCAAATCGAGTGATTAAGACACGTTTTTAATGAACTACGTTTTATACCTTCTACAAAAAAAAAAAATGATTAAGGTATATTGCATTTTATGAGAAGTTTGTAAGAAATTTATTTAAAATTGTCTAATTAATCTTTTAATTAATACATTGTTAATTAAATTTCTTTGTCTTGGTACTTACTAATTGATCTATCAATTAAATTAATTAATTATATAAGGATTATTGATCGCTCAATTTATTGAATTTATTATCTTCCAATAGAATAGAATATTTTTCCATGGTGAAGGTATTAAGACTTTCATGTTATTGGATTGATTTTTTTTTTCTTTTAATTGTTGTTTTCTTTATTTCATTTTTATGCTATTTGCAAGGTTTCATTTAAATTTCTGTTTTTTTATTGTTCATCAGAGCTTTCGTTTTCGACCCTTATCAAAGTTTTCCAACAATACTACTTCCTTTCCTTTGCTTTCTCTATGTCTTTTCCTATTTCTTTCTCTATTCTGGACTTGAGTTTGTTGTTACACGCTCATTTATTCCACTCATTCATTTAATTTCTGCAAAGAGTCACACTCAAATCATTCAGTTTAGTTCAATTGACAATGCGTCATTTTAATTTCATTTGTCATTTAGTTGTACCAGTGCCAGTAGTAGTAGCAGTACCAGTTTTATTGTTATTATAGTAGTCAGTAGTATCTATCTATTCAGAAGGTCTTTGTTATTGTTCTTGTTATTGCAATGGAAAAGAACTTTTTCTATTTAATTTTCTTTTTTTTTCTTTTTTGTTTTTGTTACAGTAGAAGGTGTCTATTTTAGTATTTTATGATTGCATAAAAGTGACAACTTGGACAAGTTTAAATTAATTTATGTTGAGCAATAGATTTATAACTTTTTTATTATTGTTGATAGCAACAAAAGCAACTTTTATTTGATTGGATTTATTAAGAAAGAAGACATATTGTTTTCATATTTAACTTAAATACTAGAAATACATTTAAGCATGAAATATTTAAACTATGTTTATCATATCAGATACATTTTTTTTTTTTTTTTTTTTTGAGTAAATTTAAAAGAAATGTTTTTAAAAAAAAAAAAAAAAAAATTTATTATAATAAAAATTGTAGAAATTATGTAAAGGAAAATGTCAAAGATTATGTTAGTATAACCAAAATTCCAGGATTTGATTTTGAAATCTTTGGCTGCTCAAAAAGGCATACAAACTTAATAGAAATAGTTTACCAATGCACAGCTAAACAAATATGTATTATAAAAAAGTATATGTATGTCATTCCAGATAAAAGCAGAAAGACGGAAGTTTATTTACTATAACCAAACTACTACAAATGACTACTAGAATAATAATTCACTACCCATACTCATAGAAGTTTGCAATTGATAAGAATTAATTTAATTTATTTTTATTTCTGTTTCTGTTTCTTATTTATTCATATTACTATGTCTAACTGAATGAGTTCAGTCAGTTCCACTTCCGAAGTCGACGACTTTTTCTCTGTCAAATTAAAATTAAATAGAACTAACCCATTTTCTTATTTGAATATTCAATTATATTTTTGTTTCTACTATACTATATTTCCAATGATAACCTTGACTCTTTAACATGCTTATCAAGAAAGAGTTTTTTTATTTACGACACATAAATAGATTTCTTAGAAAAGTTCGAAGTATAAAAAGAAAATAAATAATAAAAACAAACAAACGCAAAACGTGGTGCTCAACTAAAAGTAACAAAAGTAGTCCATCATCTAATTATATTTTTTCATTTTCTTTTCTTTTTTTTAATTTTAATTTTTACAGATAAAAGAATTTATTAATCTAAAATAAATTAAAACGAAAACTGCCTAAAAAAAAAAAAAAAATACACAGTGATTGATTTTCTCTAAATTTTATGCCAAATTTTTTTAAAACACAAATTCAAGTTACTAAAAACTACAAAAAGCTAGCAACAAAGTTGGTAGCAACAATGTTTATAAACATATGATTATTAATTTGAAAAGGATAAAAATTCAAAAAGATAAGAAAGCAAAAGTGTAAGGAAATTGAAAAGTGGAAATCCAACGACTTGAGGTAATCAAAAGAAAAGCGAATCCCAGCATGGTGCGTTCGAATGTTGCGGCAACGCATGAACCACAACAAACAACAGCATCGGCAATACAAGAACAGAGCAACATAAACACTTGTAGCAGTAGCAGCAGCAGCAGCAGCAATACAAATACTAAAAATACAAATAGTGAAACCTCTAATGAGAAACATCAGCGACAAGAAACACCATTAAATGCTGTCAATGTTGCAACGAATGATAAAATAACAAATCCTTCCTCCAAAGCACCAACAACAACAGTAGCAGCAGCAGCAGCAGCAGGAAAATCAACAAGTCTGAATAGTAAGACTTCCTCAAGTGGTGACGGTGTCATGGCTGTGCCCAAAACACAGCCACAATTGCAAAAACAATCAACACAACAGCAACAAAATCTTCCACAACCACCACCACCAGCATCACCAGGATCAACACAACAGCCACAGGCCCAGCAACAGCAGCAACTACAGCCACCCATACCAGTTGCTCCTGGAACTGTTGTCGCCTATCAAAATGTTGCACCAGCACCACAAGCTCAGCAACAACACTCGCCTTCAGATGGCTCGAATTCATCCCTGCCTGCATCGCCACCATTGTTGCAACAAACACCACCCCAAGGAGCACAATTAGTGACGCCAGTCTGTGCTGTTCATCATCCACATCAACAACAATTGACAATTGTTGCAGCCATGCACCAAGCAGTTGCTGCACACTTGGGCCTACCACATGGACCGCCGCCGCCTCAAGCTCACATGCATGGACCACCTGGAACTGGGCCACCACATATGCATGCACCACAGCCACTGCCACCACATCATGTTATAGCGGCGACACATGCAGTGGGTACATTATCACCACCACAGCAGCAACAACATCAGCAGCAGCAGCCTCAGCAGGCAGGCCAACAGCAACAACATTCCCAACAACATCAGCAACAACAACAGCAGCAGCAACAACAACAACAACAACATATACACGAGAATGGTCATCATCATCATCACCATATCATCGTGGCAGGCAATGGTGGCATTTCACCAAGTGGTTCCAGTGCTAGCAGTGTTAGTAGCACTTCCAGTATTGGTGGAGGCGGCAATGGTATCACAAATGGTGGCGGTGGCGTTGGCAATGCACCCACTGCTGTTGTTGCCACTGCCGCAGCACCACCGCCACCGCCGCCGGGACCACTCTATATACAATATCCAGGTGAATTCTATCCAACGGAATATTATATAGCACCGCATCCACATGAAGGCATTTGCCCACAACATCATCCACATGCACATCCCCATGCGCTTCCGCATGCGCATCATCAACCCATGTGCGCAATGTCAGCTGAATATGGTAAGTTCAAATCGAGATATCCAACTCTAAGAGTTATGAGTTAATCTATAAGTAAGAATCGTTGTGTGGTTTGGGTGATTGGTAAAACATTTTGTGTACTTTTTTTCTTGGCAAATTACAAAATCCTTTACTGGTTTTTTTCTCAACCAAATTGTGGTCGCAACAAACGCAATCGCAAATACCAGAAGATATTCAGTTGATTCCTTCAGTTTGTACAATGTTTTTAAGTCTCTTAAATTCATCTCAGTCGACAAAACAAAAACTTTTTAATGCCATTGTCAAAAATGTGATTTGTCATTAAATTCCCTCAACTTTTCACAGCTAATACCATGCAATGAAGACTGATAGATGTAGCAACATGCTATCGTTCGCATGATATCCAATTCACATTCCAATTCCCATCCCCATCCCCATCCCTATAACCATTCTCTCACTACTTTGTTATTTATTGTATCAAACTTGGTTGGTTGGTTGGTTGGTTGGTTGGTAGTATTCGTAGAGATATAGAGATACTTTGTTGCCTTTGGCCAACAAAGCGAACATTTCTTATTCCTCAAGCCAAGTGCAAAGCTGTCTTAAGCTGACAACTCTGTGTCGAAATAATCTTGCTTTAGGGGGTTTGTGGTCTCTGACGACTGATGACTCTGAATTCTGTGTGCTCCCACAAAGTCGTCGAGACGAGACAAGTCGACTCAACTCAACTCAACTCTAGTTGATTCAACTTAAGTTGAATATGATTTAACAAGAAGTGAATTTACATCAATTACAAAGTACAAGTTACGATTCAGTCACAAAGACATAGAATATTTAAAACAATCGCAATGCAAAATTTCAGTAGTCATGCTTCTTTTACAAAACTTTTCATACACCCCACCACCCAAACTCATCTCATTATACGCAATCAAATTGACTGCCAAACAAAACTGTCGACTTCAAATTAACTTGAGACACAAATAAGAAAATCAAACAGTGGGGAAAGCGGTACCTTGTATGACTAGATACATATATCTAAGTGGGTGGTAGTTGAGCTTAAGAGACTTCCAAGACTCTATGGATCTGTATGTGTGATGATGTGAGTGGGTGTGTGAAATTTTTGGGTAGTTCACCTAAAGAGCATGAAAAGACTTCAAAAATGTGGCAATGCTTCATGATACTAAACTTTAAAACAGTTAAAATTAAGTTAAGAAAATTAATTTTATTGAAAATGATGCTCACCACCCCTCACCCCAACCGCCCAGAGAAATGAGTAGCTTCATTTGTTATTTGTTAATTGACACATTACAATGGTAAGAAATGTTCAAGAAATCTGGTTTGTTGAACATTTATTGTAACCACCATGAAACTTTTTAATGTAATTAATTGAACATTTTTTGTGGAAATTCTTTAGTTTCATTGCATTCAAGTGATTTCACAAAGAATAGAAATTGATGTCAATTGAAAGAAAATACATTAAATTTTAATATTTTATCTTTTAAAATATGTAGAACTTAAATTTGATTATAGCAAATGAATAAACAAAAGGTAGAATGTGATTGGAATGACATCATTTATTTCATTATTTTTATACTTTTTAAATATCTCAATAATATATTGAATGGAGTCTCAGTTATGTACTACTAAGTACAATATAATGATAATAAATATCGAACTTTGAATTTACCAATTAATTTATATTAAATTTTAAAGCCAAGCAAATTTATAGTGATTAGAATTCGGAGAATTTTATAAGTCTTATGAAAATAAAATAGTAAAGAGCAGCAGGATTGTTTTCGCAATTTATTTTCAAAGAACTCATTAATATTAATTTTATCATTGCTTTCACTATCATCACTGTGATGGATCACCACCAAGTATAGTATATAGTCGGCGGCTCAGTAGGCTGAGTTAAAATAAATGCTAGAATTTGGTCGGAAGCTACAACGACCAGTGAGGAACATTTGAGCTGCTTCCCTGCCAATGATCCCACTGAGATGTTTCTCGGCATTTGTGAAGTAGTCATTATATGACTCTTACTTTTTGACGGAACAATATCGCAAGCATTTAGTGAATAAATTAAAATGTCTGCATCTGTGATTGGAGGAAGCAACTGTACGACTGTTTTATGAGTTGGTGGTTGTGGTGGTTCTGAGATGCAGGGTGTGAATCTATTTTGAATGATACAATTGTAGAATTGTTGTCATCAAGTTGTTTGATTTTTCTCAAAGTATTCGAATGCTATTGTCTTCTTGGCAGCTTTTGGCTTTGAACTAATGTTATCTAAGACCTCATTTACATTATAAGACACGCTTGAGTCAATTATTGTTTAGTCTTCTTTGGTGTCTCTTGCTAGTGTCGCTAAGACAGAGGACAAGCAAATATTTTCACACTTTTCACTCTCGACAAAAAGCAAACGAAACTGGAAAAATATGAAATTCGTAAACAAAACAGACACGAAATATGTATTTGTCTCTGGTACCTAAGACAAAGCTACCTTGTAAGCCACGTGTTTCCCTTGTCAACAAACAAATGTCTCAAAATAGAAGAATCTCATAATGTAAATTAGGACTTAATAACCAAAAACATAATTTATATGGAAACGTATAAACAAATAATAATAATAATATTAATTTCATATTGAGTTGCTATTCTATTTGAATTCAAATACTCTTCTGGTATACCCAGTTTAATTATCCAAGCGATATCATACAAATTTTATATTTATTTAATATTATTTATGACGATGTTCTGTTGAAAATATTCCAAAAAATAATATGGAAAAATAAAATTTCTTAATTTATACTTCAATGTAATTCATGCATGGAAAGAAAGCCTTGTGGAAATTGAGTTACAAATAACAAAAGAATTCAGAAATACTTATATGATTATTGTATAATTTTCGCTTGGCTTATTTTAAATTATTTTTTATTAATCATCATCATCATCATCATAATCATTGTAAAATATTCCCTAATTTAATTTTCTTCTTTAAATCTTTCTGGTGATTTTTGACCAAAATACTGAATAGTTTATAAATTGAAAGATTAACTCAACTGACCAGTCCAACATTCTAAAACATTTCCATAAAATTCCATGGTATTTGTTAAACAATTGTCCAGTTAAAAATAAAAAAATAAAAATAGAAAATATGTAGTAGAAGCGCTCGTTACTACCACATTCTTGACGGGGTCAGAGCAAAAAGCTGAAACATGTGTGGGATGCTCACAACAAAACAACAGAACACAACACAGCACAGCATAGCACTAGTACTATTACTAGATTATCTAAGCAAGAAGAATTTTATATAGTAAAAACAAAAAACAAAAATACTAAAAATATTTAAAACACCATAAAAAAAAAATAAAAAAAAAAAGAAAATGGAAAAAAATAATCACAATAAATGCAAATGTGAGCGAGCAAGCGAACGAACGAATAAGCGCAAAACGCCCACATACTCATGCGATGCGATGCGATGCGATGCAGTGCAATGTGAATGTGATGAGAAGCCATTGTATCTACTGGATATACCAGTATGTATATTGTATCTACTTCTACTTCTACTTCTACTTCTACTTCTACTTCTACTTCTACTTCTATTACTGGTATGGTATGTCTGGTATTATACATAAGTAGATTGAATAAAGTCGCTAAAAAAAGCAAAGTAGTAGCATCAGCAACATCAGTAGCAACAGCGGCCACAAAAGCTCAGCTGGACATTTTTACAGGGTTTAAAATAAACAAACTCTCTCACACACACACACACACACACACAGAGAGACACATAGATGCTATTTTAGTTGTCGGGCAGAAGGTGTAAGGGAATTGCAAACATTGATTACGCCCACGTCCAGCTTAACTCAACTAAACTCAGCTAAACAAAACTGAACTGTACTGAGTTGATAGAATTGAGTTCAGTAGAATTTAATTTATAGTTTAGTTTAGTTGAGTTGAGTAGAGTTGAGTTGAATTTAGCTTAGAGAACAGTTTGACAAAGATGCCGTTAGCAATAAGCATAAGCACGAGCATGATGAACATTTATCAGATTGGCACGTTTTTGGTTTTAGTTTTAACCATAGAGCTGACGGAGATTAAAACAATAGCTGATGGCGGTGACAATCATGACGTTGAAGGTTTTGACTTCACTGGAATTTCGTTTGTCAAAGAACATGACACTTTGAGCTGCTGATGCTGATGCTGATGCTTCTGCTGTTGATGCTTTTATTGTTGGTTGTTGCCGGCATTATAGATACTTTTACCATACCTGAATGGTTTTGTGAAATTCAAGCCAAACGCTTGCTGGCGCTTAAAATTTCCAAAACAACAGAAAATACCATTAAGAACTCTTTGAAGAGGAGAACGACAAAATCAGAACTCAATTGATTTTTTTGCTGCTATGCATGAATACTTGATAGAATAGTCGATCAAGATTTGGTAGGTAGAAGGTGATACAAGGATTGAGAGTATGAACAACAATTTATATGCAATTAAATCTACTTACTTCAATATTATATTGTGCAATAGTAGTAGACTAGTAGTGATAGGATATATCAGCCTATTAAAGCTATAGAGATACTTTTTGATATTGAAAATAATTTAATTATATCTTTTTCGTTTACACAATTTTCATTATTTTTGCTATTTTTGTTTGTTTGACTTTTGGAATTTTGTATGAGAATGGGATGAGGGGACAGTGGATGTGGTGTATGGCTATGATAAAAACCTCAATAACCACTTTTTCAATTTATCAATGTCATTAACCTTAATTGTTAAAACCAAAAACAAGAATGACAGCTACAACAACAACAACAACAACAATAACAAGAACTACTACTACTACAATAATTGAAAAATAAACAACAAACACAAAGACAAAGACAACACACAGAATGAGTAGCAAGTAAGACAGCTTCAATGACAGTTCTTATTATTGCTGTTGTCTTTACTTCTGCAAAAGATATTTTAACTTGATTGTGGTGAACCAAAGCAAAAATAAAGTCAAATAAAATGAAATAAAATTATAAAACAAAAGCCAAAAACAAAAAACAAAAAACAAAAAAAAAAATATAGAAGAAAAAACCATCATTAACAGCAAACAGACAAAAGCAATCTTCAACTACAACTACAAAAATAATATTCAGAGTTGAACCATACGAAGGCATGTGTACTATATACTTACATATGTATCTATTGTACTATGTACGAGTATCTTCGAGTATATGCAAGCTGGCAAAGTGATTTTACACATTGCTAATCAACAAAAACAAAATAACACACAAAAAAAAAAAAAAAAAAAATCTAGATAACAACAAAGATTTCCATTATACTACTTCACAAGCATATAGTAGTAATAGTAAAAAAAATCCATGTAGTTATAGTCAACCTTCAGGCTTCATCATTATTCTTTTGCACATGTCTACTGTTTTCTTATGTTTTTGTTTAATAAACTTGGTATCTATTTTGTGTCTATGAGTATAGATGGAAATGTATCTACTGCTAGGAACAATAGCAACTAAGTCTTAACGCAATTTTCAATCAGTTGGTGGTGCCACACCGTAAGTACCAACAAGCAGTGGTGGAAAGAAGCATTTGCTTTTTGAAATTCAATTTTTTTCCATTATAATGACTTTGCATTAACGTTTTATTCATGACCGATCTAATTGAATTTGCATGTGTTAAAAAGGCGACATCAACAACATCAACATCAGCATCAGCAACAGCAACAACTTGGAACAGAAGTGAACTTAACTGAACTGAACTGAACTCATAATGAAGTCAAGCACATACACAACAACAGTAGCAAACATCTTTTGCTACTCGTTTACCAACACTTACTCACACACAAAGCGCCAGTGTTTCAATGTCGTTGTCGTTGAATGTTGTTGTTGAATGCCTGCTGCCTGCCTTCGATGCTATTAAGTAATCTATTTTCAGTCATTTACTGTAGTTGTTAATATTGCTCTGCTCTCTTGCAAATGGCAAATGGTGTTGTTCTACTTGTTAAAGTTACTACCACTCACTACCCAATCACCATCTTCACTGAAGTAGTTGTAGTTCCTCTTCTGAACTCTCTGCTTCTCCTCTCTCTGAGTTCTGTAATAACATTTGGCTCTATTAAAAGGCATAAATAGTTGCAACACATAATTTACAATTACAACAAAGTGTAAATGGGCACAAGTTGCCGCCATTTCCACTTTGCTTTCATCTTGATCCTGTTACAATACTTCCCACACTTTAATATTCTTTTTACACTCACTCACTCCCCACACACCCACAACATCTTTCCACTTACTATAAATGAATGAATAAATGAATCTCGCGTTGCCTGATTTCCTGCTTCTTGTTAATCGAATAAAGTTGCAGGAAACCAAAGACAGTCAAGGCAGAGTGTTGATAACTATATGTATTCCTTATGTGTATAGTTGGATTGGATATTAGTGGATGCATTGGGTAGTGGTGCTGGTGGTGGCGGTGGTGGTGGCCTAGGGGACTGAATATTGCCTCTTGCCATATTATGGCTGCTGGCTATACAAGTTTTGTATGTTGGATGCCTGACTGGCAATGAAGTGTATGTTTAATGTAGTTTCTTTTTAGTATTAATGGATTGGGTCTTTAAGTTTCATATTACTTCTTATGTGCATCTCTGCGTGTGTGTGTGTGTGTGTGTGTGTGTGTGTGTGTGTGTGTGTGTGTGTGTGTCTCTTTAAAAGTTTATTAAGTTGTGGTGTTTAGTATAATAGTGTTGGCCTTTGAACATGGCATATTGCTATGATTTGTGTGGTCGATGATAATAAATAAGTTATTTATGTTAGTCGTTTCTATCAAAGTGAAATTCCAATTCCTTGGAAAGTTTTCATTGAGAGAATTTCATATGACTAAGAACGGCAAAAGTTATTTAATATAAGATGACTATGCAACTAATCTTTGTCAACATAATAAACAATATTCTCCAGTTAAGTTAAAGAGAATTTGAAATTGTTTCGTAAAGTAAATCTACTACATTAACTTTCGTTTCATGCAGAGCTTTTCACAAGATATGTGTGTCAGAAATGTTGCCTGCAGAGATGACATACATAAGTGTTAAATCTCCTGTTTCTCTGGTCAAGAATAACTGAGAAGGAATATATAAATTTATATACATATTGCTATAAAGACAAAGAAGTTTTGAGAGAAATTTAGTTTAATTACTTTACATTCTTGCTTCCTATTGCTCGTCTATTTTAGACAAGGGTTTAGTCTATACATACTTATATATTCATTCGAATTGATTCTTTGAATTTTTGGTAAATTCAAATTTCTTATAAACCTTCTTTCTTCTTTGTTCTATTCATTTTAATCTCCATCCGCATCCGCATCCTCAATCTTAAATTTAATCAGCTTATTTTACCAGCTGCTTCAATACTAAAAGTTCATTAAACCAACAAGGTTCATGAACTGATTTGGCTTTAATAAACTAAATTAAATAAAGAAAAATATATTATAGCCAACCAGAAAGACCAGTAAACAAAATATGTACGTATATCTATGTATCTACATACACACACACACACACACACAATTATATTGTATATACTACACACACATACATAATGATGAAGTACTATAACATTTCTTAAGTCAAACACAATCTTTCATTAGATCAACACTTGCCAACAAACACAATACAATGGCGTCCAATCAGTCAATCAAATATTGTATAAAAATCTTTCCACAAGCCCCTCGGCTTTCTTTATTTTCCCACAGAATTATAATTTTCAAAATACTTAGACTCATTCATAGTACGTAGTATGTATATTGTATTTCAACAGACCAGAACAGAGCAGAGTAGAGGAGAGTAGAGAAGAGAAGAGAAGAGCAGAGCAGAGCAGAGCAGAGCTGAGTATGTATTTTGTTAATCTGTTTAGTAATAATTTTTAATTAACTCATGGGATCAAAGTGTTCTAGTTTAGCAGCATCACGTAGTCATTGCCGATGACGGCGACGAAGACGACGACGCCCTTTCAATATTGAAACATATGAGACTTGACTTGACTTAAGCATAATATAACATAATTTTGTGTGCAACAGTCTCTCCCACGTTTTAATAGCCTGCTGCTTTAACTTCTTTCCCTTTCCATTCATCTATCCATTCACAATAATTTTCTTCATATACTAAAAGTAAGAAAGGGAAGACGATTGGGGTTTTGGGGTTGTAGGGTGAAGCTGAGGGTGAGGGTGAATGTGAATGTGAGATACATAACAATCTCATATACTCGTAAGTATATTGTATGTTCATATTATAATCTATCAGTATGAGGCAGAAGCATATTATTAGTGGCCTCATTAAGTATGATTACTCACGACAACGCGCCTTGGCATTTGGTGTTTCGATACGCTATGATTTCATTAAATTTGGCTATGGAGAGAATTATACTATGTAGCCAAAACCACAGCCACAGCCAGAGCCAGAGCCACCAACATGCCACACCATATAACCACAAAATATATAGTATATACCCACAATCTGCTCAACATGAACTGATGAAATAAAAATGCTTTCGCGATTGTAATAAGTACACACATATTACTATACTTTCTCCCATGTTGCGAGTCACTTGGTGAGTGAATGACGGACGGTCGGTTTTCTTTGATGATGATAGGATACAATACACAATACACAACAATATTATTATAGTTTATTTATATACTTACTCACTATCTGCCTATGTGTCTCTCTGTATCGGCATTTTATTCTTCGATTATATAAGTTCAATGAGTAGACAGACTCTCAGTCAATACCATTGGGATTATGCGTTTATAGCAACATCAACAGCAACAACAACATCAACAGCATCATCTCATCATCAATGCCCGCTTAAGTGTTTGACTTTGGTTGAGTTCTCGACTCTCTCTCTGTAATAATAATTTATAATAAATGAATTTCTTTTTATCATCATCACCTACTAAAGAAAGTAAAGAAGGAAGGAAAGAAGGAAAGAAGGAAGGAAGGTAGGAAGAGGGCACTTTTTGTATTGTATTTTAATTATTATTGCTTGCACTTTGACTTCCATCATCATTCATTCATTCTTTCTTCTATCATCACATGTTTTTATTTATCATTCATGATTTCTTTTTTTTTTTAATTTTAATCCAAATCCCTCAGAGTGAGTTTAAGATGATGATGAACATCATCATGTGGCTTCATCATGAGGCCATAATAGAATTTTTATTGCATTCCAAAGAGAAATTTAATTAATGTGAAACTGGTCACACTCAAACTGTGATGATTCTACAAATAACACAAGTTTACCATATGAGTATATCAACATAAAGTTGATAATCTTAGTGCAGCATAATTGGAAAACAGCATCGAATGTCTATTGAAAAATAAAAGTTATTTTCTTTCATTTTAAATGAATGAAAATGACCTTTTGTTGAAAAATAGCAAAGGAATAAAAGAAGAGGGAAGCTTAGACATACTTAAAGTTATGGTAGGCAACAATGTTGTTGACTCTTACTGACTCGGACATTGTCTCATCATCATTGTAAGTATATTTCTAGTTAGTATTATTGTTGTTGTTCTTTTTCTTCTTCTCTTTGTTGTTGTTTGAAGTCAATGGAAGCATCACGTTTACAAAAAGAAAAAAAGAGAAAAGAAACAATCTTTCATATACTACAATAGTATAGTATGAATTAAAGTTATGCAAGGTTGTGCTTGAGGCTATACTATATGTATATAGTATACTATATATGTTACTTACATATAACTATGTATCCCTTACTTTGTCTTATCCAATCAACAGACTAAAAGGTAATACAATGCAACGAACAATGACAAAGTTGAAGTAGTATTTCAACTGTAGATTTGTATTATACAATAGTACTAGTAGATACAGTTCAGTTTGTCTATCTATTTGTCTATCTATCTTTCGTTTTAGTATTCCTCCCCCCTTTGCTCTTGATTTTTCTCTATTTACTACTACATAGTACAACTTCGTCTTCACTAGTGCTTTGTTGCGGAAATTTGAAACTTTTGTATGCAAACTAGGTTAGAGACACATTAACTTTAGTCACAGTCAGTCGCCTGCACCAAAATGAGTCGCCAGCCATCACTAGTAACTTTGCATTGCATCGCTTCGTTTCGCTTTACTTTGCTTTGCAAACAAACATTCACAAACTTTATGCAGCACACAATTTTGTTTGCAACAAACAACAAGAATAACAACAACAACAATGACAACAATTCTTTACTTTAACTGCTGTTGGTGCACTTCATGGACTGCTTTGCTACCCTACTCAGTTTTCAACTTACTACTTACTTACTTACTTACTTACTTACTTACTAACGACTGACTACAATACATTTTTGGGTTGGTTGTCTTCAACTCCACTTCTCTTTTGATATCCAACTCCCTCTTATTTGCATATGTGTGTCTTACCAAGTATCTTGGGTATGTATTTGTGTGTGTGTGTGTGTGAAGTTTATCATGTTGTAAGTACGCCAAAGTAAATGCAAATGTTGTCACAGGTCATGTACTAAAGCCCCAAAACACAAAAAATTTGTATGCTCAGCATTCTTCAGTGCTTTATTTGTCGCACTAAATTGTTTGCAGCTGACAAGTTTAGTTAATCATTTTGGTTATTCTTGGCGTGTACAAAATATGCACACACACACACACACACACACACACTTATACTTAGCCACCTTCTCATCATATACAATAAGTAGATACAAAGAAAATACAAAAGATCTACGATAATAAAATGATGATAAATTTTGTAGTCAGTAAAAGTTTCAACTACTTATTTAGTTTGCTGCTTACGTTTGCCTTATCAAGATTGCAAAATAAACAAATCAAAAGAAAAATGCACACAAAATATTTTAATAGAATAGTAGAACTCATTTTAAATAGTTCAACACATTTTTAAAGAATCTCACAAATCATGATGTGGTTTATATTTGATGTGCTTTAACTCCACAACTTCACATAAATTTATATGAGTTTAATCTGTAAGCTGAATGAATATAAATTTATTATTCTCAGAATATCTCAACTGAAATTATTATAATTGCCTAGAATTCAGTATTATGTACCTTTGTCATATCAACTTTTACAACTTGAATCTATTTTTTATCGCTTTTCAAAATGCTCATAAGACACCTGATATCTAATTTAATGATCGCCAGTTTTTGAAGAGGTCAAAAACGTTTTGTTAGTTTAATTAGTATTAATTTTTCTGTTTAAGTTATATTAGGGGATAAGAAATGCGATGTAACATCGCTTCAGTTTTCTTATAGTGACTGCATTGCCTGGGGGTTTGTCTAATCTGTTGTTGTATGCCATCAATCGGTCATTGTACCTTTTTAAAAATACATTGATCTGATCTTCTTCACGATGTAGTGTTAAGATGTGAGCAATCCATTCGCAGCCAATGAGGAAGGCACATGACTTTCTTTGGCGAGGTCTCGACTTTGCAGATATAGTATACAATAAACCAGAAGGGTGATTTGCTGGTACACTGTTCGCTTGTTGCTCATCATTATTTTGCTTCTACTGTTAAGAAGCAAGTAGAGTTTTCTCAATTTAGCTCGACTAGTTCCAACTACCACGGTGATATACTCTTCGCCAAAGGGCTAGGAGAACCCCAAGGTATATAGACTTGATGGATAGTCTAATCGATGTGCTCACATCTTGAATCAAAAGGCTCATATATCTAATATGAAATATTCAACTTCAACAGTCTTTCTAAAAAAAAAAAAAAAAAAAATATTATTTAGGATTTCCACAGAGTTTTCAATCCTCCATTAAAGTTTGAGTTTTTCTTCAAAAGATATTGTTATAAAATTATTTTATTATTTCATGGGAGATTGATTCTAACTTCTTTCGTTCCAACACATGTCTATTGACTTGGGATTATGTGAAAATAATTTGACAAAAAAATATAAAAAATATCATCGTTTTGTCGGAGTTCTTATGCATAATTCTCAAAATTCCATTTTGTTATAAAAATGAAATCATTAAGTGGAATAAAATTATAAAATAGTAAAATTTCTGTAGTGATAACAAAGAAATACCTTAGCAATCAACCATCAACCATGTAAATTACTATTGTATTATGTACTTTATTATTTTGCCATCCAGATTTTTATAATCATCAAAATTCCCTAAAAATGTTATACCAAATTCATGACATGTTTCAAATGTCTTTTCTTGTTTCCTTTACTTTACTTTACTTAACTTAACTTTACATTACTATTACTATTTCTGTACTTAACTTTACATTGGCTTTCTTTATATTCTTCCTTTATATTTCTTTGTTATTTTGTGGTGGCAAGTAGAGTAGTTTAGAGTCTTCGGCTTCGTCTATGGCTGCGGCTGCGGCTGTAAAGCTTTGTTTTATTTTACTATTGTAGATAGATTTCTGTGACGCTATAAAGTTGTTGCCAAATTTTATGAGTTGAATATCTATCGTCTAGATTTATTGGCTTCCTTGTGGATTTTTATAGTGTGTTGGAAATGAGTTTGCAAAGGCAACAACAAGAATAAAAACTAAAAAAAAAACGATAAAAACAAGACTCATAATGATGATGTTGGCCAAGCATAGACAATTTTTTTTTTTTTTGTATCTTGAATATATGTAATTTACTATGAATACTTATTACTTCTATTGATGATAATGACTGTAATGATGATGATGATGATGACTGTAAAGATAATGATGATGATAATATTGCCAATATTATAAGCAAACAATCGAAATTTAAGTACTTTATGCAGATGAAATTTATGAATTTTGTTAATATTACACAGGAAAATACACAAAATTGAACGCAACGAGTTGTTGATTTTTATATATTTTTGAAGGTTACTTAATTTGATTCAATACAATTCGATACAATTCATTGTTATTTTTATTTTCTATAATACGCATAATTTTGCAATAAGTTTCTGTCTAAAAGGCAATCTCATCTTTTTCACTGATTTAATAGTCTATCGTCTGTATTATGATTTTATAGCATATTTGGCACTGACTAAGCATCTTTCTGTCTTTTGCAGACTTTAGGTATAACAAATTTTCTTATAAAAGAAACGAAATCTAACATATTTTAGACATCAATCAAATGACAAATCAAAAAAGTAAAACAAAAAAAAAAAAAAACACAGAAACTCACGCCCTTGAGAGGGCACAGCAACACACTTTCACACATCTACGAAATATTAAATGTTCAACGTGATGTAGAATAAATATCACAGCCTAAACATACTACATATCATTGAACCTACTATGTCTGACCATCCAACCAACCATTCATATTCATTAAGAGCATCATTTTCTTTCATTTAATACCCTTCACACTTATAATAGTTTGGATGATATTGGAACATTGGTAATGGAGATAATATCAGAGAGGAACTTTATAAGTATTTAATTGTAACAAATTTTAAAAGGAGGAGTCCTTGCTTTTCTTCATCAACTCTTACTCTACTCAATTACTTATGTTTTTAATTTTCAGATGATTGAAATAAATCTTTATTAAATATGACAAGTGAAGTCCAATCGTAGTTTGTATATTGAGTCTTAGTTTTGTGGAAGTTCCTATAAGATTATGGATTCCTACTTACAATACTGAAAAATCACCATCTTCTTCTTCATATCTTAATGGAAACCCTTCACAATTACTTAAAAATATAATAAAATAACTAAAAGCTTCTTCAATTCTGAAATCAAAAACTACAAAGTAAAATCTGTAAAGTCATTATGTGATCATGAAAATACTAATGAAACCTTGACTTATAACATAGTTTCTTTGTAATTTCTTTATTTAACCTACATTTTCATTTCTTCATTTCTTATGCACTCTCATAAAACTCATCAAGGCACCGTGAAAGTTATAATGAAACCTTGACCTCCTTGTTAAATATTTTTTTTTCTTTTCAAGTAAAGCAATTCATTCACATGTTCATGTGAAGGATATTTATTTATCAGTGTAACCCAATTTTATGTATTCATTCTTAATTATTATTTTTCTTCAATTTAGAGGGCGTTAAGAATGAATAAGTATTTCTTAGAAAATGGAAAAAAAAAAAAACTCATAAGTATCTCATCTCATCACATCACATCACGTTCTCGTGTTGTTATATGCAAAGCGAGACCTATACACTAATTGAAACGTAATTATAACATTTAAGCTGTGCTGCTAATTGCGCTGACAGCTTCAAATTGCAATATTCCTGACCTCTTGCCTCCCGTTACCTTCCTCAACTTTCCTCATTCACACTTGGACTTTACCCACTCACTTCTTTAGATACATTCATACTATCGTGCATAACAAGGCGAACTTTTCTTTACATCGCGTGTGTATCTCTGTGTGTGTGTCTATATAGAGTGAGTGGTATGGGCATGGGTATAACTATGAGATACATTTCTGTGCGCATTGCGCTACATTCCCATTAAGTTACGAGGTACGCGTGCAGCTATGCAAATGAATGAACGAATGAATGTTGAAATGTTGTTGGTCGAAACGGAAGTATAGTATTTCTCTCTAACAAACAATGCTGAGCTACAAAAATGTATCTAGTTTGTGAATATTTTTTCTTATTATTTTTTTTTTTTGAGTCTTTACTTTTGTGTATTTTTTGTGTTTTCTGTTGTTGTAGTTGCTTCAACGCTTCCGTAGAAATTTATGCATTTTAATGCCAGAAAACGGAAACGTTAGCTTGCTTACTTGCTTTATAGCTACGTAGTAACATAGTAGTATTGGTAGTAGTAGTAGTAGGTTATGTTGCCCCCTCATACATCGCATACGATTTTTCTTCCATATTTTTAACAAAAAGTATCTTCAGAGTAACCATAACCATATCCATACTGATTGTGCTGCACAGTTCAGTTAAGCTATTTTCGTTGGTTGCTCTACTCTAATGTGTGTGTGTGTGTGTGTGTGTGTGTGTGTGTGTGTGTGTGTGTGTGTGTGTGTTCAACTTTGTTCTTAAAGTTGGTCGGTTGTTACATATTTTTGAGAAAATTCATTTAAAAATTATGGTATGCGCATGGCATTGGTTAGAAAGCTTCAGATGAAATCCTCTATGTTGAGATGAACAAGAAGAAAGGGTGATGCAGATGTAAAGGTTGTGGTTAGAGGAATGTCAAGGAAATCACATAAAACTAGTTGGCCTTCGTGCTCTCTGTATGCTAAGCGATTCAACATGCTTACAGCGGTTTTGGTGCATGGAATGATTTGTTTTGAAAAATTTGCATATAAAATTCCCTTGAGGAAATTAACCAAATTGAATGCTGTTGGCAATAAGGAAAACTCTTCTTTTACTCTGTTGAATGAATAATGATTTCAATAACTTATTTCTTACTTGCCAACATTTTCATCTTCATTTCTCTCACTCATTCAGTTATTTAAATCAATTGATAAATTTTCATTGCCTAGTTTAAGGCGAAGCTGAAAGACCTTACTACATTTCACAAGCTTTGAATAAACAAAAACAAAAACAAGAAAGAAGCGAATAATAAACAAATAGAAAATAGAAAATAAAAATGAAATGAAATGAAATGAACTGAACTGAAGTGAAGTGAAATCAATCAATCAATCAATCAGTTCTGTATATTGTTTTTTCTATTCTTTTGAATTTTGTGCTGTGTTGTTGTTTATCCGTGACCTGATGGAGCTGCTGCTGCCTGTTGCCAACACGCATCGCTCACAACATTTAATAGTCTTTCAAATGCCAATATCCTGACTATATGTTTTTTCAATAACTCAGGACATACACCTGAAGGACATACATACATATGTTTAGTTCGTACGTTTGTTGGTTCATTCACGGCTATGTCTGTGCCACATAAAAAGTGACGACACCATACGCTGCGCACCAACATACACACGTGTACCGGAAACGGAAATCAATTTGTCGCAACTTTGACCAATACCTTGAGCTTCTCTGTTTCTTCTATTTTTTGTTTGTTGCGCTTTGCTTTTGCTTTTGCTATTCCTCTTACTTTGTTACTTAGATGAAGACGATATAGTCGTTGGCACGCTATAAAAATCAATGCTGATCGATTTATAGACGACTACAAGGTTTTTGATTTTATCACTTTGCAATTTATTGGCTCTGGTTGTCGTTGGTTTGGATCTGATGATGGTGCTGGTGCTTCTAACTCACACACGTGGCACCACCAGTTGCCATTGAGTTGTATACATTGCTCATGCTTCATCCGTTTCAACGCAGTTAGGCATTTCCGTTCAACTAACAAAATGAAGGTGTAGAAGGTAGTAAGCAAAGAAATAAATAAGAGAAGGACACAGCATCATGTGTAGAAGGAACAAAGTTTTGTTTTAATAAAAATGGCGTCTTTCGATTGCAAGCATCTATGTATGTAGTATTTGTGGCAAGAGTATCTAAGTATGTGTTAAGAAGGATGTTTTATATTTAGTTTTTAGGTCCAACACCTCAATATGTTTTAACTGAATAAGTGAGTGAGTGAGTGAGTGAGTGTTTGTGTGTGTATCAGGAAATTGAATTCGTGCGTGTGGAAAATTTAATTCAATTTATATATTTTTCCTTTTCTGTTTTCCTGATAATTTCAAATCAATAGGAGACTCCTTAGGTTTGTATTAAGAGTTCAGAGTTGCGTTGAGTTGATTTTTTTTTTCTTTCTTAAAGTTGTTTACTTTAGTTCAGTTGTGATTTCACTTTCAATCATTCATTCTTTCCTTCATTCATTTGTTCATTTTTTTAAACTTAATTCAGTTGAGTTGAGTTCAGTTGAATTGATTCCATTTCATTTGTTTTGAGTTTGTTTATTTCGTGTTGTTTCCATTTCTTGGAATTTTCCCAGGCTTTCATTTTATGTTTATATAAAATTTTAAAAATTATATTTGTATGTTTGTTTTGCATTTGTTATTCGCTAAGGTTATTGTATTTTTTTATCGTCTTATTGACCATGAACTTAGTTTTTCAAAACGTTTCCATGGTTCTTTTATTGTTGTTTGTGTTATTGTTTATATATTTCATGTTTCATAGTAGGGCGTCATGTCAATCTTTGTTTGTCTCTAACATTCAATTATAGATTTTTATTATATATAAATGAAATTAAAATATATAATAATAAAAATCAAATGCTTATGATGATTGCGTCACCCACTCTTAGAATATCATCAACGAATATGATGCAAAGCAATAAAGATAAAATAAATTCGATTGCAATAATAATAATTTCCAATAATGATGACGCTACCCCTTAGTGACAATGATACCAAGACCAGTTAAAATTGATTTTGTATTTTTTTTTTCTTCTTCTTCAAAACAAGTCTATTAACTTTAATTTTATTATATGCACTACTAATGATAAAAATCTACAGTGTGGCGCTTATATAACCAACACTAATAACATTCAATAAAAGCCATTAAAAGTTCCTACTTTTTTTTATTTAATTAAAAATAATTATTTATTTATTTATTTATTTTATGAGACTGTTAAAATTTTAATGGAGTTTTGATTTAACAACAGCAACAACAGAAAAAAACCTTTGCATATTAAACATTTATTTATCAATAAGTCAAACATGTTAGTGATTAATTAGAGCTTAAGCACTTTGGTGAATAGACAGTTTAATGTTTTTTTTTTTAAACAAAAATATTGAAAAAGCAGAATAATGAAGTTAAAAGAAAATTGAATTTTCAAATGTTGGAATATTTGCCTTACTGGCAACAACATTAGATAATAAAAGACATTACGTTTGAAGAAACATTTATATTTTATTTATTCATTTATACTTTTACTAATTGTACAAATTACGAGCACTAGCAGCCTCAACCTTGAGCTCTAATATACAAAAAAATATATATTTACTTATATAAATATGCATTTATGCACTACATATATATTATTTCTATATTAAGGGAGGGGACTATTGATAAATACATATGTTGAAGGTAATAAGTCTGGATACTACGAAGTTGTGTGCTAGCACCCAGAATTTGAATGGTTGATAAGTGTTGTCCTCATAAAGGACAAGGAGGCTTGGTGTCTCCGGTGAGCATGTGGGTATGTGTGATGCTGCTGTATCCAAGGCAAAGTTGACAAAAGATATGCTATTTTGATAGCAGAATTTTGCCAAATTTGGATTAAAATCCTTATATTTATGTTGGAAAGATACCCAGTTGTTAACTACATATATCCCACGAAGGCAGGTGTAGTTACCTTTTTGTATGTCCTTTTTGGCGGAGAGAATGACGGTGAAGATAGAATACATAGCTATTCACTTTGCTGAAGCATTAGCCAATTTATTTCCGATGATACTTTTATGCCTAGGTACCCAAACAATTTTATATTAACATTCAAAATGCAATTAAATTAAGGATTATAAACAGATAAATAAAGTAAGTAATTTGTGAAAAAGGATCAAAATTCTATCTTAAAAGAAAGGAAAAAATTAAGTAAATAAATTGTTAAAAGGAATGAAAACTTTACCCAATGGAAGAGAGATTTACAAATATTGACGATATTGAGAGACAATTTGGGTCAATAATTAATTGTATATATGAAAGATGCCTTAACAATAAGACTTACCTATAGTTCAATACAGCAATTGGGTCATAAAAAAGAGTCTATAATATTTTAAAAGAAAAAGGATTCTCATATAAACATTTCTTATTTACTTCATATCTCTAATGGATATTGAGTGTCACTACTTTAAACCAATCAATATACCTCAATATTTAAGCAATCAAACAAAGGAGCAAATCCACGAAGATAAAAAGAGTCTATTAACTCCCAAAAGGCAAAGCACAAGGATTGTATTTCCGGTAATTATAACCCCAAGAAATTTCTCCATTTACTTACCGATTTCCCTGACAGACAATGAGTGTTAGTACTTCAAAAAAAAATCAATCGAATATTAAAGTAATTGCTTCAACATTTAGGCTCACCTATTGATCTTGATTGCTTATATTTGCATCACAAAGATGAACCATAATTTACTATAAATAAAATACTTAAGAAAGTAACTTAACATAAAAATAATTCAATTAAAATAGGAAAATTGAATAAAATGGGGGAAAATAAATAAAATGGAAATAAAGAAATAGAAGAGAAATAGTAAATTGCTAAAAAATAGAATATACGAATATATGTAAATGTTGTCAATAAATATAAACCAAGCCTAAGTCAAGTGAATTAAAATCAGGGCAAGATTCACAAGCAGCTGCTTCTGCTTCTGCTTCTGCTACTGTTCCTGTCACTTCTCTTCCCACTGTCACTGCCACTTTTTCAATATTTCCCTGTGTCACCAGACCAAGTCAACGAATCAACGAAATGAAAATGGGGGATGGCAACAAAAGAAAAAAAAAAAAAAAGAAAGAAAAAGAACAACCCACGAACCTAAGAAATATGGAGCAAAATTGCGTTTAAATTGCAGGAAAATGTTTTCTTAATACTTGCACAATTTCTTATTGAATAAAAGGAAGAAAGCAAGTACCACAAGCGAGGCAAAAAAATGAAGCTGAAGGAAATAAAATTACAAGAGGCGAAAAGGAAGAAAATACTTATAAAAAAAAAGAAACTATGAAGAGTCAAGACGACAAACATCCTAAGAGAGAATCAAAATGTTGAAATATTTGGGGCTGAGGCAGCAGTTGCAAAGGCAAAAGAAATACACAGAGAAAAAATTTATAGTGAAAAGAAAAGCAGTAGGAGGAAAGAATAAGAAAAATATTAGTAAAAAAATGTGGAGGCAAACGAAACAACAAAAGTGAAAAACACTAACTAAGTACTTACGAAACGAAGATGATGATGATGATGGTGATGAAGGGGAAAGAAAAGAAAACTAAAGAATACAGAAGAAAGAGACGCAATAACAAAAAAACAAAAAAAAAAACAAAAATGCAAAAATGACAAAATAACTTAAAGCAGCAATAAATTTCTAGCTCAAGGACATGCTTAACACTCAAGCAGAAGCAAAGCAGGCAGTAAAGCAATAGAGAGCAACAAAATTGAATGAGTAGAATAAGGAAGAGGATAAAAAATAAATGGAGATGGTGATGGTGCAAAGGGACCAAGGAAGGAAGGAAGGAAGGATGAGAGTATAAAAGGAGATAAGAGGTAGACAGGAGTCTTCTTTAGTGCCGCCACCAAAAAGGACTTAAACTAACTGTGACTATGCTACACTACTCAAAATGAAGCAACCAAGCAGCCACAGAAGTACATGATTTGAACTCGACAACGAATGACTACGATGAGTGGGAAAGTTAGTGGGATAGTAAGTGAATCTGTCAATGAGTGAGAAGGACCAGAATGGATGCCACAGCAGATGGAGAGAAGCAAGTTGTGTACCACAAATGAAACAAATGATGAAACGACAGAAGATGGAAAAACAAAAACGACGAAAATACTTACAAATATAAGGGAAAAGAACAACACAAATAAAAAAAAAAAAAAAAAAAACAGCATTAACCATCTCGTAGGAAGAGAGATGACGAAAGAGGGCTGAGGATGGACTGGGTCCATGGGTTAGCTACTACTGATACTTCACTTCTAGATACTTTTGCTACTCATCAAGCTGAACGCTCTCTTCACCCATCATCGTAGTACTACTACTTCATAAGTAGACGTTGTTGTTCTTATGTTCAGCAAAAGACATTGAAACTGTCAACACGTTTTTGCAATTTTTGGGTCTTCTTTCATCTTTTAGATACTTCAAGTATCTGCTTGCTTGCTTACTTGCCATTTGCCTTTAAAAATAAGCAATTTGTCGTTTGTGGCACCCAAAAAAAAAAAAATAAAAACATAAAGAAGAAGAAAAAATAAGAAAAGAAATCAGAAAAATAAGAAAAAGCATAAACAAAATGCCGATAAATGAAATGAAGGCAAACAACAAACGGCAAACGACCAACGACTAAGACAAAAAATACAAATAAAATGTATAGCATAAGGATAGGCGCTGAAGCAGAACACAGCTGGAAACGTCGTCAGTTAAACCAAACGAAAGGGAGTGACAAAGAAATGACCCTCGAAACCCAACACAAAAAAAAAAAAACAAATGATTTTGCATAAAAAAAGTATTAAATAAACAGCATGAAACAAAAGGAAAGAAAAAAGAGAAATGATTTAGGCCAATTTTTGGAGACATAAGGCAAAAGCTACAGTGTTTGAGAAAGGCTCATTTAGATTTGGTATTTGTTAAGCCAATTTTTTCCTTCCTTCAGAGTTTCGTTTTGAGTGACCAAGCCAATGTGTAAATGAATGAATGAGTGAGTGAGTGAGTGAGTGGTGAATAAATGATTGAGCAAATGAGTAACTCAGTCGTTCAGTCATTCAGTCTACCCACAAATGACTATGTTATTTTGTTGTGCATGTCCTTCTGCAAGGCATAAGTCCTGATTACTACGCAATTTATTTTTTATTTCTCCTTAGCACCATAAGTAACAACACCAAGTTGATGTTGATGTGTCGATGGCCATGTCGTGTCACACGTTCATTTTGTATGAGTTTCAGTTTTGTCTGGCTATAAAATGCTTTCGCTTTTGTTACATTTCCATACTCATACATACACACACACACAGACAGACCCAGACATACTTAAATATTGTATAAGAGTATTGTATTTATGTGTAAGCGTGTATTCATTATGCCAATTTCACGCCTTGGCCAAAAGGCATTTTTATATTTTCAGGATACGCACGCATAGAATAAGCTTATTGTTCATTTCTAGTGGCTTTGGCTGGCGTTTTTTTTTTTTTTTTTGTTTGTGTTGAAAGAGGCGTCTAGCTTTACGCTTTATAAGTGTTTATTTACATTTTTATTTTTCTTTCATTCTTTCAATCTTTGTTTATACTACATGTAAATGTGTGTGTGTATGTTTTCCTGTGAGTGTTTGTGTTGTTGTTGTTGTTGGTATGCCATCGTTGACCTTGTAAATAGCCTGAAGGTATTTAAACCACCACCAACGTTGTTTACATGCGGTATGAACTAAAAACAACTCAACTCAACTCAACATGACACTCGGTGTTGGTACTCTGTACCAAAGAGATCAAATCCCCATATACCCCTCCCCCGAATACAAAAAAAAAAAAAAAACCTATACTAGACCTCACCGGACATTGCGTACAAAATACGGAAATTACTTTTTAAATGCAGTTCATTTTTTTTTTTTCATTCTACAATTTCTTCTTCTATTATTCTTAGTACCCTTTTCCTTTTTTTTTATATCTCCTATAAATTTTTCTTGATTTTATGATTTTAAGAAAAGCATAGAAGAAGTTGTATTTTTTCTTTATATGTAGTATGCTTTAAGGCACTTTGCAAAGTTATACATTAGAGTCGAGTCGAGTCGAGTCGAGTCGAGTCTAAAGTCCAGCCTCGGGTGTTTGTCTGTGAAGTTGCGTTTCTTTGTTAAACAAAACAAAAAAGAAACAAAAGAAACAAGAGATTTTAGTTTCTAACAGCGTTTTTTATTGGATTTTAATCTGTGGCGAATGGATAGAGGATTAAATATTGCAAGAAAGTTTTTTTTTAAAATTTATTAAAAATTGGTGAATGAAAAAGAAAAATTGAAGGAAAAATAAATGAAATATTTATTTTAAGAGGAATTTGATTAAATATTTTAGTTTTACTACTTTTTAATAGCAATGTTGATTAAATAAGCTGACATTGGTAATTTTCCATTCACCATTTATGTTGTTATGATTTTGAAAATCTATTTTAATAAATCCATAAGTTTTCATAATCTTAAGAAAAGATGTGTTAAGATTTGATGGAAGAACCTAAGTCGTAATTTATGAAAAGCTTATCCAACACAGAGATTGTAAGGATGCTGCTTTGAAAGGAAAAAGTGAAATATGTTGGAAAAACAAGGAAGTTTTAATGAAGTATTAGATATAAACGCAACACCCAATTTGTATTCATTCAAAAAACTTGCCTTGTGTCGTTCAACATATTTTCACTACGTTTGAGCGAAAACAATTCTTCTTCGCGGTCTTCTTGGATGTTAAACAGACCTTTAACAGAGTATGTATTGACAGTCAGCTCCACAATGACTCCTCTCAGTTAAACAATATACCATAATAAAGAACTATCTATGTGGACGAACTATTTGAGACACAAAGCCTTTGGTAAGAAACATTAGGAGCAGTGTGGCATTCCAACAAAAACAACATCTCCTCGTTGAATCCATCTTCGCTACATATTTGGATGACACAGCTATTTGACTCACCCAAAAAAGTTTCAGGCTCACTATAGGATTTATTAATAAGATTCCACTGCTAAGTATTGAAATAATGAAGTAAATGAAGAGAAGTCGGCGAACTGAAAGCCAAAGATTAATGTGAATTTCTTCATCTGATCAATACTTCAATTGATTGACTGATTCTAAAGTCTTATAAACATAGTTCATAATCGAAAATCTAAAAACACCTTACTCTCACCATAGACAAAAATGACCACTCTTCCATACAAGTGAAGCCAAGGAATTTAGAAATTTCAACTTTCGACGTTTTAGACTTCATTCCACTTGATTTTTCAATATTTTTAAGAGTTTTGTAGTTATTATTATTCTATTTACTTCCTTTTCATTATAATGAAAAATATCATAGAGGAACTCGTCTATTTTCATCTATCTCTAACATCCAATCAATGCTTCGAAGGATTGCACTTTATTGACCAAGTCGACATTTATATTGACATAATACTCAAGTGCATTAGTTTGGTTCAAAAAATAAGCAATCGTGCAGCAAAAGTCGATAGCAAGCAAGCAACCAAAAGAACACTCAAGCGAACAGGAAGCAGGCAGGCGGAAAGTCAAGCCATCATGTCGAAAGCAACGTGCCACATCAAGTATGAAAAATATTATGAAACAGCTGACGTTGTCATAATCATTCCATTCCGGAAAAGACTCGACAGCATCCAACAGGAAAACAAACATCAAACAAACAGAAAGGAATATAAAATAAAAAAAAAAAATCAAAAGGAGTCAATCACATAATTATGACATTATGATGAAGCCAGCAAAAGCAAAATCATAAACAGTCAAAAGTCAACAGCCAACAGCCGTCAGGACAACAAGCAAACGGAAGTGTTGACAATATTGAATTCCGGAGGCCATCGGGGAAAAAATTAAAGCAAATTTTTCAGTTTTTCCTTTTATAAGGAAAAAAAAAATATAGAATGAGAATGAGAAGAGAAGGGAAAGGAAAATGACAAATAATCAGTATTGAAATCTGTCAACTTCTCACCCAATGAAATAAATTAAAAATAAAATAAAATATATAAAAGAATTTTCCCTCATCATCATCATCAACATCATCATCTGAAGAATATCTTTTTAATCTTTGCATTTGTCTTTCATGTTTTATGAATATACTTTCATACTACACAATATTTTTCTTAAGCTTTCAAATATTGTTGTGTTTCAAGAATTGCTTAGCACATGAGGAGAAGTTGAGATATATCATTTATACGTACATTTATTTTACTATATTCAAAATGCTTATAAGCAACCAACCAAGCAAAGCATTTGATTTGTGACTTTTCCTTTGTCACTACTCAGAGTGCCGCCTTCTTCTCTTCTGTTCACAATAATGGTGATCATCATGGTGATGGTGATGGTGATGGTGATGTTGATGAAGATGATTATCATTTTTATTTATTTATTTTGCAAGTTTGTATATGTGTACGAGTATCTGCACCAGTGTCAGCCACTTACGCTCATTGTCGGCACCATTGTATCTTTTACTTCAACTTCTACTGTTGCTGCTATGGGTCGAGAGGAGATGTGAATGAGAATGAGAATGCTGAGTGAGTAAGTGAGTGAATGAGTGAATGAGTTCAACAACCGGCAAATGGGTATTGAAATCGGGTGCTCTCTCTTGCAACAATAAAAAACAAAAAACAAAAAACTTCAAACAAAAAAATATAAATAAATATAAATGAAAAGAAAAATTGGCATCAAACAGTAGAAGTTACTTTTCACATACACACACACACACACACACACACATAGATACAGATTCGTACATACATAAATACATTCACAATTCTAGATACATGCATATATATTGTTTCTGTAAATGTATCTGTAGATATATGCATTAAGCGAAATGTTGTTGTATTTTTGTATCTTTTTTAGTCTACTCGTATGTGTGTTTGTATTTGTATCTGTCCCTTTGCAAAAGCTGCTACTCAGCTCCAAAAGTTAAGTGCCATTCATGTGATTTTTTTTCTCTACTTTCTGTTGCTGTTTGTTTTATATACTTTCTTCTTTTTTTTGTCATAACCGTCCTTTTCCTATCTCCATTCTTCAATTTCCCACCCCCCATATATTTCTGTATCTGTGTTTCTCTTTATATTCATCAGTATAACTTTGTTGGCCATTTCATTTGTATTTTATTTTTGATCTTCATTTGTATTTGTATGAGTATCTACAATAGATACATGTGCAATGTTTTAAACATTGTAAAAGTTAAAAATAAAAATAAGATGATGAAAAACAAAATTATATCTTTATTTTGCATGCATGCAGTGAATCTTTTGATTGTTTTTATTTTGTTTTATACTATAAAATTTTATTGTTGTTGTTGTTCTGGACATAACAACAATTTGTTGTTGCTATTATTGTTGTTGTAATTGTTATTGCCAGTATTCGATTCGATTCGATGCAATACATTTTTATGCAATTCAGTTTGATTGGCAAAATAAAAATGTTAAAAAAAAAACCAATACAAATTCATTGTGACTATTTTTGGGATTTTAATATTTGTTGTGTGTTTTTTTAAATTTGTTATAGTCATAGGTGACATATTGAAATCCCCAATTATGGGAATAGGTAGCCACTATAGTATGAAAATCATTTCTATTGCAATTAAAGTCATTTGAATATTAAAAGCAATTGATGTGAAGTTTATGTACTGTAAAATAAGTTAACTTGTCTCATGACAAATTAGCACAGCATATGCAAATATTTAACATATCGAACAGATATTTATTATTAACTAAGAGTGCTTTCAACTTCGTCTAGAGAAATACAAATTTTATTGATTCTAAACTGTGGTTCAACCCTTGATGTATGCATTGCGCACTGTTGCTTAACACGATGAACCAACGACTGCACTTGACTAAAACAATTTTTGAAGGCACAAAATGTTTTTAAGTAACACAAGAAGAAGAAAATATTTTAACACTTTTTTACAAAAATATATTTACAAATAAATATTAATAGTTTCTGATTATGTAGATCGATTTTGATAAAATAAATGCTGAATGTTATTCACAATAAAGCTTCTTAAATCTTAGCAATTCGATTATGAATCCGATAAGTAAGTTTTAAGTGATTCGCAAACATACAAAGACAAAGTCTACGATTTTATTATATTTATAGATTAATTTTTGAGGTTTTATAAGCTTTTCAAAGAAAATTTATTACATTTCTTTAAATATTCAAACAAAACTTCATCGATTTGAAAGAGAGTCTTTTTTAATGTAATTTTATTTGCAATCAGTCTCTAGATAAACAACAAATTTTGATAATAATAGTTTTTATCACTGGATTAGTGGGGCTCCAGCGAGCACAAACCAATATAAATCTAGAAAAATAACTTAAAATCTAATTTAACGTATAATCTATGTGGATTATCATATTAATACTGTTTTATAGCAGACTTATTGATAAATTGTTGGTATGCGTCACCATGCATCAATCATTAGTTGATGTATCAATTTAAAATTTTTCTTGTTTCATCCTTAAAAAAATATTAAAAATATCTTTATGGATGTGGAAATTTTTCACATATCAAGAAGCATTAACTAGAGTAAGTAGCAACATGCCGGCTCCTTCTAGAGTCGAACTTTGTTGTCTAGGTTAAGTTGAGATGTACTGACACTGAAGTATCAGAAGCTTTGTGGAATAGTGGAACCGTTCAATATTTCTGGGGGAAAGCTTGCCTGCTTTAAATTGAATGTTGTTTGGACTAAGTTTTGTGTGTTGAGCACTAAGTATTTTCCATTGCATTTAATACTCAAGAAAAATGCAAATTAATGTTTCATAAAATAAAATTTAATTTTCATTTGAAATTATTATTAATTCATTCTTGCTTTCATTGAATACTTTTTTTTTTAATTTTAACATTTTTCTTTTCATTTTATAGCAGACATAATATCATGACTTCAAAGTCATTTTTCTTCCCTGTTTTGCATAAATTATCTCTACCTTTTTAATGATTTTAAAACCAAATATTTACAGAAACATAAAAAAATCATGATGATGATGATGATTACTAGCAACATCAGACGACAAAGTAAAACATTTTTTCGTTTTTTTATTTTATTTTTATGGCATTGTAAAGTCAGGCAGCCATGCCACATATGCAGATAATTCAATGGAGACCTCAAAACAAAAAATCCAATAGTCATATACATAATAATAATCATAATAATAATATTAATCATCATTATTATCATAATCATTATCATCACCTTGTTCTATATAGTAGACGAATTTATATGTTCACATGCCACATATATAAAATCCATATGTTGTCTAACCTCAAATGATATCTCTAATAAAATACGATGTCTATATGTGTTTTGTATATAATATATAACATTCATTCGTACGTCGCTTGCTTTATAAACTCATCTCCATATATCTGCCAAAAAAAAAGAGATATATAAACCGCAACCAAGTTATGCAGCAGCAGCAACGGCATCACAATATACAATACTAACAACTGCTAAAATGTTGCAAAAATCCAAACCAAAAACCAAAAAAAAAAATAAAAATATAAAAAAAAATATGTATAGGTTGTTGCATATAAAAACACAAAGAGCATGTGGCATAAAAGATTTATATTTACACATACCAGATGCCCCTTATTCTGTTGATTTGCCTGTTTATATACACATACTCGTATATGTATAAATATGTATAGATACATTTGTATATTAGAGATACAATTCCTTTAAACTTAATACAGAATGTACGAGTACAAGTAGTAATGTATTTACAACTAATGGTAATGATGGTAATAGTGATCGTGCCATTCGTGCCATTATTTGCATGTATTCCTGTTTATATTCTTTTATTTTATAATGTAAAAGTCTTTGACTAAATCATGCATAACAATTTTTACATTGTCGAATATTTTACCATAGAATTTTTGTTTCCAATGAAATCAATTTTTTTTGTTTTGTTTTTTTTTTTTGCTTATTTATTGGATTTAATAATTTCAATTGAATTTCATCTAAATTTAATGCAAACATTTGCATTTCTGAGTAAAAGAGAAACAATGGAATAGATTTATGATAAATCAATTAGAGGTTTTTATTTGCAAATCAGAATAGTTTCAATGGAAAATAGAATGGATAATAAATACTTTGTACTTAACAAATAATTCTTGTCGTGATATCTCCTAATGTTATGACTTTGGGGTATCAATTATTCATAATATCATTATTTTCCATACACAAATTTAAAAGAGTTTAAGAAATTCAACTAAAGGCCTCAAGAAAATTGAATAAAAACTTGAAACTAATGTTTTTATGTTATACGTATTTATGCCTACAAATGGTGGATTATGAAGATTAAAACCAATGATATAAGCAAAAATAAGTTTCTTTGAATACTTAGGGAATAGTTTAAATTTGAAGAGGCAATTTGTAAAGTGGAGGCTGCGACAGTTAAAGTTGTTTTGTCTTTTAAAGTGATCAAATCATTTGTTCTTTTACAAGGAATAAGGTTCAGTGATCGATGTTTAGAGAAAAGAAGAAAGGAAAAATGCATCTCAATATCTTATTTAGTTCACTGACATATAAAATGAAGCATTTATCTGACCAGTCAGCAAGTGAAGTTAGCTAAGTAGGAACCCGAGCTATATAGGGAACCAAATACTTACAAATAATAACAAAAGAATTTAAAATAAAAAAAAATTAAAAATTAATGGAAATGAAGAACACAATTTAATTTCCCAATTTTCAGTTGGAATATAATATTATCAAAGCTTTTGACTTATTTTGATACAATTGTTTTATTTTTCAAAGGATAGTACAATCGCATGCATTATCAAACAATATTTATTGGTGACATCTGCACACATAAAAAATAAGTTAAATCAGCCAATTGCCACTTCATCACTAAGAAAGCTAAGTTAATAAAAGCTCAACTCGTAGTCAAAAGGGCAAGAAAATTCCCTTTACTTTACAATATTCATATTAATAAGCGATGGCTTGAATTTGTGTAAAACAAAAATTTTTCAATTTTGTCCAATTAGTCGCCCTGCTAACAAAACATTTTACAAAATATAAAACAAAAAATATGGCAGTCTAAGGCTGATACTCTGAAAATACTTTTCACGGATCGGCATCGGGCCCGTAGTTCGAATAGAAGGGAATATGGATTCTCTCTACTATTAAGTGAATAATATATTGAGAATGCCTTATGCAGCAGGTCTTTCATCAGGACAAAGCACACATTTATTTTGAGTCTTGTTTTGCATTTTAGGAAAGTTTAATATGAAATTATTTAAAATCAATTCAACATTTGTTGTGATAGGTTCACCAGAAAACTTTCTATTTTCGCTTTGCTTGTTCTTATTTCTTATTTAATGAAATCATTTCTAGTTTAAATGGTTTATGCAACAAAACTCATAACCTTGATAACAAATCTTGTCTTGTCTTAGATCACTTTTTTGAACTTCCTTGTTCTATTTTCAGTTTTGTAATAATTAAATCCCCTTAAGATATCATTTGTAATATAATCGACCTCATTTAAGAAAGCGTTATTTATTACAGCAATCTGAATTTAAACTCAATTAAAACACAAAAAAGCCTAAAGAATTTATAAAATTAAAGATTGTTGTGCTCATCATAATTTTCTCTTAATATAAAAAATTTTTTTTATAAAATATTTGACCCAATTATGTCAATTCTAAATGAAAAAAAAAAAAATGAAAATAAATAAATAAATAATTAAAGAAAATGTGCAATATCATATTTTTGTTACACAATTTATTTGACTTGCTGCCTTATTTACAACAACAATAAAAATAAAAAAAAACAAATAATAATAAGAAGAACCATAAACTAATTGAACAAAATGAAACAATTGAAAAAACAAATTCCATTACAAACTACACACAAAAATAATTATTATTTTAATAATACACAACAACTACAGCAACAACAATAATAACAACAATAAAAATATAAATAAAATAAACAATGAAACAAAAACAAAAATCACTGACGTGAAAATTTTGTAATAAAAAAAATGAAAAATAAAAAGAACAAAAAATTGAATTGAATTTTTAGTTATTTATGAAATATGTAGCATACAAATTTGTTAAAATAATCAACCAAATAAAATGAATCTTTAGTTAAAACAAAATTATTATTTGAAAATAAAAATATTAATTAATTAATTAAAATTCATTAAATTGTTTATTTATCAAATAATAAAATTAATAATTATTTTTCTCATTCTTATCATTTTAGGTAAGCAAAACTCAGAAATGCAACTTGACCACAATTCTAGTGACAAATCAATATGTCCATATTGCAGTAAGTTTTTGAAATATTTTCTACTTATTTTTTCGCCACAAGATGAAGCAAGTTACAAAAGTATATAGTATGAGTATCTCTGAGTTATCTATGCAGAAGTTATTCAGTAGTTGCAAAAGTTTAGAAGTGTCTAAAGTGTTGTTGCATGATGGTGTTTAAGTGAATAAATTTTTATGCTGTGTTTTTATGATTTAATGTAATCCATTATCAACATTGACATTTACATATGTAATGCGAATAGTAACAACATCATCAAAATACCAACAATGTTGATGATAATAGTAACAAGAAGAAAACACCAAAAACAAAAACACAAACAAAAAAAACAAAACAAAAGAAAAAAAAAATCACAAAAAACTTTTGACAAGTAACATGGCAATATTAGTATGTACTAGTAGAAAATGACTACAAACTTATAAATATAGTACACAAAGATACAAACAAAAGTATCTCACTCACATGCATTACAAGTATGTAGAGATGTAGAGTAGTAGAGTAGTAGAAAGTTAAAATTGAATTTTGACAGTTACATGTAAAACGTATGTGTCAATGAGGCATGAGTTTGTCTACATACAAACAACTTCTTGTAATACTAGCAATAACAGTTTCAAATCGAAGGACATATTGACAGATCTTGCTTTATCTTAAGACACTTTACAACTTGCAACTATGCAAATCGACACACATGTCTCTCACGAGTGTGTGAGGATGTGTTGCCTTAAAATGCACAAAAATTCACACAGATCCGTCAGTTCAGTATAAAGTAGTGGAGTCAACAACTTTACATAGTTCGCAAGTTGAGAAAATTTAAAGCAATCAACCATGTCGAAGTTTAAAAGTTTTTTCCAAAAACTCCTCGACTTAATGAATGTTACATGAAATGAACTTTCTTGCCAAACTTAATAGTACAGTGAAGTAAAGTAAAGTGAAGTGAAGTGAAGTGAAGTAGAAGAGAAAAAATACAAAGTAAAAAAATTGTCATTGATTCAATATAACGAACAATTGAATGCATGAAGAAAGTTTGTGACTGACTAAGTGGGTGAGTAAGGAATTGAGTGAATAAGTCAATCAATGAATGACACAAGTTTTCAATTTTCAATTTGATTGGTATCAGCACAATCACAGAGTCTTACAGTATTTCCAACTACTAAATGTTGCCATTTGTTCATTTGTCTACTTAGTACAATTTGACAAGGTCAACACTTTTGTAAGCCATTAAACTTAAAACGCAGCATGGTCAAATCACATCACAAAAGGCTAAATAAAGTGTTAATAATACTGATGTCGCTAAAGCCGCTGCTGCTCTTTGTCTGTCTATAAAATTAAGTTCATTTTTTAACCTTAACTTTTACCGGCAACACTTACATACTACAATGCATTCATATGCTGCATACATGTAGACACTTTTATGAAGATGCAATAACTTTATGTTTTTTTCTATTGTGTTAACAACGTTAAAGGCTTCAATAGCTAATTGGTCATGTGTTTCACTAAACCAAGTACATTATATAATATCTATGGCAGATGTTGCTTAAACCATCCCCGTGAATCACTCGATCTATTGGTGAAAACCGTATAAAAGTCCGTTCGGTAGTTTTTAAGTTCATCGCGTTCAGACATACAAGCAGACACGGTGGTGAACCTTGTTTTATATTAAAATGGTGTCAAAAATGTTCATGTCCTTGAATGAAGTTTATTCTTCTCACTTGATTCTATCTTTGTTAGAACTATAAGAGAAAAAAGCTTGTAACCAAATCACCGAAAAGAGAATCCCAACTCAAAAAAACAAAGACTCCTAATAAATAAATCCTTTAAAAAAATCTTTGGAAAATCCTAAATTCTTCTAAAGTTCGTTTCCTTTGACAATATTTTTGGAGAATCTTTAGATCTTTAAAATGATTATTTCATATATTCATAGAATCAAAATGCTCAACTGATTTTAAAGATGTAAATCTAAAGTGTTTCTAGAATCTCTCTCTCTCTCTCTCTCTCTCTCTAGTATCTCTTACCAAATTGCCCATAATGGCAATGGTGGTTATATTGATCTATTATGATTTTTAATAAATTTAAACATCTGATTAAATCATTTTTCTATCTTCTATATTAAGTCATAATAATAATCTACTAAAAATGACAATTTTTTTCTGGCATTTACAGGACAATGTATAGTAAAGATACACTTTCTATAACCATTCAAATGTTAAGACATCATGTTGTATTTAGTGTAAGGCAATAATTTTCCTTTTGTCTTTCATTTATGTATGTATGTGTGTATGTCGTTGGCACGCTTCCTTTTATTGTATTGAACCACAAAAGTAAGTTGCAAGTTGTAAACCCACAAAAAAAAAAAAAAAAAATAAATAAAAAAAAAGAGAAAATTGAAAATGGAAACCAAAAGACATCGAACAACTTTTGCTTTAAACATTTATTATGACAACAACAAAAACACATCAAAAACAATGTTGATGCATTCTCACATTCACATTCTTTGCTGTCATACACAATTGAATGGAGCAGCAGGAGTGGAACCACCAACTCCAACATCAACACCAGCACCAATGTCAACATCAATAAGGACAAGAATAAGGACATTCGAACATTGGTTTCAATTGATTACATACATATGTACATATGAGAAGAAAAGAAGAAAAACCAAAACAAATAATATCAGAAAATTTTGTTACATCTTTCTTCTGTTCTTTTTATTTTTGGTTTAACTTCTTCTGGAATTCTCGTGTAAATGAGCATTTTTCTTTTCTTTCATTTTTTTTTTTTTTTGTTGTCATTTTCGCATTGAGGTCAGGGTTCCAATTGCTATTTGGCTGATCAAACAAGGATAATAACTCAGTTGAAATAAATATTTCAAGAGTGTGTATCTATGTGTAATGTGTATGTGAATGTCTTATGGAATTTTTAAGAAAGAATAAAATGTTGGTAAATTCATTTAAGTTTCAATGGCATTTCTTGCTGTGTTTCAGGCATTTTGTTATTATTGTATTGTTGATGCTTGTGTCTTATAATCTTTTAGGGTTTGAGATTCGATTGGGTATTTTTCTTTTAGCAAACATTTTGAGATGATGTCATTGATAATTTTGTTATGTTTGCTTTTCATGATGTTTTAATTAATGAAATCAAAAGCTAAACACAAAAAAATCACAGTGAGGTTATTGATATCAAAATGCAAGACAAATACTATTTAGTATGAAGATGGAAATTATTGTAGAAATTTAAGAATTGATATTAAATCAATTAAAGGAAAATTTGTCATTACCATTTGAATAAAACGTTATGGATTTATTATCAATTGTTTCATTTAATCAAAGATAATTTTTTCAATTTCCATTTTTTATTCTAATTTCTTACTTGTTCTATACTCAGAAAATAATTTCACTGATTGGAACATGTGACCCGTGTAGTGACTGAGCCAAATGATTGTTATCACCAATTGTTCTGTTTCCTTCTATATTTATTCTATTTTACACTTTAAATTTTGTATAGTCACTGATCTTGTTGATTTAATTAATATTATCTACTGATAAAAGATTCACTCCCTGCAGTATGAATTAAGGGTTAAAGTTGATTCGTGGTTAATACCTTTCGAACCAGCACTGGTGAATTTAACATGGCGATGTCATTGGAAGAGGTCAATTGTTCACCGGTCTCTTCACCAATTACTGCCACCACATACCTTACTGTTCATCAGTCATTTCACCAGTTGTCACTGCTTGAATCACCGTGCACCACTCGTTTCACCAGTTATCTCTAAATTGTGTCACTTAGTGGTTCGCCTCTGCTTTTCATCTGACTACTGAATTCAGTAGTTACCAGTAATACAAAAAGGGCTAGTTAATTGTATCGAAACGGGATGTATTGTCACAAAGCATACTGCAGGGCTATTTTGATCAGTTTGATGGGCTCTGCTTTGATTGCCAGAGTAGTTCTCCTGCTTGTAGAAATTCTACAAAACCCAGTTTTTGCACTTCTGATGGTGGAGGAATGCAGCCACATTGTTGCTCTTTCACAGCACTACGATTGCAAATATTCTTGTGATTTCTTTTTATATTTTTTGATTTTCTTTATTTTTCTATTCTTTGTAATATTTTTCAATTTTTAATTTAAGACTATGGTAAGATCATTGGCATGATCCTCAAATCGTTTTTAATACTACTTTCTACTGAATCTACTGATTTTGTAAGATATTATTGATATCTGGAGATCTCAGTAAACGATAATAATTTTGAAATCTTTCAGAATAAAAAAATCTTATAATATTGTGCCAAGCCCTTTGAAGTATTTACAACTATTTACTATTTCAATCAAAGAATATCTGGAATTCTATTTCTATCTCCAACTTACATTCACTTATTTATTTAAGCTTCTTTTCATTTCCAAGCACAAATGCTAATTTTAAATTACATAACAATAAACATTTAATTAAATTAATAAAAATATAATAAATTAATTATTAGAAATTAAATTATCTACTTTAAATTCAAAAGAAACCTCAACCTAAGCATTTACTATTTTAATTCCGGTTTAAATCATTATGAAATACAAATGCAAATATTTTGCAATCAAACAACCTACCACCACCGCCCTCCTCCTCTGGCCAAGCAAACCGCTTAAACAATTAATTGCGCTAATAACGCAAATCGGCTTAAACAATGCACTTAAGTCATTTATTGCAATTTGAGCTTAAAGAAAATATAAAAAAAAAAATAAGAAAAGATAAAATCAGAAAGAAAAATAACGAACCACAACCACAGACTATGAATACATTAAATCGTACACTTGGTTACAGGTAAGAAAGATATTATACAAAGATACGAAAATATTGGGTTGCAGATGTAGGAAAATTATGTAAATTATTAAAGCTTTGCTGAACACGCTTACGCATTTCTTATAACAATTTTTTAATTTTTTTCTATTGTAAATTGAGTGAATGAGTAAATGAGTGAGTTCAAAAGAATGAAATATAATCATAATTAGCGTTAATTGCAACGAACTCTGAAGAAGCGACAAAGCGAAAAATCTCTAAAGTAAAAAATGAATAGACAAGGAAAAGTAGATTTTTTTTTTTTAGTTTTTAAAGAAAAATTCTATATTGTAGTTTAAGAACTACTATGTAGTTAGTTGATTGAGTGTAGAGTGAGGGAACTTGGTTGAGTTGGGACTTAACACACCCAAACATGAGTATTTCATTTTGCTTTGGTTTCACTTGATATTCTGTTGTTTGTTCTGGTGCTGGTACTCGTGCTTGTACTGAGTCATGAAAAGAACTACACTAAAGCAAATAATAAATTGCACAGAACAACGAAAAACGGAGTCCAGACAATGAAAATTAAGTGAGGAGAAAATTATGTGTGAAATTGTGTGAAAACAAGCAAAAAAAAAAGAACATATTAAAGAAAAATGAAAATGAATAAAGTGTTAAGGCATGTGGCAGAAGTTTGCAATGGTACTTCGTAATAACAAAGAGCAGGCGCCAAAAGAAACCCTACATTTTAATATGCATGCATTGCATTATATTACAGTGATGCCTTGAGTTGCCTTGAGCATTTCACCTCACCTCAGTAAATGTACTAGGTATCATCTATGTAATATCTACAGTAATGTAAGTTTGTACGTCTTGTGGGTTGCTCAGTCTCAAGTCACTGCTTGACTATAATTTTGTGCAATATTTCACGCTTAAAATGTAAAATTCCAAATGCTAAAAGTGAATGGCAACCAATTTGAACAAGTGCAATGAACAGGTCTCTGCCCCTTCTCTTCCCCTCCATTACACTACTCGCTGCTGAAACAACTAAAACAACAAAAGCAAAGTAAATTAGTAATATGCGCCTGGGCATTGCTTATCGTAAAAAAACATAAAATACATATTTAGTAAGTAACAGATGCAAGCAGACACATACTAAGATACACGTCTCAAATAAAATGTCAAAGAAGCTAACAACAACAACAACAACAACGTAACAGTAAGCATAACCGTAACCGTAACCGAAACCAAATTGTAACAGCAACACCAACAGAACTTGAAACAAAGACAAGAATTGAGAGAAGAAGTGAGCGAGTTTCTTTATTTTTATAATTTTTTTTTTTTTTTAATTTTTATTAATTTTTATTTTGGGTGCGGTCCCTGACTTAACTTGTCTCAGTTTGAAATATTGTACATACAATAAGTTGGTTCGATTTTATCGAGTCTTGAGTTAGTTTTACTTTTCATTTTATACCCTTCAAATTGAATATTACAAGTATTACATAATTGTCATTGGGTTTGTTGGATATTAAAAGTGACATTCGCTAGTAGAAGTGATGCTTCTAATTGGATTCTTCATTATTCTTTAGAACTTAATTGCTTAGAACTTTAATTGCTTTATGGGTCCCATGTTTTTGAATGTTGTAACGCCATGTTACATATTTTTTCGCCAATTACAAATATTTATTTTATATGAAGAAATGTGTTTATTATAACAATTGTCATCGCTGCTTAAGACTTTCACCCATCTGTCAGGCATAGCACTGATGCCGCAGGTCTTTAAATGGTATCCATTGGACCACCCATTTTCGACATCAATGTAAGAATGGAATTACTGTTCCGACATTATGTGCTACATCGAATGAAATAAATGGTGTAGAATAGAATTAAAGAATTCTACCATCATCATGAATCTTGAACCATAATTCCTACAATATTTTTGCCTGTAAATGAAGTCTATCATATCATTTTCCTTCATAAGTATGATGAAGGCAATTTGTACTTCTCTAAAGCCTAAATTTCTTATTTTTATATTTGTATTCTTAAAAAATTAAACTGAATTGAATATTGTCGTTTTTTAAAATTTTCATTCTTTTTGTTATTGCTGTTGTTGTTGCCGCAGTAAACCAGGCGTGGCACAATCAAAAGTTGTTTTGTGTTTTATTTTTATTATCCACTGTTGCCGAGGGCCATTTCAGAAACAAGTTTCATGAAATTAATTTTTATTTTTTTAATTTATAATTGGAAAAAAAAAAAAATAAATAGAAAAAAAATTGATAAAAAATAATCGATAAAAAATTATTAGATACAGATGTGTAAAATGGATTTTCTGAAATATAATTTATCTATTGGAATTTTTTAAAATGTTTCTTTCATAAACAGAATTTCATTCTTTGTGTATCAATATTTATTACAATATAATAAACAAAAAGGAAAACACTTGAAATGCACTTTTAATTGATTTCTATTAACTAAATTTCAATTAAAAATTGTTCACAGAAGAAACTAGCATCTTCTTTAAGTTAGGAGAAATTAAAAAAAAAAATGTATTCTACAATATTTATTGTAAAAAGAAAAGAAAGTTTGTCAAGTATTGCATATAATTTCCTTAAAAAGTCTATTTCTATAAACGTGAAATTGTTAGTACTTTTTAAGTTTAAGTGAGTAAGGTCGATGACACTTCTAATGCACCATTCAAATTTAGGTTGAATAGAATAGGACAGAATAGAATAGAATAGAAAAGCTTAGAATATGATATGACTAGATAGGATAGTCATGCTGCTCATTACAGGGCGAGTTCTTTCAAATACCTTACATCGCATTGTAATGTTGGGCTTAGATTGCTTATAGTTTCAGAGTTCAACTTTGGTCTTACCAGAATAGGAGATCCTAGCGATAACTTAGACAACAACTGACATTGCTCTCAAAGTTCTTTCAACAACTCAGTCATTTACCATGGTAAATCAACATGACAAAGTAGAAATTAAACTTGAGAGTGTAAAATAAAATATTTTTGTTAGGAACCACAAAGGAATTTCGATAAACCTTTGAACATCTACTAAGCAAGAAAGGTGAATTAAAAAAAGAAAGAAACACTTGAGCTTGAGCCTAGAAACTCCTCATCAATCAACTCATCGAGTTGGTTGAATACCAAGGCATAACCTCTATAATTTCTATGATACTTCTTGGCGCCTTCAATCTTATTGAGAATAATCGTCACAAACTGAGACAATATCTTAAGAAACAATTGAAGATTGACTTCAATATCCTTATTCTTTGTTTCAGTACTTAAAGGATTTGCTTAAGATTACCCTTAGTAGGGTAAATTACTATAACATATTCAGCTTAATGCAATTTTTATTCTTGTTATGATAATTTATAATACATTTATTAAGTTAGAAACACCAAGTTCTGGTCATAAGTTGTTTGAATAGTTTGGAATCTCCCTGTGTACATACAGATACAATAGATTAATGTTAAACAGCGTTAACTGCCATTAAATATTTGTGTAAAATGATGGAGAAGAATTGCCTAGTTCTAGTTTTTATGCTCTCCTTGTTGCAGAGATTGTTATGCTGAAATCTTTTGAGACGTCGGTAAAATGGATTGATACAAAGTGAGGGTATGAATAATGAAGAAGTCTTATATTATATATCTGCTTCTGTGGAAGTTTCATTCAACTAACCAACGTGACGAAGAGCTTTATATTGGCAGTTTTGGATTCTAAGAATATTGTAGGCAGCAGTGGTTCTCCATATCTGTATGCCATAGGGCCAGACAGGGGCCACCACTTGCTTATAATTAATCAATTTGTTGTTGAGTTGCAGTCCATTCGGGGTCCAATCTAATTTCCTTATCTTTTGTCACACACACATGACAAAAGAAACAATGTATTTTAAATAACATAAATATTATTAACCTTTTTTCTTTTAATTTATGATTGCACAAACAACTTTTAAAACTCTAATCAGTAAAATCAACAAGAAAAACTACTTCGATAAGATAGAAAACAAAATTTTAAAGATTTTTTTTTACAAAATATCAAATTGCAAAAATAATAATAACAACATCAACAAATAACAGCAAGTAGATACGTTAAAAGATACAACACAAAATACAATAGTATATTTGCTACGAAAGTTGATTGTGTTTAGATATAAAGACAGAGAAGATGAAGAGAAGAAAGAAAGATGTTGTGATAGGAAGGTAGGGATGACGGAATGATGGGATAGATGAGGATAAATAGATAGTTAAAGTGAAAGTATCTGTATACGATATTTATGCTTTGTACAATGAACATCAAATTACATACACAACACTCAATGTATGTGCATTGTTAAGCATCGCTATTGTTTGACAAAGATGATGATGATAATGATAATGATGGTGATGGTGATGACGATGATGATGGAGATAATGAAAATGACGAAGACAAGGGTCGACAGTAACAACAACAATTGCTAATGACTTAATTGCATTTGAATAATGTTTGTGCAACTATTAGCGTTAAGTAAACAAACAAATAAACGAATAAATAAATAAAAACTTAAAATTTACAATGTATTTTTCCAAAGAAAATCAAATGAGATACAATTTATGTATGAGTAAGTGAGTGAGTGTGAATTTTGTTGAAAGCAAAAAAAAAAAAAAAAATAACTGAAAAAGAAAGGAATAAATAAATGTAAATACACATAAATGTTGATTAAGACTTTAGCTACTTTATTCGTTCGTAGCTAAACACACACACACACACACACACACACACACATAATAGAGTAGATACTTAAAAAATTAGCACATGAGCGTGCTAAAGATACAAATTCTTCTTGCATGCTACTATTGTATGTACAAAAAATCTACAACCAGCAAGTGAGAGAGATACTATAGATACTAATAGAAGCTGTTATGCGTTCAGATGACTCACATCCTCATTTGTTGTATTGTTTACTTAAGCAATTTTTTATTTTTTTTTCATTCTTATGAATTTTTTATTTTTTTCATTTTTTTTTTTTTATTTTATTTTTTATGGTTGTTGTCATTGCTCTGATGTTGTAAATTAATTCATTCACAATTTAAACTTAAGTGTAACAGAATATTTATCTTTATGTTTTGTTGTAATATTGTATTGTATTTCTTTTGATGAAAGATAGAATTTTTTATCATTTTACGTTTTTATGAATTTAAATAATTCATTCATAATTCACATGAATCAAAATTTATCATACAAAAAAAAAAAAAAAAAAAAACAACAACAACAAGTAAACAAGAAAACACGTTTGAACTCATTTACTTGTACTAAGCAAAGAAAACACCCAAATATTTTTGGGCTTTTATATTTTTTTAACCAAAAACATGTTTAACAACTTAGAATCTCAATCGTTGGATTGATGGTTTGTTTCTTCTTTTCTCTTTTATGACCCGAAAACTCTCCAAAGTTGAGTCATAATACTATTTGAGATGACTGTGTTTGTGTGTTTATAATAGTGGATTAGAAGAATTCGAAAGTGACTTTAAGATTTCTTGGATTTGTACTTTTACAAATTTACCTTAGTTTTCTATCTTTTACACTTTCTTAAAATTTGTTATTATGATATTTTAATGAAGGTTCTCAGGAAATGAACTGATTCTGCATCTTCATAAACAAAGAAGCTTTTTGACACATCTCATCTAAGCTATGAGAAATCAATTGGAATAATTGGTAATCGGAGAAATTTACTTATGTTTATAAAAGAATCACCTTATTACGGAAATAATTTCATATCTATTCATTTGTAGCCAGTAGAGATTTTGCTTCATTGTTTCTTAACATTTGAGCAGCTCCATATAATTAAGATCCATCAGATTCCACCAAATAAACAGCTCGATACCTTGGATATTTGTCAATGTCTTCAATGTGTATACAAAGCCAAGATTTTTTTTCACTTGGAGTTATTTTAGAGAATTTTTCATTGCCCGTTACGAATACCTTTAGTTTTGCTTTGTAAGCAGTTGATCTTCTGTTCACTTCATTTAATTTCAAAAAAGTGTCATTTACTAATAAGAATTTCAAATATAAGAAATCACAAAATAACTAACTTAACATCATCTCTGTTCAGAAAACCCTAGCATGAGTCAATTTCATTTGGATTTTAAAAAGAATTATTGATTTGAATTTAATCACTTTTTTTTAGCTTTGATCTAATTTTTGAATCAGATTCATGAAAACAAAAAACAAAACTTGAATGACAAAATCATAGGTAGATGTATCAGATACATGAGATATTTCTAATGCTGCTATTTTATAACAATTCAATCTAAGATTTCTTTTTAAATATTTAATCTCAATAAGTTGCTAGTAGTTAATTTGATAGAATTTTTAGTTTCTTCTGATTAAGAAAAAACATTTCATTTTAAATACTCAATAGATCTTAATTTAGATAAAGATCATCAATATCATTAATGCTTTGTTAAAAATAGAATTACTAGTTTCCATTTATTTTATTCACTAAATCACTTTCAATTCTGAATATGAAATTAGTTCAATTTAAAAAGAATAAATTAAGTTGCAAATCCTTATGCATCACCATAACTTCACCTTCAACAAATGACATTGAACGAACGCATTTTATTGATATCAATAATTCATTCAACAATACTACTTAATTACTAGTCATCATGTGTCAGTCAGTGCCTTGTCATTTCGTTTTGTATTGTAGATTATCAGTGAGAATGTCACAATTTTGCATTTGTGCAAAATTATAAAGAAATAAATAAAATGAAATAAAATAAAATAAAATTAAAAAAATAAAATAAAATAAAATAAAATAAAATAGAAGTTAATAATGTTGACTCAAATTTCAAGATAAAGTTGCTTTTGTAGAACATTTTTTGAAAAATGTTTATATGATTATGATTATACAAATTTTCAGTTATATTGTATTTTTTTTTTTTTTTTGAATATCATAGGAAATGGAAAATTTTGTATCAGTTATCTTGAGGTTATCTATAATTGGTTGGATAGGGGAATAAATTGTCATTATGTCACTGGTTGAATCATTAGGGAAGATCCAAAGGATAATAGCGTTTAAGTCTGTGGAGTTGCTGACTGTTGTCCGGGAGTTGCACTGCGTAGCGGCAGTTATAATCAGTGATGGTCTCTGCAACCGAAGCGATCTTGATATCATGGAGTAGCTACAATAGTGCGAAGAACTTTAAATTGAAACTTCTGTATGATGTTAAGGTTGGTGGCTGCTATGAAGCCCCATAGCTGAATGCCAAAGGCCTTACAATTACCTTGTGAATCAGAAGCTTATTTCCTAGTGTAACTTAAAAAGTGAAAGATATAAAGATTATAAACTGCAAGAACATAGGTTGAGTATTTTAAGGCTTGTGGAATAATGAGATATATTTTGAAAAGCCACAACTGATCTTCAAAAAGCATGGAAGAAATCAACAGTGATCACAGGCCAAATTGCTACATTCTATACTTCAATTATAAATTTACCAAGAAAAACATGAGTGTGGACTGTTTGGCTATTGAAAACTGATAACAGATAACTCATCCGACTCAAGAGGAGTCACTCTCTGGACTTACCATTCAAGTTGCCTGGAGGATTGTTAATCTGTAACTATTCACTGTGTTGTTCATTTGTTTTACTGATCATAAATATATTTGTTAATTAAAAGGAAAAAAAAAAACAAAAAACTCTTACCATTGTTACAAACATAATGTCCATACTTAATACACCATCATCTTTGCTGCAGGGTATAATAACAATAATAATAATAAAACATCCCGAATTTATAAGCACAGCGATACTTGTTTTTTCATTATGCATCAATTAATTTTTTGCGCTTGACTTCATGATATTGTATCGGATATGACTTGAGTACGCAATCATGTCTTTAAATGTATAATATATTTTTATCTTTGTACATTTGTTTGTGAAATTAAAATTGTGTGATTTTTAATTCTTTCTTCTGCGTTTCATCTCTCTCTTCATTCATTCATTCATATTATCACTTAAAATACTTACAAAAAAAAAAAGAAATGATAATTTTTTGTTTATGTTTTTTGTGATTGTTTTTGTGATTTTTGTTGTAAACGTGCTGAGTGAGCAGCTGCTTCATGAATTCAAGAAAAAAAGACTATGAAAAATGATTGAATAGTAAAAATAACAACATCAACAATAATGAAAAATACAAAAAAAAAATTAAAATAAAAATAATAATCGAGCAAATTTCGTTGAATGTCGATTTCTTTGTATTTGTATTTGTTTTGGGTTTTTTGTTTTTTTGTTTTCTGATTTTAATTTATCGATTGTATTTTTCCCATAATTTTTGAAAGCAATCAGCAATATTCACTACTCACTTAATATTTCTGTTTTATTTCTATGAATTTCGCACACTCTGCGTATGAGTGATTTAAGTTTTGATACAATTTTTTTTTATCTTTTATTGACCTAATTCTCATTTGTTATCTCTTTTTCTCTTCTTTCTTTCCAGGTATGTCAAAATCACCTATTTATCTATACGAAATGAACACTCTACTGGGTATGTGTTTAATGAAAATATTATATTCTAAAAGAAACATAATGAAAAGATAAATCGGAAATTTTTTAATTAAAACCCAAAAAAATTTGTTAAAATTGCCTCACGCACAATTCAAATGCAGAAACACAAAAATAAAAAGATACAAAATTTGCACAGTTTCTTGCTGTTTGCTGTTTATGTTCTTTTTTTGCCACAAAACACATTTCTGGCTACAAATTTAAGATTTTTCATCTTTTTTTTTTTTCTTTTGTGAATTTTTAATTCTTTTACTCGTTTTGCCTTTCATTATTTGGCATGTGAAACGTACGCCAAACAATTTTCCGCCGATGCCGCACACTCATTTATTGTAGATACAACAAAGATACTTACATACAATAAATAGATAGATAGATAAATAGATACATTTTTTGAGCACAAACTAAGCCACTAGAAGAAATATTCGCATGTAGTAGTAGTTGTTACTTTATTATGCGAATACTAGAAAAACTGATGGAAAACAGAGAAGTGTATCTCAAGTATCTGTAGCTAAATGCAAAAATGTATCTATTAGTTATAAAGTGCGGTTAACTGCATTTTAACAAGACTTAAATAGAGGCAGCAGTTAGACAGGAGGGCAGACAGATAGGCAACCGGGCAGGAAGGCAAGGCAGGCAGACAGGCGCTTCAATTCAATTCATTTAATGGCATACTACGCTCATGTAAGTATAACATTTACTGTAGATATACGAGTGTAGATAGATACTTGGATACATATTTGTGCGTTCGCAAGACGAGAAAAAACGCAGCACGCAGAATTACCGTTACATGTTCAAATGCATGAAAGCGTCAAAAGCATAAAGCCAAATAACACAAACGCACAGCACAGCACAGCGCAGCATAACACAAAGTAAAGTAAATGATAAATATTGAAGTAGTAGTATAAAGGAGGAAAATGAGAAGGAAAGGAGGAAGGAAGAAAGGAAGAAAGGAGCGCAATACTCATAGACAATGATGTTGTTGATGTTGATCCAGTAGATTGGTAAAATGCGGTTGATGAAGAAATGAGCGAGCGAGTGAGTGAGTGAGTGAATGAGTTGATTTAGTAAGAAGTAAAATAGAATAGAAACGAAACGAAACGAAAAGAAAAGAAGTATCTAGAGACATAGAGAAGTTATTATAGTAGTACTAGTAGTTGTTGGATGGATGTTGTATGTAGTAGATAGAATAGTATGTAGAAATACTTGAAGCCCGACACAAAAGTATTTGGGTCAGTAGCCGCGCGAATGACGACGATGACGACGACAACAACGGCGACGACGACAACGACGACTGAGACATAGTCTAGCACACTTTTGTTGTAGTTTCTTTCCCCATCTTCTTCTTCTAGTTGTTTTCTTTTGTTTTGTTGTTGTTTATTACTTGAAAATGTATCTTGCGGATACGCATTAATAACACCAACTATACCAACAACAAAAGCAACTCCATTGAAGGCCTGACAACGTTAAGTTAAACTTGCCTTGCCTTTGGTTGACTTGGCTTGACTTAGCATGACTCCGCTCACCTCAAATGGTTGTGCGCCAGTGCGTGCCACGCGCTCAATAGCGAAGGTGGCGATACGACGGACTTGTCTTGTCTTGTCTTGTCTTATGTTGTCTAGATTCAAGTGCTTTTCACGCACAGTCTGCTGCGTAACTTAAAAGCTTCTCTATCATTCTAATTCACAATGCCTTTCTCTTCATCTATAGATACTTCATACTTCATATATCATCATCTAACTAGTATGATATAGTAAAGCTATAAGCCTAAGATGAGTTGTCATGAGATGAGATGAGATGAGATGAGATGAGATGAGATGAGATGCGATGAGTTGTGTTGTGTTGTCTCCTCCATACAATACAAGGCAAATAATTAGTTAAATAATTGCTAAAGGTACCTCTAACTATCTATCTATCTATCTATCTATCTACATATGTATCTAAGTATCTGCAATGTATCTATCATGTTTGTATTGTATCTTACAAGTATGACGCTTGTGATACTCGACTTCAATTCAATCAATTTCCACAAAACTAAATACAAACATGGTACGCTTACGGATACAAATGCGGATGCAAAGAAAACAAAAAACAAACGAGACTATCTAGATATATCTACAGTACATGAGTGTGTGTGTGTGTGTGTGTATGTGCGTGTGCGTGTGTATATGTGAATGACAATGACTGCTTTTCAATGGGTTTTTTGCAAAAACATAAGCGCAACTACTTATGTGAGTGAGTATCTGAATGACGTTTGCTTATAAGAATCCGTATACTTGATAAGTAAATTATTATTTTTGCTATTATTGTTCTTATTGTCACTCACTCATTCAATTACTCACAAACTCACTCACCACAACGGTTCGTTAGCTTATATATATTATATATACTTAGTATCTTATAGATGCCAATGCAATGCAATGTAATGCACTGGTTGATGTTTTCTGTTGCTTTTTGTTTCTCATATTTCTATCATTTCTTTTCTTTATATTTTATTTTTATTTTTTTTTATTTTTTTTCTTATTTTTGCCAATTTGATTAAATAAAGAAATAAAAGAAATATGTTTGTATCGCTTCTTTAAGTGTATTTAAGTGATACAATGAATGACAAAGATATCATGACGCGCCCCCTGCATATGATACGAGGTGTGGTTATAAATTATTGAGATGGAAATTTTAAGCACTTGCGAAAGAAAAACTAGTAGCGATTGTCACTCTCTCTCGTGTCTGTAGACTGATATCAGCTTAGATGAGGGCATTAACTGTCCAATGAGTGATTTCATAGAATCATGATATCAAAATTATAGAAGAAATTCATTTATAAGATTACCGAGAAGACATGCAAGATAATATATGCCTATCCAGTCACTTCAGAAAAGTTCAAAAATATTGGAGAAAAATATGTAATCAGATTCATTTGATGAAGTATTTGTGTAATTTATACCTTTGTCCTACCACCATGTGACTTTCATTTGTTCCTACAACTAAAGCCGTTTATCGTCAAGAATTTCTCTAATTAAGTCTTCTAATATTGTTGCGACATTGAAGTGGATATCAAAATATTATAAAATACATCATTAAGCCCATTATTTTATAAATACACCTCGTACACGCGTATACTCCTCTTTATTTTAGCAATAAACAAATTTCAATTTTATTACTGTTTTTCTTGTTGTGGTTGTTATACTGTTTCTGTTGTTATTATGGTATCTTTTGTTTACGTATGTGTATGGTATCTGTATCTTTAGCTTGGCATCGCTTAATGTTGTTTGTTTTTGTATCAGAAAGTGACAAAGCTCCACACAAAAAAAAAAAAAAAAAAAAAAAAAAACATAATAATAAATGAATCGAAAGTCACTGACTTGATTGGGGATGGCAATGGCCAAACAAAAGAAAACATGAAGAAACAAAGAAAAGAGAAAGAGAAAGATAAAAATATAAAATAAAATAAAATAAATAAATAAAAGAAAAGAAAAGAGGGTAAAAAAAAAATAAAATTTATTTCTTTATAGGCTGGCAACTTAAAACTACTTAAAAGTTATTTGAATTAAATTTGAATATTTTTTGCCAATTCTTTGTTTGTTTGTTAAATAAACAAACAAAAACCCTAGAACAAACATTGCTTGGTATCTCATCTCATTATATATTAGAATTATTTTCCATAGTATATACGAGTATATAGTATGTTATGTATCTCACACATTCTCTTTTCTTCTTAAGTTTATAATAAACAAAGATGCTTAAAAAACATTTTATTATGCTTATTTTAAAATTCCGAATGAATATTCTAGTGGTTTGACTAGTGAAAATTTAATGCCAAAATTTGCCATTAAATTTAATTAAAAATTTATTTGTCTTTAAGTTATTTGTTAAGTGATCTTTCTTTGATTGACAATATAAATATTTATATAGTTCTGAAAATAAGGAAACTAAACTTTTGCTTTTATTAAAATATTCAAACTAAACATCATAAATCAATCTTGCAGTTTATATGAACAAATTACACAATTTGTCTTAATTTTTTTTTTTTTTTTTTGCTTATATCTTTATTTTTGAATCTTCTCTTAATTTGCTTGAGACTATCAATACGACTTAAAATCTTAATCTGATTTTTAATATAAACTATACCTCCACTTAAAAGGAATGTATTTAACAGCGTTTTGATTGAGGTTGAGCTGGTAGGTCATTTCTCCTAAGTCGTGTCTGTGATCTTTGTTGAGTGAGTGCTTTTGCTAATAGATTCCAGTGAGTGTTTAGTTTCTCAACATAAATGAATTTCATATTGGCTATTTAATTTTTTTTACTGTTGGTATTTTAAAATCTATATGTATAGTCTCGTTTTTAATATATCATAGAGCTTAGCTAATGATTTTCAATATATTTGATTGCATTATTTGGATATTGTTTTTACATTTGAGGCACTTGCATTTTTCCATAGATGCGAGCCATGAGTCCAGATTGACTTTATGATGCTGTTACAATATTCAAAGTCTGGTGGCGAGCGTGAATTGATAAGCCAGTGAATCTGTTGGCTTTGAGTTCCACTTGACTTTTCTTGGTTTCAATTTGTTTACGCCAAGTAAGTCAGTCGCCTGTCAATAAGATATCAAGATGCACAATGTCATCTATCGTACTTGTGCGATTGGAATATTGTTTAATGTTTGCCGTAGGCAAGTGCTTCTAAAATAAGTCATATAAATTGTCATCCAAATTATAATTTCCACAATATATGAACAGTTTTATTGTAAGCTTTGATGAACTTTTTTTTATGTATTTTCTTATTCAGAATTCTTAAGATTATGAATCATGTATTTTACTGACCATCAACATATGAAATAATAAATTCTTTAAAGGGAAATTAAACTTTTTTGTACTTTCAAGACTTGTGAGTCTTATTTATAAGAACATACTAAGTCTATAAAAAAACCTTCTGTAATCCTGCATCAATTTAAAGGGTTTTATTTTTTACATATAAAATATATTCCAGTTAATCTAAAAAAAAAAACTAGCAAAGAGATGCTTTAAATTCATTTAATTCATTGTCACCTTGAAGTTTTTGACTTAATTTTAGTTTTTATTTTTTAATTTTTGCATTTATTTTAGTATTTTTTGCATTAATTTTTTTTTTTTTCCTTTATAACTTATTTGGTCTCATCTTGCGTGGGAAATTAAACGTGTATCACTTTTTTTTTTTTTTTTTGTTTTTATGTTTTTGTCTACTCACTTCTTTTTGTCTTTCAAAATTTTTATTTGTTTTTCTTCCCACCACAAAAATATATTTAAATTGACTTGCGAAAAAAGATGAAGATATATTAGAAATACGTGACTTTGAATATTTTTTGCAACAAAAAAAAAAAAAAAAAAATAAATAATGGAAAAAATTATTCAAATTTTGGTATTTCTGCATTTAAAGTTTAATAGTAAAAAATATAACAGTGAATTTAATATGAAATGATTTTTTTATTTATATGATTATATAGATATATTTTTTATTTTTTTGTTTATTTTTTTAATTATTATCTTTTTTATATTTTTGTGTTGCACGCAAAACTCATTTGCCACGACCCAATGATCAAAGTTTAACATTTTCCATATCCATTCATTCATTCATTTATTCATTCACGACTGCCAGAGATATCAGATAGTCAGATACATTTACTATAGAAATAAAATAACATCCGTTAGTGTGCACGCGTATTAACCGCAAAACAAAACAAAAATAAAATTATATGTTTTTATATATTTTTATTAAAACAAAAATATTAAAAGTTTCATTCATTCAAAGTTGAGAAACAATGACAAACAATATCGAAATTAATTAGCGTGAATTTATTTATGTAATTTTGTTTTGTGTTTCTCTTATTTTAACATATTTTGGCTATGCATTTGCCACGCAAATTATTTTCACTTAATTTTACATCCGTTTTGGCAAGCACCAACTTAATTTTCATTTTCATTTTTCTTTCATTTCTGCTGAAATTTTTGTTGTTAGTCTTTCACTTACTAAAGCGGTTATTGTCGCTTTTACTCAATTGACATTCGTCACATTGCAATCCAACGAGAGTCAGACATAAAAAGATATATGACAAGTGATAATCAAATCGATTTTGCATAAGTAGAAATAACCAACATCAACCAAACTTCAAATTTAAATGGCATATAAAAATACTCATGTCATATGTTGTAGTTAAGACTCCCCCACAAAAAATTGAAGACAACAAGAAAATCCCATTATTTTGTGTCAACTTTTAACCTGCAGCAAACCACTGGTGGTGCGGCATCTCTACTTGGAAATGTCAAAAATGTAACTACTCTGCTCACAGTAGTAGTTGTTAGTGTAGCTCATTGCTTACATGCTTCCATAGATACTAAAGTCACGTACAATGTTGGGTTGAAAGTTAATTATGAACGATTAAGGTTTAATTTATTTTTTATTAAGCGCTAATTGTGTGTCAAAAGGTCAAGTGAGGAGCGAAACGAACCATGGCATGGCATGGCATCGCATCGAATCACATTGCATAAACATAGTCAAAGTTTAGACAACAACAGCAACAACATCAGTTACTTGGGGAAAGGGGAGAAAGTAATGAGGGGTTGAGTAATTATTTTATATTGTTTTAAGCCAAGTTGATGATGAATGAGTAAAGTGTTTTAATTAACGTGATTTTTTTCAAAAAGAAATAACAAATTTTGTCCAAACATCCAAAGAAAAAAGTAAACCAAGACTACTACTCCCCCTTTAACCAGATTTACTTATTTATTTATTTATTAAGCAAATATTGAAATAAAACAGAAAAAATGTTCACATTAAGAAAAAATCCCAAAATAAATAAAAATGCCAAAGTGTCTGCGTTCAGTTCAATGAACATCATCATCACTTTGAGTATGGAAAAATAAACAAATACAAAACAAAACAAAAAAAAAAACATTAAACAATAAATAATAAAAAAATAAAAAATACAAAATTTAAATGAGCAACAAAAATGTGAATCAAGATGACGAGAGTAGCAGCAACAACAAAAGCATAAAATAAATAAAAATAAAAATAATAAAAAAATATCTATAAAAATAATAAAACAAAGAAGAAGAATATCATGATAAAAAAAATGTTAAAGCAAATAAAACGAAATGAAACACAACAAAAACAATAACAAATGACAAGCGAAACACAAAACACAGTAAAAAAAACCCAAGTAAATATAAAAAAAAAGAAATTTTTAAGGTTTCACAAGCAAAGATAAAAAATATAAAACGAGAAAAATTTGCAAAGAAAAATAAATAAAAAAAAAAAGTAAATGATAAAAATCACCTCAGCAGCAACAGTGATTACTTTTATTGTTTTAATTATTATTGTTATTATTAGTGTGATTTTTATACGATTTTATTTTATGCATATTTTGGGATTTTTTTTTTTTTTCATTGAATTTTGTGTCTGGGTTTGTGTTTTTATTTTCTCTTCGTTAATTATTTTATAAAATGAAAATAGTCAAACAGAGAAATCAACAATAAATAAATCAAAATTTTAAAAACTTATAAATTAAAATATATTAAATCATGTGTTGATTGATAAACTGTGAAATCATTATGTTGTTAAAACTGAAATTTTAAATCAAAATAAATAGAAATCATAAAGAAATCAATTAAAAGCAATTACTCACCTCATATCCACTCTGGAACTTTCTATCTCTCTCTGTCTCTCATCTGTCCTACTTAAGTTAATTCATACAATTTTATTTTTATTTTATTCGAGATTGATTGTATTATTATTTTGCAATATTGAATATATTGAATTTAATTTTAATCAAGAATTATCTCTTCCTTAAAAGGAATTATAAAAGTTCCCATAAGTTATTCAAACAAATAATCAGGGTTTGTCTGAGAAATTAATAAATGTTTTAACTTTATTATACCAAGTTTCATAAAACACATAATGTACTTGATGCGAGGATTAAGTGTTAGTACTGAAGTTATATCTCATCAACGAGTCATTTCGTTAAAAAACGCGGGGCTTCAATTTAAAGCGTTAAAATTGTTGAGCTCAAATTAATACCACGAAATTTTGATTTTATAACATATTGTTAAAATAAGTTGAAATAGAAATACTTTCCTGTATCATAAACGTTTTTGGATGGCAGAGTGACGCTAGAGGCGAAGAAATAAACGGGAGACTAAGTTCAGTTCCCAATTCCGAAATGATTGAAAAGGTTCGCGATTTTATAGCAAATGATCTCAATGCTTCACAAATAATGACGGAAGAGGCTTTGAATATTATTATAGAATTAATTCGACTCATTCTACACTTGGGTTTGAGTAAAATAAAGGTCTACGCATAGTTTGTTCCACACTATTTAACTGGTGACTAGAAATCACTTCGTGTCATCAATTTAGGAGAGATCAAAAATGATCAAAACTTCTTGAAATTTATTGTCAATGGAGATGAAATACGCTTCTTTCAATACAATCCAGAATTTGAGTATATATTTCCATATATTTCCTTCATTTACTGAAAAAAAAAAAATTATCACTTCGTGTATGTAAATTAAAAGTCTGAACGAATAAGTATTTCTAGCATACGACAGAACATTTCTGACGAAAAATACAAGCAAATTTGAACTTAAAATGCTCAATTTCAACTTGAACACTATATAAGTTGACAATAGATTATTTGAATTATAATAATATAAATTATAAATCCCATATAAGTTGAGCAAATAATATAAATTATTTATTGTAGGAACGCTGATGTGTCAATAGATAATAATGATTATGAAATATTGAATGTATTAAAGTATTTTTCAAAATCATTTCTCTATCGATTAGATTATATAATATCACCAAATTGAGTGAATTCCATGCGATTGTAACATGTCAAATATTAAAGTATTAAATCTCTGATAAAAACTTAACTTAATGATTTTTCTCCAATTTTATTGTATTTCTTTGATTCTTTTTATTTATTTTTTTTTTTTTAATATAAAATTGCCTAGTAATACCCATTAAGGTTGCTCACAGACGTTGCCGCCTACAATTATTGTAATTCATAAAAAAAAATGTCATTAAAAAATATGAAAAAAAAATCAAATAAACAGAAAAAAGACACTCAGTCATTAAAGGCGTTAACACACATACACAATTGAGTATCTACAATTATGGCAAAAAAAAAAAAAAAACAAAGACCGCAAAATTACTGCAA